>JAVRRU010000010.1:0-600000 GCA_035928005.1 Exophiala sp. CCFEE 6388
AGTCGGAGGAGGAGGAGGTGGTGGAGTCGGCGGCGATCCCCCCGTCCGCACAGACGGCGCCTCCACCGAATACCTCGAAGCGGCGTAAGAGTGATAAGAGTAATAAGCGGGCATCAACGTCGCGTCGACGTGTGTCATCGAGTCCACAGTCTGACACGTCGACTGCCTCGGTGTACTCTCTCAGTAAGGTATCCTTCCCAATTAGCGTGCAAGTCTTCTTGGGAAAGGTGAAGGCGTTCAGTCGCCAGGTAAACTCGGAGACGTACGACCATTTTGATATGATAGAAGAGTGCCGCGGTCGTCTCCTAGTCATATCAATGCCCAAAAAGAAGACCGTCGATGACCCACCTTACGGAGGCGAGTTCACGATCACCGCTCTTAGGATGAAGAGACCTTTCACTCTTACTATCGAACGTCAATCGGACTTTGAGACGGCGTGCAGGAAGTGGTGGGATATCCTTCACGAACCCAAGCGCGCTGAACGCGAGATGGACGCACAGCTCAATTTAGTATATCAGGAGCGTGCACTCCCTGCTTCCGAACCATCGTCGGCGCAGAGCTCTTCGAGCTCCGAGGGAGCGTCTTCCACACGATCGAGGCACGAGGACAGCACACAGGCACGGCGACGGAAAGACAAGGAGAGACGTACATCATCGAAGTCTAAAAAGTCTAAAAAGAAGAGCAAAACTAGCGCTCCAAGTGCCACTCAGGTGCAAAGGGAGCAGCGTCAACAACGCGCCGCGGTGCTCAAGGAAGGGAACGATCAGCAAGTTATTATCGCCCGTCACTATAAATGCCTGCGTTTACACTGCAAGAACAACCCTCGAATGTGCGTCGAGCAACCAGGAGGCATTCATTTTGGGCTGTCCATGCCTCTCGTCAGGATATGGGGTGATATGATCGCCCGTGGCGAGGCGACACTTGAAGTGGCCCCCGTCAGCATCACGAGGATGATGATGGAGGCCAGGAGTCGGAAAGAACCGACGCAACAGTCTCCGCATCCTTCTCTATCAAATCTACCGCAAAATTCGCCAAATATGATGCCGAACGTGTACAACTTTATCGGCGCGACTCATCCTGGCGCACCACAGCATCCATTTGCTGCGGTCACTGCCTCTGCCTCGGCACTCCCAATCGAGCCGCGTTCAAGCCCACCACAGCGCGAGGGCGACGACGACAACAATATGAGGGCATATTTTGATTGGCTAGCTACTCAATTCCCTATTCACGGCCCCCGGTTCCTTGAAATCAAGGACGTAGTTACGGAGAACGGTTGGGGCTTTTCAGATCTCAAAGGTTGTACGGATACTCAGTGGAATGGCATGGAAGTGGCTCCCGGCTTCGTTGCAAAGATCAGGAGGAATCTCAAGATCTTCGCACATCTTCCTACAGTACAATCTCGCCTGGGAGACGATGGGGCGAGCCCCGCGGGCTCGTCGTCGGCTTGATTCTATAGCAAGGCTGAGCAAGGCTGACATCCTTGGAGGTGTTTCATAACTTTTGAGGTGGTGCGGAGGTTCACTTAGAGTTTACCCCGCGTGAGGGCTACTACTTAATTGGCTCAATAATTATCACGTGCCGTCACGTGGACGCTAATAGGGTGCCAAGACTGCCATTTTAATTCAAGAAATTCATGAATTTGCAGAGACCCTGAATGCTAGGACAGCTAAAAGGTGTTGAGTACAGGCACAGTATGGCATTTGTCGATTGGAATTTCACAGTTATGTAATATACATAGTAATTACTATGAGAGAAACATCGATACGTAATAAAAAGGCTTGCGTAACATCGATTTCTCTACGTGGTCACATTTTGCACACTGAACAGCACACTTACTCCTGTACTTACCCTTCCACTTGCCCTTACCCTTTGCGATCGTGTAAGACCTAATCGATAGGGTCTCCGTAGCCGCACGCTCTAAAATATGCCCTCGCCGTCGCCTCCCCGCAGACCTGTGACATTGCCAGGTGGATAAAGGCATCGAAGTTATCCGTGGTGTATTCATAACTCATCTCGCGGTGCCGCCTCATCCACTCCTTCAACTCATGGAAGGCTATCTCAATCGGATTGAAGTCTGGCGCGTAGGGTGGTAGGAAGATCAATATCACCTCCTTCTCTCGGCACATTGCTTCAACTACCTCAGAGTGGTGAATAGTCGCATTATCGAGGAGTAACACCGAGTGCCTCCCCGGGAAGGGATTCATATTCACGAGTACTCTCTCTATGAATGCCTCGAATCGCTCGGCGTTGAAGGAGCCTTGAAATACCTCGTAATCGAGCCACCCGTCGACTGTGAGTGCGGGTAGGATACTCCACCGCTCCGTACGTCTCCCTGGGAGACGTACTCGACAGGGCACCCCCCGCGGAGACCAGCCAAACTTGCGGTCCCGTGTTCTCTCGTTTGCGGCGCTCTCGTCGACGGCGACGATTTGCTCCGCAGTGTAATCGGCCATCTCGGCCATAAATGCTGTAACCAACTCCTCGTCGCGCCTCGCATTGACGCGAGTAACACGTTTATGAGTAATCTTGTGCTGTTTAAGTAGTCGACTGACTGTAGGCGTAGATGCTCGGATATCGTACTCCTCAAGGAGGAAGTCACAGCACTCGTCGAGACGTGCCGTCGGCCAGTCCTCAATGAACTCTAGGAGGCCTGCGGCGGCGGCATTATGAATGATAGGAGGACGTCCATTCTTAGGATAGAATTCGTCGAGACCAAGCTCCTTATCACGTTTTTGACGCTTTATATTGGAGACGTAGGCCTCGGAGACGCCGTGGGCCTCGCTAATAGCCTTCTGTGAGGCTGTGGTTTCAAGGGCAAGCTCGACCGCATCTTTGACGGCGGGTAAAAACTTGCGGTGCTCCGTCATCACGAATACCACGATATATAAAACGATATTTATATCAATATGGAGCGCCGACGACGACGATCAAGATAGCAGCAAAAAGATGTTTGATTGTATACGTTGTTGGTGAGTAATCGCATAATCATGCTTACCGCCGTTTCAAAAAGTTGGAGTTGCAACCCGCTCGGCAAACCTGACAAATTCACAAAGTTTTGAAAGGCACAGTACCTCAATGCGGAGCAAGCTTTCCCCACTTGTTCGCTATTGATATACATCTTCAAGCACATGGCACAACGACAGCATGGTATTGTGGAGATGTCACATGTGGTATGGGTTCGGAGAGGATCTTTCAAAGTCGAGAGAGCTTTGACCATCATATTACAACCGAGCACCGGCGCTCTAGGTACAGCCGTGCAGCTGGACGTCGCTCTCCCCAACGTGACGTCTTAATAGACAGCCTCGTGACGAAAATGAAGCTCAACCATCCGCCGTCCAAGACCAGTCAACGCCAGGACGAAAGTGTGCCGCTATCGACACCTTCCGTGAGACAGAGGAACCAATATCGCTCATCGCATTATCCATACGTGAACCTATGTGCATGGGCGGAGTTCTGCGATGACTACGTGTTAGAGGCACCCGGTCCGGCGCTCGGAGAATCCGTGAGGAGAGACTTGAACCTCCTACACGATGCTCAAGTCAAGGAAATGCTTGCGTGGGCTAAATTTCTCCAGTTCTGTTTTTCAGGCAACCTAGGGTGGATCGAAGAAGATGATAATCTTGATTTCCTGGAACGATACTATCGAGGGCCTATAAAGCTTCTTCCGGTAATACAGTCCGACTCTACTAAGCAGCGGTTATACATGATAGAAACGCTATGTGGAAGGATGAAAATGTATGAGAAAGACGCTGCGAAATTCATCGTCGCGTATGACGAGTTATGCACGATTGCTGAGACACATGACCAGGACGTCCTCCGTCGAGTGCTGTTATTTCCGCATCAAAAGGCAGCGGAGGAGACTCTGCTGAATACTGTCGGCCAAGTGCTCTTCCTGTCTCCGGATCAAAGATTTGGAGATGAGCCAGAGCCGCACATTACCAATCGACGATTTCATGATATCGACGAATCTCAGGGAGGAAGCCAAACGAGCAGAACTGTTCTTGGTTGCTCATGGCCTAACTGCGACTACTCCCCAGGACTGTCCAGATATTCTATGGTCAATCACGTTTTATCTATTCATCTGAGTTGCATTTGGCAGTGCCCCGAAAAAGGGTGTGAACACTGTTGCTATCGTCGACCGGAATGGCTCGAGCGCCATAGGATGTGCTGTCATATCGGTAGTCCTCTTCAATGTGGTCACCCTGAATGCAATCCAACTACTATGAAGGCAGATTTTGTTGCGGTGAACAGGGGACATACAAACTATAATTCCCTTCGAACCCATTTCGAAAAGTACTTCAATGAGAAGCTCCAAAGTCCCGAAGCCCTGTTCAACCTATACGAGCATCTCAGTGAAGCCCGTCAGCTCGAGAGGTCGCTACCTAGTGATATCGTTTATAGACGCCGATATACTGGAGGTAGTTCCTCGTACCTATGCAAGGACCGCCGAAACTATCGACTAAGACAGAATCTCAGTATCTTAGGAGTTCCGCAGGAAGACATCGATGTTCGCGGCTACACAATATGCAGCGGCTTTTCATATGGTCAACGCCACTTTCCATGCGCTGACCAGATTCCCTTAAAGCTCGACACGGCAATGGTGGTTTTTGTACCGTCAATCATACGGTTTGCGGTGGCCCCTACTTGTGATTATTGCATTTATGTTATGTCACTCATCTCAAGGACTGTTACACCTCTTCCACCGCCGTTCGCATTCGGGCGTAAACTTGGCCCTAATCATCGCCTACGAGTCGGGATAGGTTCATTAATCAACGATCATACTTCGTTTCGGGAAGTCCTTAAGGATAGGTGGCTGGAGCTATCACTAAAGGCACAGTACTATGCAGAAAGAAAGGCGTTAGACCCTGACGATCTATACTATGTTGATTGTGAGACTGTGAAGCGTACTGTTCGGGGTCTACCGTTATGTCCAATCGAGATCACTATTCGTGATGGGAACGGTAACGTTATTGTCAACTGTTTGATCAACGAGGGAGGCGTTACTAACGCCGAATATGAGGCTTACCTTAAACGCTTAGGATATGCTCATGAAGATATCAAAGGAGCTAGGAGAATACGAGGCCCTGCACACGACGAACCCCCACGGAACGCGATGACATCTAGAGAGATTGTACAGATTCTTATCGACAGAGGCTTCAACTCGAATTCACTCTGGATAGAATATTCACTTTCCGGGTTTGATCGAAAATGTATGCAAGTTCTTGTCGAGAGAGCTGGTCTGCGTGTCGAATCAATACTTCCCACCAGTCAGAATACCTGGACGGTGGCGAGGGATTTCGCATGTGCTCTTCCTGGTAAGGACTAAACAGTATATCAAATAAGGATTGACATTCATTAAACAAACTCATAGGACTGGGCTCCTATCAACTGGGCAGGATTGTGAAACTGATGGAGCCTGATAACCCGAATCTGAAACGTCTTCACCGGTCAGAGCCGGACACTGCGATTCTCTACACCCTTTTGCATTACTACGTCGATATCTATGGGAGGAAGAGGTGACACGATATATAGCGTTTTGACCGGAGTTCGGTAGAACATGATTATCAATGTCCTCTCCTCTCACCGGGACGGAACGTCTTGTCGATTTTCTACGAGTTCGAAAATCCCAAGAAGTGACCTAGCCAACGCAGAGTGGTATCAGCGGTTTTTTGAGCACGACCCGTGCGGGAACAGTCAGTCCTTGGCTTGCTGGGTATACTAGTAGAAGACCAAGAAGGTGAGAAGCAAACACCTATGCGCCAGCAACTCGATCAAACAATGAAAAGACTCCCAGCAAATCATATTTTGCTCTGTCTAGGAAGGTCATCTCGATGGATGCTGCTCGTTATGGTTGATCGAACCAATTAATGTTCAGTGGTGGTTTCTTGGATGCTTCACGGGTATGTAGACAAAAGCACTACAGCAAGTGGTATCAAACAATGCGAAAAAAGTAATCTGCCACCACATCGCTGCTCGCACTTCAAGCGATCATTGTAAGCTCAAGAAACAGCACTGGCCATCACAAGAGGCCGCACTCCCACCCGTTCGGTCTTCTTACTGCTGGCTGCTGCCGAAGACTGGTCCGATGCCGCCTTAGTATTGATCTTCAAGTCTCTCAATTTTGCAGCAATATCGGTACTTTCCAAAGTGGCGCCCGTGACAACACTCTCGTCTTTCTTCACGCCAGCAGGAAGAGGCAGCTCGACACACCGCGCGCCCAGTCTGCCCCTGATATCGTCGAAGAGAACTTCCATGGGCGCGATGTACGCGGTCTTGCTCTTGTCGCCCCATGCGAGAACATGTCCGCACAAGCCGCCTGAGACAGGATCGTACACCCAGGCGCCGCTGTCGCCAGGGATGCCGAATCCGCCTTCAACACACCAGGAGGTCGAAAAGGACTGGCGGCCATGAAGCTTGACGAGCGACATGGCCTGTGAAATGCGGCCCTTCTTCAAGCCCGAAGAGCGCCCACGGCAATGAACCTGGAGACCGGAGAGTTTGGCCAGTGGCGTTACCGTCGTGAGAAGAGGTTGAGATTGTTGCTGGGTGTTCGTGCTAGACCTCTTCGCAAGACTGCCAGGCTGTTCTGGCACGGCATTCTCGACTTTCAATCTGTCGTCGTGGATCCTGATCAGAGCCCAGTCGACTTCGTGTTTCATCTCGCCTCGAACCACGCGCCGGATGCCGCTGCTGGCAAAGACGTACCCGAACGAATGACTGGCGAGATGATCATCGTCCCTGTCCTCCTCGCTGGGAAAAAAATCCTCGTCAACGTCGTCGATGGCAGGCTGGGTAACGCAAAAGTCGTCATCCGAATAAGGTGCGATACCTATCTTATCGCCTATAGATGCAACGTCATCGACGTCGTCGGAAGAAGAGGATGAAGCATCATCGCCTTGGGACCCATCATCCTCGTCCAACTCTGGCGGAGAGTCCTCTAGATACCAGAACTCATTCCCGTCGGCATCCATGATGGAATAATCTGGTCGAATGGTGCTCGCGTCGCTCTCGGCATCACTGCCATCGAAATCTTCGTCGGAGATCTCAAGGTCAGAGAAGCGTGCCAGGTCTTCTTCGGATTGCATGAATTGAACGTCGGCAGAGGAGTCGAACTGGCCTGGCACGGTCCGGGTTCCTCCAGACCTTTTCGGCTGCTCTTGCTTCAGGGCCTCCCCTTCGTCCTCCTCGTCACTCGGTGCCTCAAGCATATGGTGTACCGTCATTCCGAAAGGCTCACCATCAACTAGAATAGTACCACCGAATGAGACAGGAGGCAGATGTTCGCTGTCTTTGAAAGCACCAATGCTGGCTCCATTCGAAGGACATTTCTGATACTTTTGTTCTCTTGATTTTCGTCGAGACCGTCCACTTCCCTTGCTAGAACCATACCCAGACCGTTTGGCACTTCTCCGATTGCCGCTTCTCCTGACTTCACCGTTCAGAAGGACAACGCCCCAACCTCTCTTCGGTTTGAAACTCTGCCTTAGAACGTCACGGACTTTGTTTATCTGTGGACATTGTACACATATAGTCGTCTTCGCCTTTTCCGGGGTCGTGCCAAACATCATTAGACTGAGACTGCAGGATTCAGTACAGTCCTTCAGGGCCGTTTGTAGTATCCTGCCAAGCTTGGGCATCACTCGTGTGTTCCATTGATCGAGGTCGTCCTGGGGAATATCAAGATGAGGCCATTTGCGCATCTTTTCCTCGTTCTGCGGGGTTGAGTCTTGAATTGCGTCTACTTTGCGCTTTGAGTTGGACCGTTTCGGAAAGTCTGGTTTGGTATCGGCTTTTGTAGGTCGAAACGCACTCTTTGATCCTGCGTCAGGCGCTGATTCGGCTTTGTACATCTGTTCGATAAGCAAGATCTCGAAGACCTCGATGTCCTGTGGAGGCGGTGGACCTTCCTCGTCTAACGCACAGCACTGTTGCAGGTCTTTGAGAATCTGTAGGAGGGCAGAACCTGCATCTTCATAGTTGTTTTGATATTGCAGCGCGGTGGGTGCCTGCAGACACCTCTGGACGACACGCATATACTTGGTTCCACACCTAGAGGCCAGCTTAGGTACATAGACGCGCTGGACTCTATCCATAAGAACCTCTCGGTTATATCTTGGCTTCCACAGTCGTGAGAGGGGTGTCCAAAGAGCAATCTCCAACAGTAACAAGCCAAGACTGTAAATGTCATAAGCAGGTACGACTTCAGAAGCACGGACATCGTGGTCCGGATGCCGGTAGATGGTCGAAGCAAAGGGTTCTTCTGCTTGTGATTGCGAAAGGAAGTCCTGACATGACTGGAGGAGGTAAGGAGATCTCATCTCCTTTGGTGCATTAGAGCTATGGATGTGCTCGCCCGATCCCAAGACAAGAATGTTACTGCTGTTGATATGTTGATGGGTTTCTCCATGGGCAAAATACCCCATCATCGACAAGGCCACGTTGTAAGCGAGTCGAAAGCGGTCTTCCAGTGCGGGATGAGGAGAACCTTGTCTGTCGCTCGCCGAGATCAAGGATCCTAGTGTCCGGAGTTGTTGCAGGCTTTGGGTATCATGCTCCTGGGGTAAGGCGTAGACCATTGCACACCGTGGGCCAGCAGGATCAATGGTGAAACCGAGCAGTCGTAGATGGCCACACCATGAGAGTGGACGTTTCTCGCACAGTCTCCCGCCAAGCTCATGGACCTCGAATACATCGTCGGCACTCCCTACAACGTAAAGTGGGGTATCAGCTGGTAGATAGTCCAACAAAACGCGTTGTGCCCCAGGGCGATAATATGCAAGCGATCTTTCTTTGACACTAGCCAGGGCTCCGGGAGGTTCATATGGCGGAGGATCAGCTCGCTGGGCTGAAGATGCACTGAATTGCAGGTCACCAAACTCGATATGGAGGGGGTGGTCGTAGACATGTGCATAGTCAACGTTGTCAGATGACTCGTGCGCGTGCTTCGCTTTTTTCGCATGGTCTTTCTCGTCCCCCCTCCTTGTTCCTTCAAGACTGTACAGAAGATCGATGCATTCGGTCAGGCGATCAAGCTTGGCCCGGCGGCTTTTGATCTCCTGACTAGTCCATTCACTTCGTTGCGCAAGTGGACTGGACCCAGGATCTTTCAAGGTCTTGCCCGAGATATTCTTTTCATAACTGTCGGATCGTTCCAATCGTCCAAGTTGGAGTTCGTCGTAGAGGCCTCTAATCTCTGACATGACACTGTCGACAACCTCGCCCAGTTCAGCTTGATCGATCTTCTTATCGATTTTGACGTCTCCATATTTGGATTGTGGAGAGCTCATGTCGCGCTCGGCCCAATGCAAACCCCAGGCATATAACCTATCCTGCTGAAGCTGGAAATCACGTCTCAAATCGCCAAACTCTGGCGAGTCGGCGACATTCGCAGCGGCTGGTGCGGCTTTGGCCCTTTCAAGAGACTTTTTGGTGTCGGAATATAATCTCGACAGCCGCTCGGTATTGGTGCTGAACTGGTGGAACATGCTGAGCTTCGGCGCTGTTGTTGATGCACCTTCAATGTGTTTCCTTCATATCATCTGAGCCGTGAGTAGAAGATGTGTAGGCCCTGACTGAAAGATTCTGTGCACGACCTCTTTTACTTGACTGTTGTATGAGTTGGGGCCGGAAGAAGGGCGGGGTGAGTTGAAGGGCCGCGTATATCAAAGTCCGAGAAATCCTGGTGCCTGTTCCTATTCGAGGCAACGCCACAGCCACGCCCGGACTCTGGAAAGAGGAAGCCTAGAGCCCACCAACAGGTTTACCTGTGACTGGCTCCAGCCACAGTTCTTTGCTCCTCCCAACTTGCGAAGAAATACTGCTGCCTTGGGTGCAGTTTGCATGTGTTTGGAAACTGCCAATTGACGTGGCACTTACCAAGGCCCAAGGTGTGTACCTACCAGGTAGGTACGTAGGGGGCAAAGACTCCAGCGACCTGCATATGCTAGATCACTTTATTAACTGGAGTGATTGCATCTTCCAAAGAGGCCTCTTTTAGGTAGCCACTGTCCTAATTCTGGCCTGGCAACTAGGCAGGCACTACAACCACGAACGAAGATTCTATCGGAACAATAAAGAACGATATTTGGTTGAGATGCAGATTGATTCAATTCTGTCTTTTGCTGTTTCAGTTGACCATCTGTCTTAGTGGTAGTTTCTATCAAAAGAGTACAATTCCACCATGAATGTGGCACCTCGTCTGAGTGATAAGACAAACGTTCCCAGTGTCAGCCCCTTTGACGAATCCAACTTCAACTGCTGCGAATACAGGACCCCATGCGCCATTTCATCAGACCGTAAGCTCCATAAACCAAAGCATGTTGTGATGTCACATTCCGAGGTGTAAGATACGTGTTAACGAGTCTAGCCACCGAAACCGTAGAGGGTTCTGCCTTGTCGCTTGAGAGCGTAGACGACGTCTGAGACACTGTTAGTTTATGCGTCACATGAGTGACCTCCCATTAAAAACTTACCAAGAGATGTGACAGTCTTTCTCTTTGCGTGCTCAGTGTAGGTGACAGCATCACGAATGACGGATTCGAGGAAGGACTTGAGGACACCGCGAGTCTCTTCGTAGATCATAGCTGAGATACGCTTGACACCACCACGACGAGCGAGACGTCGGATGGCAGGCTTGGTGATACCCTGGATGTTGTCGCGAAGAATCTTTCGGTGACGCTTAGCGCCTCCCTTTCCGAGACCCTTTCCGCCTTTGCCGCCTGTGAAGAAGATAAGTCAGTATGTTGTTGTGCGAAGATGAGGGGGGTAGTTAGGTAGGTGTTGTGGTGTTGTTTGATGGAGGTGCCGTGCCACTTTTGACAGGCGCAGCTGCGGCGACAACGAGGTGCCAACCACCAACACCACAATAATCGAGGATCATAATGAGGCAAGACAATACTTACGTCCAGTCATGTTTGCTAAAGTGCTCGAGAGATGTAGAGTCGGAAAATGGATGAGTTGTTGATGATTGAAGTTAGTGTTGATGATGAAGAGCGTGAGTGGCGAGACGAAAGGTGGGAGAAAGAGTAGAAAGAGGAAAAGGAGAATCACAGCAGGGACGAGGGAATTAAGCTAGGAAGTAACAACGAGCCTGAGAGATTCAAGTAGGAAGGCTTGGCGGATTGAATGATCGCTCAGCACGGCAGGCAAATACATCACGCAAGAAAATGGCAGAATCGCTGCTCGAAAGGAGCACCCCAAGATCAGAAGCTCATATTCGGTGTTGATTGGTGGTGGTGAAATGAGTTGTCGTGCACATCACCTTCAACAATCACGTGCTGAATCTTCCCCGTGTATGGAAGGAGCCGTGCTTCTAACCATAAATAGTCTAGGGAGTTTCAAGACACCTTTCAACATCCTCTACCAACTAAGTTCACAGCCACAGGCCCGTTGTCGGGTAAAAAGGTACCTTGCTTTGAATGGTAGTCTCAGTAAGCCGCAGCCTAATCAGAGTTATGTGGAATTAATGAGAGACGAAATTTCACCTTGCACGGTGTTTCAGATGCCATGAATGTACGGATATGAAGATCTACGATTCAATGTATAGCAAAACCTTGCCATCAAGGGCAGACCGCTATATATATCAAGTCACCCACACTGCTTGGTACAAGACGTTGGTTTCATAGGAAGATCTGAGTTGACGACAGGTTGTTGTAAGTAGTTCCAATGCGATCGGGAGATGGATTGTCGCCTCGAAGACTGAACATCCACTTGAAGCGGTCCAACATAACGCTTGGAAAACCCAGGCATGCAAGCCGTCCTTTATGTGCCTGATTTCTCGACTCTTGCGACAGATGCGTGAGGATGGCAAGGCCTGAAGATGATCCGGACGACTCCGATGCATCCTGATTGTGGAGGACCAATGCCTCCAGGCACACGAGCAGAGCATGAACAGTGGAATGCGCTGTAATTGTTTGTACATACCTAATGCGTCATGTCTGCACCATCGGCTAAAATCCAGTGTATCGCTGCTTCGGCTTGTAATACTTGGTGTATCCGACATAGCCACCACCAACAAGGCCACCAAACAACAGCACCTTGAAGAAGAACCACCCCCATCCACCGCTTTTCTTTTCGGGTCTCCCTCGTCCGCTGGCTCTAGCAGCGGCAGCTTGGGCTCTGCCTGTGTTCGCGGCCACAGGGTTGTACAGATTCCTCGTCTCGACGCTGATGATGTCGAAATTGTCTGACAATTCGCCTGTATGCGCGCTGAAACCCAAGTACGCCGTGTTCGGCATCTTCAACGGTAATTCTGGCTTCGACTCCAGGTTGAAACAATCGATCCATGCGTCTGTCGACTTGTACTGTAATTGCAGAGTGAGCGACTTATCTTGGAAATAAGTCAACTTGGCTTTCGTGGGAACCGAAGCACTACGCAGTCCTCGAGCCTGTTCCGCAGTCAGTAACACCGTACCAGCACCACTCTTGCAGTATTGCTTCTCACCGAACATCCGCCAATCTCATTTGCTTTCCCATCGTTGTCGGCATCATACGTGGTCTTGCCATCCCCCAACATCCCCATCACATACGGAAACACCACACCAGGCCGGTTGTTTTTGTACGTGTCGAAAAAGATACCCAAACCCTCGAAGTTGTCGGCGTGCCCAAACACAGCTCCAGGCTGAGCCCTGTCTTTCGTGATCCACATCGCAAACCCGTCGCCATGTAGATGTCCCTTTCCATGTATTGAGAACTCGAACTCGACTTCCCAATTCGTCGCCGTAAGCGGTATTCGCGAGAATAGCCAGCCAGACTGTGAGGGTGTATCCGACGCCAGTCGAATGTACTGGTCGGTCCGTACGAGGGTGTCGCCACCAAAGTCGAACCATCGACTTGACATGTCAGAGTCGAGGTATGGAGGTGCTAGACTATGTGTCCGCAGCTGCGCAAACAATATTCAGCCAGAGACTTTCATGCATGATTGAAAGACTCACAGGGATACTCTTCATTGACTGATCCGCCTCGACAGCGGCTCGCGTGCCGACTGCGCAAGCAGCTAGCAGCCATAACGAGGACCAGGCGCTGGACAGCCACATCTTTCAAGAGGCCCGACTTCAGGCGTAAGAGCGTGCACCGGCGACACTCAAAATGTTCAATCCGCTCACAAAAGCAAGAGTTAATTTAGATGCAAGTCATGACACGCTGTGCACGAATACAAAATGTTACCAGCACCACAAAACAAAGGTGGCCTATTTACTTTTGATGAAGGTTGTCGCAGTGCGGAGAAGGCTCCCACTGCTCCCTAAGGTGCTCGCGTCGTTTTAGGCCTTGCCTCAGGTCTCTGACGCATTGCAAAAAGTTTTAGACAAGTCGACCTATCCTTCTTTACACTACGACTTCGACAACACCATTGACCATCACAACAATATACCACCGGAAACCCTGTCACAACCTGTACCATCTCCATCATTTCAACCCAAGATCTCTGCATAGAGCTCCGAACCATCAACGCCAGATCAGCCCTCAATACACCACCTACATCCCATTCCTACCCCCAGCACACCACCCTCACAATGTCTTTCGGCGGTCTCTTCGGCGGTGGCTCCAGCTCCGGCTCCTCCTCCTCATCCTCATCATCACCATCTACACCTTTCCCAGCACCGACAAGCAGCTCCGCCACCCTTCAACGCATCCAGAACGCCGTCTCCCAACAAGCAGCCGTCGCCAACGCGCGATACCTCATTTCCAAAGTCAACGAGAATTGCTTCGCCCACTGCATAGCCACACCCGGCTCGAGCCTTTCCTCGGGGGAGCACAAGTGCCTGACCGCCTGTATGGAAAAGTACTTTGACGCCTGGAACGTGGTGAACAGGACGTACGTTGCTCGCGTACAAAAGGAGGGTGCCTTGATGCACGCTTCGCCTTCGCAAGGGAAGGAATTGTTTTAAAAAGATCACCATACGTAAAGCGATCATCCCAGCAGATCGCGGGTCGCGGGTCGTGGCTGGCAGAGGGCGGCCGGGCCATGCAAAGGCAGTGAGGCAGAGTAATTCGCTCCGAAAAGGTGTGGTACAAACCTCGAAACAGCATACTCCGAGCACGCATGGCTCAGCAGTCTTTCTTTCGAGTCGCCAGCTTATATCAGCGCAAGTCGGCTGGAGTAGCACGAAAACGGCGTCATTCCTGGCTGACTACAATCTTCTACTCACTGGGAGAGCTTGAGCGCTGCACCTCTCGAGTTTACAGGGAAGTCCACCAGGCTGGACGTGTTGCCTCGTCCTCTTGCCTGAAGTTGACAAATCTAGTGTGGTATTTGTTACCTGGTTATGGAAATCTCTGCTCCTTACTAAGGCCTTGGAGGCGAGACTGGATATGTACAGTATCAAACGTGGAATTGGCTTGTACTATGTACCTGGAAGGAGTTCAAGAACTGGTCAGCTTTTTATCTGCCATTGCAATGCTTCTCAGTAGGCCAGATGTCAAAAAGAAAGAATGGGACTTTTCATCGAGCAAGTAATATGAAGGTCGAATGCGTACAACTCGTCGCGCTCGGAGACTGTGAGTCTGTAATTGATTGCAATCACCAGTAGAACGACAGACTGCTTCCCACTTCCAACTCTCTTCTCGTCGTTTCATCATGAACTCTGGACACTGCTCGAGCCATTATAAGCAGCCCGTCGTGATAAGCATAGTTCCCGCAGACAAAGACATCAGGCTCCGACCTCCCACTCACTGGCGCTACTGTGAACGATCAACATACACCCTTCCACCAATCCCGAAGTGCGTCACCGATGACTCCATCACGGTATCCAGAAGCAGCTGGCCAACATCAACCAAGTATCACGCCCTCAAATATGCCCTGTGCGTCGTGTGTCGCCGGGAAGATACATAATCATCCCGTTGCTCGTCCCTACCAACCCTTTCCAAGCATGGCCGGCGCAGGCGTCGCCTCGATTATCGTTTTCGTTTCACACAACTAGAAGTCCGTGAAGAAGTGTCCAAATCTGGAACCAATGTCAGCTTGTAATAGTGGGGAAATAATGCCAGGGACAACTTACGGATCATCGCCTTTCTTTCCATATTCTTCGGTTTCCTCTGGATACTTGTCGAATTGACTGGCATCACCGGCTCCACCCTTGACCGGAGGAACATATGGTGCGTCAATGTCCTTCTTCACCAGCCGCTCCCAAGTCACCTCGGCGAACCATGGGTGGTTCTTGATATCAGCTGAACCACCGTGCAAGTTGCCCAGCCGCTTCGTCAGATCAGACGTGATAAGCTGCACAAGCAGATCTTGTGCATCGTGGTGAATGTAAGGCGGATACTTGACCCGGCCCTTCAAAATGTTTTCGTAGATCTTCACAGGAGAGCCCCCGTCCCAGAAGGGGGTGAAGCCACACAGCATTTCAAAGATGAGAATCCCTAGAGACCACCTAGAACCTGTCAATACTGGAAGGGGGTTTTGGCAACCTCAACTTACCAGTCCACAGACTTGTTGTATCCCTTGGACGCCACAACTTCGGGCGCAAGATAGTCGGGAGTACCGCACAACGTCCACGTAATATCAGGGACGTCTTTGGCGAACCCAAAATCGGTAATCTTGATGTGGCCATGTCGATCCAGCAACAAGTTTTCCGGCTTCAGGTCACGATAGATGATGTTCTGTGCGTGCAGGTAGTCGAGAGCCAATGTCACTTCTGCAGCATAGAACTTTGCTACAGGATTAGGAAATCGCTGGAGAAATCGTCAGCTTCAGTGCAACGGCTGAGTAGCCGTGGAGCAGATACCTGTGATTTACGGAGCAAGCTGAAGAGCTCACCACCTTCGATAAAGTCCATGACCATGTAGAGGGCTCTGGAATCTTGGAATGTGCCCCAAAGTGTGATGAGAAATGGGTGCTTGACCCGGGACAGCATCTTTCTCTCGTCGTTCGTATGCTCAATCTGCTTCATCTTGACAACCTGAGCTTTCTTCAAGACTTTAACGGCATAGAAGCGCTGATTGTGTTTCGATTGGACCAAGTGTACTCGTCCAAAAGAGCCTGTACCCAACGTCCTTTGAATCGTGAAGTCCGTCAAGGTATATTTTCCTTTAGTTTGTCTCAAGCTTCCTCCACTCGAACCAGGACCACCAACATTGGCCATGTTCATGGGATCGCCGTTGCTCTCGTTCGACCTGGTAGCTGGGTCGGGAGAGGAGGTCACAGTGGTTGCGGTGGTTGCAGTGGATTGGGTTGGTGCATTTGTGCTGGGCTGTGAGGGGGTCGTGGAGGAGGAGGTATCAGTCTTTTGTGAAGATTTGTATTGGATAGGCTGATTGTTGCCGCCGCTGTTGGCCGGTCTTTCTTCAGACTCTTTGGTCTTCTTTTTCTTAAGGAGACCTCCGAAGGTTGGCATTTGGCCGTTGGTGGGAAGCGCACGTTCCCGAGGTATGGAATGCTAAGAATGGCTTGTTTGACAAAGAAATTCGTACACCCCTTCGAAATACTCGCTGGAGCCGGGGGTGAATTTAACGAGGGAAGGAGGGGCTTGCACACTGGACTTGATCAAGCCAGTATCGATCGAATGTTCGCTTGGTAGGCTAGGAAGCTGCAATGGGCAATGCAGCACGATAAGCTGTCAATCGACAAGTGGAGTTAATAATGCGAGGAGGTAATCGAACTGGTCGATCATGTACCACATGCAAAATAATTTCAATACCTCCAGTGGGCAATTCAGAGCTGACAGATGTACCACAAGAGGAGGAAGTGAGGTAGGTAGGTAGAAATGAACGCTCGATAGAGTAGACCTGTCAGTGAAGAGCTGTGGCCGAGTGAAGACGATAGATAGGTTGGTGGTTGAGCGAGAGAACGGGCGCTTGATTGACAATGATCGGCAACCAGGGCACCACGGACCAGTTCAGTAGTTGAACAGGGAGCCGAACTCGTAAGTCAAGAGAAAGTTACAACCAGCACGAACCAGCTATAACATGCAGCGAATGGTCGTGGTTGCCCTCGATCTCGACAGCACCATATTACCAGTGCTTTTCTGGCTGCTCACGGTAACGCTGGACGCAAGAAGCGGGGGAAGCTCTCTCGTGTCCCCTCTGTCAAGGTGGGATGCTGTTGCTGCGTCAAATCCACTCACAGGAGCTTCTTCAGCCACGTACGTAACAAAACGTGTCAGGGAGCATTTGATCGTAGATGCGACCCCTCCATATAAATCCATTTGTGCAACGGGCCGAGTATATAGGCACGATAGGACCTCGACTAGGGGTGTCGGCTATCTTCGGGGTGACAAGTACGGGCATGTCGCTATGTATATTCACAAAACAAACGGGTTGCTTGTCTCTCATTTCAATTCATTTCAGCTCAAAGGGGTCTTGACCGTTATGCTCGCGCCATTTTCATCTCCCGGGTTATTTCATCCACTATCTCCTGGGCCTCACCGGCTGATCGCGCTTCAAGATCATATCGTTTCGTTTCTGTGGGCCTTCGACATGTAACCCGAACCAGTTTTGAGTGCTTGGTGCTGACTTTGCATCGAAGCACATCACTGAATTGTATCGTCGTCGTTTTGGCGTTCGAGGTTGTGTCTGCGGGCATCATATGAAGCAAATCCCCATCGAACACGAGCACTTTCTGGCTGCCTTGAGCAAAGGGCGCCAATTGTTTCCTCGTAACATAGTATTTCTTGAAGTTGCTGGCACTCTGTGACAATTCCTGCTTCTGAAATGGGTATTGCAGCTGGCCTTTTTTGCTCTTAGTTGGGCCTTGGATATCAAGCAGGAGTGGCGCATTGGGTGATGAGCTACCCGGTGAGCCCGTCAATGTCGGCACTCCAGCTCCAAATCGTCTTCGCACAAGATCCAAGTCAGACCGAGCACCAAGAGCCTCAACTGTCCGATCTAACGGGGCGACAGTGTTTGTCCCTGCCACTTTTAGTACGAACTGTGCTTTCTCAAAACCCCACCGTTTGCAAACGTGGTCTAATATTTCTGCAATGTAGCTGTCTGTTGAGACCTCCATGGTCATTGTTTGTGCAGACACATCAATGTCGAAGTACTTTATCCTGATCGTCTTCGTCGTGCCCATGCGTGGAGTGGCTTGTGGCCCAACAGGGGCAGGCTGATCTGCTGGTGTGAGGGAGGCGTTGGCTAAAGCCGACGAGAAAGGCTGGCCAGCCAAAAGAATGTTCGTCTTAGATTGAGTGTGTTTAGGCGGAGGCGGGTGTTGCGGTTGCAATTGGGGTTTCGATTCCATTGGCTTTGGAGACATAGCCGAGACGACTGCCTCTGTGGCAGCCGGCGCGAACTGAGGTGTGTCTTTCTTATTCGCCTCGACCTGGGAGGGCGATGCCTCCATCAGGGCGAACTCGTCAAACGGACGCTCTCTTGACCGACCTCTTCCTCCTCGGTTGTTATTGTAGGTAAAATCCGTTATAGGACGTGTACGGACAAGAGGCGGGAAGTCATCATCGACCTCACCATCTTCAACCATTCGCAATATCCACTTATTGACGTCCAGCCGTGGAGTAGTCAGGGTTGGTTCCAGCTTTTCCTCCTGATACCTCCAAAGACTATGTCCGATGGCTTCGGCCACAGTTACTGGGTTGCCGTCCTTCGATACTCGGGCGAGTGGCATCTCAAAAGGCTCGTCAGCATCTTCTGAGAAAGGTGCATAAATCTTGATCCAGAGCGGATTAGGCGTGCCCTTCCCGGATAGTGTGGCAAAAGCCTGAAGTGGGTTGCTAGGAGCCTTCCTTTGCGCATTCAATGCCGTTGACAGCAGGCTTGTGGGCTGGATGAAACTAATTGGTCGAGGAGGGGGCAGTTCATGCAGGATTGGCAGTGTTCGCTGCCTCCTTGGCGACTCAGGGATAGGTGGACGAGGTGCAGAACCCGAGCTAGTTGTTGTCAGACTGCTCAGCATCAATGGCGGAGAAGAGGTGAGGTTGGGGTCTTCCATAGTGTTGAGTAGAGATGCAGAGTCGAGGGTTTCACCCAACTCTGAGGATAAAGCTGAACCCACAGACTCGACGTCGGAGTCATCTTGCATGTCTTCCGTTGGTGCTGTATCTCCTTTGGTCCGGCCTTCATGCGGCAGGGAGGAAGATTTGGAAGTTTGACCTGCCTGTAGCTTGCGTCGTTGGAAATACGCAGGGTCGACTTCGTTTTCAGACGACATATCACTACTTGTGGCAGTATTGGCTCTTGCACGAGCTTTGACTGCCTCGACTGCTCCAAGTGAACCAGTCCTCTTCCTAGTGTTCGTTGGTGGCTTCGGGGGCGAGGTTGTTATGATGTCAGGGGCCGGGCCTTTGCCAGGAGACGATCCTGCTCTGTCGCGTGCAGGCATCTTTGCGAAACGGATCTGTTGAGCGGCGCGTTGAGCCCCTTCGGCCTCTTCTTCCGATTCATCAGTGAGGTCACTGCTGTCATCGTCTTCCACATGTTCTTTTCTCCTTCTGCGTCTGGCATTGAACGCAGGGCCGATGGTGTCGTGACTGACCCTGCCTGTTACAAGTCCACCCTCGTCCTCCTCATCACCATGTGAATTCAGGAGTTGGAGATCTGACCCATTCTGGAAATATTCAGTGTTGATGGATGTTGGAATAGGCGGGGAATAAGTTCTTTGAACAGGTTCTGCCGTCCAGCCAGCAGCGCGGAAACCGGGTGAATTTAGTATGGACGAGTTGACATTGATTAATCGTTCTGCAATACCATCCTTGACATTGGCGAGATAAGAAGTCCGCAAATACCATATGGCAAATCTGTTGATCTTGTCTCAGCACAGCCTGAACGGTAGATGTTGCAATGCGCTTGAAATGAAATGAGGCGGACTTACTCTTCGTTCTGTAGAAGAGCCATCTGCCAGAAGCGGTATGAAGTCCAGCACTATCTGGCTCGAATCAGTGCCTCCTCAGGCTCTCATACAGCGGTACGGCGTTCTACGCTTCGTTCACGGCGTCGAATTTGATTCATCAGCGGCGAAGTTTGCTCGTCATAGAATGAGAATAGCGCGCAGTGATGGAAGATGATGTGTGTCTTGATGATAATGCACGGCACAACAAGTTGTAACAGCCGTATGAGGCCGAAGGGGAATACCTGGAAATAACGGTGTTAATCTGATGCGGTCAAGTGGAGTGGCAGCTGCCCGCATCATACTGCAGCCTTGCCTGCACTTGTACTGGGGTGAATTGCTCTTGTGCCCATTTACGTTTGTCCTGTACCTCATCCATCTTCATTCTCCTCTCCAAACCGCCACCTCCCTTACTTCTGGACATCATGGCATGTCAGCACGTTCAATCAGGAGACCTCAGACCGCCCAGACCTACCCAGAGTGTCTACCGAGAGGATTGCACACAATGCTTTGACTCTATAGACGACCCAGCCGGCCTGGATGTTTGCCTACATTGCTTCAACGGCGGGTGTGCCGGCGAACGAAACCACTCTCTGCTGCATCACTCGGCTACCGGACATCCTCTCGTATTGAACATCAAACGGTCAAGAAGACAAGTGCAGCGGGATGAACCCCCTCCAAAGCTCACCAAACTTGCCATTGCCGCAGAAACAGAGGAGGACAAGTACGAAACAAATACAACACTCAAGTGTTACGCATGCCAATTGCAGGATGTGGATAAACAGTCGGGCAACCTTTCTACTGTCATAGATGGTGTGATGAAGGCCATGGCCTTTTCCCAAAAGGAGGAAGTGAAGGCATGGGAGCAAGAGTTTACACCCTGCGAACACACTCTCTGTCTCGAGCAACATCCAAGCCGGCAAATCGAGTCTCAAAGTCTGGGTGGATGCTCGATGTGTGACTTGAAAGAGAACCTTTGGCTCTGCTTAGAATGTGGAAATCTGGGTTGCGGACGGGCACAGTTTGGTGGCGTTGGTGGCAACTCTCACGGTTTGGCGCACGCCACAGAAAGTGGTCACGCCGTTGCCGTCAAACTTGGTTCGATCACGCCTGAAGGAAACGCGGATGTCTATTGTTACCAGTGTAACGAAGAGCGAATCGACACGGAGCTTGCCAAGCACCTGGCGCATTGGGGTATCAACATTGCGGATCGGGAAAAGACTGAAAAGAGTCTCATGGAGATGCAGGTTGAGCAGAATCTCAAATGGGACTTTTCGATGACGACAGAAGACGGCAAAGAGCTTTCTCCCTTGTTCGGACAGGGCTTTACCGGACTGAAGAACCTCGGAAACAGTTGCTATCTTAATAGCACTGTGCAATGTTTGTTCTCATTACCAGAATTCCAACAACGCTACTATCATCCGGAGCAGCCCCCACCTTCAACAAACCTCCCTGCCGAAGATCTTGAAACCCAGATGCGAAAGTTAGCGGACGGCATCCTTTCTGGTCGGTACTCCCATCCTGATAACAACGTACACGCGACTCCAGACAGCCCTGAGGTTCCACATCAAAAGGGCCTCGCTCCTGCCATGTTCAAGCACCTCGTCGGACGTGGTCATGAAGAGTTCTCCACGATGAGACAACAAGATGCTTTCGAATTCCTCCTGCACCTCTTCAAACTCATCAGCATCTCCAACACCTCCAATCCAACCGAAGACCCTATACGGTCCTTCCGATTTGCCCTCGAGCAACGCTTGCAATGTCTAAATTGCAAGCGCGTTAGATATCGGACAGACGAACAGGACAACATTTCCATCCCTGTTCCTGTGCGGAGGAAACAGGTCTCCAACGGGGTAGAAGCGACACCAGACGCGGAGAAGAAGTCTGAATTCGAGCCGGTGTCGCTAGAAGAATGCTTGGACACTTTCACTGCTCCAGTTGGTGTAGAGTTGAGCTGTCCGGCGTGCGGTTCAAAAGCTGGATTTTCCAAATCATCCAAATTCAAGACGTTCCCGAAGAACTTAGCAATTAATCCCCTTCGATTTGAAGTCATCAATTGGGTGCCCACCAAGCTCGATATCCCGGTACAAGTAACGGACGACATCGACTTGAGCAAGTACAAGTCATCAGGTCTCCAACACGACGAGGAAGAACTACCTGAAGATGCAGCAGTGGGAGGCTCAACTTCTGAGTCAACGGCATTTGTTCCGAACGAAGCTGGTATGGCCCAACTCGAGTCAATGGGATTCCCACGCATTCGCTGCGAAAAGGCACTCCACGCCACTGGCAATGCCGATGCGGAGGCTGCAATGAACTGGCTATTCTCGCATATGGAAGATCCCGACATCGATGAGCCTCTGAACCTTGGTATTAGTGCCGCGCCTGGATCAGGAGATGATGCGGACAAGATTGCACAACTCGGCGACATGGGAATCAGTGCGCCCCAAGCCCGAAAGGCATTGCGCGAATGCAACGGAGATGTCAACAGAGCTCTAGATTGGGTTTTCAGCCACCCAGACGATCAAGGAGACTTTGGTGAGGATGTGTCTGAGCCAGCCAAGCCGAAAGAGCTTCCAGGCACAGAGCAGCTACCGACCAGGTTCGAGCTACAGAGCATCGTATGCCATAAGGGAGCCAGTGTTCATGCCGGTCATTATGTGGCATTCGTGCGGAAATCCATTCCAGGGCAAGGAAAGGAGAAGCACTGGACCTTATTCAACGACGAGAAGGTGGTTGAGGCAGCGGATGCGGAGGAGATGAAAAAGACGGCATACATCTACCTCTTTTCACTGCTTGATTGATGCCCAAAGCCTTGCCCGAAAGGAGCGGAGTGCTTCTGCATATCATGGAAGCGAGAATGAATTATGACAACCAAAAAAGATGACGGCTATTGATTTACGGAAGTTCTCGAAAAAGGTCAACACTGCATTTATGGCAGCTGAAAGGGGCCAGCTAGCATAGACAGGCAACTTTCCTGAGTCCAAAGAAAAAGAAAAAGCATGGTAGCATACAGCTCCTACTGAAAGCATCCTTCGCGTTCATCCATGCTCGCTTGTAGCTATGTATGACCCCCCTGATGTTGCCCTGTGCCGCCCGGAACTAAGATGACGTAGCTCGCTACGGAAAAAAAACTGGTGGGTTTGGTTTGACAGTTTGGCTCCAATGTTCTTTGCTTTTGCGTGGGGAACAACCAACACAACTGCAACACCTTTCTTCGCATCTTGTGATCGATTACACTGTTACTCCATGGGGATGTCGTTGACCACAAGACCGACAGCTGTGCTTTTTACTCCTTACATCCTCGTCGAACTTGCTGTCTCTCTTCGACCTTGACAATCTTGAGACTTCCGTTCCATCACCACATCGACCGAGTTCCTCCCCAACGGAGTCTCTCCAGCATGTTCTTCCTACTCCGCTACACGGTTTACTTCCTAGTAGGCTACATAGCCACCGCCGCGATGTTCTTCGGTCTCTACACCTACCTGCCCAATCCTCCTCGAATTCTCGGCTTCATTGCCCGCACCATGTCCGCCTACTTAAGTCTTATTGTATGCGCTGCCTATGGAACAATCGCCTCAGCTATACTCAAACCTCTGGGCCTAGAATATGCATATGGTCAATGGACCACAGCCAAAGCATTCAAATATCTGGGCATGTACACCATGGGAGTCAAATTCGACATCTTGGACAATGGTGTGGAAATACTGAATAGCAATCGGCCCGCCGTGTTCATAGTAAACCACCAAACCGAGCTGGACATCTTGCTTCTCGGCTGGATCTGGCCCCAGTACTGCTCCGTCACGGCCAAGAAGTCCCTGCGCAATGTCCCCTTTTTGGGATGGTTCATGACACTGTCTGGTACAGTCTTCATCGACCGCGTGGACAGAAGTCAAGCCATGAAGGCATTCAAGGGTGCTGCGACAGCGATGAAGGTGAAGAGACAGAGCGTCCTCATCTTTCCGGAAGGTACGAGGAGTTATTCCGCCGAACCCATGCTGCTGCCTTTTAAAAAGGGTGCTTTCCATCTCGCGGTACAAGCGGGCGTACCTATTGTGCCTGTCGTCGCAGAGAACTACAGCTATGTACTGAACGTCAAGGCCCGAAGGTTCAACAGTGGAACTATCCGCGTGAAAGGTAAGTTAAGGATTCAATGGCAGTTGGTTTATTGGGGCGGTATAGCTGACGTTTCCCACCAGTACTTGACCCAATTCCCACCAAGGGCCTTTCGCCTGCAGACGTCGATAATCTGACACGAGATACGCGCGAGAAGATGTTGAACGCCATCACAGCTATGGCACAGGACAAAGAATCTTTATCAGTCAACTCCAAGAAGGATTCATAGCCTTGGAATGCCGTTTCGCTATTCGGAGAAAAGTCGCACCTCGTTCATCGACAAGCATAATGGTAGGGAGTATAGGGGGTCAACCACTGTTGCCCTTCCACGCTTCTTTATGGCCACAGCGAGCCATACCTGACAGGCGCTAGTGATGCGAGACGACGGCTTGGGCGCATAGCCCCCGGGCTTACTTTCAGAGCGAGCAGCACGACAGAACGAGCAATAGCACGTCTGGCCACCGACGAAGTCACATCCGGATCATAGATCACATGTTGACACGGCTTGGGGGATGAGTTTAGAGCTTGCATGGTGAGGAGTTCACCACCGCCTCGCGTGAGCAGAAGTCATAGACGCTTTTCAGACATTCTGGCGAAAGTGTTGCAACGAGAGCAAGAATTATTTTGTGCGATAGTCGTACTTGGCACCGACTGAAATGGCTTGTGGACAGTGCGCGGTCCATCTTCCTGGGATAGGGATGAGATAGCTGCTTAAGAAGGTTCGCCTGCTGGTTGCAGGATGCAGGATGTTTGATACCCCGATACTCAGATACCCGGATACCCCTGCATCTCTATTGTTATCTATTTTCATGCGTCCGTATCAGTCTATAGCGCCTGACCGTTTTGCTCTTTATCCGACGCAATCCAAGCCGTCTGGTTTTTCCTTCTTCTCTATCCCAGTCAAGCTGGATCCCTTCCGCCGAGCGTACAAGTAGCTCGTCTGTGGCGCTTCTAAGGCTCAAATTCCTCAAACGGCCTCACCAACAACCCAGCCTGCCCCAAATGCTCCTTGACCTGTGCGACCGTATACTCTCCACGATGGAACTGTTATTTAGACATCAGCAAAGAATTTCTCTGTCGCCTCAAAGACAGTGACTTACCATCCCAGCCCCAAGCGCGGCATCGACATCCGTCCTGCGAAACACCTCCTCAAAATGACCTGGATTACCGGCTCCCGAGCTCGCAATCACAGGAACACTCACACTCCCCTTAACCATCCCAATCAACTCGAGATCGTATCCTGAGTTCTGACCGTCCCGATCAATAGCATTCAAAAGAATCTCGCCCACGCCCATGGCCTCGACAGCAGTAACCAATTGCACAACATCGAGGTCTCTTGTCTCGCGACCTCCTTTAATCGTGCACGCGAACCACACATACTCCCTACCCTCTGCGTCCGGGAACTTAGTCTTGACCGTCTGGTGCGGTGTATCGTTCGGATCCTTCACATAAACACGCTTAGGATCCACGCTGACCACCACGGCTTGCCGTCCGTACGCCGCGGAAATAGTTTCTATCCCGGTCTTGCCTGTGAGTTGTCTGTTATTCGCAAGATACTCTTCCGCCGCGATCACAGCATCGCTGCCGATAGAGACTTTATCCGCGCCACTTGCAAAATACAATTTCGCCACGTCCAAAGCCGACACGTTTTTCCCCGTCGACGGGTCCAAAGTATCTCGGATCCCGCCGCCGATCGTAAGCGGCACAAACACCGTCTCACTTGTCCTCCTCAAGATCTCAAGCATAGGTAGATCAGCGACAGGACAGTCGCGGAAACTCGTAATGTTGAGGAATGTAACTTCATCGGCGCCCTGGGTGTAATATTTGCGCGCCATGTCGACGGGCTTGCCGAGGTTGCGGACTTGAGATCCGGCGGTCTTCTCACGGACGTCGTACTGGTCGCCTTTCGTTACGACTAGGTCGCCGGCGTCGTTGGTGCGGACATCGAGACATGCTATAATGCGGCGTGTGAGGCCGTTGGTGCTGGCGTCGGAGGCGAAGTTCGTGGGTAGTGACGTGCCGGGAAGGGATGTTGGCGTTGTGTCGGACCATACTTGGCCCTGAAGAAAGGCCTTGATGACGCGGAGGCCAGCGGCACCTGATTTCTCTGGGTGGAATTGTGTGGCGAAGATGTTGCCGCGGCCGATGGCGCCGACGTACGTTTCATCGCCGTAAGTGGCTGTCGCTACAGTCCAGCCTTCCTTTTCGAGTTGGCCTGGCGTGTAGGGCGCCGCGTAGCTGTGCACGTAGTAGTATTTGCTTGTTGGGTTGAGGCCGTAGAAACTTTTTGAGGAAGCATCGGACGCTGATGTGGAGGCTGCTGAATCGTGGTGCAGGATCGAGGCGTCGTTCCAGCCTATACAGGGTACGGACTTTTTCGAGCCATCTTTGTTCGACGGGTTGAAGCGACGGAGATGTGTAGGGATGACGTTCAAGCCCTGGGTAGAAGGGGCTTCCTCAGATCCGGCGAAGAGAGCTTGTAAGCCAACGCAGATGCCGAAGAAGGGTTTGCCGGACGAGATGTGCTCTTGGATGGCGGGAAGATAGCCTGCTGAAGCGAGAGAGCTGAGGCAGTGACCGAAATGGCCTACGCCAGGGAGTATGATTTTCTGTAGATCGTGTCAGAGACTTGATCAAGTAGAAGTGTACTGCAAGACACATAGAAGAGTGATGAGGTGGACCGAGGTCTAGCTGCGGTGGAATGCTGCTACTGCCACGAAAAGGTAATGACAGGGGCAGTTGCAGGATATGCTATGGCTGAGAGAGTCTGTATGAGAGGCACGTGTCTTGAGGACTGTTGACCCTGAATATCAAAGCCGTATCACCTTGAGACACCTCTCTCAATGCTCCCCAGCCAGAGCTCCGGAATGATAAAAGCCAGCCAAGAATCTCACTGATGCTTACCTCTGCGTTCTTTACATCCTCCGGCCTCCTGATCCAGTCGACCTCATATCCACATTTCTCGATCGCATTGACGAGCGAGCGGATGTTGCCCGCCACATAGTCGAGGAGGTGGACTTTTGGCATTGCGCTTGATTCTTGCTGCGACTCAGTTTGGGAACTTGATCAGGGAAGATACATAGCAGCTCGTATAGACGTGATGTCGATGACTGAAGAAGACTCGAATAAATCGATCACGGCGACTAATATTCGGATCTGGGCAAGTGTGGATATGCACGGCGTGCAACATGGAATGAATTTATTTCCATGAAGTTTTTAAGCCAAATCCGGACGTGAGTCATACACGCTATTGGTCAGCCTTCAACATGACCTATACAACATAAAGCGATCGAGTCGGCACTCTTTAATTATATCAAGATTATGTCAAGGAGAATAAAACATGTTCTGATGTAGACAAGACGTTGTCCAGCTTGTTAAAAGCAGTTTGTGTATCTGAAAAGCCCCCGCGCTCAACAGTCCCAAATAACTCGATACGCCCTACTCGTAGTCTGCCACAGAGACCATACTTCGATTCTCATATCACTATTGTACATTCCAACCCTTTTTCATGTTGCATCTAACGTTCATTATTGTGTCGTAGCTCGAATCGCTTGCAGCAACAGCGCGAAAATTAATCCGCGTGCCACATGCTGTATCTGGAGGCAATCAAATACTCTCCCTAGAGCCTCGCCACTGGCAGCTGCTCCCATGACGCTCGTGAGCGCCTGCGGCATTCCTCGCTCAACCAGTAGTTTCCGGGCTTTGATTTTGAGCTTTGACTTTTCGTCTGGTGTCAGCTCGGCAGGCCACTTTGCCATCTCTTCAGGAGTAGGCAAGGTATTTTCCCTCATTTTGTTGATATGAGCTGCTATACCCTTGTCCGAGAAATTAGCTTCGAGAACGCTTTCTTGAAGTAAGAGTCGGATTGACTCCAACTGTGGGTTGTTTGGCCGAAGGAGGAATGATCTTGCGGCGCCCAGTAAGGACAACCGGATAGACCAGGCGCCGGCCAGGGTGTAAAGTTCGGTAAGGATTGCAAAGATCAACTCAATACATATTCGAGTTTCTTCCTCTGAAATCGGCGCGTCATCTTTCTTAGCCCACCTGGAAGCCGTTTTGACCTCATCTGTGGTCTGCGGCGTTTTCGCTTCTTCCACACTGATGACCGGTGCTGGACTTACTGGATGGGGAACAATTGTATCCTGACGTGACCGAGCCGGGGTTTGAGGGTTTGGCAGGGTTATTGGATGATAGTCATCTGACATCACGCTTGGAGGAGGAGGAAGTGCCCACCCTTCCTCTGATTGACGACCTGACTCATCGAGGGCAAGCGATGATCTCGACTGTTGTGGACTCGAAGCATCCGCACTCGGTCGGGCTGGAAGTGGTGGTGGCTTGAGGTCTACGCTGTCGGTGCTCTCCCTCGACACGTCCTGGCTATACCTGAAATTCGATGTGCTTGAAGCAGTATTTGTCCGTGATAATTGCTGCGGAGGCCTCCCAGGCTGTCTTTTTGGTCCGGCCACGGCACCAAAGACTCCTTGTACACCCCCAAGCACAGCTTTGCCGCCACCTGCGATACCCTTACCGCCTTGACCGAGCACGTTGATGAAGTTCTTGCCCACATTTTCCAAGGCTGCACCACCCTGTACCAGAACATTCTTGCTTTGCGCGGGAGCTTTCTGGAGACCAGTCTCCTTGTCCAGAAACTTCTTCATCACTTCGGTCTCTGCCAGGGATTCGTATTTCACGCAGAACCGTAAGAACTTTTCTAGGCTTTGTAACAGTGAGACACTCGTCTGTCCTTTCCAAGTGGGTAGCGCCGGGTACAGTTGGCCAAATTCAGGCACACCAGTGATACGAGCAATTGTCGTCAACGTCTGATGAAGGGGTTCAAAATCAGCATATCTTCGGGTGACCATCCATCCGGGAAAGCGTTGCGAAGCAGGCTCGATCTGCAGCAGATACTCGCTGTTGGGCTTTTGTCTGATTGCTGTCTTCTCGTTCCCCTCTCCGAGATCGAGGATTGTGATAGAAGCATTCTGTAAGGTCAGAGGCACAGCCAGCATGACCTCGACCGGCCCTGGGGCGCTAGAAACAGGCTGTGGCGGGGTCAAGACATTTTCCCCAAGTTGTTCAAACTGTGTGAATTGAGCATGCTCCCTGCTCGGGGTGGCAGGAGCGGAACTCTTCCTGGAACTTGGTTGTGAGTGATGAACGGCGTTCCCATCGATGTCGAAGACCAGGGAAGCGTCCATAGAGCGCTCCCCCTGCCTGTTCCGATCGCTGTCTGAAGAAGTGGGAGTCGCCAATCCTACGTCCATCGTTGCAACAGAGCTGGTCTCTTCGTGCTCGATTGGAGGCAGATCGCGCTTACGTCTGGCTTCATCTTCGGCAATCATCTCGTTGAGACGTTGTGCTTCTCTCATAGCTTCTTGCATAGCCTCCTCAGCCCGTCTTCCATGGCCTGTGCCCGAGTCCACCTCTTCTCCAGCTTTAGACATGGCTCCGTTCATATCTTCCACTCCGGCGTCGATCGCATTCATGATTTCCGGCTCTCCCTCCTCCAGAAGATAAACAATCCAACCATTGATCCATTCTGGTTTCGAACAAAGGTCAACAGTGGTTTCGAGTACCAGGCCCGCAAGGGCCTCGCGCAGAAATATCTTGACGGGTGGACAACTATACGCCTTCGGATCGAGGAAATTCTGTAAGATGTCATCTGCCACTAGCGCTAGTTTGCGTTCTTGTTGCTCTTTGCTAAGGACATTGGCCAGGTGACTGTCTGGTTGAAACTGCAAATAGGTCTCGATGGACGTCTCGGCATCGGAATTAGGGGAGGACTTCAAAGCGCTGGAGAGTTCATTCAAAAAGACAATAACAATAGAAGTTGAATTTGACAAGAAGTCCAAAAACGGGTCCGCTGTACGTTTGCGCGAAAGGTGTCTTGAGAAGGAGATGATGAATCTCGTCAATGTTTGTTTGCAGCTGGCAGGGAAGGATTGATCTTTTGGAAGGATCGGGCTGTACCACCACTTGACGTAGTCTCTGATCACAGCATCGGTGAAGTTGGTGAGGGCGATACTAGTTTCTGGCGGAAAGTCAGAGTAATCCAGTGTCTTCGTAGTGTCGTGCAAATCGATGGTAGTCTCCTCAAAAACCTCCTCCTCTTCCTTCTCCTTCTTCCGTCTGTCCCGCCAATCCAGGATCCTGTGGGCCACTTCTATGCCCAGCTCTTTCTTGCGGTTCGCGTGTGTCTCATCTCCATCCGAGCCTGCTCCCTGCTGGCTTTCCCAAGTGGCATGAAGGACGATACCACCAACCGCGCCGATCAGGACCAGCCCAACTCGACCCAGCACGAGGTAGGTAGAGGCGCATAAGCCTACTGCGCACGCGCCAAGCGTCTCATTGCTGGCATTCGCGAAGAAACGTAACGTGGCGTCGATCACCGCGGAGGTAGTTAACGGCTTCGTGGTTGTCGGAGCTGAAGAGATAGTGCTGGAGTCGGGCTGCGCGTCCTCAGGAGGCGTCTTTCCAGCATCATAATGTTCGTTCATCGCCGACATTTTTCATTCTGATCGTAGCGATAGCAAGAGACAGCAACAACTTCTTCAACCGTGCATCGTCTTATGTACTCTCTTCCGCATAAGCCGGGGGCTGAGGATGCGATCAAAAGGGTCGGACTAAACTCAGGTACGGACACTGTATGGGGTTTCCAGAATTCCGCATGCGGATCCCTGTCAAAAAAAAAGTCGCGTCTCCAACTCCCTCCTACGTAACTGCTGGAGAAAAATGTCTAGAGGGTCAAATCTCCTCTGTAAATTCTGTACAGTCTTGAATATTCTTGAGATTTCAGGATCTATACCCAATAAACTGTTCATTTCTGAGTGATACAAGATGCCCGATCAAGTTTGCGAGATTTGTCATGAGGCGCTCTTCATCGAGGTCGAGCCAGACAGCGAAGTCGAGGATACCAAAGCACCAGCGCAAGTTGAACGCGTGCCAGATGATGTTGAACTCAGTTGCGGTTGCCATTACCACTGGTAGGTATTCCCACGACTCTGACCTCTATCAATAATCTAAGTCCATCAGGGACTGTTTCCTAGAAGCATACAGCATCACGCAATGTCCCAACTGCTCTGCAGACATCGCTACTATGGGTCCGAATAAACACCATCAAGTCCTGGTCACAGTCAAAAACGAGGGCGGTGTCCAGAAAGATTTCGACATCTTGCCCATCGGGATTGAAGAATCGTATCTGCGGACGTACCCTGAAGAAAGAAAAGGTTATGCTTTCCATGAGTTCTGCCGAGACGGTGACATCGATGCAATCATCAACATGGTCAAAGACGTGGACGAAGAGGAGGACGAGGAGGAGCGGGGAGAGGACGAGGACGAGGACCCTGGCCATCAGAAGGACATTTTGCGATATGTGAAGAAAGGCGATGATGGAAGCGGGCTGCACGTCGCCATTCGCTATCAAAAGCAAGAAGTGGCGTGGTTACTACTGGCACTCGGCTCACACCTGGCATGGGACAAATTCCCGGCCAACGTCCTCCAAGCAATGACGGCCCTGGGTTTGCAAAAGACTGACAGAAGGGGTGAACCAGACATCCGCACTCTCAAGGACGGGAAAGGTCGAACACCGGCAGAGCTGGCAGAAAGAATTGGGGGATCCTGGGTAGAATGGCTTAGGGAAGGCAGACTGAACCCTTGATGTGGGGATTCGTGATCCGAGGTGTTTGTCTCACACCAAAATTCTCTTATCGACCAAGGATGAGTGGTACGCTAGAGATCTAAAGCATAGGTGTGAAGTTGTTCTCCGGTATCCGAGTGAATCATAGCACAATCGAGTGTTTGATGCCTGATGCAAAGAAGAAGCCGGGTGTGGTCCTGCACCAAGTGTCCAGTGGCACTTTCAGACGCCAATGGACGCAGCGATGCAGCTGCGTTCCTTTTCAAGAGGGCTTGCTTGGGGGTTGATCGCGAAGGATATACTTGGTATGAGTACCATGAGCGACGACGCTCTTACTTTCGCCCTCGCCTTTGTAGATTGTGACTGTGGTGAAACCCATGTTCCTTCCCACTCTGTTCGTCTTGCCCTCTATCGTCACAGTATCGCCTAACTTGGCACTCGACACGTAAGATACGTGTATATCTGTGCTCACGCCAGTCTGCTCGAGCCCTGTGCTGGCGATTGCCATACCACCTGCCCAATCGACAATCGCCGCCGAGACAGACCCATGGATGCCGCCTTTCGAGTTGAGGTGGTTATGAGTGAGTTTCAGGCTAGCGACCATAGAGCCTTTCTCAGCACTGACGAGGACGACGTCTGGGAGCAGCATTTGGTACAAAGGCGAGCCCTGGGATATTCTCGCCCAGCAAGCCTTGACGCTTTCGAGAGGGGTCTTTTCGGTAGCCATGATAGTCGACCGGGCAAGCAACAGTCTGCAGGAGCTGGGGTGGCGACGGCGCAGCGAGAGGCAAGAGTCTAGCAGACTGAAGAGACAGTAAAAGTGTAAGAAGGAACGTGTAGGATTGAAAACAGTGGCTTACTGCAAACACACAGTTGAAAATCGGCTCCCCACACAGTACTCACTACACCGCCTTGCTGGCAGAAATTCTCCAAGAAATTTTGTGACTTTGGTCCGTCCACCGATAAACCCAGCACTGCGTCTCCCTCTATCATCTTCATGTTTAGAGGCATACATCTAAGCAACAATGAGCAAACACCAACTTGACGACGGTGCCCAATCGGCCAAGCAGGACAAGAAACGCAGAAAGAAGGACAGAAAAGAAGCCCTGCGCGTCGAAGACATCACTCCAAGTTCGACCGATGCTACGGCCAGTTCAACTCCAGCACCAGATGCTGATGAGGAAGATGCTACGTACAAGCCGCACCCATCTCTCGACACCGTGGCACAGTCTGAAGTCGACGACTTCTTCAAAACTCAATCAGTACAAATCGCCGACCCTCAGAAGAAGGACCTGAGACCTATTCTCGCCTTCTCCCACCTTCCCACAGAACTATCTGCCCAATTTTCGAGCGTCTTCACTTCCTTCGAAAAGCCTTCATCAATCCAGTCTTCGGCATGGCCATTCCTACTCTCCGGCCGAGACGTTGTCGGAGTGGCTGAGACAGGTAGTGGAAAGACAATCGCTTTCGGGCTACCACTAGTCGTACGCCTCTCAGCGTTAAAGAAGAAGAAGGGCATAAGGGCAGTCATTGTGGCGCCGACACGAGAACTTGCCATCCAGGTTTTCGAGCAGATCGACAAACTGTGCAAGACAGCCCACAAGCTGAAGCCGGTATGTGTATATGGTGGAACAAACAAGGACGAACAGCGACGGAGCCTGCAAGGGGCAAATATTATGGTCGCCACCCCCGGGAGACTGAAAGATTTCATGTCCGACGGCACTATCGACGTGTCTAAGACTCGCTATCTGGTCCTCGACGAAGCCGACCGCATGCTCGACAAGGGCTTCGAGGACGATATCAAGCACATCATCTCGCAAATGCCATCATCCAGCAAGCGCCAGACAGCCATGTTCACGGCAACTTGGCCCAAATCGATCCGTGAGCTTGCCGCCACATTCATGAAGGAGCCTGTCAGGATCACGATCGGACGTAACGACGCGGACGACTCGGGCGAGCTTCGCGCAAATACTCGCATCGTGCAGAAAGTCGAAGTCCTCGATGGTGCGATGAAACAGCAACGTCTCTTGCAGCTGCTGAAAGAGCATACAGCCGGCAATAAACGCAATGACCGCATTCTGATATTCTGCTTGTACAAGAAAGAGGCGCAGCGGATCGAGAACTTCATTCATGGCCGTGGCTTTAACGTCGCCGGCATTCACGGTGACATGTCGCAGTCCAATCGTATTGCCAGTCTCGAGTCGTTTAAGTCTGGCTCGACGAGCCTTCTTGTCGCCACGGATGTTGCTGCAAGAGGTCTGGACATTCCTGAGGTCAAGCTCGTCATCAATGTGACATTCCCATTGACTGCCGAGGATTATGTCCACCGTATTGGACGTACCGGTCGTGCTGGTAAGGATGGGTTGGCCATCACACTGTTCACCGAGCAAGACAAACCTCTTGCTGGGGCCTTGATCAATGTCCTGAAAGCGGCAAAGCAGGATGTCCCTGACGACCTGTTCAAGTTCGGTACCACCGTGAAGAAGAAGCAACATGACTCGTATGGCGCTTTTTACAGAGAGGCGGAGGATGGCAAGACCGCCACCAAAATCACTTTTGATGATTGATCAATTCAGGATTCGGATTTTGTCTGTTTCGAAGTAGAGCTTGTCGAAGAATGTATTTGACGGCGTTTGTTAAGTCCTGGGATTTTTGCAGCAAGGCGTTGCGGGACGATAGATTCGAGCATTTGGATGAGAAATTCTCGCTCGGCAAAAAGACTAAAGTTGAAAGCATGAATGTTAGAAAAGTGCATACATGGATCTGAACGCAAAATGTGCACTTACATTGTTGACCCCAATAAGACAATACTCGCCGTTTGGAACCCCAAAAATTGACGATTGAGTTCGCCATTGTCTTGCGTAGGTCCACCCAGATCCTGCAACCTGGATGCTAGAATGACCAATCCTGTAACAGTGACAGAGGCAGAAGCAGGAAGGGACTCTCTCGTGACTTGGCCCAGCAGCCCTTCCTCAGCCTTGTCGTGCTCACTGACCCACCTCCGGAGAAAGTCGAGACTCCAGATGATCCGCAACACCATGTTAACCATGTTTGCTCCCACCAGCCCTGCAGCCCCGAGCTCGAATTTCTTCAACATCGCCCACGCGCCGACGCCGTAGATGCCAGTGAACAACAACATCCAGCCAGACTGAGCGCGAAGTTGTGTCGGCGTAGCCACGGACGTGACGAACGCATCGAGAATCCCGTTCACTGCCATCAAAGGGATGTAGTAGCAGTACGTGGCCAACAGGGCGGCGGTGGAGGAGGTGTACCAGCCCGCGCCGATGATGTGCTTGACGACAAGAGGCAAAATATACGGCGCGATGCTGACCAAGGGAAGCGCCATGAGGAGGTAGAAGTGCAGCGTGTTGGCCAGATAGTGAAGGGCCTGACGTACATTATCCTGCGAAGTCGTTGTAGTTCCGGACTTTGGACTGTCCGTCGTAGTGGCAGGCACAGACAGGAGCCGACCGAATGTGTTCCGACTGCTCTCCTCGACGGGCTGGAAGACCAATCGCGCCAGAAGGCCGCCGTAGTTCGAGGCCAGAGCGAAGGCGCCCTGGTCTGCTAGCGACGAGAGGAATGATAGGATTAATGCGTCGCCTTGAGTCAGCAGTAATTTGAATATTGATTGCATGTACATCGTCGCCGCAAGGGAGAGGATTGCTCGATGGAAGAAACCGGAATAGTATGTTTCGGGTCCGTCAGTACCTGGACCTGCAGGGGTGGCGCCGATTTTCCGTGGTGTCAGGTCAAAGTGGTCGTGTCTTGATAGGTGTAGAACTGGTACCAGGTACAAGGTGAGCAGGACGAGAGCGTAGGCTGCTTGTCCAACGGCAAAGGGCAGGATCGAGGGCGCAAGGGCTCTCCTGTGGCATATGACGGCGACGATGCAGGCTGAGAAACAGCGGGCCATGGCAGCGCTTGTCTCTGCTCGTGCTCGATCGGCGTATAGTGCTTTCTGCTGGATGACCACGAACGCAGGCTCGGCCAATAGCTCGACTAGGGTGGCTGCGGCATAGATCTGGAACGATATGTCGAAGTATGGACTCTCGAGAACCTCGCTGGGCGCACTGCGGATGTAGGAGTATCCAAAAGCAGTGGAGACGCCGAAGCCAAGTAGGACGGCGAGATACGACAAATTGACAACCGTCTGGGTGTTTTTTCCCGGACTGTCCTTGCCAGGTGGACTCGAGCCATTGGAATCCGCACCATGAGAGGCTGGCGGTTGTCGTTGCAGCGCTACTCGCAGGCTTTCCCTTGCAAAGTATAGACTCGTGACTGAGACCAACTCCAGCTGCACGGCGATGCCGAGCAGCGAGGGTGACAGGAAGCGCAGCAGAAATTGATTGCCGATGAATGTGAGTGCTCGTGAGGCGACTTGTATCAGAATCAGCAACAACGTGCCGCTTCCTGGCGGTCGGGGTTCAGCCTTGTCGGCCATAGCAGTCGGATTTGCTCAGAATGTAACGAACGTCCAATGCTGACAGATGGAGATCAGGGAGATATGTCCATTCAGAGTCTTCCTTTTATTGTCAAGGACTTTATAAGCGGAAGCAATGCGGCCGCACCTGTCGAGATGGCTAATAGTCTTCAGGACGCTAATGTTGAGAAAGCCGGAAGTGAGCAATGTCAATGAGACTGGTCAACGCTGTGGAGCTCTTCGACGCCACGTGTCTACGACTATCAAACATGACAGCCACAAATTCTCGACATGAACACAAATAGATATCTATCACGCAAGCCAGTCTCTGATGTCGGAAGACTTCGTCACCATCAACATAATTATACGAAGTGTGCGAGTCGCCGGACGCTGGAGACATGCTTTCATGGTAAGGCAGAAGGCGAGGGAGGCTGTACGAGCATTTGCAAGCCTGAGGTAGTGCAGAAAAACAAGGATTCTCATTGGGCGTCTTCTGACATGGCTGTCGGCCATGATCAGGCGAACACTTGAGCAGCCCTAAAGCTCTGTTGTGCTTTTCAAAACCTTCAGATACCTCATCCGGTACACAATGCGCCTGCTCGATGCTCAAAGCTCCGGAGCGGTACAGAATCGATGTGAGCTCTTCTTCCAATCCCAATGGACGCCGCGATCTGGTAGTACACCGACAGGAACACTGGTTGTGACAACAGCTTCAGCCGTTGCTCTATATTTCGTCCACATCCATCTTTTCCACCACCACTAAACTGTCCGAATCACTTCCGGTACCAATCTCGTGTACCGTCGCGTAGCGGCCGATCTCGTCCTTGGTGATCACCTTTTCGTTCAGGACAGCAGTCGTGCCTCTTGCGAACTTGTAGTTCCGCTCTTTGTTGGACCGGTCATTCGGCCTGATATAATTTCGCAGTAATTGAGTTGGCTTGTCCTTTTCAATCACACACACGTCGACATTGCTTCCAGAACCCAAGTCGTTGAAAATACCGGCCTGAATGGCTTCTGAACACACCTTAACCGCCTCATCTCTTGTGCAGTGCGCCTTCCACGTTGATTCGAACACCGCCATGGCGGCCAGAGACCCTGATCCCATGGTCACGTATGGAAGCTTGTCTGTTGACCCATGGGCATGAACTGTGAACAAACCCACACCTGTTGGGTCGACACCTGCCACAACTAGATATGCACCGATATGACCTTGGTAGCGGAATAGGTGTTGTTTCAGCATCGTCATCACGGTCACCACACGAGGAGTTCGGCCTGTAGATAAGGAATGAAGTTCGAGGTTGGAGGAGATCAGAGCTGTGGTGAATTCGGTATCCGCGGCAGTACCTGCGCCCGCACACCAGATATGGGGGGAGATGTAATGTAGTTTCTCGCAGTTCTATTGCAACACGATCAGTCAATGAAACTCAAGTATACTACATGGGACAAGGAACGTACCTTGTCGGCGACGATAGGACCACTCGTTGCTCTTGTGTCTGCTGCAATCTAGCAAACCATCGTCAGCACTTCAATGTTGTCATTGACATGCGTTCCTAACGTACCACAACTCCGTTGTCATATATGCATCCTACAATCGTAGTACCGGTACTTGTGGCCTTTGGTAGAGGCACTCCTCGTGCATGCAGAGCTGCATTGCGGTTGTAGTTGCTGAAGTCAAAGCCAGGCATGATTGCGGCGAAGGCGCGAGGCCTGGGACAGTGGTGAGGAGTGCAGGTGAGGAGTCCCAATACTCCTGAAATTCCGAGAAGTCAAGCGCGAATACCGTGGACGAGAGTACAATGATTCTTTCGAAAAGGAAGATCGAGCGGGTAAATGGAGAGTTGACCAGAGTACGCAGGATAGTTTGATGATGGACTGCAGTGAAGGCAGCTCCCTGATGCGCAACACTTTCCCCGGCTGCACCTGCAAGGCACTGCAAAGGACGCGCCGCCACAAGGCTGGGCTTGGCACAGACATATCGATCTAGCCGCTTTCAGACTTCAATTGGTAGGTAGTTGGCAACGTCTCATCTCATTCTGTTCACTTTTCCCATCAGACCTCATCTTACTCTCTACAAATCCACTTGAACAGATACGATCAAACCCCACGCGCCTTTCGCCCACTACACGCATAAGATCAACTATGTATAGCCAGCTGTGCCCAACAGTAGTCATGATCTTCAATCGTTGTCGTCTTGGTACTCCTCACCATGTCGTCCATCTGTGTGGCTTTCTATGCATGTTTCTCCACAAACTCTTCCTGCTGTACTGCGTTGGACTTCCCGCTCGAGAACGCATCACCATGAGTTTCCGCCTGTTCGTCCTGTATGGCAGCCTGTTCGAGCTCAGCCTTCTCGGCCTCGGTTGCTCCGTACCAGTGGACGGCAACTTGTTCACCGAATTGGGCATTGATGTCCTCGAGGCTCCGCCCTTTAGTCTCAGGACACATGAAGTAGACAAAAACAATATGGCAAGCTGTGGGACAAATCAGGACAAAGAAAAAACGCCAGCTGATCTTATCAAATGCAATGGGACCGGCCTGTCACGTGTCAGTATCAAATGGGAGGCGCAAAACCGCACAGTGGATTTCTGTCAGATGATAGGCTAACATACCACAAGCAACACCACGTCGGCCAAATATAGACCAGCCATGCCAACAGCCATACCCTGGCTGCGGATATGAGTCGGGAAGATTTCAGACCTAGCCACTTGTCAATCTGCTGCTTCGGCACCTGTAAATGGTTTGACTTACACATAGAGGAATTGACTAGCATCCATGAACGTGCTCCAAAACGGAGTGATGAACAGGAAGATGAAGAAAATCGCCGCGTTCTGGCCTGCTTTATTAGTTGTTCCAAGGAACTCGGCTTGCAGAGCCACCTCACAGACGAGTGAGACGAGGATACCAGAAAGCCCGATCAGCATAAACTTGCGGCGTCCGAATCTTTCGACAAAGAAAGCACAGAAGATATTGCCAGGAAAGGTGGACGTGACCCAGAGCGAGCTCAGCAACAAGGGCATAAAGCCACCCATCCCAAGACTGACGTAGAGGAGAACACCTTTCATCAATGTCAGGGAGGACCTTGCATAGATAGGCAAGGTACAGACCATAATTTGCAATAATTAGTACTCCAGTGAACTGGTTATTCCACATGAGGAGGAAAGCCACAAGTGCACGTCTGCGGTTTGCGGGTGTTCGGAAAACCTCATATCTCGACGTTACCGAGTTGATCTGCTGGTCGAGCTCCACCTGCTTCTTCATCTGGTAAAACTCTTTGCGGGCGAGTGTGTCGTGCGGATCTCCCTTGGTTCTGTGCAGGCGTTTGAGAACCTCATGAGCTTCGTCAACTCGACCTTTCATCATAAGCCACCGCGGGCTGAACGGCAGCCATGGGGAGCCGAGGAGCAGAAGTAGTGCTGGGGCCATCTGAAAGGCGATAGGAAATCGCCAGGGGAAGGAAGATGGCGAGCCACCGCTGGAGATGAAGGATACACCAAAACCGATCCAGGCTGATAGCGTATAACCCATGGCGAACATCACGCCATGCATCGAGACCATAAAGCCCCGACTCTCTGGCGTGGATACTTCGGCTTGATACATAGGTATGCAAGTCACCAGGGCTCCGATGCCAAAGCCGTTGATCAAACGGCCTACCAAGAACATGGCATTATTGACGGCGCCAGCGCATATGGCAGCACCAACAATCAAAACGGCGGCGGCGATCTGAATAGTCTTCTTTCGACCAAGTCTGTCGGCAAGGTACGCGCATGCTGCTGCTCCGATAGCTGATCCGGCAGAGTTAACGCCATTGAAGGCACCAATGTACTGAGCTGTACGGCTATAGCCTGGTTCTCCTTGAGGAGCGAGGTGAAGGGACTTGTAAAAGCTAGGTTGGCCGATTGTAGAGCTAGTGACCATGAGCATCTGATTGAAAGAAGTGTTTGCCTGTATCATACCCAATGATGGCCATACCATAAGAGCATGCGGTCGATCCTAACGCGACGTAGATGACGACCGCAAGATTGAATGCATTGGGAATAAGCTTCCCCATGGTGTTGATGGGAGGTGGGTCCGAACAAGAGCACAGGTCCAGATATGGTATACCGAGTCAAGAATCTCTTGAGTCCAGAAGCGTCCCCCAAGAAAGGTGGAAAGATCACTGTCTTTATAGCTTGACCAGGGAAGGTATCCATGGCAAACGCCCAGCTTTGAACTATGCAAGTCAAGTCCGAGGTACTCACACTCAACAACAAACCACAACTTCGGTATGCAAACTTTCGGTTCAGGTTCGAGACCGCTGAAGTCAATTCAATGGCTTCGGGGACTGATGACTGGTGGATGATTGAATTGAGTCAGTACACCTGACCAACCCCGTTGTTCGAGGTGACCAGGTCTCAAGTTCATGACGGGCCTAGGCCCTGGCATAAGAGACTTCGAACCATGCACGGTTGACCTGCGACAAGGATGGACACGACAAGATTTAGACGAACTGGTTGCGAATCGGCTGCAGTGACCAGGGGAATGGTTGCGAAACCGCTTCCGCTTGACTGGCGCTTAAGTCAACCATCTCGAGAAACTCCACCCTCCGGAGACTGCACCAGTGATGTGTAAGTCCTCATTGCCAGGTTGTAGATTGGTTGTTGCGGGGTTGACCTCGATTCCCCAGGCTCTGTGGAGAGGTGGGACATCCCGACTCTCGAAACAGTTAAAATGCCCCCATGCAGTTGATTTCGAGCGAGCCAACCAACAAGCCTGAGCAAGTTTTCTCCGGAGAATCCCAGCGGGACACGAGCAGATATACGAGGTGGTTGAGTGTGCCGAGACGTTTGTGAGCATTGTTTGTGTCAACCATCACTTACCAGACTTCCTACCAAGGACGCATTCGATGGAGAAACATGAGGTCATTCGCGCTCCTGCCTGGAAACACTTGCTGGATCAATCAGCCGAGCGGAAATCCTCTCTTAACTGCACTGACAAACGTTCGGGTTGGTGCGAATTGCGGTCAGCAAAGATTAGCTTCTTACCCATGTCAAAATTGCCCAAGTCTTTGTCTTCCGTTACCTTCACTACTCGTATCATCCTATTGGCATTACATCCCTCGAGCTCCGGCATAATCCCACCGCGTCCTAGGGGAGGTGTGACTCGCCTAACCTGACACGATGCTGGAGTGCTTACCAAGCTAAGCTCGATATACTTTCGTGTTCAGATATGTGGCTCGAATCAGGGATAGTGTATCGTGTCGACCTATTATGCCTAAACAGGAGCTCATCGGAGACAGCCTGCCAGACGCAAGCAGATGCTCACAAGAGGTCACCAGAACATCAAGGCTGTTTTCGGACGAGCAGGTCAGAAGGCGAGCAAGTGCACGCAGTGTTGGCTAGGACAGGGTTCCGAGAATTGTGCAGTACGCCTGACTTGCGGCCTCGTTGGGACGGTGCCAGATCAGAAATAGATGGAAGCCAATGGTAGGGAACAAATGACGTTGAACGGTTCTCTCAAGCCCGATGAGGAGAGTACACAGCCTGACCAATGAACTCCTACCGTGTAGAAGCCTGGAAAGGACTCGTAAAGAATATGCGTCGATACAGCCGGAGTGCTTGCTTGTGGAAGATCTGAAGCGCGAGCAATTCTGAGCGTGTTAGAGCAAAAGACTTCACCCTAAAGGCTTGATTCACCGTTGCCTCCTTGGCATGAAGACGCGCCAGACGCAGAACTCCAGGCGCGACCCTGCCGCTGGAACTTTTGACCCGCAGGCGGATATCGTCCCAACTTCAAGCTGGCAAACAGACAACTCTTTATACAGCGTTACCGGTGCAGAACGGTCACCAGCTTTTCAATGACTGGTCTTCAAGATTGCTGACCGCAAGCGATCACCCTCTCTCTGGAGGCCAACAGTACTCCCCCGACACTCTTTCAACTTTCCCAACACCCCGACTCGTTCACCATCAAACCCGCATGTTACTCCTTCTCCTCCTCTCGCCGACGCAAGACCACCGCTCTCAGCCAGCCTTTCGAGACTGAGAATGGCTTTCAGTTTCGCGAATGCGGCATCCGGCTCTTCGGGCTTCGGTCTTCCAACAAATACAAACGGAGGGGCCAATGTCCAAGATGGAGCTGAACTACAGGAAATCCAGACGAATGAGTTAGGTTTCGCGGCTCTTAATGGCGAAGCCAAGCTCCGTCTACTACCTACGCCATGGCCTTTTGATGCTCTTCCTCCGCCAACCTCATCCCTCCTCAGCATCGCTTCGACGAAAGGACTTTTAGCGGCCGCCGGGCCTGACGCTTTGTATATCACATCTACGGACAAAGTCAGAGAAGCATTTCAGTCTCCAGACCCGTCGAAGGATGAGAAAACAAGACCGTACAACCCGGAGATCAAGATACCTCAGGCTCGCCTGTCGCAGGTTGTCTTCTCAGCAGATGATAGTGTTCTAGTGGTCTCTGGCGAACAAGATGGTGGAGTGGCAGCTTTCCAAGTTGACAGCCTCACCAAAGGTCAGCTGGAGCCCGCGGTGCAAATACCCACAAATGGCCAGAGCCTGCGCGCCCTTGTCCCGAACCCGGTTCCTGAATCTGCTGAACTCTTCGCCCTCATTACCACAACCGGCAGTCTGATGCTGCTCGATCTGAAGGCTGGATCAATGAGATCAGGGAGCAACGGTGTCGTTTTGAAAGATGGTGCTAGTTGCTTATCATGGAGCAACAGAGGGAAACAACTGGTTGTGGGGTTGGCAGATGGTACGGCGGTACAAATGAAACCTGATGGCACAGTAGTGGCACAGATACCAAAGTCCACAAGTATTTCAGCAGGTGTACATGTTTCCGGGATTTCGTGGCTCGAGAACGATACATTCCTGATAATCTACACACCTAACGACACCAGTGATGGTATTCAGCCGTCAGAATACTACATCGTCAATCGAGAACCAAAAACCACAAACTATACCTTTCAAAAATTGCCCGAGGTACTGGCGCCATTTGGTGTCGAACGACTACCCTCCACACATTTCATTTCGAGGCTACGGAATTTCCCACCCAGCTTGCAAGATCTTCTGATCGTAACAGCCACAACAGCTACTGATGTCGGTCTGCTTTCGAAATCGGACAAACCCCTGTCGCAAGAGGCCGCTATCACCTCGACCTTTACTTTCACCACGATCGAGGACGATACACGGCGTGCCCAGCTACCCCTGACCCCCGATATGCAAGATACCTCGCCGGTAGGTATGGCCGTGGATTTATCCAGCACGGAAAAAGTGCCGAATCCCATCCCATCTGAGGCGGAATTCCTCGAGACAGCAGGCCCTGTGCCTAGCTTGGTGGTTCTGAACAATGAAGGTATACTGGTAGGATGGTGGATCATTTACAACGAATCAGTCCGTCAAGGGGCCGCCTACCCTGCCCTCGCCGCCATACAAGCCGCCAGAGGAACCACCGCCACAGTCGAACCTTCTTCCTTCTCCACAACTTCAGCACAACCTAGCAAGTCTGAGCAGACGAGCAACGGAAACCCCTTTGCAAAACCTTCAACATCCAGCTTTGCTGCTTCAAATTCGCAAACCAGCACATCTGGACCAACAAGCACTGCAAGCCCTTTTCTGAAGTCTTCAACACCAACTTTTGGTACTGCGTCTGCCCCAACTGGCTTTGGGGCTCCAAATGCGAAGCCGTTTGGTACTTCTTCACCAATTGCCTCCGACAAACCTTCATGGGCTTCTACTGGATTTGGTGCTGGTAACAGTGCTGCATCGAGTGGCCCAGCCTTTGGAAAGCCGTCCTTTGGCGCTACGACACCCATTGGAGCGAAGCCCACTCCGACATTTGGATCAGCCAATGCTCTTGGAAGTCAGATACCCACGTTAAGTCAACCTTCAAGCATCGGCGGGACCACCACGTTTGGTCAACCAAGTCAAGCTGGCGCTGGTTCATCTGCTAGTCCATTTGCCCGCACTGGTGACACATCGAGCACTTCAGGTTTCGGTTCGTTCGCCAAAGCGGGCGGCTTTTCCTCCTTTGCCAGTGGCAATGCGGACCAGAAAACTCAGAGTCCATTTGGTGCAGCAAGTGGGAAGAGTCTGTTTGGCGAACAACCCAAGAGCAGTTTCGTCGCAGACAAACCCACTGCATCACCATTCGCAGCGAGCAAGCCTGCTGACGGCCAAAGTACCTTCGGTAGCGCTGGCGCTTTCAAAGTCGAATCATCATTCCAAGGTGATGGAAGTGCCAAAGACGATCTTCCAAAACCTAAAGAACCGAGCGGGTTTGGTTTCGGCACCTCTCTCGGGGACATCCTGAACGAACCCAAAGGCGCATTGTCATCCACGCATGACAAGGAAGCTGACATGGACGACGACAGCCCACCCAGCGAACCAGACTCGGAAAAGGAAGAGGAACAGGACAGACCTACTCAAAGCTCAAACCAACCTTCACAAACTTTATTTACACCCCCTGCCACCCTTTCTCAGCCAAAGGCTACACCTGCGCCGCCTGTCTCTAGTCTTTTCGGCCAAACCCCTCAAGACACTAAAACTCCACAGCCTCAGACAACGACTCCATCATGGTCTTTTGGAGCCAGGCCGTCTACGACACCGAAAGAGACACCCGCGCCCACGCACACGACCATCTTCGGTACTAAAACTGCCACGGATGATACGCCGGCCGCAGTCCAGAAGAGCGTGCCAGTCAATGCATTTGAGAACGTGCAGGAAGCACCAAAGATTAAAGAAGAACTGCCAAGTGACGAAGAATCGGTCGATCTGAAAAACATACCCGAGGCGCCTCTCCCACCTGACCCTGAGAGCAAACCACGATTTGCGTCTGACGAGACTTCGGGATCTCCAAATGTCTCCAAAAGCTCCCAAGACGATGCCCCATTACCACCTGACTTCCTTCCTGTTCCGAAAGCTGGCCATGACGAAGATGAGCAGCCAGAGTTGCCCAGTGATGAAGAAGACGAAGAAGAGGATGACTTCAGCTCGGATTTTGAAGGAAGTGCTGAAGATGTCACGGGTGACATTAGTGCCGAGGACGAAGTAACGGCCGGGCAAGACGACCAAGTTCAAACCTCGCCTGAAAGTTCTTTCAAAACCGACGGCAGAAGCCCTGAAACGAGTCCGACTGGAGGTTTGTTCACCAAGGATGCCTCGAAAGGGGTTCCCCAGAAATCTGCTCGGCCGCTATTTGGCGAGGTTGGCACTACACCAGTCTTTGCTCCGCCCAAACCGCAAGAAAGTCCTCGCTCCCCAAGCCCAGTAAGACAATTTTTGTCAACGGAGGGGCTGAGGGTCGATCCATCCAGATCTGTCAGCGCACCGGCTCATCACAGTTCCATTATGGACCAAAGAAAAGCCGAGTATCAGAAATCTGCACTGGCAGCTCAAGCTACGAAAACGAAGGAAGAGGAAGCAGCCAAAGAAAAAGCTCGACGCGAAGCCGTTGCCCGCCAAAAGGCACAAGAGGAAGCTGAGCAGCTCCAGGCCCTGGAAGACGATGAGGATGAGAGACTACGACAGGAGCTTGAGGAACCGATTGCACCAACACAGGATCTCGATGACTTTATTACCTATCAGCCGAAACCGCAAGACGAAACCACAAAGACCGGAATCCCGGCACAGATCGAAAGACTTTATTCGGACGTCAACTCGATGGTATATACTCTAGGCATCAATTGCCGCTCCTTGTCAGCCTTTTTGCAATATCAACAACCCGAGGCTACAAATAAGTCTTGGCCGTCAGTCTTGGAGTCCGAAACACCTATGGATGCTCTAAACGATGAGTGGCTCTTGACCGATATCTCACGACTTCACGAGGGACAGGCGATGCTCTCCAAGCTCCTCGCGGATAGCCAGATTGACGATTTTGGTGGGAAAGTTCAACAGTGTCAAGCGCTAATTGGCCGCGACTTGTTCGAGTTGAGGACAAAGCTCACGTCGGTACGAAAGACCATACATGCACTATCCACCTCCGACAGTGCCATCGGCGCGCCGCTGTCAGCCGAACAGTCCTCTATCCAGCACGATCTTCGCAAGTCCTTCACTTCGGTCCAAACCAAGCTTGTCCAGGTTGAAGACTGTATCACCATCCTCCGTGCCAAAGTGGCTCAATCTGCTCCTGCGGAAACAGGCAACAGACGTGACAGCATGATCGGGAGGACACCGTCACAGAAGAAGCCAACTGTTGAAGCTGTGACGAAGACGGTGGGGAAAATGATGTCAATGGCAGAGCAAAAGAGTGCAGATGTCGACCTTCTCGAGTCTCATCTGAAGAAACTGGACCTGTCCATGACATCTTCCGCTGTCGGCAATGGCGATGCTGCAAATAATCCGGTGACGACACCACTACGGCTCAGACGGTCAGTTGGCGGCAGTAGTCCATCGAGCATCTACCATACTCCAGACTCCAAGTTCGGCAGCAGTACTCGCTCAAATAGGAGCTTCAGGGCAAGCCAGAATGGGGGACTCGCTCTGATATCAGCAGAGGATAAGGAGCGATGGCAGGCTCAGGCACACCGTCGCAAAGAGGCTGCAGACGTGCTGAAGAGTGTTCTTGAGCAGAAGCGGAGAAAAACAGCGGCTAAGCGATGAAACCGTTAGCAGGTTGTGTGTTAGTATGGTATTGGCGACCCGCTATTGACTTATGAAGCCAGGTCTTTGGAAAAGAGCGCCAAACACTAAGTCCTTTGCCTTACCTAGCACCAGCGACGTATTAGATAGCAGAGATCAATTGATTGACCAAGAGTGTGAAAGCACCAACTTGTTTGTAGATGATCGATTAGTGATAGGGGTGGGTGGCCGTGTCACGTGGAACAAGGGTTTCGTCTTGGCTTCGATCAAATCTCGCTCCTCCTTCCCCAAATTCCAAACGAAAGAGGCGGTCGCGTTTTCAAGTTTGACAGAAGTCTTGGTCAAAGGAGGAGCACTGCATCCTTCAACCTCAACTTCGTTGTTGCTCTTTTGCATTCTCCCTTCATCTTCGCTATCTCACCTGTGAGCAACCATTCCACCCGAGCATCGAAATCCATCTGCGACTTGAGCGCTCTCATTTTTCTCACCCTTCTTGATCCCTGCCTGTCTGCAGTGTAGTGGCAGCTGTCAACACCAGGCCTGAGTCCGCTACCTCCTTCACGCCTCTTATTCCAAATCCTTACACCTGCACTACACTTGTCTTCTCTCTTGCTTCTTAACCACCCGAAAGCCATCTGAGTTAAGTGCAGATTCACCTTTTACCTGCTGGGACGGAATTCGGGAATACCCTCAAGGCGTTGCTTTACTCCAACTTTCACCTCCTCTTCCTCCTCGTTCACCATCTTCCTACACCTACGACCACAACGTTGAAGAACATTTCCGCACCCGCCTTTACTCACAGCCTGACCTCTTTCTGCACCTCTTGCGGATTTTCCAGAGCACGCAGCTTTCCTCAATCTGTTACCACTCCCAGCACGAAAACTCCATCACCATCCATTCACAAGTCTCCTTCGTCGCGTTTGGCACCAAGAAATCCCCAGCCTGCACCAGCAAGTTTTCTTTCGACGCCCCTGGTGTACATAAAAAGCAAACGAGAGCAATAATAAAGACTTTGACCTAAATCTGTCCATCTGGTGTTACTTTCAAGTCACGCGACATGTCTGCATCACCCACCTCCACCACTGCCATGTCTTCAGCGAAGCGACCCCTGGAAGATCCCTCCTCCCCGTCGGCCCCAACTGACCTGCCAGAAGCAAAACGACCAGCTCTTGATAAGGTGGTCAAGGAAGATACTGCAGCTGAAGGCTCTCAGGCATTCGACACTGCTGTTGCTGAGAGCACAATACCCAGGGAAGAGCATGCGTTACCAGCACCCGTCACAAATGGCGCTGCCGAGTCACACACAGAAGTCCCTGCTCCGCCAACAGCAAATGGGGGTGCAACCTTACCACCTGCAGACGCCTTACCTCCTCTTCCTTCCACAACATCGCAGTCTGATCGAGCTACGTCTCAGGCACCTTCTACGACTCCACAGGACGAGTCGAGCTGGATTCACATTCGTGCTGTAATCTCAAGTGCAGAGGCCGCAACCTGCATTGGAAAGGGTGGCGAGAACGTTACCCAGATTCGGAGACTTGCTGGTGCGAAATGTACCGTCAGTGATTATTCCCGTGGTGCCGTCGAACGTATCCTGACCGTCAGTGGGGCGCAAGACGCCGTTGCGAAGGCATTCGGTCTTATTATTCGCACTCTGAACAATGAACCGCTGGAAGCTCCCTCCACGGCGCAATCCAAGACTTACCCCTTGCGACTGCTCATTCCACATATCCTTATTGGGTCGATCATTGGCAAGTCTGGTGTTCGTATCCGAGAGATTCAGGAGGCATCTGGAGCTCGACTGAATGCATCTGATGCATGTCTGCCACTTTCCACCGAACGATCGTTGGTGGTGCTGGGCGTTGCCGATGCTGTTCACATTGCTACATACTATGTTGCTGTGACCCTGGTCGAGCAGCTAACGGAACGCTTCGGCGGTCCTGCTGCTTCCGCCTACGCGACCAGGAGTGGTGGTCCTGCTGGTGTCGTCCCTGGTGGCATGCAGGTGGTGCCATATGTGCCCCAACCTGCCGGAGGTCAATATGGCCATCCTGACATGTACAAGAGACACAATACCCAGCCTCCTCAGCGTATGCCACCACAGCCTTATGGTGCTCCACAAATGCACATGCCCCCTCAGCAACCGTATGCTCCCAACGCCGCACCATACGCAGCCACGCCACGCACGCCCAGTTATGGCGGGGCCATGCCCCCTCAACCAGCGGCGGCCTATGGACAAATGCCACCTCAACCGGGGCCACATGGCCAACCAGCACAACCAGCTCACGCTATTCCTGGCCAACCCATCACACAGCAGATTTTCATTCCCAACGATATGGTTGGAGCCATCATTGGCAAAGGCGGCGCCAAGATCAACGAAATCCGACATCTCAGTGGCAGTGTCATCAAGATCAATGAACCTCAAGACAACAGCAATGAGCGATTGGTTACTATCACCGGAACGCAAGAATGCAACCAGATGGCCTTGTACATGCTCTATTCGAGATTGGGTGAGTCCAAAATATGAACTATTCCAGCTTGAGATGTGGACGGGCTAACAACCAATGTAGAAAGTGAAAAGCATCGAATCTAGGCTCACATGTCCGGATGTTAACCCTCCTTACTCTGCTAAGCTTCATTCGGAGGAGGATGCTTGAAGATTCGGGGTCAGGGGATTGCTGGACCTGGGACGACATGACGAAGGTCGAAGTCGTGGCATCTTGTTGTCAAGTTCGCGAGAGAGGAACTGCAGAATGCAAAAAGTAGTCGAGTGATTTTCAGCAGGCCGAACTTGCCCTGGGCAGAGACGATAGTTCTTCGGCCAAACTAATACTTGTATCATCATAGAATGCAAAAACCTCATTCGGCATGATTTCAAGATTCTCATTCGCATCGTAATATGACCACGTATGTTTTTGTATATCCGACGCCGACTTCGGAAAAACACCATTCTGGCCCATTGTGGGACTTGACTGTTCAATTGGCTCAACAGTTGCGGGGAAAGGTTGGCTTTGCTGCCGTCGTGGAGGCAGCCAAAAATTTCCGCAAAATCATTTAGGTGATTTGCTGAAAAGAGTTTTCTCTTTACCATACTCGAGGTTACTCTTGCTTGTTGCCCTCCAAACTCAAACACCATGGCGTCAACACTTCACCACCAGCCCCCTTTCAGGGCTGAGCATATGGGCTCTCTGCTTCGGCCCCAGAAATTGTTGGATGTAAGGGCAACTATCCGAGACAAGAACATTTCCCCCGAGGAAGCTGGACTTCCTGCAGTCGAGAAGGAAGCTGTTGCACAGATCGTCAAAACCCAGCGTGAGTTGGGTTTCAAGGGTGTTAACAGTGGAGAGTTCAACCGCACCCGGTTTTGGGGACTGTTTTGGGACGAGCTTGATGGAACCATACGTCTACAGGATGCCGAGGCCAGCATGTTCCGACTCTACCACCCGGACGTGGTCAGTCTGATTGAAAAGGACCGAAAGGTCATGCCTGGTGACTCCGTCATTGCTGGCAGCAAAATCCGCCACAATGGCACAGAGTCAAATCTCCATGAGCTTAAGCTGGTTCAAGCTTCTGTTCCCAAGGAGGAATGGGGCAACATCAAGCTCACCATGATCACCCCTTCTGTAAGTGGTTGCCAAAATCATTGCTGGAGGTGGGAGGAGTACTTAGGTATCGTCGTCTAAGTGACTATGAACTGACTTGTGATTTAATAGTGGTTCCACATGAGGTACAAGCAGGGCCGAGCATACAAATCGGAAGCATATAAGAATGATACCGAGTACTTCAAGGATGTCGCTGCTGCCTACTCACGAGAGCTGGAAGTTCTGTACGAAGCAGGTCTCAGAAATGTTCAATTCGACGACCCCAACCTTGCTTGTGAGTATCAAAAAATGTTACTGGCTTGAAGTGCGGAAGCTGACCGTACTGATGCAAAGACTTCTGCTCCACTGCTTTCCGAAAAGGCTGGGAAGAAGACAAGGACAACGAGGGCACAGTCGACGACCTCCTTGACTCCTATATCAAACTGTACAATGACTCAATATCCAGATGCCCAGCAGACATGCACACGGGAGTGCACCTGTGCAGAGGCAATTTCATCGGTGGTAGACATTTCGCCGAGGGAGCTTATGACATTATCGCAAAGAAGCTGTTCGAGAACATGAACGTGAACACTTTCTATCTGGAATACGACACGCAGCGAGCGGGCGGCTTCGAGCCCCTCAAGTACCTGCCCAAGAACAAAAACGTCATCATCGGCTGTATCAGCACGAAGGTGCGGGAGTTGGAGGACAAGGAGAAAGTGAAGGAGAGAATATATAAGGCTGCTGATTCCATTGCAGGAGGGTCCAAGGAGACGCGGGAGGAGGCATTGAAGAGAGTCGGCCTCAGCCCCCAGTGTGGTTTCAGCACCCACGAAACCGGCTATCCTCTGAGTGATGACGACCAGGCGGCCAAGTTGACCTTGGTGCGAAAGATCGCCGACGAAGTCTGGGGCGAACCCTGATTTGTGAAGCATAACGCTTAAAAGCTTGCATCAACTTGTGAGCATATTGTCCGCCAGTGGCTTTTCAACAAAAGCTGGATAGACAACAAGGTCGCTTCGATTGGGTTCAACACGATATCCCATGGAGTGAAATAGGCTAGGATTATATATATTTACCATATTCGAGCAGCAAATGAAAGCAATGATCACGATGGTTCCCAATCGAGGGACAAGCAACGTTACAAACACAAGTTGATCGGTTCGAAAGAACCTCGGGTGAAGGGCGAGTGTTGCCTCCCGGTAAGAGCTGCACCGAGCGGAATCAAGCCGAGAGATGTCAAAACCTTGGCCCCTGTGTGCAAACGATGTGACAGGTCTTCGGCTACTGGGGGTTTCTCCCCAAACCCCGTATCCATTCCCCAAGCAACTTGGAAACCTCTTTACCCCACGACTTCCGCCGGAATCATTTCAACCCATTACAGTACCTGGGAATTGAACCTTGTCACGGTCTCGTAGTGCGACTGGGCTACATCAAAATATCAAGCCGGCTGCCGGCTGCCATGGCCACGAAGTCAGTCATACTGAGCCGACCAGGTCGTACCATGGATCGTACGGTCAAAAGCCCGTCCCTTGCCGTCGGCATATGACTGATCCTACACCATGCTTGCATGACCTCCAGGTCCATGTCCAATTGATCAGCATATCGCGGGGGCCCCAGCTAATCATCGCTACAGCTTGCCCCGAGCATGGAGTCATCGCTTACCACCCCGCGTGGTTTTCATAGAATTGATCAACCCAAAACTCGTAGGTTCGGCGCGTGAGCCGACGGAAGATGGGATATATTTCCATGGCTGATCCCTCTCTCACGCGAACATTGCCTTGTCCGCTACATGCCTCCTCATCTTGGCCAACTCTGATATCACAGCTTGTTTCTTACTACCAATCCTCCGCGCGTCTAGTACACAGAGACCATCGTCAAGATGGCAGGCTCAATCTGGTATACATTGGGCATCAGCGTGTTCGCCGCGATTGGCACGTTCCTCTTTGTATGATGACCTCCATCCTCCCTCAATGGCGTATTTGCTCACACCGACTGCAGGGTTTCGATACTGGCATTGCCACGACAAGTATGTTTGGGAACCTCGTACGCCGTTATAGCAAGGCGTATCAGACTGACAGACATGTTTAGCTATCGCACACGCCAGCTTTACTGACTACATACACCATCCCGACAATGGCTTGACTGGCGCGGTAGGCACAGAGTCACATGTCATGGCGAGGGCGACCGCTGAGTGTTCTACCAGGTCGTTTCGGTGTACATCGCCGGCGAGGCAGTGGGCGCTCTGACCCAGACCTTCATTGGCGATAAACTCGGTCGCATCCGTTTCATGCAGCTGATGTGCGTGGTTGTCACCATCGGTACTGTGGTACAGACCGCAGCGGTCAACATGGGCATGTTCCTTGCTGGTCGTGTGTTGGCTGGTTTCTCTGTCGGGTAGGTATCCCATTGCTTGAAGGAGGATTCTGCACGGTAGGAGCTGACTATCTGGTATGCAGCGGCCTTGTCGCGACCGTGCCCATCTACCTGAGCGAGATCTCTGCTCCTCAGAACCGTGGTCTCATCGGCGGCATCTCCGGCTGCGGTATCTCACTCGGAACAATGGTATCCAATTGGGTTGGGTTTGCCTGCAGTTATGCTCCCTACGGTGCCACGCAATGGCGCCTGCCACTCGGCGTCCAGATCCCGTGGGGAATCATCCTCTTCATCGGTCTAGCGACCTTCATGCCCCACTCTCCACGACAATTGATCCGCAATGGTAAGATCGAAGAGGCGCGCCTCCAATTCATTCGCATTCGTCGGGATCTCTCCAGCCATGAAGTTCATGAGGAATTCGCCCTTATGCGCGGCCAGATCGAGTTCGAGATGCAAAGAGAAATCAAGTCCCTTGCCGAAGTCTTCAGATTGTATCGACATAGAGCGCTGGTGTCGATCGGCGTTCAAACCATGACGAGCTTGACCGGTGTGAATGTCATACAGTATTACCAGACCATCCTGTTCAAGTCCTTGGGGATCAGCAGCCACATGATCCTCGCTCTGGCCGCGGTGTACGGAACGATTGCTTTCACGTCGAATGTGCTCACCACGAGATTCCTCGCTGACCAGTGGGGTCGTCGAAAGATGATCCTGGCTGGGTTGACGGGCATTATTTTCATCGAGATATATGCAAGTGTCATGCAGCTTGAGTTTCAGAACACCAGAAATAAAGTCGGAAAGGGGTTCGCCGTGCTGGGGATTTATCTGTTTGTCGTGACTTATTACGGCATGTTGAACAGTACGACCTGGCTTTACGGCGCGGAAGTGTTGCCTATTGCTTTGCGGTCGAAGGTCATGGGCCTGGCTGCTGCGTCGCATTTTATCGTGAACGTAGGGATCACGGGTAGGTGCCTCTCCTTTGTGGGCTGTGCCATCTAGACACAGGTGTTTTTGATATCTTTCTGGCTGTGGTATTGTTTTCTGACGAATCGTATAGAAGCTGGGCCTTCGGCTTTCGCCACTGTAAGTACGGTACCTGTTATTCGTCTCTCCGTTGGGCCGGGCCATCTGAAGCACGAGCCTGCGGAGATCGATACAATTCTCTGACATTTAGCAGATCAAACAAAATTACTACTACGTCTTCGTGGGGTGCTCGGCGTTCTTCCTCGTCATGGCATACCTCTATTTCCCGTGAGTCTTCTCCTGTCTCCTCGAGTGCTTGGGAAATGGTCATGCTCACGATCGATCACAGGGAGACCAAGCAGAAGACACTCGAAGAAATTGCGGCGGCGTTTGGCGATAAGGTCGTGCTGCTGGATGAGAATGAGGTGGTGGTTGCGGGGGCTGCTATGCAGGACAAAGTTGATGCGGTGCAGGTGGAGAGCGCGCCTACTGTTAAAGTCCAGGGGTCGTGAGATCAAGGTCGTTTGGCGGACGTATGCATGAGTTAAGGGCTTGTGGTGGCGTTTGATCATTGAACGACCACATAGTGCAGTCGCGCGATATGTGTCGTCTCTGGGAGTACTTAGTCTCCTGCTAAATAGGTTTACTCTCTTGCACCTCAACCACACCACTCTGTCGAACTAGCATATCGGTAGATTCTCTGTACTAGCACACTATCGACTATTCTCTTAGTAATAGCTGCTACGGGGCAACGATCAGCTATTCAGCCTTTGCTGCGGATTGCGAGGGATTTACCTGTCAACACGTCCCAATGAACGCGAGGATCTCTTTCGCCATAATTTCTGGCTGCTCTTCAGGCACGAAATGTCCACAATCATCAACGACAACAAGTTTTGACCGGGACTGAGCCTCCGTCGTGGCTATGCCCAGAACACTCTTCATCGCCGAACCCATCCCTTTCTCTGCGCCAATGGCGAGCACAGGCACAGGAATCTTGACCTGACTGAACTCGTCTACGAATTGTTTCGCACTTCCCGCAAAGGCGCGGTAGTAATTGAACCCGTTGGTCATGCCGCCGGGCTTGCTGTAATTCGCCACGTAGTGATCGCGTTTTGCGCGTGTGATGCGCTCCGGCTGCACGCACTTGAGATCGAAGAACCAGTCGAGCAGTTCGCGCTCTTTGCCTTCGGTCAAAATCTCGGGTAATTCGGGGAGAGCGTTGAATGAGAACTGCCATAGGCGGAGATTGGCCGCCTCGGGGAGCGGGAATTGTAGTGGAGGAAGGAGACCTGGAATGCCGGCGTCGATGAAGGTCACGCTGAGGAGAGAGCTGGAGAATTGACTTGCCCAGGCGTATGCGATCCAGGCTCCTATGTCGTGGGCGATGAGGTGGTATCTGGTCTGGTCGCCTAGTTCGGTGGACACGGCAGCGGCAAGAATGCTGCTTATGGTCTTGGTCGTGTAGTCTTTGGGACTGGGTGCAGACGAGCCTAGGCCTGGTGGGTCGAGGATCAGGACGTGGTGGTCTTGCGCGAGTAGTGGGAAGACTTCGGCGAAGGATTCGGCGGTTTGCGGCCATCCTGCTAGACAGATGATGGGAGTGCTGGTGTCCGGGTTGGTGCCGCCTGTTAGGGCGTGGATGCCGTTGGTGAGGGACTTGCTGGTGTATGTCGGCTGAGACATCGTGAGTGGCAGATGAGATGTTGTTTGGAGGTGTTTGTCATGTTGGGCTTCGCTGTGCTGGCTTTTATCGTGTTGGACTGTGAGTTGTGAGTCATGTACCCGAGATGAAGTGGATCAGGAAAATCGTATGATCTATGCATGTTCAGGTGCTTGAGCAGATCCCACATCTGTCGCGATTGCTGCCTTGTTACTCATATACGGCCCTCTGAATTTGTGGGTGTTGCGGATATTGCGGAAAGGCTGCTGACGGATAATACGAGGCTCCACAGCCTTGTCGACTCCATACCTGCTTCATTTGCTCAAATACTTTCGATAGACATTAGTATTGCCCTCACCAGGTTCAACCTTGTATATGTCAACATCGAGGATCAGAAATGATGGTGGCCAAAGTTGCCGAGGGAGCTCCTGTTTACTGGTCTGAAAAAATCTCTCGGTCAGTAGTCGCAGTCTTTCAATGGTCACCGGAGCATGTCCCTCGTATATATTGATGGTCGAAAGAAATGCATTTTCTGTACATATGGTCAAGTCAGTGGCTGCTAAGCCCTCCACGAACTTGCCTGGAAGCAAAACACCATGTTGACAATCGTGTTCGTCTATTTTCCCTTTGAAACGGCATCCTCGATCCTTTTCCGTGTCTCGTTAGTGGTCTCATCAGCCCAATGCGTCGCCTCCTTTGCGATGCCTCTTGCTTGCCTCCATGTGTCCTTGGCGATGCTGCTAATCTGACGGTGTGTTTCAGCGAGGGCGGGTACCCTCTTTTCATATTCCCATATCAAGTTGGATGTATTCTCCATGGTGACTGGAATCAAGAACCAGCCTGCCGTGATACCCACTGCCAGAGGGAAGGTGGCTCTGAGCAAGATATTGCGGTTCCGGGACACTATTGAGCCGGCAAGAGTGGCAACCAGAACAAAAATAGCTCCGGGTAGTAATTGCTCTCCAGTTTCGGCTTTAGGTGCTAAAGATGCGACGGTGTTGGCAAAATTCGTCTCCTTCTTGAATGCCCATGTCAGGAAGTCGTTGGCGGAGTTCTCGACTAGGAGTGAATGATGGTAGAGGAAAACCCGGGCGTTCTTGACCTGCTCGGTCAATCGGTCTGTCGGGGTGGGAGAAGTTGAATGAGACTTGGTGGTGTCTGCTGGAGTTGAGGGGATGGTCGGTGCTGTGGGAGTAGCAGGATATGATGAGTAGATGGGTTTCTTTTCTGGGAGCTGCGGAACGTTAGAAGATGTTGTCTGCGCGGAGGAAAGTCGTACTTCGTCTCTGGCAGGAGCTTCTGCGAAAGCTGTTCGGAATTGTAGAGGTCCTTGAGTGGCTGCGGCGCCTCCGAGTACTACGAGCGCAGCTCGCCTCGACTATGATACTGTTAGAAAGTGACGAGTGATCTAATCAATATCCCTTACAGCTCGCAGCATCTGTATGCGCGCCATGTTTGCAGCAGTTCAGGTATTATCGCTGCTGGCGCAATCCGGGGAACTTTCGAAAAGCATGCAACATGCAACTCTGATTCTCCAATGGAGCTGCTCGCGGCGTATCAGCCTTGGCCGAAACTGTGCCGCTTTAACGAAGAATGACCTACACCTTCCGTCCTTACTTCTCACCTTTCCACATACTCACCCTCACCTCAACCTCTCAAGCTACGATTTCCGGGGCTGACGATCTATATGCTTTAAGTGCAATTGCACCATTTGTATTGTACGCCCAACAAGCGCCATATGTGACGGTAGGGGGTTACGGCAGGTAGGTTTGAACTGTGCATGCACAAATAGTTGCGACTTCTGCCGCTATTTGTCAGCTTCTTTACATTCAAGAAGCAACCACAGTATCAATACCTGGAGCTGCTGTAGAGGCCTTCAGAACACCGCTGCCATACGATCACTCTGCCTTTAGATATGGATACCCAGGAGTGGTCGTTAGACATGGATACCCCACATCACAATGCTGCTTGGGTCCTCAACAGCCAGATCGGTGTTGACGGTCTGGCATTCTTCGAACGGTTGCCCGAACTCCCCATCAAAGAAGATGAAGTCCTGGTGAAGATCCATGCCGCTTCACTTAACTATCGCGACTTGATGATCGCAAAGGTGAGAGGCCCCCTGGCTTAATAGCCCTGAAACCCTGACGCAAGTTCGCATCCAGGGCGGCCCTGGACTGGCACTGGGCAAAAAGTTTCTTGTTCCTGGATCGGATGGAGCTGGCGTGGTCGAGGCTGTGGGATCGAAAGTTGCTTCATTCTCCGTGAGACAGCGTGTTTGCACGCACCTGACCTGCGGGCTAGCAGAGACCGATCTACCTGGATTTGAGGATGTCGGTGCGGGCCTTGGCCAGACCGTGGACGGGACACTACGAAGCTATGGCGTCTTCCACGAAACGTCTCTCGTGGGTATGCCTTCCAATCTCAATTTTCTAGAAGCGGCCACATTGTCTTGCTCTGGCCTTACAGCATGGAATGCCTTGTTCGGACTTGAGAGCAAGTCTCCGAGAGCTGGAGACACGATTGTGGTGCAGGGCACTGGAGGTGTGTCGATTGCTGCTTTGCAGGTATGGCTACACCATATTTCCACTCATCCATGTCTCAGGTCTCCCAGCACTGCATAGTACAGTCCTAACAAAACTTCCAGTTGTCACTCGCAGCAGGGGCCACTGTAATCGCGACCACCAGTACGGATGACAAGGCAAACAAGCTGAAAACTCTGGGTGTCCACCATGTGATCAACTATCGAGAAACACCTGATTGGGGTGAACGTGTCAAAGCCCTCACCCCAAATGGCAAAGGCGCTGATATAGTTGTGGACGTTGGTGGAGCTGCTACCCTTCAACAGTCGTTGAAAGCCGTTCGTCGTGATGGGTTGATCGCTGCAACAGGTGTTCTTGGAGAGGCACCAGACAGTAGAATACCGACCCTACTGGACTGTATATTCTCTTACTGTACTGTCCGTGGTATCTTCCTGGGTTCCAGGAAACAATTCGTGGAGATGAACCGGTTTGTAGAGACGCACGACATCAAGCCTGTCTTGGACCAGAAAATATTCGACATGAGGTCAGTACCGAAAGCATATACTTATCTGGGAGAACAGAAGCACTTCTCAAAGATTGGTATCCGAGTTGTTTGAAAGAGTGCTCGTTATGGGCGAGGGTGGCCCAGGGGTCGATGAGTCAGAGCTCCTCCAATGATATGCAATAAAGGCTGGTGGCCTAACTGTCAAAATAAGAGATAAAGAGAGGGTGCAATCACCTTCAGGCACCCACCCCCACCGATCATTCCTCTGCTGATTGCGCTCTATTTGGGACCTTCCTCTTTTGCGATACAGAAATACCATCATGGCGCCGGAGCCCTTGACACTGGAAGAGGGACGAAGTCAGCGAGGTCAATATCGCATTTTTGCTCTCCTCTCAGTACTGTATGCTGCCCTGTTTATCTCGGCTGTTAACACGACCATCATAACGACGGCTCTTCCGACAATCGCAAAACATTTTCATTCTACGACAGGCTATACCTGGGTTGGCGCTGCATATGTTCTGGCCGACACAGCATCGGGTCCAGTATGGACCAATTTCTCTGATATCTGGGGAAGAAAGATCATCTTCCTCGTGGCCATCGCCCTCTTCATGGTTAGCTCTCTCATATGCGGACTATTGACAAGCATGGTCATGCTCATTGCAGGGCGTGCGCTTCAGGGTGCTGCCGCTGGTGGCATAATGCTCTTGGTGACCGTGGTCATCAGCGATATGTTCGATATGCGGCGACGGACCCTCTACCTGGGCATTTGCGAGGTTATATGGGCCATTTCAGGAGCTGTAGGTCCCATTATTGGGGGAGCTTTCGCGGAGTATACCTCTTGGAGATGGATATGGTCAGTCAACAATCGCCATCTTGCAAAATAAGTGCATGGTTAACTAACGCAAAATAGGTATACAAATCTCCCAATCACTGCTGTCATATTTCTTGTCGTGTGCTTGTTCATGGATGTCCACAACCCCAAAACTCCAATCTGGCGTGGCCTCAGAGCTGTGGATTGGCTAGGCAGCATGGCACTACTGGCGGTGACACTAATGACTCTCCTCGGCCTCAACTTTGGCGGTGAATCGACTGACTGGACGAGCCCGAAAGTCCTGGTCCTGATCGTTGTCGGTGTGGCTCTTTCCGCCGTCTTCTTCCTCATTGAAGCCAAGTTGGCCAAGTATCCGATCATGCCATTACACGTCTTCAAAAACCGCTCAAATGCCGCAACGATCGCGGTCGCGACTCTACATGCATTCGTAAGTGACCGGCAATCTCCATATAACCGGTTTACTGATACATTTACAGGCGATGATGGGCCCAGAGTTTTACCTTCCCCTTTATTTCCAATCAGCCAAGCTGGCGCGGCCTTTGCGATCTGGCCTATTAGGCCTTCCATTCGTGTTTCTGGAAGGTACTGGTGGCATCATCGGTGGGTTGATAATTCATCGCACGGGTCGGTACAATACGCTGCTTTGGGTGGGCGCAGCTTCAATGACTTTGGGCTTTGGTTTGTTGATCGACCTCAAATCCTCGACTGATCTGGTCAAGATAATCATTTACCAGTCAGTTGGTGCACTGGGATCCGGCATACTTATTCAGCCACCAATGATTGCCATACAAGCAAACGTGCCGCAACGGGAGACTGCCTCAGCCACGTCAACACTACAATTCATGCGTGGACTGGCCGAGGCGGTGTCTATAGTTATTGGGGGCGTCGTTTTCCAGAGCTCAATGGATATCAAACAAACAGAGCTTCTGAAAGAAGGGCTCCCTCATGATGTGGCCGTGATTTTCTCGGGGCAGGATGCGCAGGCCAATGTTGATCAACTTCAGACGATGCATAACCTTGCCCAGCAGCATTTGGTGCAAGAAGCATACGCGTGGAGTTTGAGAAACGCCTGGATACTATACGCAGCAGTGGCAGGACTAACAATTGTTGCCTCGTACTTTGTGGGAACGCATGCCCTTTCCACTGAACACGTCGAAACGAGGACTGGACTTGATGAGCGGGATAACAAAAAGTAGTCAAGACAAGGTTTTATTGCCGCAAGTACGCGGCTTTCGAGAAGGTCGCTTTCCGTGGCTCACGAGGGAGCCGGACCTAAGTACCATAGTCGCTCAATCCATGTGCACAGATTGTCTTTTGCAATGATGTAGAAGCCATTGTTGACGCTGAACAGGTCATCGCCTCCAAGCCTGAAGCTAGATCTGGGGGCTATGAGGAGGTCTAAGGCGGCGTTATTTCATCCTATTCCGGGTCGGTACCTGGCCTCGTTCGCGTTTGCATTTACATATGCACATCTCCGTCATCGTTGCAGCCGGGGTGCGATAAATACAGTGAAGGAGTCGCTTTTGGTGGGTGTTGCACAAAAAGTTTCTCCTTGCAGGTGCTGCATTGTATCGACTCCTGTTTCGTAACATGCACAAAGTACTGCGGCGGCAGCCATGGACTTGTGCGAAATGCCTCCGTAGGCAAAAAAGACTCAATTCGTCAGCGACTGGTACGGCTACGGCTACGGTGCAAGAACATCCCTTCGAATCTGCCTATATCCACGGCTCTCCTGCGCGCCATAGCGACAACGCTCAGTTGCGGGAACTTTTCAACAACAAAGGCAGCTGGCAAACGTCGGCAAAGAAGAGCTCGGGTCTGATAGGGAATGCACACTTGACCACTCCGCAGGGCTTTCAGAAGTTCGCGGAAAGGTCGCTGGCACAATGTAAAAACCTAGTCGAGAGAACATTGGCAGCTTCGACGCTTGAACAATACAGAGCTATACCCAAAGACCTGGACAGGCTCAGTGATCTGCTATGTCGAGTCATCGATCTCTCAGACTTCATTCGAAGCATCCATCCAAATGCCGCTATTGCTGCAGCTGCCAGTGCCTCATATTCGCTCATGTTTCAATACATGAATGAGCTCAATACCACGACCGGGCTCAATACGCAGCTGAAGAAGGCATTGAATATGCCCGAAGTCACATCGAAGTGGAGCGATGAGGAGAAGATGGTTGCGAAACTGCTAATCAAGGATTTTGCGAAGTCTGGCATTGATCTTCCCGACAAGCAGAGGCAACAGTTTGTGTCCATATCGAACGACATCGCTCAGATAGGGACTGATTTTGTCAATCAGATGGAGCACGCAAGAGAACATGTTGCCTTTTCAGCTCAACAGTTGAATGGCGTTGACCCTACTTTGATCAGAGGACTCAAGTCATGGAGCAGAGCTCAGATCCCCATCTACAGTCCAGCATCGAAGATGATTTTGAGTTCTGCAAATGACCCTTCAACGAGAAAGCAAATATATGTTGCTGAAAGGACGGCGTCTCGACAGACTATTGCAAGACTGGAACAGCTTCTCCTTCGTCGAGCTGAACTTGCAAAGCTTACAGGATACGACAACTTCGCACAGATGACGCTGGCCGACAAAATGGCCAAAACTCCGGCAGCTGTGAGTAATTTCCTGGAGTCTCTAAATGCAAACAACAGGCCGCAAGTACGGAAGGAGCTAGCACCTCTACTAGAAATCAAGCGGAAGTTGGACCAGGGTGCTGATGTCGTTGATCCTTGGGACCATAACTATCTTCTAGCCAAATTGGCCCAAGTCGAAGCAAGTTCTGGCCCGCGGACGTCCAAATCTCGACTGCACGATAGTGTCAGTTCTTATTTCGCTCTGGGACATGTCATGCAAGGGCTTTCGAATCTATTCGAGTCATTGTATGGTGTACGGCTTGTACCTAAAGAGGCGCAGCAAGGCGAAGTCTGGCATCCAGAGGTGAGAAGGCTGGACGTGTATACGGACAAGCAAGAACATATTGCCACCATGTATTGCGACTTATTTTCACGCCCTGGAAAGCTGCCAAACCCTGCTCACTTCACACTACTTTGCTCTAGGGAGATCTCGGAGGAAGAAGTTCGAGAATGTCAGGAAAGGGACGAGCCACTAAATAACGGAATGCCGACATATCTCGGGACCAACGCCATATCTGGTGTGACTGCTCATCATCAGATTCCGATCATAGCCTTGGTGTGTGGATTTCCAGACCCTAGCTCCTCTGCAGGACCCTCGCTATTGTCCCTGCATAGTGTTACTACCTTGTTCCATGAGATGGGCCACGCTATTCACAGCATCTTGGGGCGGACCTCTATGCAAGGAATCGCAGGGACACGATGTGCCACGGATTTTGCAGAACTGCCTTCTGTTCTCATGGAGTACTTTGCGACAGATCCCTCTGTTCTGAAAACGTTTGCGCGACACTGGCAGACCGACGCTGTTATTCCGGACGAGATGATTGCAGCTCTTGCGGAGGAAAGGACAAAACAAGCAGCCAGGACGGGTGCTTGGAACAATGAAAACCAAATTCTTATGGCGATTCTTGATCAGGTGTACCACTCGGATGGACCTGTTGAGAGGCTTCCAATAGGACACTACAACTCTACAGATGTCTTTCATGACGTGTGGAATAAGTATGGAAGCGTTTCGGAGCCTCACGAGACCAGATGGCAAGGCTTTTTCGGACATCTCTATGGATACGGCGCGACTTACTATTCGTATTTGTTTGACAGAGCGATAGCACGACAAGTATGGCGAGCTGTATTCAGAGATGGAGAGAATGCTGGAGCTCTTGACAGGTCGGCTGGTGAGAGATTCAAGCAGGAGGTTCTTCGCTGGGGAGGCGGACGAGATCCTTGGCTGTGTCTTGAAGGGCTTATGGGCGAAGGAAGAGGAGTGCTGGCGGAAGGGAAAGAGGAGGCCATGCTTGAGGTTGGTAAATGGGGTGTGGGAGCGTCGAGTGAAGGTTCGATGTGAGTGTGAAGATGTTGGATACATATTTCGAGCACATATTACTGTGATACCACTCCTCTAGATTCGAGACTGGACTTCCATTGTTGAAGCAGTAAGCATCCTGATTGACACCAGCTACGCTCGCTTGTAGTATTATCAAGTCGGATACTACCACGTGTGCTAGACGAAGGTGGATGAAAGATGCCCCTCTATTAGGATGGTCCGCGCTCTTTTCTCGTTATTATTGGCATACCCTTATCTTTTTTTCCATAACCCGCGGCCAGATCTCTCTTTTCAGCACATTCCGAAACCATCCGCCAATTCACCATCAACATTTCTTCCGCCGTCTGGTCGCACACATGCAAGTTGTCTGGGAGGCAGACACAGCGGCTTTTGCCAACCGCAAGAGAGCCGCAAGGGCTTGCACCAAATGTCGCGCTGCAAAAAAGCGCTGTCATCATACTTTTCAACGTCCGCCCGAGCAACAAGCCGATTCCGATGGTCTGGATAGAGTGCTGCCCAACCTCACACATAAAGAACCCATCCGTTTTGTCGGTGACACAAATCCCGAGTCGATACTCACAGATCTTTCTTCACGCTCAAAGGGTGCAACACGGATCAGCCGAGTGGGCACCTGGGTTGCGCAATCGCGAGATCCATCACATGGCGGACTTCCCTCGGAAGACCTTGGGCCGCCGTTACGCTCTTGTAACAAGACTCCAATCAACGTAGAGAAATACGGCAAGTTCGAAGGTGGACGCAGAGTCTTAACAGGCCATCAACGCAACTATTTGCAAGCCGTCGGGGCGTTCCGAGTCCTGCCAAAAGCCACTCAGGATGCCCTAATCACCACATATATTGCCTGTCTCGACGGGTTGTTTCCCATCCTGAATGGACCGAGATTGCTTCGCGACTGGACTGATGGCCGGTGTTCAATCTTCTTGATTCAGGCGATCTGCCTGGTCACCTGCAAGACTGAGGAAGCAGCGCCATATCTTCGCTTGTACGATGATGGACCACTGCTGGATCCCATACCGTTTGCGCGGAGTCTGCATACAGGCCTCGACGCGGCTATGAAAGCAGATCTGGAGCCTGATCGGATTACAAAGATCCAGATCCTAACTTTGATGCATCTCCACAACGACGGGCCAGGAGGCATCGAAGAGTCCTCACTCCACTTATCTCAAGCCATTCACGATGCCTGGACGGCAGGCCTGCACATCCTGACACCCGGCCGTACTCTCAAGGACTCATCAAGCATGCTGTGGTGGACAATATGGACGCTCGACAAGTTCAATGCTTGTTATGGAGGCCGGCCCATCATGATTGCCAATCGAGACATCGACATTGCTCGACCACCGCTGGAAGATGGCGCAAAAAGCCAAGTAATTCACCTCTGGTTTCGCATGGGTGATCTCCTCGACGAAGTCATTGAGTTTTACAGACCAACCGCCGACCCCGACACGACAGGCTGGGAGACAGAATTTCCTTCATACTCTTTACTTTGCCAAGATATCGACCTTTCCCTACTACCTGACGGCGAGCAAAGTATGTTTGCTGTTCCTATGACTTTCCCCAAGCTAACATAAGCCCGCCCAGGCATCCTTGAATTATGCTACCATGTCATCGCCATTCTATCCTGCCGCACCGGCGGCCCAACCACAGCCTCGTACGCCCGACGCATTTCCGCGGCCGACCGTATCCAGCTGCTCCTCTCCAACGGCCGACACGCACACATCCCTCCAATCCCTCTAGTTCCCTACTCAGTCGGTCTATCGCTGACCGTAGCATACCGATCCATCCGCGACAGGGCCAACGTCGACCTCGACCGCGCACAAGCCGACATCGCCACACGCTGCGAAACGCTCGAAACGCTCAGCACATACTGGTGGACCGCCGACGCCATGGCACGACTCGGTCGCAAGGCCCTCAAAAGTCTCCAACAACCAGGCATGCACAAACACTCTATCACTAACATTGCAAACGCCATGGACGCCGAGCACGCTGTATGCAAGTTCGGTCCCTTTGAGCATAAACCCGCGCAATCTACCAATGTCAACGGACCTAAATCCGGTAATGGTAATGGTAATGCGCTACACGTCCTCTCCGACGCGGCGGCTGCACACTCTGGTCCCCAGGGCAAACACGATCAGACCCTGCCGCGCGCGCCACCATCATCTTCTTTCCCCACGCCCGCAACACACACTCAACCACAAACACTGTCAGACGCTCACTCGCAAACTCCCTTGACCAACCACCTACCATCCAGTACTCAACATTTCCTCAGCACGCCGACACCCATGACCACCACGGCCGTGGCAGATACCATGGGAGTCGGACATGACATGGCCGCACTCGATCATTACCCAGACTACCAATTCAACGACCTAGACAACCTGTTCGAAGGGTTCTTCGACCTCAGCATGCCGACTATTTTCCAGGACCCGCTGTTCGACGGCGACGCTTTTATGAATGCCGACCTCGACTTTGGAGCCCCGACAAATGACAATCGTTTTGGACTGCCTCCTCCGTCGGAATCACCTTAGTACCTACAAAACAAAACCTACGGATCACCTCCGAAGTACAGGGCGATCCGGACACTTCCCGGGCAGATTGCACTGATACCATAATACAGCACGGCGAAGGGGTTGTGAGGACAGCAGTAGTTCTACGTCTGTATGATGATACCATCTGCAAGGAGAACACCTTAAAGAGAATTCATTTTCCATTGTATTGCCCACCGTGTACGTGAAGTTTGCATCATCCCGACCCTAGCCTTTGTTGTCCAATACAATAGTTTACAATTCGTCGTGTTCCTGAGGACCACCCGAATCTGTGTCTGCAAAAACGGTCCCGGCCGCAGCAGCAGCCTCGCTGACAACACTCTTGACGGCTTCCTTGACACCGCTCTTGGCCGAATCCTTAGCAGTAGATGCTCCGCTCTTGGCCGAATCCGTAGCAGTAGTTGCTCCGCTCTTAGCCGAGTCCGTAGCGGTAGTTGCTGCAGGGGCGGCCTTAGCCAGAGTATCGCTGGCAGCGGACGAAACATCCTCCATCTCAACATCGCCGTCCTTCTGGGCGCTCAAACCGTCGACTCCGTGCTTGCCGTTATCACGAATGAAGGCAGCAAGGTCCTCAAAAGTTCTTGAACCAGAGTAGTCAATGGGTGCGTCTTTGGCACCGGCAGGGAAGAGTTTGATGGTGGGGAATCCAGCAATCTCTTCTGGGACGTCGTTTTGAGTGGCATCAATCTTAGCCACAGTGACCTTGGAGGCGAAATCTTTCGAGGTGTAAAGTTCGGCCAATTTCTCATAGGTAGGAGCAAGACTGTGCATTCGTTAGTGAAAGTGAAAACAAGCACGGAGACAGCGACACTTACGCCTTGCAGTGACCACACCATGGGGCGTAGAATTCAACCAGGACATCCTTGGAATCGTCCATCACAATGTCCTTGTAAGAGTGAGCGACCACGACTGTGACAGCTGTGTCTTGCTTCTCGGGAATCGGCTCGGACTTGATGCTAGGAGAAATCTTGCCACCAACGAAGTCCTTGACGAAAGCACCAATCTTCTTCTCGGTAAGCGAAGTGCCCTCGAAAGGATATTTCTCGTTCTTGACAGTCTCTTGGATGGCGAAGGCGGGGAATTTGTCGGTTGGCAGGTTCAAGTTGCCGGCGTGAGCGCCAAAAGCCTTTGCATCAATGGTTGCAAAGTTGATTTGACCCTTGTACTTCTCGGCAACTGGTCTCAAGGTCTCGGCCAGCGAGGTACGCTCTTCAGGAGTTTCGGCGAAGATGTATGCGAGAGGGATGCCGGCCTGGTACTGTTAGTGCTTTGAATCAAGGACTGTCGAGATTTGTACGTACGCCCATGTAGCTAGCATAGGTCTCAGGACCAACCTCGCCCACAAGAGGAGTCGAGGCTGTCTTGATGAACTTTGTGATCGCCTCCTCTTCGAACTTTTTGTCGAATGTGGCCTTGCCTTCATCAAAGTCCTTGTACAGAACGAGGGCGGGTTGTTTGACACCCTCAGCCTTTGCAACCGCAGCATCGTTGGATGCTCCGAAGATGTATTCGTCTCTCAGAGATTCTGCAAGGGCAGTGTAGGACTGATTCGAGACTTTGTCGTCGGCAGAGATGTAGGCAACAACAACAACCTTGTCGGTGGTCTTGAACTCTTCTAGGGTATCGGACGTGAGGAGAGATACAGCAGGAAGTTGCTGCTTGGTAAGGTATGAGATAATCCTGCCCGGGTCAATAAGTTGTAGACAGAAGCACGAGGTAGGCATGACTTACGCAGGTGCTTTTCGTGCTCCAGGATATGGTTTGATGTTATCGAGTCCGCGGAAGGTCTTGAGGGTAGGGTATCCCTCGACGCCATATTCCTTGCATAGATCTCCCTCGGCTGTGCAGTCGACTTTGACCAGAGGAATGTTCTTCTCCTTGAGCGTGGTAGCAGCCTCTTCATATTCTGGGGCGAGAGCCTTGCAGTGACCGCACCAAGGTGCAAAGAACTCTGCGAGGACTAGATCGTGTTCGGAGACAAAGTCTTTGAAGGTGTCGGCCTTCAGATCGTGAACGTCGCTTGCAGAGGCAAGGCCGGCGAGTGCAATGCTGGCCGCAGCCAGGGAAACGAAAGTCCGCATTGTGACTGGTTCGAGATGAACAGTAGGAAAGAAGCGATCGAGGATGTCCAAGGATTTGAAGGAAAGAATGCTAAGAGAGGACCAGATCTTTTGATGGCTGGAAGCAAGAGATGCTTCAGAGGAGTTACAGGGACTTTTTATGAGGTCGCGCTTTGGTTGCAAGGTGTTCACTTGTCGGACTCGAGCCTCCGCGGCTAGGGATCCCTTATCAGCTAAAGTGGCCAGAGCGGGCCCCCTTTTCCACAGCCTTTGTCACTCTCAACAAGGTTGGTGACGGCTGTGTCACAGATCTATAATATTTTGCAAGCAATTCACTTGTAAGTCAGTGCAACATCAGCGTAAAGGGTCACCAGAACAAGATTACTTGCTACAACCGAGAAAAAAAAACACGATATGGACGGCAGTGCGTGCCCCATAGCAATGACAGCTTTTGATATCCTGTTGTATAGTATTTATAAGCAAGGATCCTATACAACCTCAGGAGTCCAGCCACATCGCGACCTCCAACCTTAATCCTCCTCCTCGGAAAGAACTATTGTAGGTATTGTGGTATGCCGCGTATCGTCTTCTTGATCCTTCTGGTGCCCTTCCAATTCCAACGCCATCTGGTATGCATCGGCCTTGCCACGATCCACATCTACCAGCATCATCAACGGAAGAGGTAGGAAGATGAGGACCGCAAGAAATACAAAAGCTGGTCGGATTTCCCCGTAGCGATCAGTAATAGCTCCAACAATGGCTGGTCCAAAAACGCTTGACCCCTTGTCCGTGATCGCATAAAGGGCGTAAAATGCTGCTTCAAACCCCGGCGGTATCAGCTCGCCAAAGAATGCTCGACAGTAGGAAGACAACCCGCCCAGAACGAAACCGTATATGGCTCCAAGGGGATACATCTCCCACGGTTGCTGTAGGCCAAACACTCCATAACGTCTAATGGCAGGGATGTATCCCAATAGGCCGTATAGGGGGATAATTTCGAACAAGCAAATACAGGCGATGATAGTTTGAGAGGCGCGCAGGTTTAGTTTTCGAGAAAAGAAGCTCCAATTGAAGGCGCCGATAATCCCAGCGATGGTTCCGATGACGCTGATGAGACCGAGCGCCTCAGTCTTCATTCCAAGAGTGGTTTTGGCGAAGAGCACTGCAGTTCCACTGACCGTGGCGATACTATCACTAAGCAAAAACCATGCCGCCAGGAAGATGACGAGATCTTTCAGCTTCTTGGCTTGCCCAATAGTTTTGAAAAGTGATTTCCACGCAAAGGTGACATACCCGACCCAGGCATAATGTCCTTTCAGTTCATCCGGCAAAGGCGGGCCAGGTCGGGGTCGCAACCACATAGCCGCCGGAATACTGAAGGCGAACCACCAAAGTCCAACAACCATAAGGACAAGTCGAAGCGAGAAAGTGGTAGATCCAGTTGCTACAATGATAAGTATACCAATGCACTGAACAAGCAAGCCGGCGATATAACCAATCCCAATACCGTAGGATGATATCTTGGTAGATAACTTTAGTGCCGGTGAACTGGCGGCGGGAGAGCTTTGGGCTGGGGGCGTAAAATCAGGTCTGTTTCGAGGCAGCAGACCTGTCGCTGAGTTCGCCATGTCGTGATCTTCCTCCTCCTGATATTCTCGATCGTCACCAAGCCCTGGTCGCCCCTCAGCACCTTCACCAGCATGGTCGTCGTTTCCATCGATCGAGGGATGGTGTCGAACCAGTAGGGGAAGAAAGGAATTCAGCAGGACAAACGACGCACCAAAACAAGTATTGGCTATGATCGCAAAGAGAGCTCCGAGCAGGTAAACCCTAGGAATGACGCCAATGAATAGTGTTGTCGTGGTTGCGCCAGTAAATGCGAAAATGAGGAGAAATGTCTTGCGGAAGCGACCGTGGTCGGCAGCGGCAGACATTGAGATGATGAGTAGAGCTTGAATGAGCACGCTGATGGAGAAGGTATACATGGCGAAGCTAGCAGTGTTGATCTCGGCACCCAGGAGGTAAATGACACACGGTGGAAGTTTGTTATGGGTGTGCTTTGGGGTGTCGAACATACTGGCGTTTGGTGTCGTACCGTGCTCGGTTTGCCAGCCAGCACGACATGGTGTCGTCTTGTCCTTCAGGAGTACTCCGTTCTCCCTAGCAAGTTGTTCGAGAGTTATGGGCAAGAATGACCCCATTGCGCAGATGACGAAGACTTCTGCCGCCCATCCGTATGAGTACCAACCCCATAGCTCTTTCTGGCTTGTCGGCCTCGTATCCTCATCAGCATATCTTGTCTCCGCTACTGTGTCTGAGAAGTCGTCCATCTCAGATTCTGATCGGCCCCAGAAGGAAGCTTCGTCGTCTGCTTCGACCGAAGGGGTTGGTGAGATCAAGCTTGCTTTGGAAGAAGAGCTTTGGCGAAGCAACGGTGGACGTGGTGGTGGCGTCGACGACTGCTGCGGTTCGCCATATCGAGGGGCCTATAACAATAAAGAATGAAGATTCAGTAATGGCTGGACATTCTGTGTGTGAACATTGACACTGGTGCGCGCGAGTGGCCGATGACGAGGAGTGAGAGTGCAGTAACCCCGGGTGCACAGCGGGGAACACAGACCATTGGCTTCTCCAAACCCTTTACCAGGGCTTACAGCACCTCAGCACGACTGACTACCTTATGCTTTCCATTGCTGCTGTTCTCCTTCCACCTCTTATGTTGAACCAGCCTCACTCAGTCTCCCCTCGAGTTGCAGAAGATGACACGAGAGGTCAAGTTTTTCTGAAGGAAGATAGTCTCTTAATTCTGCCGGGACCTAGTAGCAATGCTAATAGTGGATTTGGCACCACAATTCAGCGGATCGGGCCTGGTTTAGATCGAGGATCTGCATAAAAGGATTCTTTCCTGTCGAGATATCTTGTCTTTATCTACGCTGGTTCAGGGTTATCTGATCGATGCCACTAAGGCTTCGGATTTGGACCAAAATGAGGTCCTTGAAGCACCCCATGACCTGTCATAATGCATCCACCATATCGAGATAGGGCTAGCACATGCGTCCACTGGCTTCATATTGACCGAGCTAAAGAGCAAAGAGTTCAGAATATCACACCCTCACAAACGCCTCGATACCTACTGTGGTCTGGTGTAGGTTTGATGGCTTGCAGCAGATCACGACAGAGGGTGAGAGCTAGTCCAATCGTGTCTGCGACCCGGATATCTCCATCGCCGTTGTATCACTGGTTTATAGGTAGTAGGATCTGTGATACTGGGGGTGACCCATCAAGGAGGACGGGGTAGAGATGGGTGTTGGTCAGTCCAAGGAACACAAGGACGCATTATCTATGATCTGTAAAACGATCAAACGATGGCAGCTGACCCTTGCACAGGGGAGAATCGGGTAAATCAATATCGAGGCCCAAATTTCGCTGCAAGTCCTGGTCTCATCGATGGTGTGCGCATAAAGGTCAAGCTGCGTCTTTGGTTGTGGAGGACTTATTACCTGTTCGTTGAGATAAAAACTTGGGACGCAGTCCGGTTAGTCATCATCACGTGATTGTACCCTGAAGACTCCAGACCCTACCAATCACCCAGCATCCCGTTAGCAGCCCTTGAAGCCCTTGTTCGCTTTTGACAGCCGACTTCCGTGCCTGTCATTCATCACAATCAGCAATCCCTTTGCAAATTCAACACCACTTGACAACAAACCCTTTCACCACTTCTTACGGCTACCAGGCTGTGCACTTATTCGCTTTCGACATTTGTTTCTTTGCGTTCTTTCTATCCAAACTGCGCCATCCTTGCGACTTGATAAACGTTCCTCCCACCTTCTGCAAACGAACGCCGCGATCCAGCCGCACTGTCGCTTTATTCCTTTCGGACATTCATTCGGATACATTCCTGCCTCTCGTGACTGAAACGCAGTCTTCAGCCCAACCCAGCCGAACATCTTCCCTGCGCCTCCGACATTACGGGCCCCTCGCGCCAACGCCTGCGTAACTAGGTTTAACTCCCTGTACGGATCAGGGTGCGGAAGAGAATTGTCAGAGGGATTACAAGCGTTCACTCTCGATTGGCCACGACAGCGCGCTGCAGAGTGTGCCGGCCATGCAGTGTCTGATGGTAGACTTCGTGTCAATATGAACGGGGACAGGCCCATGGTCAATGGAGCGCATATCCCAAATGGCGTTCCACCGAACGTCGCAAATCCCACTGCCAATGTCGACCAGATAAAGCAAGTAGGCTCCGTCCATGGCCAAGCGGCATCAGTCGAAGATGGCTCTTCAGTACAGGTCAATGGTCAACACAGTACAAATCAACTATCAAATGGCGATCTGGTTCCCAGGGTCGCAAATGGCCTCGAACGGGCTCCTCAGGACATTTTGCATTTGATTCCTAAAGACAATTACTTGCCGATAGCTGCGCTGATCAGCAGAGCCTCGCAATCATGCTGGAATGGTCTGACAAGGATGGTGGAACAATTGGCTGCAATTCATGTTCCGGAACAGAGTCTAGATCAGACAAAGGCTTTGCCCAACTCGTTACCCAACAACCAAACCAAGGCAAATCTTGACAAGAAGGACCGCTTGTTGAGATTTGCCAACGATCAGAAAGTCGATTTCATAAAACTATTGGTTCTCTTGGAGTGGAGTAGAAATGTGGAGGAAGTCGGGAAGACCATTTCCATCAACTTCTGGTTAATGGGGCGTCGGCAAGCATACTGGAATACCATTTCCTCGTTGGCTTTGCTGAAGCAAGAATCTGCCGGATTCCAAGTACCCAACCCTGATCTCGAAGTGGCTGCTGAGGTCTTGTCGAAAGGGAAAGTAGCAAATTTCCCCACATTGGGCTACGTTCCGCAGAAAGACCTCTCACCAAAACAGATATTACGACTTCTGAATCACCTTAACCATGCTCTGAGTGTGCGCCTGGCACTTTCCGACGACTTGCCTCCTCAACTGCGCAAATTCCACATTCACAACGGCCGGGTGACGTTTGTGGTTCACAACGAATTCGAGCTTGATATGTCGATTTTAGATGAGAGCCCTGAATCGCAATTTCGCATGGTGGATTTCCGGTTTGCCTTTTCACCAGCGCCTCACATACCCGATGCTTTACACTCAGAAATCGAGCGATATACCAACTCCAGCATTGATCGAGACGGGTTGCAAGGGTGCTACCTGTTCTTGCACGAATTGGTACTGTCCTACAAGTTGGCCGAATTTCACAAACAAGCACTTGAACTGTCTCGGAGTCAATGGGCAGGAAATCTCCGGGTTGAGATGATCCGTCGCAATCTCATTGTGCAGTACTGGACGGAAAGACAGGCCAACAAGAGTTGGCTAGAAGTCGGAATAGCTAGTGGGCGAGGTGTTCCTAACACTGTTGCAAACGAGCCTCTGCCTTGTCTCGAAGTCAAGTGGATGTGTCGTGGCAAAAGGGCAGAATCCCTGCACTTGAGCCTGGATGAGTCCGTTTTGTGCTTCGAAGACATCCTCCGTCAGGTCATTGCGCAACATTCTACGCAAATCCTTGATTCTGTCTATGACAAGTTGGTACTCTCACCACTCTTCAGCAATGCTGAGCTGTCCTTAGAGCAGACTGTCTCGGAAGAAGATCCTGAGGAGTGTACCCTGACAATGCAGCTGTCAAGAGTTTCACATCTCCAGCTCAAGGTGGATTCGGTCACGGGTCTACTTGTCATCAGTCCGGTCAGCGAGAGGAGTGAACGGTTGCAGTACGAGGTCAATCGAATACAGAGTGTTGCAGATGAGATCGGTTCGAAACTACTCAACTTCCGGTGCAGTATCATGGAAGCAGCAGTATTTGCAGGCATCACAGGCACTCGTTGGGAGGTCATGCGTGCCTTCAAATTCAGCCAAGCAGAAACCAGGACCCTGTTTGGCGGGCCACAGGTCAGAATAAATCTTTTCCGACAGCCGCAATGGGGCTCGGGGTTCTTGCTGGCAATCACACACGCGCAGAACGGCGACTACTTGTGGCTGCTGCAGCAACCTGATATTACCGGATCCAAGTCTCAGGCCTTATTTCAGGTCCTTCGTACCCAAAGGGTTGAAGTAAGAGAGGAGCTGTCTTCGGCATGGTTTGAACGACTTGGGGACTATGTGACTGGATTGATTTCTTTACAGCGGAACGCCGACTACCTCGAACAACAGAAGATCAAGTTCAACTTGCCACCATTCCCACCTTTTGCAATGAAGTATATGCTGCCGGAGTTGACTTTCGAACTCGACATGGCCACACCAGGCTTCTCAAGGCAATCGGGATCATCTGCCAGGCTGTCGACAGGTTCATTGCCTGGGGCTGGAAAAACAATTAAACTCCGCTTTGAGGGCATTAAGGGTGCCGACGGTCTAATTGAGACTGTTGCCCAGTTTCGACATAAAGCAAGTTCTGCTGCTCTACAATACTTGGATAATTTGACCAGTGTTAAGGGCACGTCAATACTGGCTAACGATATTTCGCTTGACTCTAAAACTGGCATGGTCACCCTTCGGGTCGCGTCCTCCGTTGTCGAGGTCGCAGTTCCTCACGTCGTTGAGCAAGCCACGAAGCATGAAAGAAATCTTGCCACAATCGAGCAGGTTAATCGGCTGCCTGGTCTGGCATTGCATACGGAGTCAAACGACTCTTTCACAATCGAATACGCTTCTACGGGTGCAGTGACGGCCCTGTCTGTCAATATGGCCTTTAGCGGCGGATCTCACCAACCTCAGCTGTGGTTTTACCCCGCTGAAGTCAATCCACATGTTCTGGTCACTGCCCAGTATGCGAGACTCTTTCAAAACGTGCATGTTCCGTTTGCGGAGAGAGTTCGGAACTTTCTGACCTCTCTGACATTGACGCTTCCCTTGCTAACCTTCTTGCATAAGCTGCAGAAGGAGCACGGAATCGAGCAGAAGGGTTCACAGCCGACTTCACAAAACAGTGAAACGGGCATCCGAGTCCATCTCCTGGTCAGAAATGCCACAGCATTCGGCTTGCAGTACTTTACACCAGCTCGACGTGTACCACAAGATGTTGCGACAAATATGCAGCCACATCTTCTAGCACGACTTGAGATCTTGCAACACATCAATTCATTAAATAAGCCCATGTGGCTGGTACGAGCTGCACTTGAGGATTTTCAGTCGTATTCCAGACCGGCATATTCTACTCCTTCTCTGCGAACGAAATTACGCCAGGACATTTTTGCCCGGGCCGATGCGCAGTCCAAATGGCTTGCACTTGACAATGCTGCAGCTTGTATGGCAGAACAGCCAGAGAGTTTACTACAGGCGGTCCACGATGTTATGTGCAGTTGGGCCAAACAATCCATTGAGACCCAAGCACCGAATCAGGAGGTTAAGAACCATAATGGTGGACAGGAAAACCTTCCAAAGGGTACGAACAAGCCAAAAACCTCCGGGAAGGTGCAGGGCAACAGCAACGTCGTGCCAAACGGGTCTGTCAAACAACAACGACCTCCCAATCTCAATACTGGAAGGCCGGCAGTGGCTGGAAAAGCGCCTACAGGTCCTCCTAAGAATAAGGAGGTCATTACCCTGGACTAAAAGACTGCGACATGTACACTTGAATGAGGCGTTTTTATTTTTATGATATGGGTTCGCCTGGCGGATTAGTACAGGCTCGTGTGATTATGCAAAATACCCCAAAGGTCGGGATGGTTCTTGATGTCAAATGGGCAAGGCAGAGGCAGACTGTGGTGATTGGCATGACGAAAACTTGCCAGTCTTGTGTTTGTGTGAATGATTAGACTTGATGCAGTCCTCACTAGAAGAGGCTTAGTTATCTCTCCAAAGAGCATACGATATTTACAGCAGTTTAATCTTGTCCCATAACGAAGTAAGCCCCTTACGAGTAGTGGCCTATTCGAGCCTTGTCAGGGGGTTTTGTGAGAGCCACGAGGCTGAACAACTACTGTAAAGAAGCCGGGGTCACTCCGTCTTCTCCACTACAAAGTACTCTTAACGCGTATCGTGACGTCGATGCGGTCGAGACGCGTCCCTTTTATTTGCTTCGAGTTTCAATGCAGTATCGCTATACAGCTTTTTCCGTCATCAAGAAACCGTTTCTATTGCTGTTATTGCTGTGACTGCGCATGCTACGAGTCGCTGCAGCGCGTTCTCCCTTTCGCTTTAGCAGTTTATTTTATCGATTATCTGCCCGTCCTTTTTCTGCTGGCGCCATGTCGCTCAAGCGCAAAGACCCTCCGACCTCCGTTCCGGACGCAAAGAAACCCAAAAAGAACGCCGACTTGACCTCCTTCTTCGGGCCCCCTAAAGTCACACCTAAATCTGCTGGTAGCGGTGCCGTAACATCAACAACAAGTACCACGAACGGAGCAGCAGCAGGGACGGCAGCAGACGCACCGCCCATCAAATTCGACAAGGATAAATGGGTTGCCAGCCTAACAGACGAGCAACGTTCCCTGCTCAAATTGGAGATTGACACCCTGGATCCAAGCTGGCTTGCGCAATTGAAAGACGAAGTCACGAGCCGCGAGTTCTTAAATCTCAAGCGGTTTCTGCAAAAGGAGATTGACGCCGGCCAGAAAATATATCCTCCTCTCGAGGATGTGTATAGTTGGTAATGACACCACGCATACATCCCTGGCCCAAAATCCACCCTTGCTGATGATACTAATAACGTGTTCTGTAGGTCCCGGCACTGTCCCCTTCACCAAGTCCGCGTCGTCATTCTAGGCCAGGATCCATACCACGGAAACAACCAAGCCCACGGTCTGTGCTTCAGTGTTCGCCCACCGACTCCCGCCCCACCGTCCCTCAAGAACATCTACACGGCTATCAAACGCGACTATCCCTCCTTTACACCCCCAGCCAAGAATTCAGGCTTACTCACACCCTGGGCCGATCAGGGCGTATTACTCCTCAACACTTGTCTGACCGTCCGGGCCGGCCAGGCCAATTCCCACGCTAACCACGGGTGGGAGAAGTTCACGCAGAAGGTCATTGATACGGTCGTCAAGACTCGGACGAGAGGTGTCGTATTCCTGGCGTGGGGAAGTCCCGCGCAGAAACGTTGCGATAAAATCTCGGGTGCACGACATGTTGTTTTGAAGAGCGTGCATCCCTCGCCGCTGAGCGCGCATAAGGGTTTCTTCGATTGTGGGCACTTCAAGAAGGCTAATGAGTGGCTTGAGAGTCGATATGGGGCGGAAGGCGTGATTGATTGGAATTTGAATGTGCAGAAACCTATTAAAGCGCCGGACGTGTTGGAGCCGGTTAAAGTCACTGAGACGCAGAGTAAGGAGCCCGAAGAAGATGGACCGGTGACAGAGTTGCCGGAGAAGAAGAGTGATGATGGTAAGGATCACAGAATCGTCGAGCAAGATGAGTTTGCTGGCGAGGACGATGAGGATGCCATGGCGGCGCTGGATGAGGTAGTTAAGCTGGAAGCGGAGCAGGATAAAAAGGATACGTGAAGTTGAGCGTTGTTCGGGACTGGGTATGACTTTCGGGACAATTCACAGTACATCTAGCAGGTACTGTACGGAATAGTTGGCGTTGTTTATGGAAAACGTACCTAATGATGGAGAAACATATCCGGGTCTACCTCTATGTCATGTCCGCTTCTGTTCATGAAAGGCATCCCTTTTGTATAGGTCAGCAACAGTGAGACAGGGGGCCGGCACCTTTTCTAGGTTTACGAGTACAAGTAGACTCGACGGATACAGTATAGGTGCTATGGCGTAGAACCTCTGATCCGCATTTAGCGTGCGTCATAGTGATAACCTGCGTGCAGAACGCCACACTAGCTCAAGGTCTCTGCTGGAGACTCGTCCGCGGCCATGAACGGCGACTGGGTGCCGCCGTGTTCGAGCGGCAGCCAGGCCGTTGGCAAGACTTTGACATGAAAGGTTATGCAAACATCGTATATCTTTCGCTTCTTATGGCGAGTTCTGAGTGTGATTGGGCGACATTGAAGTCCAATCTGCGTAGTGGCCGTGTTCTGATCATACGTCCGTAAGCGGCTCCAAGTGCAATGTTGGTGGACAAGTATCACTCTGGTAAGCTTTCAGGTATCATCGAGTCGGTATAGTGTTGACAGCAACTGGAAATCTTTTGCGATGGTGGGATTCGATACAACCAGCTCAGATATGTATCGTAGCATCCTCGTGCACCAGAGCTCGTGTCCGTCAGGCAGCACATCCCGCAGTCGATAGTCTGGCGAGTTCTTGAATGCATGGAAGAGAAACAGCTGCCCAAAAAACTGTCCAGCGACGAAATACCCAAGAGGCATAAAGTTCTTCATGCTTGCACAGACATCCCATGTGAACGGCCAATCCATGGCGAATCGCAGTGCCTTGGGAACACATCTTCAAGTCGGTCTCACTGATAGAGGCAGGGTTTTGCAACGCTTTATAAAGAAAAGGCCGGCCCAGGTGGAAATTGGAGATTCGATAGCGTGCCTGTAGTAGCGCAACGACCACGGCGTCTGCGGGATGATCGAACATCGGTTCCGGATCGTCCTCGGCAAAGTGTAATGCCTGAGGAAGTTTCGCTCGCCATTGTTCGAGTTGATGCGACAGCTCCTCCGCAAGTGTGAAGGACGGGTTGCTGAAATATAACTCATCACGAACCCGCGTCAGGATGATTCGGTGAGCTATTTGTGCGAGGAAATGATAATGGTAAAAGGAGTCGTCGGCGTTTCGAGCTCGGGTGCTGTCAATGTACGGATACACCGTGAATTTTGGGAGCGGTACAACGTCCTCAAATTCTTTCAACCCGCTGGAGGGTAGTTCCAGTTCCTGAATGATCACGGTCTCCAGTATGAGTGCCGACCAGAACAGTCTTGATTGCATGTCAGCGGACCATTCATCGAGAGGTTCAGATGGACATTTCCAGAATGCTGCACAAGTTATTGCTGCACGGTTTGTCATCATCCACTCATCAACTGGTCGCATTCCCTGCGCGTAGAAAACGGCGGAGGATAGGTAGTATTGACAGCTCTGGATGTCTCGGTCACACATGCAGAAACCGACTCTTTTTCGCGCTTCGTTGAAGAAGCTCAATCCTGGAATCTCCTCGTCCATACTCTGACCGATGAGCAACGTAAGAGTGTCGTGACCTGGACTATCGAAGCCGCCTTGCTGAAAAGCTTTGAGACCCAGGCATCCTAGCGCCATGACGTTTAGGACGAGAGACGACTCGATGTCATAGCCGAAGCCTTCACGAACCACCACAGCAAGGGTGTTGAGGAAATAATGGTCGCGGTCGACAAAAGGGTAGACACGATTGAAGGTTTCAAAATACGCATTGGACAATTCCTTTACACAAGAAATACTGAGTGAAGACAACCAGTCGCCAGTCGTCATTGTTGCCTGGCCCCTTATGGTAGGCTGTAGTGATGCTCGTCCGGACTCGACATGTGTAGGATAAGTCATGTCGAGGTTACGAACGGCCACAGAAAGACTTGGTGAAAGCGACCTTTGAATCCCAGGCCAGTGGATGGTCCTGTGAGCGCTGAAAGATATGACAGACCCGCTGATCGGAGGTTGGATCGGGGCTTTCACCATTGGAAGTTGAGGAGAGGCGCTCGATGGACGGAAGATTGCGGGATCGATTCGATTCGAGCTGATGGTCACACTTGTCTCTTCAGATTGATGAGGCTCGTCAGACGGCTGTTCAGAGGTCGTAGGGCGTGATATGTGATCGATCTTGGATTCCATTCTTCGCAGGGTGTTGAAAATCATGCTCATCGAGGTCTCGTTCTTGGTGACTTTGCGTTGTACATAAATGCACTCGATACCCAGGGTTCGGCAGAGGCTGCACGGATCATCTTCATCACATCGCGTCTTCTTTGCTCTACACGCTTCGCATGCCTGTAGAGTCGATCAGCATGGTGTTAGGAGATGTCAAGCCATATGGGAGCTGTACCTGCCGCGCGATAAAATTGCGTTGCCTTTTGGCTGGCCGTGAGTCATCATCTTCCCTTGCTGGGTCGGTGGTAGTCTCCTGCTCGGACATTGTCGCATCGAACGCTACGTTCTGTTGACATGGAGGAGTTCTCTGTAGATAAAGCTCGGTTCTGCCTTCGTTGTCATGGTGCCAATCATAATATCATTGTTTAAGGCAGGCGCGTTGGGAAATGCTTTGTCTATGGAAAACGGAAGAAACCGATCAAGGGTTATTGATGAAATAATAAGGGAAGGAACCAGCAATTAAGCTTATGGGACGCCATGCCTCAAGGAGTTAGCGCCTGGGTGATTCCCCGCATCACAGCCTTGTCAACACACAACTGCACCTGACAAGGCTGGGTATAGCAACCAGCTGAGTCCAGCGAAACTTTTGAAAAACAGATGATCAGATACAAAATCTGTAAAGTGTTTGTCACCCAGCAGCTACGGCATCTTTTGTCCAGCGCAAAAATACTTCGATGGCTGTTAGTTGATTGATGTCACGGAAGGGGAAGGTCACGGCTAGCTCATGGGAAATAGTACAAGGTAGTAGACTGGCGAGGGGAGTCCTTATCAACACGTTGTAATGATTGCCATCATTAGACTCGAGGAGTGGTTGCAACGTTTCACGAGAAGGGTGTCATGGTGCTACCAGGAATAAGTTGCAGCAGAGATAAGAGATAAGCTATACTTCAGCCTCTTCAGCCACACCTTCCCTACTTCTATCGGCGATGTCACCGTTGCAATTGCAAGATTTTCCCCTTCCGCATAAGACCACGTCTAGATATCATTTTTGCTGCAACATCGCTTACGGCTTTCCAATTGGCTAGATACACTTCAGTATACTGTCAAGTACGAACAAGTGTAGTACCCCGCCTCATGGTTAGCGAAGCATCGTACAGATGTTACTACACGATCATCTGCCGTTACCTGTTGCAATGCTCACCGTCAATTGAATGGTTCCAGTATTCATGTCGATATCAAGCTCGATGTCCCCCAACTGCAAACCCGCCAGTCCTTTTGACTCTCCGCTAACCCCATAGGCAATCCTAAGTTGACAAGATGCGTTCCTGTGCAACAAAACTCACCGCCTTACTAGCTGGGGTCCTTGTCAGTTCTACTAACGCCGTCAAGGTCAATCCTCTTCCAGCTCCTCAATCAATAACATGGGGCTCATCAGGGCCTATTGAGGTGGTTAATAATGTGACACTCACTACTCCATCGAGCCAACTCATCAATGATGCCTGGAATCGGGCTTGGACAACTATCACCACTTTGAAATGGGTGCCACAAGCAGTTGAAGCTCCGATAGCCACGTATGCGGCATTTCCCACTGGGGCAGCCTTATCGCGTAAAGTCAGACGGGCCTGTCCAGCTCTAACCCAGATCAGTCTCACTGTTTCTGACGAGACCGCTGATCTGCAACAAGGCGTCGACGAATCTTATACCTTGAGCATATCCCCATACTCGCCGACAGTGAACATCACCGCTGGGACTGTATGGGGCGCTCTTCATGCTTTCACCACATTACAGCAAATCATAATCTCTGATGGAAATGGAGGTCTCATGGTTGAGGAACCTGTCTACATTTCAGACTATTCAAATTACCCGTACAGGGGAGCCATGATCGACACTGGACGCAATTTCATCAGTCTACCAAAAATCCTCGAGCAAATTGATGGTCTGGCACTTTCTAAGATGAACGTCCTTCACTGGCATTTGGTGGACGCACAATCCTGGCCTGTTCAGATGCAAGTCTACCCACAGATGACGGAGGGCGCGTACTCACCACAGGACACCTATTCGCACGACGACATCCGCGGCGTCATCGCCTATGCTCGGGCTCGCGGTGTTCGAATCATTCCCGAGACAGACATGCCAGGTCACGCCAGTCAAGGTTACGTATCGATTGATCCGAGCATTGTAGCTTGTGCAAACAGCTGGTGGTCCAATGATGTGTGGGAATACCACACAGCAGTTGAACCTAATCCGGGTCAACTTGATATACTGAACAACAAGACTTATGAAGTGGTCGGCAATGTCTTCGGGGAACTTGCAGGTCTATTCACGGACAACTTTTACCATGTAGGCGCAGACGAGCTTCAAGAAGGCTGCTACAATTTCAGCAGCGCTGTCCAGGAGTTCTTCGCTTCCAATACATCAAGAACTTACAACGATCTTGTTCAAGTCTGGGTCGATCGAGCAATCCCAGTCTTCAGAGCGACAGCCAACAAGACTTTGATGATGTGGGAGGACATAATCAATGCGACGCCGCATGCATGGACCCTGCCGCAGAATATCATCCTTCAGACTTGGAACAATGGGCTCGAAAACATCCAGAATCTCACTGCCATGGGGTACGACATCGTCGTCTCATCAGCCGACTTCTTCTATCTCGATTGCGGTTTTGGTGGATGGGTTACCAACGATCCTCGGTACAATGAAATGACCAATCCGAATGTTTCCGTCCCGAACTTCAACTATTTAGGTGAGTACTGCTGAAAAAGTTGCCTCGTTGTTCCCTGAACCTTTACCATTTCCCCATGTTTTCACCGGCACAGGTTTTCTGACTAAAAATGACAGGAGATGGAGGTTCGTGGTGTGCCCCATACAAGACCTGGCAACGTATCTACGACTATGATTTCACCTTCCACCTCACCGCACAGCAGCAATCGCATGTCCTTGGCACGGAAGTACCTCTGTGGTCGGAACAGGTCGACGACACCGTCATCTCAAACAAAATGTGGCCGAGGGCAGCAGCTATGGCGGAGCTGGCATGGTCTGGAAATAAGGATCCCGTCACTGGCATCAAGCGGACGACAGAGATGACGCAGCGGATCCTGAATTTTCGGGAGTATCTCGTCGCAAATGGTGTTCAGGCGGCACCTTTGGTACCGAAATACTGTCTCCAGCATCCACATGCTTGCGATTTGTACTACAACCAAACGGTGCTCGCAGAATACTCGACGGCTCAATGATACAACACTCTAGGAGGCATGCACTTTGGCTTGTCATGTAATCGACCGACGCCAGGAGTTTAGTAACTCCATGTACATACAATGCTTTATGTCACGGCCTGATGAGCAAGGAAACATGCAATGTGGCTAATGGTCAGGCTCCGATAGCGGCCCACGTCAAGAGTAACTTTGAACGTCTTCGAGAAGAGCATTTCAGTCTCCAATCAATCTTCCTGCACAATTTCCGAGGCAAAATAACTTTCTCCTCGTAACGGATGATACAGTGCTTTTCATTATTTCGTCTGTCTTGTTACTTACTGGAAGGTTCTAGTCATCTACGGATGGGGAGAATGCAGCGGCAATCTCGGTCAAGTTCTTTCCCTGCGCAAGAAGCAGTCCCAGCAAGATTCTTGACTTTTGCGGGTTCAAGTATCCACTTGGGATATGGCTTGCCGTCGTGCTGCTAACGTCGCTCAGAGGGACTTCTCCACTGGCGGTTCGGAAGCTTTGAACAATTGGAATTTCGAGTCTGTTCAGGACATCCTCGATGGCGTAGTTGAAGCTGGTGGTCACACCGCCGGCTCCGGCTCCAGCGATCTGTTAGGACGTGAGTGCGTGTAGGTTCACACGGGTCTCGGGAGATTCTCGAGAAGACTCACCACAAAACCCTGAGCGCCGGCCTCGATGGCATTGTACAGAGTATCATTGTGCATGTCCTGGTAGGAGAAGAGGATGTCGACTCTGGGGATGGTAGTGACATTGTTGACATCGTATGCAGCTTTGCCTGTTGGCGTGGATGGCGGATAATAGAAGTAAGGTTTGTCGGAAATCAATTCGCCTAGGAAACCCATCTCGACGGATTTGAAGGTGTCGAGAGTGTTGGCGTTCATTTTGGTCATGTAGTATGTCGACGCGATTCGGTCGTTCATCACTAGCATGGTTCCTCTGTCTTTGGCGTTGGGGTCGGCTGCCACCGTGACGGCTTCCAGTAGGTTGAAGGGGCCGTCGGCGGAGACGGCGGTGGCAGGTCGCATGGCACCGACCATGATGACGGGTTTGCCGCAGTTGACGGTGGCGTCCATGAAGAATGCACTTTCTTCCATGGTGTCGGTGCCGTGGGTGATGACGGCGCCGGACATGTTGGGGTCATCGCAGACGTATTGGTGGATGAGTTTCGAGAGATTCAGGAGGATGTCTGATGTTATATCCTCGCTGCCCACGTTGGCGACTTGTACGCCTGCGACATTGGCGACGTCGAGGAGTGAGGGGACGGCGTCGATGAGATTCAGCACTGTCACGTCGCCTTCTGCGTAGCCTGTGGTCGCTGTGTTGTCACTGCTAGAGCCTGCGATGGTCCCACCTACAATACATTAGACCATTGGATATCTTACCAGTCAAGTGTTTTCTCACCAGTGGCGAAGATGGTCACGTTGGGGAGCGTCGTGTTCATCTGCGTGAAGTTCAGGCCGTTGTAATTGGTGAAGACGGTGGTATCATTGCTTGTCGCCCGACGATGCAACACTGGGGATGTGTATGCAATGCCTGCCAAAGCCGCCAAAGTAAAGAGACCTATCGCCATGGTGTTGAGGACAAGAAGATGATTTCCAGTAATTCCTTGAGAAGAGGAAAGATACTCTCTGTTTATTCAATCCTCTATCTCTGCTGCGTTATATACGGCCACAACGTTGAGAAAGTTGGTGGCCATGTCCGTTGGCAATGCTTTAGCTTGCGTCTCGCTTGAGATAGATCGAGATCGGGTCCACACCGGCTTTGAAGTCTGTTCTGTGCCAGTCACTTGCCATTGGACTGCAGAGATCAACGGCCCGTTGGTAGAATGGAATCCAGGAACGTCTAAGCCATATCATGCCCTTATCTCTTCCACCTGCGCGATATGCTCGTAATTGTGGATGGCAAAAGGACCGGATCAGATAAGGGCGTTCGGATGTTCGCGGTAGCGGCCGATATTTACCCTACCAGGTCATCTCCAGAGTCCAGAGTCCAGGTCTCAGAAGAGGTAACTACTGTGTTGGGTCTGTCGGAGTCGATAGCTCCTCGCTTGTCCCACATTCTGGATAACGACAGCAAACATGACACACGCATTTGACTTGTGAATGTCATAGGGCGGCCGTCACTCGGCTGGACCTTCTGCACTGTTCAGCACAATCAGTGCGCAGCTTCCTGGTTTCACCGATATGAGACTTCCTCACTGGATATTACTCGGTCCTGCCAACAACGGCGAGGCTGGAAGTCCTCATGGGTAATCCGAAAGTCAAGTCGCCGCCATCAAAAAGTTGGGGTTGCGACCCCCTCGGTAGACTTGAAAAAGCACTGTACTGTATTGAGGGGTTGTGGAGTTTATCTCGTTCTCCAACATATCACATAGTATATTAAGGGGACTCACTCCAGACTATGGTTGTCGTCAAACATCATAACCCCATCAACGAGTCCAGCTATTAAGACCCTTGAGGCCATGTCGCCAGGCCCGATCCTGGAGTCGACCGTGACCAACCGCCACTCTGCGACCAACGGTACCAATGGCACCAGCACAAAAGACATCCCAGTAACAAGCATTCTCGTCAATTTCGTCGCCAATGCTTCTACCGACTATCTCACCTCTGCCATCCGCGACAGACTCAAAGAATACCTCCTCGACTACATCGGCGTGTCCCTCGCCGCAAGTTCCTCATCTGACTCAACTCAACCCATCCTCACTGCGGTCAAAGCCCTCGGCGGCACCACCGGAGGGTCCAGCACAGTCCTAGGGCTAGGCAAATCCTTCACACCGCAATACGCAGGTTTATTGAATGCCGCGCTCGGCCACTCCCTCGACTTTGACGACACATACGCCAAAGGCACACTGCACGCCGGCGTCACAGCCATAGCAGCGGGTCTCACACAAGCCGAGCTTCTCGGCCCGTCCGTCGACATAGATCGTTTCCTGTTAGCAGTGGCAATCGGCTATGAAATAACATGCCGTCTCGGCGCGGAACTCGGCAACGAAGCATACGCCCGCGGCTTCCACAACACCAGCACAGCAGGTATTTTCGGCGCCGTGGCGACCATCTCCGTGCTCAAAGCCCTACCAGCCTCCACTCTAGCCAACGCCTGGGGACTAGCAGGGTCCAAAGCCGCGGGATCAATGCAGTATCTCGCCAATGGCGCCTGGAATAAACGACTTCACCCTGGCTTCGCAGTACACGATGCCTTTGTCTGTGTTGCGCTCGCTGAGGCGGGTGTTCTCGGCGCAAGGGATATCCTGGAAGGTCCGATGGGATTCTTGCACGCTTATAGTCCGAAACCCGACAAGGATTTGGCCCGTCTTACAAGCGATTTAGGAGAGCGTTGGGAATTCCTCGAGACCTCGCTCAAACCGTTCCCCGCGTGCCGCATGACGCATGGGTTTATCGAGTACGCTACTACTCTTGGGCGTGATCCCGGGGTTGGTGCAGATGGAGTGAAAAAGATAACGCTGAGTCTGAGTCCCGCGAATGTAAGTGTCGTGGGGGCACGGATTCCGAATAAGATCCACCCTGAGAACATGGTTGATGCGCAGTTCTCGGCGTATTACACTACAAGCCATAGCCTTTTGTATGGGAGTGATGCTGCGGTGCGGGCGTATGAAAAGGATAGATTGGAGGATAGGGAGATATACAAGTTGTCGGACAAGATTGTGTGTGTAGGCGATGAGGGTATCAAGCATTTCGGGAGTAGGATTGAGGTTGAATATATGGATGGGAACACTGAGGTGTTGGATATCCCGTATCCGCTGGGCGAGCCGCAAAGGCCGTTTACTAGGGACAAAGTCGAGAGTAAGTTCTTTGGGTTGGTTACGCCGGTTCTGGGGGAGAAAAGAGCTACGGCGATACGAGATGCTGTGGGGGATATTGAAAGTCATACAGTGACGAAGCTTTTGGGGATGTTGTACTAAGCTACCTGTATACTGGGTGACAATGCAGTGGGCGAAATGTTCAGAAGTTCGGAGATATGCAGCATACATGGTTCAAAATCATTATGCGTGTTCGCCAGTAATTCATGTGAGGAGAAGGACTGTCCATGCCTCGTCTTCTTTGCCGTCTCAAGCCGTTTCATAGGCGTACTCGGGATATTGCAGAAACAGCGCGACTTGCGATTGATAGGCACTCACCGCCAATTGAGGCTGATAATGCGTTGTGTGGCAACCCGACGAAACATTCACGCCGTTGAACCTGTCCGCAATCCAATCCAGCCAGACCTGCTGTCCAGCATACAAGACCGGCACGTGGGTGACTCCCTCGAATGTTGCATATTCCAATGACCCATTCGGGTATGCTTGACAAGTTGCGTTGACTGCAGCGGTTGTCCCGTTCGGGTCGACGGACGGGTCTGCCGTGCCTTGCAGGACCAGCATGGGCCCAGCAAATGGCTTCCCACCATTCGTTGTCAAATTGTTCAATGCGTTAAAATACCAGCTGCTGGTGTTCCAGCCTTGTTGGGCTAGGTCGGTCTGGCTCAGCAACTCCAACGCCACGGATTGGCACCCTTGCAAGCCTTGTAGGAGCTGTCCGGATCGTACGCCCTGGTCGTTCAGCCAGGCGGAGAGTTGGAACGATGGAAAGACCGAGCTGATTCCTGTGCCGACTCTGACCAGTAGCGAGCCCAACGTGGCACCGTTGTTGAGTGTACTGATATTGTGTGGCAGGATGGACGTGGTTGGGGAGCCAGCGATTGTGCCCAGGTAGCCTTGCACAGGATTCTTCGCCAGGTTCTGGGCAGCCCCCCACGCTGCGCCACCACCTTGCGAGTGGCCCATGATGACGAATTTCTTGCTCAGAGAAGGCCAGGCTTGCTGTGCAGCTTGGACCGAGTAGATCAGATCGTTCCCGGCGGCTGGACTGGCGAGGTATTGATGTGGGATGAAAGTGCCGTTCGAGTCATGATCAAGTCCTAAGCCTGCATAGTCTGGGGCGACAACCACATAGCCTTGTAGAGCGAGAATAAAGGGTGCGCTGTACTGATACCATAGGTTCCGGATGTGAGACGGTCCGCATTCGCCGCTCCAGCCTGACGTGCCGTGGCCCCAAGCTACTACTGGCAATCCTGAGACGTTGGCGAAACGACGTGGAAGCCACGGCCACAGAACATGTGCGGATGCGGGGATGGTGGTGCCATTGAGTGTCTTGGTCATGAAGAGCATTCGCGACAATGCGACATTGGGCGACAACGTGTAGAAGGAGGTGTCGGTGTACTGCTCGACTTTGATGACAGAGCCAGCTGGAGCATGTGAGTCGTTGGTGGGGACATCAACGTAGAATGGGTCGAGTTGAGTTGAGGACCCTGCCCAGTTGGAGCGTTCGAAGTTGACGGCAGTTAAGATTGCCGCGGAGAGTTCTGCAGATAGATTGGCCTGCGCTATGAGGGATAGCGCTTGTGAAGAGTTGAGGTGGCCATATGTTGCGTTGAAGGTGGTGTTCTGGCTCTGAGCAACTGGAGCTTGTGCTCGGCATAGTGACTGGAGGAGTGGCGCAAGCCACAGAAAGGCAAGAGCTGTGGTGAGCATATTGCGGGTTTCGAGTCGAAGTCCCATTCAATTAGAGAACTCTCACCTCTGATGGTCTTGTGCCATGTTTATATACCCCTCTTTGTCGCGTTACGTCTGCGTCGGCCGGTGTGCCGACGACTGACCGCCATAGAGGAAAAGCTGGCATCCTGGGTCATGGATCCTAGTGTGCTTGACCATGCAGATCAACTTGCACTTGTTGCCGGCCAGCCGATTGACTCCGCATAGAAAGGCAAGTGATTGCGGAGAGGCTGGATGCGGAGTATTGAAGAGGAAAGAATGATTGTGGGTGAACGAGGATTGATACGTGATGTCGATGTTGATGATCTTCCGGCAGATTAGATAAGCAATTGATATCGACATCGTGAACCTCACCATCCTCAATGATTCGTTCTCCGCCTCCTTTCGAGGCATGTCTATCCCGTCTGCTATCAGACATCAATGTAGGAGGATGAGCTATATCTCGAAACGTGCCCTCGACAATCTCACCCCGAACAAACTCCATGAAATCCGCTCCCACTGCTTCCACAACCAATATGACGCGCAAAATAATCCAGATGGCATTGTCGCCTTGGCCGTCGCAGAGAACAAGCTCATGCGCGAGGAAATCGTCAGTCATATCAACAAGAACATGAACATAAATCCCTGGCATTTGACCTACGGCCAAGGGCCACAAGGTGACCCTGCCTTGCGGAAAGCTCTGGCCAGTTTTGTCCAGGAGGTCTTCAAGCCGTCGACAGAGATCACCGACAGCCACATCTGCATATGCAACGGGGCAGGTAGTGCAGTGGACAACCTGTCTTTCTGCATGGGCGAGCCAGGCGATGGTATCCTCGTCGGTCGACCACTATACGTCGGCTTCTTCCCCGACATCGAAGCTCGAGCAAAGTAAGTGCGTAGTCCTCTCCTCATCCTCTTCCAAACCCGTTACTCGCAAGGACACAGGTGCTCACATCTCTGACCAGGATCAAACCCGTCCTCGTCCCCTTCGGAGACGTCAATCCCACATCCGCAGCCGCCGTATTGGCCTACGAAGAGGCGTTCCACCGTTCCAACGCCGCGGGAGTCACCATCCGTGCAATCCTGATTTCCAGCCCCCACAATCCCCTCGGCCGCCCATACTCGAATGAATTCCTCATCGGTATGCTGAAGCTCTGCTCAAAGCTCAACATCCACTTGATCTCCGACGAAGTCTACGCCAAGTCACATTTTCCCAGCAAAGATGTACCCGAGCCGCCGCCGTTCGTATCGGTCTTGTCCTTCCCTCTGGAGAGATACATCGACCCGTCCCTCGTACATGTCATATACGCTATGAGTAAAGACTTCTGCGCCAATGGAACGCGCATAGACGCGCTTATATCGCCATTCAATGTCCAGCTCATGAGATCTTTCCGCGCGGTCGCCAGCTTCACTCGAGCCTCGCAGCTTGCAGAGCATTCGTGGCTGAATCTCCTTACGGACAAGCCATTTCTGGAAACGTACTTCCCTCTCTTTCAGGCTCGGATGACGAATGCGTATGAATTTACTACGTCTTTCCTGAGAGAAAAGAACATTCCTTACAATCCGGCGAGCGTGACGAGTTTCATTTGGATCGATCTCTCGAGGTATTTGCGCGAAGACAGTCTGGACGCCGAGCTCGAGCTAAACTGGCGGATGGCAAGGGAAGGTGTCTGGCTGGCAATGGGTGCCAGTTTTGCTAGTGAAAGGAATGGCAACTTCAGATTGACCTTCGCCACGCCATGGGAGGAATTGAAATTAGGTCTCGAAAGGTACGTTGAGCGATCGTGGAGTCATTGTCAAAGGGTTACGAGCTGACACGCTGCATGAGCAGATTGATGAAAGTCCTCAACGAGGTCGAACAAGAAATAAATCAACAGATGCACTTTAGAAGATATTAACGAAGCATACACACAGTGGAGTAGAGAGGAGCATTTTCAAGCAATTGAATCAAGTGCAGGTATGGGATTTTCTGCGAGTCTGCAGAAGTCTCGGCCCAAGGAAGGGTTATTCGAAGGCTACTTGGTCCCTGCCCCAAGCTCTTGCTGAGCAGCCACCTGGTGCCATCGCGGTCTCACCACCAGCATGGAGGCTGACACCCAAAGCACTGGTTCAGCGGAATCGCAGCCTACTCCGAAGCTTCCCCCGATGGCCGCAAGCTGTGGAGAAATTCTTCCGTTGCCTTCTGCAAAGACTGCCGCTGCTCAACACTCGCTCCTCGAAAGACATGATCAGTACCCTCGACTCTGTGAAAAGTGAAAGGTACATTTGCGTGTGCCAGAGCAACCGCAAGCAAGATACTTTGATGAATTGGAACAAGGTGATCGTCGGTGCCGTGAGCTATAAAGAATGGCGGAGTTGAGGCTGAGATGTAAGTGATCGGATTCGCTCTCTTGACCTTGTCTGGGTGCTCCGTGATGGTTCCACCAATATACTTGGATTCGGGCGAGTTCGAGTGGTTGTGTGTTTGGCTTGCGGCTGGGGCGTGGTCGTCCATCTGCAAAAAGTCTGTCGGCGCATAGTAATCGACCACTCCCTGCACTGCACTCGAGACATCGAGATGTTCGCCCACATCGAAGTCCTTGATATCTCCCGTGGTACCGAGCATTGCAGCGTGATGGCCACCAGCTGATTCTCCCCATGCCACAAATCGGTCTGGATCGAGTCGATATTTGTCGGCATTGGCACGTAGCCAGCGGACGGCGGATTTGCAGTCTTCCAATGCGGCAGGGAAAACAGCGTCTCCACTTAGGCGGTAGTCAAGGGATGCAATTGCATAGCCTTTGTCGCGCATGTGCTTTGGTATCAATTCAGTCTCCTTGTTGCCGAACTGGAACGCCCCGCCATGGATGTAAACGATCAATGGACTCGGAGTGGTACATTTGCCAGGAAGGTAGAGGTCGAGTTTCTGTCTATCATGGCCGTCGCGCACATAGGAGACATTGTGGATCTCTTCGTATTCCATGATGAATTCTGCAAGGGCTGTCAATCTGATTGTGATGGATGATTAGTCGAAAGGAGGACGAGGGGGAGTCATTCAGCTGAACTTAAGGAAACAAATGTCTTCACATGGCCACTCCTCATTGTGTAACGAGGAAGAAAGTGACAGGTCATTGTTAGTGATGGCGACGTTGATGAGAATGAAAATAAGAAGTGACAGGAGTGGTGAATAGTGAGGCAGTGACAATCGTGGTGAATCCTCCAGTCAATTCACTGCATTTGCGGGGAAGCCGTGATTTTCCATTGACAGTGACAGGACGTCATATGCAATTGAATACCAGGTAATAAGTGATTTTCATATCGAAGAAAGACGGCGACAGTGTCACTGATCCCACGCGATGAGGGCGACTGTCATTGAATGAGATGAGTCTTCCCTCGGATATGGAGATCAAAATGAAGCATCGGGCGCAGGCATTCACAGCCATGTCGTGCAGCACACACGCACCTATTTACCTGCGCCGTTGCAACCATCCAACCCCAAACCTCGCCTCGATAAGGGGTGAAACCCAACATCCATCCGGTGTGGCATAGAATGTGCGCAAAAGATGCAAGTGTTATCGAGGGAGAGCGAGTGAGCATGTCTGAATTGACTGCACAACTCGACACAGTGCAATCCAAGCAGGTGAAAAAAGACCTGATGCTGCAACCCGGCCTTGTTATCATGCTCTTTCTCCCGGCGACTTACCGGTCAGTCACTTTCCTGCCTGAAAATTCACGGAGGAATCATCAATGGACGAAACGGTCTGTGGAGGCGAACATCACCGGTAGTGTGCATCATGCAGACTGGCGTTAGGCATCATCCTCGCTAGACTTGATACTGACCTGCAGACCCTCCAACCACCTCCCAAAATCAAGCAATGTGACGCTGCACCTCGTCCAGGCTACTTGCAGGTCGAATCCTACATGCATGGCACCCCTACTCTCCCACCATGTCGGCAGTCATTTCGGTACTTGAATCGGATGCATCCACCCGTACGGGCGTCGCCTTCACCCGAGGCGAGCCTCCGCCTCCTGAGCATGGGTATATCTTCCAGAACCGACGTACTTCTTGTCTGCCTTGATTCCAAACACCAGGCGCCAAACAAGGCGTTCACGCGTGCATTGTGAGATACTTCATATAAATCTGTTGGTGCTGAAGTCTCTTCACGATCTGCTGCTGCCGGCTTGATTCGGCAGACTTTCACTTGTCATGACTGAGAGAACTCACATGTCTGATAGGATTGACCCTTGTTTTTCCTTAGGCGCCGCCCAGGGTAAGCGAGTCAGAAATTGATGTCTCTTAACCAACCATGGCCAGGGTGTCGATAAGATGGCCATCAACTAATGTACGCTGTGCATGTGTATGCATTCATAATCTGCCAGATAGTTGTGATGCAAATCATGACTGATCTGAGAAGGTATTGAGTGCACTGGCAGCGGAAGTCGCATATATCTATCGATGGCCAACTTGCCCATCCTCAGGAGCCTGCTTCAAGCAGCCCGTCATCCCGGGCTGTGGGAAGCACGGATGACTGCGACGATAGTAGCACCGCACTAGGCTACAGGCTAGCCTACCCACGGGCCAGGGTCCCTTATTCTTCGACTTTGGTCCAGTCATTGACCACCCGGAGGCAGTTGTGGTACGATCCGTCAATGCCAGAGCACCGCTCAACTCTCGAAGTCCGCTTCCGCATTCTCGAATCTCCAGCCACTAAAGCCAGAACAATCCTGAAAGATCACGACCTAACAGGTTCCGAGTGGAGCGAAGCAGACTATCCGTCACGGCCCCAGAACTTTGCATCCTGGCGACAAAGCCATCCAGCATGCCAGCGAATTGAAACCCTGAAACACAGTCCATCATGACAGCCTAAGCATCCATCTCCAAGCCCTCGAGGCCAAAACCCCAGAGGCCCAGAGAGTCAAACCCCGCAGGACATGGCGCAGGTGCCTATGACTCCCCGACAACGAATCACCATGTCCCCATGGGTTACTTAAGGACAGCCTCGGGTTCAGCCATCTTGGGGAAGCTGCATGGGAGGTCTTTACCCAGCGTATTGAAACTCTTTATTTCCTTTCCTTCCATCTATTCTGTGTCACTCGACTGCTTCTTCATCTCGATAACGTGGCCAACGTCTCCTTGTGAGACGCTTCAGCAATCATGGCCGTCCACAAGAAACATGCCGCGTCTCATTCGAGCAGCTACAATAGACTGGTAACAATAGCTGCCGCTTTTGGTTCCATGGTAAGTCTCCCACCCTGCGCACAAGATGGCGCGACACTTTCCAGTGAGGACTTGGCTGATTGTTTTCGAAGACATATGGTTACTGCTCGGCCATCATTGGTAGCACGATCGGACAACCAGGCTGGTATCATTTCTTTGATCTTCCCGTGGAAGGTCAGCCAGGCTATGGAGGAAAAACCACCCATGCCATTGCAACGGCGAATGGTGTCTACAGCGCTGGCGGAGCCGTCGGATCATTGTTCATTATGTGGTCAGCCGCCGCACTCGGTCGCAAACGAAGCATTCAGCTCGGCGCCATCCTGGCGATCATCGGCGGCGCGTTCCAAGGTGGTGCTGCCGCTCTTGCCATGTTCCAAGTCGGTCGAGTCATCTCAGGTCTCGGAATCGGTATTCTGGTTACTGCTTGTCCCATGTATCTTGCTGAGCTTGCGCCTCCCGAAAGTCGTGGCTGGCTTGTCGGTCATCATGCGATATTTCTTGTTTTTGGATATATGCTGTCGGGCTGGCTTGGATACGCCTGTTACTTTGCGACCGACAAGAACGAATCTTTTGCTTGGAGGTTCCCATTATGCGTCCAGTCACTGCCACCCCTCGTCCTCATCATCACCTCGATATGGATCCCCAGATCACCCAGATGGCTGCTTCAACAAGGCAAAATCGAAGAAGCCTGGAAGGTCATACAAGCCTTACGGAGGTCACCCGAGGATCCAGATGATCTAGTCGCCAAGGAAGAACTTTACCAGACTCGAGAACAGCTCGCGCTTGATGCGGCCAAACTCAAAGCCACTGGCTACGGCCCATGGATGGCAGTTATCAAGAAGAAGAGCTACCGCAAGCGAATGATTATTGGTTTCCTGACTCAATGGGGAGCTGAATTCGCCGGACCGCTGGTCATTGTGAGTATACCTGAATCTTGTCAACTATGTCCAACCTCTGACACCCCTTCTAGAACAACTACTCGGTCATCTTGTACACCAACCTGGGTCAAACAGGTTCCATGCCTCTTCTCCTGTCTGCCCTTTGGCTGACAACAGCCGGTAAGCTTTGCACCCACAGCACTAACCCTCATCTCTTCCCTTGCTGATCACTGACGCAGGCTGTATTTACAATCCTGGCGGTGCCTGGCTCCACGACAAAATCAACTCCCGTCGTCTGATGTACATGATCGGCATCGCAGGCTGTCTCGTAACGACTTCACTTCTGTGCGCCATGATCGCCACATACGGCGGCACCACCAACAAGGGCGGCAACGCCGCCGGCGTCTTCTTCGTCTTCTTCTACCTCACCTTCCAAGGCACATTCTGCGACACGACAATGTACCTATACGTTTCGGAGATCTTCCCGACCGAGATCCGACCCATTGGCATGGGCTTCTCGTTGTTTGGCCAATTCGCAGCTACACTGATCCTCCTCCAGACTGCGCCCATCGGCTTCGTCAGCATCGGCTGGAAATATTACCTCATCATCGTCTGCTGGTGCATCGTCTACCTACCCATGATATACTTCTTCTGGCCTGAGACCGCTCGCCTTTCGCTCGAAGAAATCTCCGCCAAGTTCGGCGACGATGTCGCCGTGCATGTCAATGACGTGAGCGAAGAGCAGCGCCGCGAACTCGATGAGTTCCTCAAGTCGAAGGACATTATGCACACAGAAGCCTCCGGCAACACGACTCGAAATCAAGCGCCCACTGAGATTGAGGAGAAGACGTCGACGAAAGTGTAGTTGTACATGGTGTTGAGCGAAGCAAAAAGTGATTGTAAGGGAAAGGTGCACATTGAGCAATTACGGCATAAGGACCACGCATGACTTCTTACAGGTGTTGAGAGAAGCGTGCGACGAAGTTTGGTTGTATATTTATTCTGGCAGAAGCAAGAGATTGGTACCAGATTGGCGAATGACATCTTCAATTGTTTCTTTGAATGATATTCATTCGTTTCTTGTTTCTTGAACATATTCATTCTGAAGTCTATGACTAGAACCTCCATTCTTCCCAAAAGACACCCATAATGTGTAACAGTTTACTGTATGAGAATATTCGTTCAGAAGATGGCAATGCAGTTCGGTGGACTCGAAACCCCACCAGGCATATTGAACGGAGCGCTCGCAACGAAAAACTCCCACCGATTATGCTGTCTGCAAAGCTGACTTAGGCCTTCCAGATCGAACAGCTCGCCAATCGGCATACCCCAACCAGCCAGTAAGTATTCATGCATGAACAACCCCTGCACCTCCTGACCATCGGGTCGCGTGTACGACTTCTTTGGAGGATACACCTCGAACGATATCGCGTCGCCAGCGACAGCAGCAAAGCCCGTGTCCCAGATCCAGCGGAGCATATCTTCTGTACCTTCGACGCCGGCATGTTGAGGGTTCGAAGACTCAGCGTAGGCAGTCTTATCGGCGGCCGTCATCTTGGTGTCCCATTCCTGCGTGACGCCAGTGCGGACAAACAAGATATCCCCACGTTGGAACGTGACGTTCTGTTCCTCCGCAATCTCCAACAATGTTGACAGTGGGATAGTGTGGTCGCTGAACGTCGTGTAGGGAATGCCTTTCCTCTCCGCGTATGCGGCGTAGTCCAGCAGCACGCCCCGGCCGCATATGCCTTCCTTGGCCCAGAATTGCATTCCGATCCGGTGATTCGCCGGATTTCGGATCTCTCCCTTCGTCACTCCACCATAAAATACCCTTTTCTGGGGCTCCGTGTCGGTGGGACAGGGCTGGGAAAAGTGTCGCAAGCCGTCCCATTGACTGCTCTGTTGCGGGTTGAGTGTGAAAATATCATCAAACGCCGCGCCATCGAGTAGGTCCACGATTTTGTGCTCGCATGGTAGCCGGTTGAAGTTGGCGATCTCCAGCTTGGTCAATTCCCAGCCGACCGTCACGCGACGACCTGTGCGTATGCATGATGCTGCCGCGGCGGCTACCACTTCAGGTGTCAGAAGTACAAGGCGGCCAAGTCCTTCCTCTCGCGACCCCGGGGCGCCAACCCATACTTGCCGCTTGTTGGGAAGAGAATCAAACGGCGTCAAGTGCAGAGGGTCGATTTGAGCATTGTCCTCGTCTTTGCCGCCCATTGATGATATAGAACCCATAACAGAAGTCTATCGACCAGTGAGGTATGTAGGAGAATAATTTGGAGAGGGACAGATATGGAAATCGTAAGATGCCCGATTGGCCCAATTACTAAAGTGAGCGTAAGCCGTCACTTCTTGCCGTGTTTGCTGTGGCGAAATCTTCGACAAGGCGTGACCGACTTAGTGGTGGATAGCTGACTCAAAGAGGTGAGATATTGAAATCGGAAGCGGACAGTGGTGAATTCGCAAAGATTTGCTGTCAATCAATCAATGGCAAATTTCAACCATTGGTTTCCCACACGAACTTGCCGTCGCTCATCTGATCACAAACCCACAGAGACTTGCGCAGTCTGTGCTCCACTGTTCCCCGCGCTTCGACGTCCCAACTTCGGGCGTACCACAAGTTCAAGAGTCAATGTTATGGGCTTCGTGAATAGCGTTTCGGACTTTTACACTATTCAGACCTGTAGAATGAAGCTTGTGGTCGTGTGGAAAAAAAGGCGGTCACATGGGGAGAATGCCGCGCTCCAGATTCTGGCCAGTTTGGGCATGTCAGGGCTAAGAGAAATCTCCATTGCGCGCCCTGGTGTACATCGCGCAAGGTGGTGTGACCATCAGTCCATGTGTGGTAGGAAGGCTGTATCTTTCTCACCGTTCAGTCGGTCAGGTCAAAGCTCTCCAATATGCGAATGAACTTCTTCGCAAGCCCCCAATATCGTAACTTTCGCAGCATTGTCTGAGCTTCATGACTGATGGCCTTGAGGCCTCCATTGCTGTAGATGTTGTGGACAAGACCTATGCTTGCAGGTCCTCCAGCCTCGATCCATGTTGCAACGACAGTCCTTTGACCGTCGATCCTGTTTGACAGATCTAGACGGACTGGACTGATGTGTGCGTCTGGTGCAGGCTGAGGTCCAAACTTGATAAAAGAAAGCAGGAACATGTAGCCCATGAACACTCTCATGATCTCACATGGTGCAGAGACCAAATATTCATTTGCCACAGAAACAATCTGTGCTGCATGCCATGCCAGATGGCGAGCTTTATGGGGATTCTTGCCCAGTATCGAGGCGAGTCGACGTTTAGCCGACAGTAAACTAGGGTCAGGTGGCTTTGATGCTGAAGCTGACGTTCGAAAGATGTGCACGACGAGATCCATAGCCTCCTCCGAGCTGTACAAGTGCGAGTAATGGCAGATCAGCGACGCAAGGCTGTAACATCTGGTCAGCTTGACGTAGTTCAACGGATTGTGAATTACTCACTTGTAGTGTATCAACTCAGCGGTGGTGATAGGTGAGTACATTGATTCGCAAATCGTAGTGAGTCCTTGCAGAAGCATGGCCTTGGTCTGTCTTTGAGCCGCAGACATGGAAGGTAATTTGAGGTATTCCGGCGTTGACATGATGTCCAATTGTTTAAGATCCCAAAGCAGTCGACCTATGCTTTGTGCACAGAGTCTTTTACTCCATGCAGGTAGATTTGGGGGTAATGTCTTGCCGGTCAAAAGACTGCGGAGGACCTTTGAGGTCGGAGCACCCCGAGCTGTCGACGATAGGTGAGAGTACAAAGCCGCCCATGCTTGAGCAGATGGCGCGTCCCACAGAGGTTCAGCACATGGTAAATGACTTGGCAATTCTGGAAGATCGACTGCGCCTCTTCTAGAAGTCAGTGTGCAGAGGCTGCAGTCGTATTCAAAAACAGACCACGCGATGCGCTTTTCCTCCTCCTGATCCTTCCATTGGATCCACTCAGATAAGACGTTGTCAGCGGACAACACGTGCCTGGCGTCTTCCTTTTCAGGTTCGGCGCTGACACGAGACTTGAGAATGCCCATCCCCCGAAGACAACCTATCAGTATGCCTCTGCTACAATCCGCATTCTGATAAAGTCGTCTATTTCCGGACCCAAGGGAGTAAATCTGGTGAAGGCAACAGGCTATTAGGTAGGCGGGTTTGTAGAAGTTGGTGGTATCAGAACCGCCCTGTTGGATTATCAGCTCGGATTCTCCGTTGATCCTGGTGGATTACTTACCAGCCATGCAATCATTTGTATGCACATCTCGCTCATTGACGCTGATTGTTCGGTGCCCTGTCGATCATCAGAGTACATGGCTCCGATGCATGCCATCGCCGCAAGAGTCACAGTTGGGACCTTGGCGATATTAAATGTTGGGATATGCACCAAAGGCAGCACGGCATGGAACTCGCTGAAGTAGAGATCCAAGGAATTCTTCAGTAGGTCCATGGCAGATACCATGCTCACATCTTGAGATAAGTCGAGCTCGGGAAGATTGTGATTCGACAACAACTGGACAAGACTTTGAATAGGATCCCCGTGATCAGCTGCAGTGGACGTGATGGTCCCTTGGAGGATATCTCTCAAAGGCGGCAGTCGATGCTTCTGTGGCTCAGGATTCCTCGTATGATCAAACGGCCATTGTTGAGCACCACCCTGTGGTTCGATCATTTTGGCGGATGAATTGACAACATTGGGCGGCCTCGATTGCGGGACTCTGGTGTCATTCATGTGATTGCTTCTTCCGAAGAACATTGACTCGTTGCCATTCATCAAAGTAGACTGGTTCGGCATGAATTGCATCGTGTTTGCAGAGTACATTTGACCAAGTGACTGGGCTGAAATGTCGCCATTATTGGGAGAGTCAAGCTCCAAATTGAGCCAGTCAACGCCACCCTCCACCATGCCAACGATTCTAGGGCCGGAGTTGGATGGGATGAAGTTCATATCGCCCGACAGGAATGCGCTGTCATATCCCATGAATGACTGACTAAAATCAGTCGCAATATTGGTCGGACTCGTGTTCGGATAAGAGGCCATGTCCAACGACATCATGTTTGAAACATTCGACTCCGAACCTGGCTGATAGAAATGTGTATCCTCACTGAATGCCTGCACACCCGCAGACTTTTGATCATTGGCCTGCATATATACGGTGTTGGTCTGAACCAGTGATATTTGAGGTGTAGGCTGATTCTGGTAGGACGTCGGTGATTCGAATGTACTGCTCTGGCATATGCTCGCCTCTTGAAAGTGCTGGACACCTTGTGAGTCCGTCTCGATCTTGTCTTCCTGCCCTTCATCGTCTACCGAGGAATCATCCTTTGCATATTCGCATGCAACCGAGGACTTGGTGCAAGGCATACATGGCTGCCCGCGGTCACACTTCAGCTTCTTTTTCACACAGCGAAAACAGGATTTCTGAGCAGATCTTTTCCGAGATATGTAGGCTTGGTGCGCCGTCCGAAGGTGTCGAAGAAGAACATCATTACGGGAGAATTGACGTCCACATTCAGTGCAGGAGAAATGCTCGCGTCGAGCAGGTGGTAGATGAGATTGAAGATGACGAGCCAAGTGGCTTGGGCGAGCAACGACGAGGCCACACTCTTGACAACGGAGGATTCGAGGTTTCTTTGTGTCGGTCTAAAAGAGATGCGGTCAGTACGGATGGTTAGGTACACCGCCACTAGAGGGTGCACCGGTCGATTATGAGCATACCATTTCCGACATTCCTGTCAGGTGGTGGACAGCGGTATCAGGATCAGGAGGAGGAGATGCTGATTCAGTGCGTCGAAGGTATTAGCCGCCTTCAATGACGATCGAAAGGCATGTCCGTCTGGCGGCTTCTGTGCAATGGGGCATTCTCATTCCAAACAACTGGGAGATCCGAGTACCATGCAAGATATGCGAAGAGACTTTGATCAATGTAACTGGTTGGACCGCTCATGAGGCTTTTAGGCCCGGTTACTTTAGTTGATTGATGAGGTCGTCAATGGGAGGATGAATTGACGATGGGTGAGTGTTGGACGGTGCGCAGGAAAATGAAAAGAGGAGACCAGAGACGGGCTTGAACTTTGACGGGACGGGACCCCCATAATGTGAAATCTGGGGAAGGAGCCTAGGGAGCCCTCTTGAGTTTCAGGCACTTTTGAGACTTGCCGGCTGCACTTAAACTTAGTAACCCCTAATCACCTTTCCTGGCCACGACATGTGCCTCTCTCCTACCTCCCTGCACCAGTCACTATGCGGAAATGATGATCCTGCAATGGAGCTCATCGACGCTCGCGTAGTGCAACACCATCTCGCCACCGTGCATGATATCACTTCGACAGGACTCAAAGCTGGTCGCGATGCTGAGCCTAGTGATTTAGGAGCGTGGGATATACTGCAACAACGGTCAAATGCATCACCATTATGTGTTGATGGTAGGCATCCCTGTTCGATAAGCCTTCTATGAGTCTATCTCCACCGGGCTCCAAAAATGCTGATTACCCTTCTCCTATCCTGCTGAGCGTCATATACTACTATGGTAGTGTCCTTGATATGTCTCCCGGAGAGATAAATGCGGTGAACACCACGTCCATAGCCGGAGCAACCCTTACTAGACTGGAGGACGCAAGCCTATCCTCCTATCAACAAGACGTTTCCGGGGATGGTGCCACAACAAAATCGAAGCCGTATCCGCTGGAAGCCGGCAAGCGCTCGCCATCCCGCTTGAGCTGCTGCTTCTTTGCGATACGAATCATACACAACGGCCACCATCAACCTTAATACTTGGTCAGCATCTATCACACCTCATCGCAGCGGTTACTTACCTCAAGGTTCACTCCGGTTATGAACTCTGCTTCATCACTTGCGAGATAGCAGCAAGCATTCCCAACATCAACGGGTGTACAGCCGCGACCCAATGGGACAGTGGAAACAAATCCCGCTCGGTTTTCCTCCGTATCTGGCTTACCAAGGAAAAGATGCGTCCTACATTACACGTTAGTGAGTTGCGAGACCATAGGAGGCGACCCAATCCGCTGGACGGTTTCGACTCACATTCCAGTGCTTCCAACCACGGGACAGACAGCATTGAAGCGAATTTTCTGAGGACCATATTCGACAGCCATGGTCTTCGTGGCGTTGCTGACAGCGGCCTTGGAAGCATTATACCACGTAAGGCCGGGTCTTGGGCGAATGCCAGCTGTCGATGCTATGTTGATGAACACTCCGGGTCGTTTGTTGTCCAGGAAGTAAGGAACAAGAACACTCGTCGAGAGGTATATTGACTTGACGTTAACGTTCATGACAAGGTCAAAGTCGTTGTCTGTGACTTCCATGGTTGGTTTGTTCTTGTAAGTTGCTCCGGCATTGTTGACGATGATATCGAGACCTCCAAACTGTTCAACAGCGAGTTTGAGCAGATCATTCCAATGTTCCCTTTTTGTCACATCGGCAACAGAATATTGACAACCGAGTTCTTTCGCGATGGTCTCGGCAGCTTCACCAGACAGGTCGGCAATGATGACCTTGGCACCCTCCCGGGCGAACTTCGTCGCAATACCTCGACCAAAACCACTGGCTCCTCCTGTCACTATTGCCACCTTATTTTCAAGCCTGCCGTATGCCATGATGGGTATGTTTTAAAGCTTGAGCAAAGGTCCTCGCGATTGCTGGTCTGCACTTCGTAATCTAGGGATCCAGGCAAAGAGGCGCTTCCTCCAGGTAAGTCCGAGGTCGGCATCAAACACCAGGCTGTTTCAACCTCCAGGCATTATCAGAGGGATGCCGACATCTGTCATTCGATTCTCTAGCCTTGTCAATTGACCCGGATCGACGCCACTCAGGACTTGGTGGTACCTCCGGGGAGCCTAAATGCTTCTGTGCTGGTGAGCCGCAACATCTTTGCATCCCCACAGTCAACCTCCAAGGCCTATGCAATTCACTAGCCCATGGGTCTGCCTCTTGGCTTACGTGCTGGCATACAGTGGCACTGTACGATAACTTTATCTGCCAATCTTAAGATGAGCCACCGTTCGCGACCACATGGCACAACTTGTTTAGTAAGGAAAGCTACCTCTTATTTGCAGATCAACATGACCTTTGAGATCTTGGATATTGTCAAATCATTTCCACTACGAGATGATCCTTTTAGCAGCGCAAGGAGTAAACAGAGATTGCAGCACTTCACAGCTTGACCTCCTTCCAGTCTCTGCCGACGGTCCGATGATTAGCAAGAGCCTCTTCGCCAGTCTGGACCTTGGATATGAATGGCCTTGCTGAGCAAGCGTTTCGACTGCCCCTGGGAGCTGAGGTCCGGCTCCCAGAATGAACAAGAAGCGAATCGTCGTAATAGTTCCTAGATCTGCGCTCTGGATCCGTCCTTTCATGAGACCTTTGGTAAGACCTTCCACTAGACCTCGGACTGGGCCTTTCATCGCCGTCATCCTCGTCGTCTTGAAACATAACCCTTCGCCTAACAATGTCAAAACCTCCAGCGTCTCCCAAGTCTTCATCGGCGTACACTTCCTCATCGTCATCAACCCAGCGGTCGATGTCTAGTGCTTCCAGTCGGTGATTGACCACGTCTTCCAGTACGTCGAGCATTTCATCATCTTCTTGTCTCGCTCCCATTCTCCAGATTTCGAACTTTTTATCGACATCCTTTCGTGCCGCTTGCTTTCGAAGCTCAACTTCCCTGGTCTTGGGCTTTGTCAGCCCTGCGAAAAGGACCTTCGTCATAATTCTGGAATGCTTTATTGACCGACCGTCATCGTCCAAGATCTCGGTGCCTAGCCGCAGTTGGTCCCCTTTGTGCAACTCATAGGCTTCCCCTGAACTTAGCCGGTTCCCGTTGACGAAAGTTCCACCTCTTGAATTCAGGTCCTGAATGTAGATCAGCCCCGTCTGTTCATCCGCCCAAACTTGTGCATGGCGCTGTGACACGGTCTGGGCTTTGAAAATGCCATTCCTGGGGTCCTCCCTGGGCCCTTCACTTAGTTGACGGCCTATGATCAGACCACGGTTCTCGCCGTAGTCGAAGGGGATGTTCAACTCTTTCGGGCTGAAGAGACGATTTAAAGGTTTTAGCTTCAGAACTGCAACGTGATGGCCGTAGATGGCGTCAAAATTGAGGCTCGGAAATTGCTTGTCGACGACACGGTCTAGCAGTTGCATTCTTTCCTCGCCTTCCCTGAGCAACTTGGTGATGCTGTCGGAGACTTCCAGTGCGCTTTGACTGGCATCTTTTAGGAACTCGCGTTTCACCACATAACCGTTTAGACTCTCGGTCGATGCGGATGCATGGGCCTCCTTCACCCACCCGAACATGCTCCGCCGCCGGACACGCACATTTGCGGTGACGGAGAAGTCTGTCTCGCTCTCGACAATGACCATCAACCGTGCGTAAGGGAACAAGCCGCTCTGGCTCTTAGGCTCCTCGTACATCTTCCACTGAGCATTTTGCGAGGACAGGAGATAGCCATGAGAAAGCCTGGCGCCCTTGAATGTGGTTTTGTCGCCCCATGTGAGACCTGCATTCGCACTGATAGCACCTGCCGCGGGGCCCGGTGCTCCAACATTGACGCCAACATTCTGGCCGGAGCTGACCTCATGGTCGGCCACGTCCACAAGACTTGCCTCAGGATCGATGCCTACTATAGTTGGGCCGGATATTTTGGAATCGCGGCTGTTGCTGGTAACCTGAATGTCAACGGCCGCTGATCGGATGCGCTTCGAAGGGTCGAATGGGCGTGCAAAGTCCAATTTGAACTGCAATTGATACGCCGGATTGCCATGGAAGGTGATGTGTGCGGCTTGGGTGATTTTGATGTCGAAATAGCAATCCTGACTGCTGTGGCTCGAGAGGATAAGTGGCATATTGAGGTCGACCTGATTGACGATAGTTGAAGAAGACGAAGTAGTAGAATTGCTCGGGCTACTACCTCGCTTCGACATTGTCTAAACTGTTTGTTGCGGAGAACTTGGGTACAATGAGCGAGCATCTCTTACCTATATCACAAGTACTTATAGCATCATTTCACCTTGCAGTCTCTGTATTAGTCCTGAGATACGGTGTTAACCTTGGAACAAGCAGTGCATGGACCAAATCCGCGTCCGATTGTACTACAGGAGCACAGCTTATGCTACACAGTACTGCCACGAATCGCGCCAGTTCTTAGCTGCATAGAAGAGTGATAGCTGTAGTGCAACATGAGTGGGGAGTAGATTTCGAGGTATCTGCACTGTGATAAGATAGATAGACTTCTTTGGCTGCAGCAAAGGCTACCGACAATGATATTGATTGGACTGGAAAGGGGGCGCAGCGGCTGTCAGGCTGCTGCGCAATCACGGCGCAGTACCTTGGGGCGCCTGAAGCTTCAGGAGACTACCAAAGTGCCACAACATTCCCGCGCTTTTGTCGCACGCCGCATTGTCCCAGGCCAGCCTTGTGATCTTACCCTCGTAGGCGAGTCATGAAAGCAACTTCCAGGGCATTTTGGCAACCCAGGTGCGCACCAATTGTGTATTCTCGCCTCATCAAATATTGCCTACGCCGTCATCCCCTCTCATCATTCTGAGCCGAGGAGTAAGACGCGGGGAAAGCTCCGGTAAGTTGACCGACTTCAAGTTGGAGATGCAGATGATCTACTAGCATCATCCGTAGGTGAGTGTTGCCAATGAATAATGGCTTATTCTTTTGCTCTTCCTATCACACCAAAAACACGTCTTGGCCGAAATGGGCGCTTCACGGAAAGTCGTAAGGGCTGAAGAGGTGCAAAACCACAACAAGAAGGACGACATCTGGATCGTGGTAGAGGGGATCATATACGATATCACAAGGTTTGCCCCAGAGCATCCTGGTGGCGCTGACAGTGAGGAAGTCCTACCTATCTTGTCCACAGTCTAACTCAAGGGCAGTCATATATGCATATGCCGGCCGAGATGCCACGAAGGCTTACAGCGAGATCCATGATTCAAGCCTGATCAAAACTACCCTCAAACCTGAGGAGATAATCGGAGATCTGGACCCAACAACGAGTTTCCCGGAAGAATCAACGAGTTCTGGGGCAAGTCTGGCTGTAAATCCAGGAGAGAAACCGCCATTAGAAACACTACTCAACTTGAACGATTTCGAAGAGGCCGCTCAACACTCGATCTCGAAGAAGAACTGGGCTTTCATCTCAGGGGCGTCAAACGACAACATAACCCGAGATGCCAACAAGAATCTCTACCAGAAGATCTGGTTCAAGCCTCGCATTCTGAGGAATGTCGCTAGGGTGTCGACCAAAGGCACAATGATGGGCCTCAACGTTGAGCTGCCAGTCTGGGTCTCGCCAACGGGTATCGGCAAGGCTGGTGGTCCGGAAGGTGAGATAGCAGTGAGTAAAGGCTGTGCCGATGCTGGGATCATTCAAATGGTAGGTCTACTCGCCCTCACCCGTATCATGCCCCCCAGAGACTAAGGTCTGCAGATATCGACCAACGCCTCATTTCCATTACTCGACATTCTCAACGCAGCACCAAACTACCCCTTCTTCTTCCAGCTGTACATCAACAAGGACAGGAGGAAGACCGAGGAACTGCTAAAAGTCGTCAACAGCAAGCCGCAGATCAAGGCCATTTTCGTCACCGTCGATCTGCCAGTCGTGTCGAAGCGCGAAGCTGACGAACGAGTCAAGAACGAAACATTCATGGCGAGCGGTCTGAGCGGCACTCATTCGTCCGAAGATCACAAGGGCTTTGGCCTCGCTCGGAGTGTGGGCTTCTTTATCGATCCTAGCTTCTGCTGGGATGATCTCGAATGGGTGCGACGACATACTAAACTCCCAATCGTCCTGAAGGGCATCCAATCCGCTGCAGATGCCCGGATAGCCATGCACATGGGATGTCAAGGGATAGTGGTCAGCAACCATGGTGGGCGGGCATTGGACGGCGCACCAGCTGCTATCGTTGTCCTTCTGGGATTGCACAAGGAGTGTCCCGAAGTGTTCGACCACATGGAAGTCTTCATCGACGGAGGCGTGAGGCGAGGCTCGGATATCCTGAAGGCTATATGTCTGGGTGCAAGTGGCGTTGGGCTCGGTAGGCCGTTCCTCTACGCGCTGAACTATGGTAAGGCCGGAGTGGATCGCCTGATTAACAGTAAGTTGCCTTCGTACCTGCTCTTTCTCGCTATGATTTCAGGGGCTGATCATAATTGTCATTTACAGTACTCAAAGACGAAGTTGTCACGGCAATGCAATTGGCGGGCCTGAAGAGTCTGGAAGAAGCGGATCCGGCGATGCTGAACACAGCTGAACTGGATATTCTTGTTTCTCGGGGCTCTAGCCATCCTTATGCGCGGAAGCACGGTGGCAAGCGGCGGCAATTTCACCTGTGAGGACGTACGAAGGTCTTCGATTCAGATTGTCTCAGCACGCATATGTCTGAAGCGTGCAAGCGCCGCTAAATGTTAAGGGATTCCTTCCCAATATGTCATACACGTTCACAGCCAAATCATGCCTGGTGACTCCAGTGCTGCCTGTGTTGCACTGATCTGCTCCGATTCTGCATCCGAAGATCTCCCGCCATCTAATGGCCCGCCTGCATGCCCTCAAGTATATCTCTTATCGAACTCCTTATGATCAAAAGTACCGGCTATGATCTGCCCGACGACTCTTTTGATCATTGCTTTCTGCTCGTCAAGGCGGGACAAAGTCAGACATGTTCGCCACCAGACCCCCCAATTGGCGGTAAAGCGCTCCATCGTCTCATCAAATTTGTCAGATTTGTTCCATTTGCGCCAGAAGGTGGTCTTCGATACAACAAGGTCGTTGATAAGACAGTGCACGCCATAAGGATCACTTCTGATCTTTTCGTGCACGGCTCTACTGGTGGCGAACCAGTCTCTGGTTCCGTCGACAGGCAAGGTATCGAGATGAAGAACAAGAAGCCGTCGATAATAAGCAGCCAGGAGACGTCGTCTTTCCAATGTGACTGGCTTGTTGCCCGTCCTCCAAATCCGCTCTTCCAACACTCGCGCCTTCTTGCGCGGCTCTGCTGCGATGGACCCGGGGGCTTCCACAGAAGCAAGTTGCTCAGGGCTCAATGCCTGGAGATCATCCAGCCTATCAGCAGTGTGATCACCTGAGGAAGATAATGGTCGCTTGAGACTATTAGCTCGGGGCGTGGTAGTTGGTGGTAAATCCTGTGTGTCACTCTGTCGGCTATCTGCAGGACAACTTGGTGTATCCACAGGGTGCTGAGAACGAAGATCGAGGTTGATCTTGGAGTTGGTACCAGCTGCATTGCTGGGGCCTTTCCGAGCGTTCGAGGAAGCGTCAGACTTCGGTTCCCAATCGGACATATCTCTCGAATCAATCACAGACCTGTTGACCGCCCTGGAATGCTCCTCACGAGCTGGGAGAGTCAAGGGCGTGATGTCCGTCTCGGCCTTGAATACCGGGGTCTCGTGCTCATCTCCTTGTTCCACGATGCTTACGTCGGTCTCGACTGCGGCAGTTTCGGACGATAGTGGTGGTACGATGGTTTCCTGCACGGCGATTTATCCACCGTCCTCTTCTGTTTCATGCTTGACAATGTCCTGATTTTGATCTTCAGTAAGATCAATCGTGGCTGTCTTCGCCTGCTCTTCCCGTTCAATCTCAGCAAGCCGCTGCTTAAGCTCGAGTTCTTTACGTTTGACGAGTAATTCCTGTTTCTCAAGCTCGAGCAGAGCCAGCTCGTGCTGGATCTGCTGTTTGCTGCTCATTTCGATTGTGCCGATCTGCGCCGTGGTAACGTGTTGACTAAAGGGTGATGGCCTGTGTCAATAGAAAGCACTTGCTCGAAGGACCATAGAAAAGAAAGTTGACAGGGGAATTTGTGAGAATTGGGAGAACGAGGCAGCGTAGGATGAAGGCAGTAAGTACAGTGAACGAGTAGAAGAGTGACACCAACCAGTGATATGATCTTGAGTGAAGACAAATCCGCTCTTCACTAATTCGCGTCACTCTTCAGGTGACGCTTAACAGTCGATGCACGGGGAGTGAAGCTGAGACTGAAGTGAAGAAAAGTCTCTCATTGACTGCTGAGAGCATTCCCTCCTCAAGAGATTACTATACCTCGTCTGATCAGGCGTCCTTCATGATATTAAGTGCCTTACCACCACGTTTGTAACAGCCATACCTCATCCTCTTAAACGCTCATTGCTTCCTCATCCTTAAGACCAGCCATGAGTCGCATTCCACTCAGCATAGCTAACATTTGGATACACAGCCATGACCGGGTCGACGATCGGTATGTCGCCCTCGGCTTCATATGTGCCATCCCAGCAGTACTTCTGCATGCACTTCTCGCACTGTGCCACCCTGGGAATACCAAGCTTGGCCGATGTCCTGTCAACAGCTGCACAACCCAGACATTGCACCCAGTCGGAGTCCAGAGTCGAATTGCCCTGCGTCACGATGTCCCAAGAATTGACCAAGATTTCCTGCATTTGCACTGGGCTAAATGTACTTGAGAACCAGGTGTAGTTCGTGTACGCGCTGTACGGTGAGTTGGTCATGTACAGCACTAGAGGACTAGCCGTGCTATTCGTGGTCGTATATTGTGTGTCGCAACCGAAGAGGACCGGCTTCTGGGTATAGTTACGCTTGATGAACGTCGACGGTGGCGGGACCTCAGGGAAGGGTAGACCATGACGGCGAGCTTGTATGTAGGTGTTGTATATATTGGTGCCGTTGTTCCAGCCGTACGGGACTGTATCTTCATCATTGTCCCACGATATACTGTGAGGAATAAGCATGAGCAGTGAAATAAGGGTTGGTGAGTGCTCACATGAAATCGACGTTACGATCTGGTTGTATCAATGGCCAGAAGGGAATGGATTGGCCAGCTTCAGAACCGTCGGCGAGAGTGAGGCCCGCTGGTTCCACGCCGCCACTCATGCCTGGCATGCCTGAGTACGGGTTTGGAATCGTGGGAGAGGCTGCCTCGGTTGCAGTCAAGTTGAAGTATTGCTGGAAGGCAGCATAAACGGCGTTGATTGTGGCCGTTGGAAAGTCTGCACGCTTCTGGAGTTGGTGGGCATTTTCGTTCGACGGCAAGGATCGCTTCGGAAATGGCGCAAGAGTACCATTGGAGTCAGATTCTATAGTATAGTAGTTCCAAGCAGAGGCTGCAAGACCGAGAATGTAACTGTGAGGGTAAGCAATTGTTGTCAAAGTGTGGCTTCGGGTCAACAGACCTGGCCCTGTCATAGCCAACCACGCATGCCGAACTGTTGCTCACTTGGCCGTTGTGAACTTTTGTACCCAGGTACTCCATTGGTGTAAAGCCTGTAGCTGAGCCCTCCGTGCCTATCCAAGATCCGAATTCAAATGGTGTCATTTCGAACTGCGGCTAGTGTCAATACAGTTGTTCTGCTGCCCTGGTAGGAAGTTTTGACTTACGAGACTGGCATTCGAGTAAGGAACCTTGAAGCCGTAGAACTCGATATCATCATCCGTGAGTCTTGCAGCTTGAAACATAGGCATCGGCATGGAGTAGTTTTGGAAGTTGCTCAGGTTCTGCACGCCCGAGAGCGTGACATTGATGCCTCCATGAGGGGGTGGCACAAACTCGTTTGCAAAAGCTCGACCAAGGTAGTCACTCACGCTGATATTGAAACCAGCCTTGTACTTAGCATAGAGATCTTCGAAGATCTCGGTCGAGTTCTCGGCATAGCTGGTGTTGCCCAAGGGGTTGAACAGCCGGTCAATGGAAACATGCCAGTCTGCCACCATGTCGTTGACCGTTGGAAAGTTATAGGTTGCCAATGACATGGGTGGCCAAGATCCTCCGGAGAGAGCGACGAAGTATGTCATACTTTGTAGCAGACCGCCTGTACGTTGATCGACAGCGTCCGGGAATCGCGAGTCAAAAGCACGGATGATGCCTGTTCCAGTCAACGAAGAAGAATAGCCGCCGCCACTGATGGCCATGCCAATCAAAGGAGCACCAGAGCTGTTGTTCTTCTTCATTGCAGTCTTCAGTTGTGTGACGTTGAGGCCAGTGATGTTGAGCCGTTCCAGGTAGGAGCTGAATGCATCGAGTACCACTCCTTTGCGTCCTTGAACCCAGGATGTTTCTTGCGCAGACAAACCGTTTGCTGGTCGGACCCACTGCTGATTCGGTGGGCATTTCGTGTATAATGGAGCGTAGGTGTCGAAGCTGTATGCAGAACTGCCGACAGCCACGGCTTGCATGATGATTAGCTTGACTTAGGCACTGAACCGGAGAAAACTCACCGGCTACGACCAGAGCGTTGCGTAACAACGAGTACATTCTGACCATTTTGAGTGTCGACTGCTGAGCATCAACACTTGTGAAGGTGACCTGCGACAAGCGTCGAGCGGAATTGAAGACGATTCCATTATATATACCCAGCCTCGCAAGGATTGCCTAACGAAGCTTCCTGGGGCCATTTCGAAGTTTTGGACCAGTAAACCCAAAACTCGGTCATCACACCAGATTTGGTAAATGAAAAAGTCCATAATTGCGGTGGTGACGCTGCATTCGAGTTACGGACATCACCAGGATTTGTGCACCGTGCTATAATTTTTCTTATGTGGAGTCAGAGGGTGTTTAATGCGGAAGATCCGGCCTCATCGTTGGTACCTGCAGCCTCGTGTCCGGGAGGCCTGAGGCTAATTGTGACTATGATAGAGAGCCTTGTGGGGGGGCCCCAATGAAATACTGCACTCAAACCTCGCCTAGCATACCCAATTAGGAAATCCATTCGAGAAACAACAATCGCTCCCCAAAGATAAATTTGGGGGCCGTAAATGAAATGGATGGAGAAAGCGGGCAACATCAATCGTTCGCGCTCGTTCGCGTTCGTTCGCATTCGTTCGCATTCGTTCGCATTCGTTCGCGCGAGGTAGCTCGTCATCGAGGCACGAAATGCTAGCAGTGCCTCAGCAAATATCGAGCGGATGCCGGAGAATTTCACGCAACAGGAAGCACTCCGACAGGTCTTCGATGATGTACTGCCTGAAGCCCGCACAGTATGTCCCTACGCCAATTCAGCTTGCGAGATGGACGTAGTCCTGAACCGACAGCTGATGGTCAAGCCGGTGGTCATCGCACAAAGACAGTAGAGTTGGCTCGGAGCTTGGTATGATTTCCTGGCATTGCGGTACGAAACCAATTGTGCAGGCGTAGAGTTCTGACCTGCCAGAGCAGACTCACATAAGACGCAAGACTTACCAGGTTTAGTGAGCCTCTGAAAGTTCATTCTTCGACGATGGGTCATGCACCGTAGATTTTGAGTTGTGACATGGGCGTCGATTAAGAAGGGGGCACTCAGCCTTGCGCCACATCAGCCAATTAGAATGCACGCACCTTCCCGTCCTCCATTTCACAGTCAAACAAACATTCACACAATCGATGTCAATATACCGATAGCAGGGACTGAAACAGACTGTCCATTGTTTAGTTATCATGGTCTTAGCAATCACGAAAGCGATTGTCAGCCTCCTGAGAATATGACAAATGCGACCATGCAAAACTGGCTTACTTGGCGGAGATAGCGGGCCAATATGGCTTACATTTGTACCAGCTTTTGGTACTCGCAGCACCTATCGCTTGCGACAACGATGTTAGACCTAGAAGCGAACGAGATGGATGTGTCGATATAAAGGGACACTTGCTCAAAGCCATGCATTCTCATCAACAAGGCTGCTCCTCATCTTTCCGCTGGTCGACAAGATCTCGGAGTAGGATTCTCAACACAAGTACGTTTTCCCCTGCCGTCGAAAGGATGTCTCAGCCCAAGCGCATAGCCCTCGCTGGCGGCACAGGTATGCTCGGAGCAGCAGTCGTGCAAGCGATTCTTGCGAGGAAGGATTTGTTCTACCTCACAATCATCACCCGGAGTAGTTCAGCCTCCAAGGTCCCAGTCAGTGTTCGAACCATCGTTGTTGAGTCCTACGACAACCCAGAGAATGACCAAGCTCTCATCCAAGCTTTGGGGGGCCACGATGTCCTCATTTCCACCCTCAATTCAGCAGTTGCAGTGGAATGTAAGAAGTCCTTCTTGACCGACCTTAGAAAGATCTAAATTTTTTGTCGATAGTAGAGCCAAAGCTAGTGGGAGCCGCCATCCGAGCTGGAGTCAAGCACTTCATGCCTTCCGAGTACACGCTCGACGTCACGTACCCTTCGGCCAGAGAACTGGGCCTGGGAAACTTCATTGGCGCAAGAGCAGCATGGGCAGATCGACTGGCAGAGATCGCCTCCACTGGACAAATCACATATACTACCCTCGTGACGGGTGGCTTCCTCGATTTCGGCCTCTCAACCGGCATGTTAGGCTTCGACAGTACCAACAAAGCGGCCAGGCTCTATGATCATGGCCAGAACGCCGTGACCGCTTGCACGGTTCCATTTATAGCGAAGGCAGTGGTAGTAGCCCTGCAGATGCCTGTCGATCAGGTCGAGAACAAGCGTATAAACGTTGCTGAGGTCGAATATACTGGAAAAGAGCTTCTCCAAATATGCGAGTTGGTGACGGGTGAGCATTGGCACGTGGAAGAAGTGAGCACGGAAAGTGCAAGACAGAAGGGCAAAGAGCTTTTGGCGGAAGGAAACGCAAGAGGTGCATACCTCAACTTCGCTACTGCTCTCAACTTTGATGGTTGCGGAGCAGCAAATCTGACATCCGGTCTCGAATTCGGCAGTGGTTATGGCCTTCAGCGACGGAGCCTTGAGGAGATTGTTCGAGAGGCTGTGAAACCCTTTCAAGACTCGATGAAGTGACGGTGAGGCACAGCTCCGAACAGTTCGAGGAACAATGTCAACCACCATAATGACTGCCAAAGTGTTACTGTGTAATGTACATTTTCGTTCATTGCATCATGGTTTGCGGAGGGTAGATCTAGAACAACTTCCCCAAGGGTTAACCCCACCGTTTCCAGATCCGATAGATTCGACCCCACATGAACATCTGGGGATCATGATGGGTAAATACCGGTCCTTGCATTAGGCCGTCGATTCCTTTCACATCGTACCATCTGCCGAGCCTTTCGACGATTTATAAGAAAGCTGGTCCCTCTTGTAACTCATCGTAGTTGTCTTCAGGAGACGAGTCAGCCACCATAATGTCGTCGACAACGAAGCCATGGGCAATCATCTCCGGGGCCGGTCCAAGTGGCTTGCTCCTCGGTCTTCTTCTGGCGAAGAAGGGCATTCCAGTCCACATTGTCGACATGGGTGATGAGCTCGACAAGCAACCACGAGCCACCCACTACGGACCACCAGCGATGTACGAGCTACGCCGAGCTGGAGTTACAGAAGAGATGCGAGCACAAGGATTTCTGCCGAACGGAGTTTCATGGAGGAAACTGGACGGCACTTTCTTGGCTGGTATTGACGCGGGATTGACCAAGGATGATCCAGATCGTTTGACGTGTCTACCGCTCAACAAGCTCGGAAAGATCTTGTACGAGCACATTAGCCGTCAACCCAGCGCTACCGTGTCCTGGGGTCACAAAGTCATCGGCCTCGGCCAGGACGATGACAAAGCGTGGGTCGACGTCGAGACTCCTGAGGGCCAGAAGAGGCTGGAAGCCGAGTACATTATCGGATGCGACGGTGCCAATAGCCAGATCCGGCGGTCACTATTTGGCGACATGGAGTTTCCTGGGAAGACTTGGGACAAGCAGATCGTCGCAACTAACGTGAGAGAAGTTCCGAGAGATACAACAACAAATGAGAATGCTGACCGTTCCAGACATACTATGACTTTTCGCCGTATAATTGGGAGGATTCGAATTTCATCATTCACCCGGAGCACTACTACATGGCCGCCAGAATCGGCAAGGACGGCCTGTACCGCATCACGTACGGCGAGTTGCCAGGGCTTACATTGGAAGAGCTCAAGGAACGGCAGCCCATGAAGTTCAAGGCGTTTCTACCTGGGCATCCTGACCCAAGTCAGTACAAGATCGTCAACTTCAGTCCGTACAAGATTCACCAGAGGTTGGCGCCGAGCATGCGTGTTGGACGGTTCTGTCTTGCAGCAGATGCTGCTCACCGTAAGTCTTTCAGGACTGCCGAGATTTGCAACGACTAACATGGTGTGACAGTATGCAACCCGTTCGGTGGGATGGGTCTGACGGGCGGGATTGTCGATATCGGCGGACTGTACGATTGCCTCGTTGGTATCTATGAGGGCCTGGCAGACCCCTCCATTCTCGACAAGTACGCCGAGATCCGGGCACAAAAGTACAATGAGATCGTCAATCCAGTATCGAGTGATAATATCGTCAGACTCTTCGGCCAGGATCCTGACAAAGCGTTGGAAAACGACGAATTCCTTAAAATGTGCAAGCGAGCCGAGACGGACCATGAGTTTGCCAAACAGATGCAATGGGGTGTCAATGCTCTCAAGCATGATTTCACGCAATATTATAACAAGAAGGGTATTCAAAACGGAAGTTCGGAGAATGGTGATAAGCAGGTTCCTCTAGAAGCACTAGCTGCTGGAGGAGTGAACGCTTGAGCCTAGCAATGGTGTACTGCATTCAGGCCGTCTCAATTGAACATCTCCTGCTTAGCATGTCTTGCATTGCGTCAACAAAGATTGTCCTAAACTTTAAGCTCCTGGTTCTGCACGTTGCCTGGTGTACCATCGCCTGTAGTGGTTTGCTCGACAGGGGCGAAGACCTTCCTGAACCGGAAATGAGCCACATCACTGAGAGCTTCCTTCGTGTTCCGCAGGTTCTGTGCGACGAGTTGGCTGGTAGGTTGACTGAAGATGAGGTCGATTTCCTCCAAGGTCTTGTTCTTGGTTTCGGGCATGAACAGGACTTGATAGATCAAGCCCAGAACGGCGATACCTCCGTAGAAACCGAGAGTCAGTCCAGTCTTGGTCATGGCCCGCTGCATATCCGAGAAGAAATACGTGACCAGCCAGCTGCCGAAGAACAAGTTGACATCGGTAGATTCCATGCCATAAGATCGTAGGTATGTCGGGAAAACTTCGGAGGGAATGACCCATGTGAGACAGGCGTAGGAGCCGAAAAAGCCGTTGTAAAGAATGATGCCCGTGAGGTATAGACCCTCAGTCGCCTTGAACGATGTCAATTGGTATGACACTCCGACAAAGACCAGACCGATGAAAAAGCACGGCAGCATGGTGTTGGCCCAGAATCGACGCCCAAATTTCTCCATGTAGAGGACTCCCGGAATCGTTCCGAGAAGCAAGGCTCCACCACCAACAAGAGACATGAAGACCGACTGCTTCCTGTCGAATCCGATCTGCGACATAAGCGTCGACATATAGTACATAATGGCGTTGATACCTAAAATGAAGGCGTTAGAAGAACGTCTTAATAGCACAGGAAGATAACATACCTGTCAACTGGCCAAGGGCGATCATGATATTGGCGTACACGATGGATCGACGAGCGCGAGGATTCGTAAAGAAATCCAACCACACAAATCTCTTGCGTTTGGTGTCACCTTCGTGCACCTCCGAATCAAGGGCGTGATGCATGATGAAGAACTCCTTGCGGTCTTCGGGCTTAGCAAGACCTCGGATGCGCTTCCACACTGCAAATGCTTCCAAGGTCTTTCCCTTGTGCATGAGCATACGGGGTGACTCAGGCATGAAGATCATACCGACCAGCATGATCGTCGAGAACACCAGCGAAGAACCAAGCATATATCTCCAGGATCCCGAATGAACATTGACGAAGATGGCGGCAACAACGTAGCCAACGACCTCACCAAAGGCAATCATGAACTGGTACAAGCTGACCAGGTTGCCACGGTACTTCTTCTCGACGGACTCGGCGACGTAGACTGGGACCGTGCCGCCCTCAAGACCAAGGCCCATACCGAGGATCACTCTTGCGCCAACGATCATGCCAAAGTTGATAGCACCGGCTTCGAGAGCGCCTCCGATGGTGTACAAGATGAGTGCGACAATGATGGCCATTTTGCGACCGACTGCTTCGTTGAGAGGACCGAGGAGCAAGGCACCTCCGATGGCGCCCAGAGGCACTGCGGAGCTGGTCAAGCTGATTTGAGATGTGCTGAGATGGAGATCGTCGGGCATGTAAAGCAACGCGCCGGAAATAACACTCTGGTCGAGACCGGAAAGCATACCACCCATCGAAGCGAAGCCCACCAGCAGCCAGGTAAAATGGCGTGGGTCACTGAACGAGATTTGCGGATTGAGGAAAGTACCCTTGACTGGCGTCTCTTGTAAGGCCGCTTCGAACTCGGCGATTTCATCGTCCACGATAACGTCTTCGACGGCAAGTTTCATCGCCTCGGCTTGACTAAGCCGGCGGGAAGCCATGGACATGGTTCGTGGTGTGACCTTGTCATGTTCATAATGATCAAGGCCTTGGGAGTCTTTGACTCCGTTGGTAGCGAAAGCTGCCATTGTGGGAGGCGAGATGAGGCAGTATGAAAAGAATTGATCTCTTAGGAGAGAAGCCTGGATAGGAGAGCCGATCCCCCCTCTATATGTAGTCGAGCTGGAGTCTCCAGCGGAGGTTCCACGACTCCAGGACTTATTTACATGGTTCAGAGGCAACCCTGCAGCGTCGTGGTTCGGTGAAAATCTCGGTCAGTAATGCAACGCTCTATCCAACAGAATGCCTGCCTGAAGGCCCAGTATCGCGTGTTGCGGGGCTTTCTGCAAAAGATCAGTCATGTGCGTTATCAAAAGATGCATTTGTCGCATAGATACGGCATATGATCGGCGCGAACCGATGAAATTGTCGAAGACTCGAAGCATTGATCAACTCCATTGCCCCTAGCTGCCGCCAATTGACAGGTCCTTCTGGGCGCAAAGATTGGTTAAAGAAGCATTTAGCGGCGGGGTTGATAAAGCTTTGTCGTCATTCTACATCAGATGCCGGGGGTTTCATTTCTCAGGCCCCTGTTGGTGAAAATCTTGTCACTTGTTCGCTAATTGCCGATATTTGTCGGCTATTGCACTGAAGAGAAAACCATCGTCATAACGTGGTACAAAGAGAGTGCAGCAACGCTCTTGGTCCCTGGGGAGGCAGTGGAAGCGATTCACGCAACTTCATCATGTCGTGGTCTCGAGTACGCAATGGAGCAGGGAGTAGGATGGCAAAGAAAGAGGGCAAGAAGCAGTAACTTAGCACCTGACATCGTTTCTCAGGGTGGTACTGTCTGACAGCAGTTGGTTTTCACGTAGAGCGCAATAACCCGTCAATAACCGTCAGCAGCCTGACAAAGTCCAGTGGTCAGACACTGGCATTACCCTAGAAACTGACTCGGCGCACGTTTCAACTTGACATACTCCATATAAACTTATCAGTCCACTTCAAATCCACTTTCTACCACCGAGAGAAAACCCTGCTGTTGCAAACAAGATCCATTTAAGCTCACTCGACCCACGAGCTTGATCACGAGCGAGGCCTGGATTCGATGGTCAGTGTTATTGATCCCTACCGAAACCAATGCCGAATGCTTCGCAACTGCTTGGCGTTGTCCATAAGAAAGGGGCAGTAGTCCACATGTTTGTTCTGGGTGGTAAAAGCCTTTTCCGAACACAAAGACATTCTAGCCCAGCAATGCTGTCAAGTTGTCCTCGGATGTTGGTCAGAAACTGCTCTCACAAGTAAAGCTAGCCGCTTGTGCTGGATCACCAGATCCGATATACTTCGATACTGAAGGATATGGACAAAGATTCTGCGTCCGAATGGTCCCATTGACCGCGAAAGAAGTGGCCGCTGCCAGCACCCCTGGAGCTGTGCCATTCTCGACCCAACGCCTAAGAGCCGTCAAGATATCAACAGGCACATACCCGAACCCACCTCCACAGTGCCCAACTCCAGGGGCGAAGAAAACTCGATAGAAGTCGGTAACCATAGGGTCGAGCGCCGCAACTTGATCGTAATAATGCATTGTTCCATTAGGCATTATTAGGTAATCAGCCAGGCCCTGCCATGTCAATATCTTGCCACCACGAGCTTTGTAAGCCGAGAGGTCCGGGTCCGCTGTACCGATGACGGAGTCGTACTCCTGGTGAGACTGGTGAGTCAATGCTGGGAACTGCCCATAAGTAATGTTCGAGGTGTTATAGTTGGGATCTTTGAACAAGAAGTTTCGATACCAATTATCCGAGATTGCGAAAGGTTGCGGAATGGTTGTGCCATTAGCGAATGTCTCCGTTGGCGCCAACGAGCTGAAATTGGTACCAGGGAGGATACCATACCACGCATTGCTGCCATTGGCTGTTACGGGACCTTGCCAGATCTTCTCAACAACGGTCGCAGTCTTATTCGAGAATTGTCTCTGGCTCCCGTCACTGTCGCAGGTATAAGTCTTCCCCACAAGGCTTGCAGGGTTAAAATCGCAGAGTCCTGGGGCCGCAATAATGCCATCTTCGAGGCCGTCTAGCCCATCACATGCGGCAATAGCAGCGGCGTTGACGGCGTCAAACTCGCATTGAGGAGGTGCGTAGCCTTCATTGATCATCACTGTGAACGGCCACTGCTGCGCCGCTTGGAGGTCGTTCCACTGAATGGCAGGTGCTCCAGCTACAATCCCGTCATAATCGTCTGGATACCTTTGAGCTTCCATCATGCCCTGTCTGCCACCAGTGGAGCAGCCTTGCCAGTACGAGTAGTTTGGTGCCGATCCATAGAAGCTCGTCGTCACTGCCTTCCCCAAGACAGTCATATCATGAACACTCCTTGAACCGAAGTCCAGTAGCAGATATTGGTTGACATTCCCGTTGCTGACCAAAGCCCAGGAAGTTGCGTTCGATGTAGAGTTTGATCTGTGGCCCGCATCCGTCGACACAGCAGCATATCCACGTTGGACTGCCGGTGCCAGAGACGACGGCGATCCTGCTAGAAAGCCTCCACCTCCAACACCAAGGAAGATGCCATTCCATCCTGTCAGCGGAAGCCATACCTGGTTCAGAACCAGGTCCCCTGCTCCAGGGTGCGTAAGGCTGACATTCACTCGACAAAAGCTAACAGTAATGTTCTGAGCTGGCCAGTTGTTGCTCTCTCCAGTGATACTGATCGAGTAATTGTTTACCACATCGGCAGTCAGATTCGTGATCAGAGCCCCAGGGACAACTGGCGTTGCAATGGCTGCACTTGTGCACGAGTCAACCGTCGCGGCAGCATGAACCCATGGGCTGATACAAAGTAGAGGCCAGAGGTTCTTCATTTTGATGATGACTCTTCGAAGAGCAACATCCTGCCATGTTTGAAGCCTCTTATAAGAGCTCAAGGCGGAGAGTGCCCGTGTCGACGTCAGTAGACTCAAGGCCAACTTCCTCCCTCGGTAGAATGGTGCCGATGTCACTGTACGACGTGGATGCGGGGAACGTGTCCACCATTGTACAGCAGGAGGTGGCCATCACGCCTTATGTAGTCCCTATAATGCTTGTCGTCTTTTACGAAAAGCTGACAAAGAATTGCTGTCGAGACCTGAGAAGCTCGTAAGGAGTGTTTTGTTCCTTTCCTGCATGTTAGGTTGGCCGCCTAGTTACGTCAGAGATACTTCTCCTGAGACATAACAAGCACTAGCATTGGCTACCTAAAGGTCTCATCAGTATGATTCCATGATAGTACCTGGTTTGATGTTACACATGAGATTGTGACATTCGTGGCGGCTGCATGATTGAATCGTGGTTGCTCCGTGTCATTGGAGCTTGATATAAGATAAAGCTGACATAAGGGTAGTACAGGCCTCCCGTTTCAGCCCTATCCAGTGCATAATGCCCCTAACCCTGGGCTATTATGAACCTCGTTTACCAATCCCAAATCGGGCAGGACAATAGACGATATGCCGTGCTGCCAGATGACATACAGGCGACGCATTTTGACAGAAGCTTGTTAGTGACCGTGGAAGTTGTTTATAGGGGGCCTAGAACCTCAACAATGTTCTGCCTCAGCCGTGGTGGCAATCACTAAGATATCCAGTTCAATTGGTCTGCTTGCTCAAACTCAACCGGTCCCGAAGAAGCGAAACTGGGGAAGCCCGCAAACGGCCGGCTGGGACGAATGTCCCTATCAATCTCTCCCACGGGTTGCCTTATGGCGGCTCCCTTCCGCTGGCGCAGCCTTATGCTTTGTCATGACCAAGAGCCCGAAGGAGGTCAGTCGTCTCTGACTCCTTTGTGCAGTAGGCCGCCTTTCGTATTGCTGCAAATGCTATACGACGAACCATGCAGGGCCGCGACGCTCCTCGGACGGAGATCGCGTTTACTTTTGTGACGGCCAATTCCACCGAAAACCAGCGAAATAGATCATGCGCACCCAATGTTCAATGTGGATGCGTGACTTGCAAGCACGTACGCTGTTGACAGTCTAATGGTCTGATTATCCTCGTTACGGTCACTTACTGGGATCTCTTGAATTTTTAGGAGAAGGAGAGTCAAATGTGACAAGCGGAAACTATGCTGCCGGCGATGCACGCAAGGTGGCCTTTCGTGTCTGGAGGACGAGCCCGATCGAACCTGGCGTTTTTGAGTCTGGGAGGTCTAAGGCAGCAACGCCTCCTATCTCTGATGGTGTTGCCATTCAACAACGCCGTAGAAGCTCGATCTTTCCAGTTCTTCATCCAAAACTCTGAACCACTCCTAAGTCAATTTTCCCCGGAGCCTGAATTGTTGCTCGTATCCGTTATAAGTTCTGCCTGGCATTGTAACTCAAGCAAGAACCTTCGCGCCGCCCTGGGCATGACCGACGCCCCATCCTTGTCGAACGGCGGTGGAGATACCATCGCTTGCAGGACAGTGCAGGACCGAAACGAGGTACTATGATGCTGCAAAGGGACTCATGGGCAGAGAGGAGTACTCGATCTCGGCCGCGGTCTTCGGGTTAGCTCACGGTCAGTACAGTATGCCAGCCTACAGCTTGATGCAGCCATGGAAATTGCCCAGAGAGGTGCAGATCACCCCAGCCGCGAACGGATCTCGGTCCCCACCAGAAGCCAAGTCCCTTCGGGCGGTCTTTATACCTACTCTCGCGATGTGTCAACAATTCCATCGGTCAAGGATGATCTTGACTCATGGAGTCTTAGTTGCTTCGTTCGCCGACCGTCAGGCTGTTACGGCCATTAATGCCTCACCGCCAATGCCCAGGGACTTCCTGTCGGTAGCCGAAGCAGCGCATTGTCATGGGAAAATCCTTTGATTTGCTCTACGATGGCAATTTGTCGCCTGCAGATGCCGTGTCCTTTGGTCGAAACTGGCTAGAAAGGGCGAGGAGGTATCGCGCTGATACGTCTGATCTCGGGCTTCAGAGATGGGCATATTGTAACTCGTTCACGCCACTATGGGCTCCTCGATCGAGGTAGTATGTGGTGAGCTGACGGAGTATGAGGCACAGACTCGGTGGAGCTTTATAAGCGGTCAACTTGAGAAGATATCAGCACCTCCAGGTTTTGCTGGTCTTGTTAAAGTCCTGAAGGTGATAATCAAAAGCTATGAGTCGGTATTGCAATTACAGTCAGCCTGTGGATCGCGCAAGACAAGTGTTAGATTATTTGCAGCATGATTCAAACGGATAAGCTGGCGTGTGGAATTCTGTTTTTCCAGTGTCATGCAGTTAGCTGAAACAAGCCCTGATGCTGCCGCCTAGCGCGAGATATAAGCGTACCGGAGAACGGACAAATCGGGTGTCAGTAGGCTACCACAAGTGAAGCCGTAGCAACGGGGAAGCTTCCTGGCAATGCTGGTAATGTGCCTTGAGACCTCCAATAGGTACAGTACCTGTGGTGAGGTCGCTACTTACTGTGGAGCACTTGTCCTGTCCGCATTGCCGAACGGATCAAGCATAGCTCGAAGAGATCTGCCGAATGGAATAAGCATACCTCGCAAACTCATCCGAGATGAGGTACCGGTTCCGCGTTATCTCGACATGCCGCCCCAACCCTTTTATGTATGCTAGCATCGTAACTGGAAGTTGTTGCGCCTCCCTAGCCTACATAGCGTAGTGAGTTCCAAGTCCTACAGGCAGCAGTATAATTTCCCTGCGTACCTCGTACCTGAATTCGTTGATGCCTGGCTTGTCACTGGACTGGGGTCCACGTATTCGTCTGGAAGCCAAAAGATCCCACGACGCACAACATGAGAGTAATATCTCGCTCTCGTACGTACCGTCGATACCTATTGTTGGCAGTGCTCAGTTGTACCGCACTTTCTTGATAGGCGGTGTTACTACCTACCCGTCCCGATTAGGCTTAGCGTACCACAGATTTATGCACGAGAGGCATACACCTTTCTCGTAGCACTCTTAGTTAGTTGCCAATCAAGTAATCAACAACCACACTATCGAGTGCTTACACCTATTACCTACCATAACAAGCTGAGGTTATTCAGCCAATCTTAGTGAGCATGGGTCCTCGTATTACCGGCATTTGATACGAAGATCACCTCAGGTATGCAAGCACGCCGGGACACGATTGGAAGTCGTCATACAGGGTCTTTGAGTTCATACATAAATGTCGATCATGTCGGGTAGAGTATGGTTTTCTGGAACTTCATGATCTCTCAACAGTCTTCCATTTCCTCAAGCACTTCATAGGCCATCGAGGTCTCGGTTTCGCATTGCGCTCGCCGGTTGCAGCAGGGGCACATTCTCGGGAATACAGCTTCTCGAATCGCAATAACGAGAAGCAGCGCCTACAGAATATCAGTCCCTAGTTGTCGTCTTCATCCAAACCTTCCGCGTGTCCAGTGGCACCCAACAAGATGCGCGTTGTTATCGTCGGTGGCGGTGTCGCCGGTCTAGCATTAGCAAATGCACTGGAGAAGGCTGACATCGACTATGTGCTGTTGGAAGGCCGCACAGAGATTGCTCCCTTCATCGGAGCGTCCGTTGCGATGACAGCAAATGGTTTCCGTATCCTGGATCAGCTGGGATGTGCCGATATTATCCTTAATGCCACATACCCCCTGGAATTCGTTCGTACCTGGGGCAACAAAGACGGAAGGCTAGTCTCGCAATGGGAGGCGTTCCTGCTCAGCCATAAACGGTAGAGCTCCACGGTGCTTTCTGGATTGTTGCGATGCTAATTCTTGCCTGCAGGAGCGGATATCCCCTTTCCTTCATGGATCGGCACTTCCTTCTCAAGACGTTGTACGACAATATCGAGGACAAATCCAAAGTGCTCCTCGACAAGAAGGTCTCCAGAGTCGACCACAGCACCCAAGGAGTATCCGTGCAATGCAAAGACGGGACGACATACGCCGGGGACATCGTAATCGGTACCGACGGTGTGCATAGCATTGTCCGCAACGAAATGTGGCGGCATATGGACATCGCCCAACCGGGCCTACCTACAAAGGAGAGAACGTTGATGTCCGCAGAGTACAAGTGCATGTATGGGGTGGCACGACCTATACCTGGCCGCGAAGGTGATTGTGATCCTAATTACTTCCACCGATGCGTCGGTCAAGACATCTCCTTCATGTGGTCGCCGGCCAAGGACGGCCGAATCTTTTGGTTCGTGTACGAAAAGTTGGACAAGGTATACCATGCGCCCGACATCCCCAAGTTCACCGACCAAGACGCCCTGGATCTGGCACAACATGGCATGGATCTGTACATCTCCGACAAACTCAAATTCTCTGACGTATGGGAGAACCGAATCGCGTACATGTGCCTTCCTCTCGAAGAGGCTTTCTATGAACACTGGAGTTACGGCCGCATTGCGTGCATTGGCGATACCGTACACAAATGGACACCAAACCTTGGTGCTGGAGCGAACCACGCGATCGAGGATGCTGCTGCATTGGCCAGCGCGATCTACAAACTTGCCCACTCCAAAACACCTCCTGACCACAAGACCGTTGAAGCAGCGTTATCAAACGTTCGCGAAAGTCGCAAATTCAGAGCCGAGGCAATGTCCAAGGCCACGAACAAGACCACGAGATTAGAAGCTATCAAAGGCCCTATGGAGAGCTTGTTGACATACTATATCGCGCCTTGGTTTCTAGCTGATTTCATTGCGAACCGACAGACGACGGGCAACGTTGGTGCTGAGAAGTTGGAATATCTCCCAGATCCGCCTCAATCACTCTTAGGCACACAGGCGTTCAACCCAACCTACAGAACTGGCAAGAAGCCTTCTTTACTCGGAAGAGTGATTCCAGGGATACCGCTCTTGCTTCTAGCATACTTTGCGTCCACGATCTTCTCAAACATCGTCCAGCTTCCCACGATCGGGACGACATTCCACAAAGTCCTGCCTTTAGGTCAACTCGAATACCATGGTCAAATCTGGAATCTGCCGACAATGGCATCGCCGCTCAGCGTCATGGTTACTTTCTTCTCACCTTCTCTTCTGAACGTCGATCCGTTGCAGCGACTCCAAATGATCACCTTCATAACTGATCTCGCTCCACTATGGCTGATCTGGATCTTCGAAAGTCATCGTCCCGCCAACGTCATGACCTTCGCCTGGTGGCCGGTGATTTTCGGCGTTGCATTCCAACTCAAGGGTATCGGTATGGTGGGCCCGATCTGGTTTTTCCTGCACTACATCCAGAGTCCGCTTCGAAACTACTCATCTCTGGACTGGCGAATGGTCAATGTTGCAGCGGCCAAGACTGCCTTGGTTGCGATGCTAGCAACACTGGTTGTACCGACGTTCGCCATGTACTTTACCCCCGACCTTGATCAACGCCTGCAGATCAATGTCATGTGGCAGGTTTTCCCATTTTTCACCGTTGTCTTCCACTATTTGCTCCGAAAGCTCACGGTATCGGATACTACAAGAGTTGACCGGCTATACAACGTGCATGCGGACCTGCCGTATGTGCGATTCGCAGTATACACACTCTCAGCCATCTCAGCATTGACATTCAACTGGGTCCGATTTACCTCGACAGCCTCCATTGCGTCTCTCATGATTCCTGATTGGAATGTCGTCAACGCATTGCTTCGCGCTGAGCCTGTTGGTCTCGACTTTCCTGCAGCCACGAAGGTGTTCCTGCAGGTAGATGAGGTTGTGTGTTTTGGCGCCGCCTTTGTCTGGTTGGCCTTGCTTGTTCGTGATCTCAAGAAAGCGGAGATGACTACTACTGCCTGGTGGAAGATTGTGGTTTCTGGGGGTGTTGGTACGGTGCTAATCGGTCCTGGCGCCGTCGTGGCACTGGCATGGCTTTGGAGAGATGAAATGCTTGCGACGAAGAAGGCGAAGGGGTCTGTGGGTGATACTTACGTGGTCGATAAGTCGGGTCCTACGCCAGATGAGGCTGCCAGATGGCAGAAGTTCCTCAACCGCGAATGACCGGAGCTACATATTGCTTAGATAGAATCCTTTCATAGATGTCACTATAATCATTTCTTGGTCGTCGGAAAGCCACGAAATATCCAGCAGAGTTTTCCTAAATGTCGGTATCTACCCTTTTGTTCCTGCGTTCTGAATCCGCTGAAGAGTGACGTTATAAATGCCGTTTTAGGCGTACAAGGCTAACTCAATCTAGGTATTAGCCACGCCCTTGGAGGCACAATGTTAGCTTCAAACGTCACGGAAAGGGCGCACTAAGGCCTCCACTACATCAGAAGTACATGACTCACAGAATGACTCCCATTTCAATCCATACCTTTGGACACAGATCTCCATCCTGCAAATCCTGAAAACCGAACCGATTAGGCAGAGAGCACCAGCTGGGATCGATATTATTTCCGCAATGGGTAAATTGCCCCAATTCGAACTACCAAAGGTAAGCACCAGTTTTTGTTGTCAGTCGTGGACGAAGCGTATGGGTAAGCTGACAGGTTGCTGGTCTAGTACATCGATGACAACGCGGGCAAGGCAAAGCACATCCTTGCCGGGAGCGCCACTCCCAGCCTGTCCATCGAGGATCTCATATCACTTTCTTCAGACCCAGATGCGACAGAGAAAGCGCTGAACTTCCGATCTCTCAAGCTAGGTGGGGACCTGCGACAGGGTACTCCAGCCGTTCGAAACGCAATTGCGAGCCTTTATGATAAGGACACGGGCGTCTCACCGGAGCATATTATCACAGCCATTGGGACTACGGGCGCCAATTTGACCGTGTTTCAAGCCCTTCTCAGTGTCGGCGACCACGTCATATGCGCGTATCCGACGTACGGCCAACTTCCTGGTCTGCCCAAGGGCTTCCCTTGTGAAGTCTCACGATGGGAGCTAGACGCAAACAATGGCTGGAGGCTCGATGTTGAAGAGCTCCGCAAACTGATCAGACAGGACACTAAGATGCTTGTGTTGAACAATCCAAATAATCCTACTGGTTCACATATTGACGTGGACATGCAATCTCAAATACTCGAGGTTGCTCGCGAGCACAACCTCATCGTGGTCGTGGATGAGATCTTTAGGCCATTGTTCCACGCTGCCGACGGGGAAAAGATGGTTCCATCGTTTGTGGAACGTGAGTACACCAGAGTCGTTGTGACAGGATCAATGAGCAAGTCTTGGGGCCTGTCTGGCGTCCGGGTAGGATGGATCGTGTGCCGAGATGAGACTCTATTCGAGTTACTCGTAAATGCTCGTCAGTATACTTACCAGTCAGCGAGCGTCATTGACGAAGTCATCGCTACTGAAGTTCTGAGCGATCGTGTTCGGCCGGCCTTGTTGAAGAGACATCTTGGCTATGCGCAGAAGAACTTGGAATTGTTGGAGGCATTCGTCAAGAAGAACAGCGATATACTGTCGTGGACCAAGCCAACTGCTGCGGCAACCGCGTTCATCCGGCTATCCTCGAATGGCAAGCCGATGGACGATGTGGACTTCTGTCGTGCGATATTGCAGGAACAAGGTTTGCTGTTCAGTCCCGGCAGTCTTTGCTTCGGAGAGGAACGACAGACAGATTTGAAAGGTTTCCTGAGGGTTCATTTCACCTTGCAGCCGGAGGCTATGATCAAAGCACTGGAAGCTTGGGACAGGTATCTCGCAAAAAGGCGGGAGTCTCCCAATTAGAACTTGTGCCAGGATCGAAACGATTTGTTGGAAAAGGTGTGCAAGGTCGTGGGATATCGTATACTGTAAGTATACTCGCAGCTTCCTGACGTCAATGTCGAAATGTTCTTCAAGCGTACGAGGCAACTTGCCAGCCTCGATTTCCACCGATGCAACAATGCAGCTTGATTCATCCTTGACCTGATACGAACAAAACCAGGTGAGCAGCACATATCTCAAGTAGACAGGCATGTGGAGCGCAACAGTGCATGTCCTTTAGATCGGCATTACCGACCAAGAGATCACCTCGGGCGATGGAGGCCTAGCCGCCATGAGGATGATCGCAGGCACTCTTCGTAGATGGCTATGCGTTATCAGTAGCCACTGATAGCACAACCGGATGCAAAAATGAAGGGCCGACAACAAGGTTTCCGTACTCATGCCATCCTTGCAGATAATACCTTTCGCAAATCTCGCAAGATCTCTGGTGCAGTGCTGGTCTTCCGCACGTCTGTTCGAAAGCGAGATGTTTGCATCGAGTTCGCAAGGACACGATTCGTTCCGACTGCCAGGGATACGGATGTGGCACGGCTGGTGTTGGACAATCGCGGGGTAGCAGACTGTCGTCGACCTGGCCAAAGGACCTGTCAGATCAATTATCAAGCATTCCCATAGACAGCCTGCAGGAGTGACAAACACGAAGCCACCAAGCCCTTGGAAGCATTGATGGCGCGAGCATCGACCCTAATGCCTGGACGCGCTTGAGCCTGTTTGGGGGTTAGATAGAAGATGCGCGTTTCCTTCAGAAGCGGGAGAGTAACAATAGGTTGGTGGCCTGAGAAGCAGCCAAGCGTTATAGTATTCAGCAGCAAGCGGCATGGATATCTAAAAACGCATCAGAAGAGACGGGCAGCAAAGTTAGCAATCTGCACTTGACATGTTGGCTGCAAGAAAGCGTGAGGTAGCTTCGATAGGAAAGCGGTTCAATCTGGTCGACGACGGCAGGAGCTGATTGCGAAGCTTAATTAGCCAGCTGCCAACCTCTTTACAGCAGTAGCTCCCCTATCGCAGCACAGCCCTATAGAAATTCCAGCAAGCCACGGGCGGATATGGTGGCCGATGCATTTCTAACCGAAGCAGGGTGCAGCAGAGCCAGGGCTTAATAATAAGATCTGGGCAAATCTGTGCAGACAGTACTCCGTACCGCCGATAAGACGACCCAATCACCCCGAAAGGTTAACTGCCCCAAGCGTGGCTCAGCCCGCTATGGGGGTGCGGCCCAAACCCTCTTGGGAAACCGTTTCATGCTTGCTGCCGCTTTCGACATCCAGCCTCGACCTGTCTAAGAAAGCATGATTCTGGGCTCCCCAATGAGCAAACTCGAGAAGCTGCATGTGGCCCGTACGCGGCTGCAACGGACTCGCTCGCGTGAAGGCTAGCCGGAGTCTCCGTACAGCGTTCAGCCAGCCTTATGGGACGAATTGTTAGTATGTGCACTATGCCTGGGCATCAGGTCCTTTTGAGACAGACTCATGTAAGGATATATATTCCCCCGAAGCCGGCACTCATGGCGAGAAGAGCCCAAGCACAAGCGAAGACTCCTCTCTTTCTTAAACACTGACACCATCTTTTTATCATGGCAAATTTCATCAAAGACACCCCTGCTGGCCAACTGTTACGAACTGTCGGATTCAAGTCATGGTTGGCTTACCCTGAAGAACTTCCTGGCTTCGAGCCTCAGCAAATGCCCGCTGTGGCAGAAGCACTGCCCACCAGCAATAGCGAAGACCTTGAAAGAACACTGTCCAAGATCACTGCCAAAGAGACCACAACCGATGGATTAACCTCCGAGAGCTCATCAGAGAAAGATGTTGGTGGAGCCATCGTTGTGTCATGGACTGAAAACGACAAAGACAACCCTCGCAACTGGTCCCAGGGGAAGAAAGCGTACACCTTGACATTGATCAACGTCTACACTTTCGTCGTCTACCTCACAGCCTCGATCATCACACCAACTGCAGAGGCCATAATGAAGAGATACGACGTCTCCGTTGTCGTGGCCAGCCTTGGGCTGTCAATGTACGTCGTTGGTTGTAAGTCGCCCTAGACTCCGCACAAAGACGCCATTGCTGACATTCGCCAGATGGTCTGGGACCGATGTTCTTCAGTCCGTTGAGCGAGGTCGCCAGGATCGGCAGGAATCCACCTTATCTGTACTCGTTCATTGTCTTCGTCGCCATGTCGATCGCAATGTGCTTCGTGGACAATTTCCCAGGTATCATCGTCCTGCGTTTCCTGCAAGGATTCTTCGGCAGCCCGTGCCTCGCCAGTGGCGCTGCTTCGATTGAAGATGTCTATGACATCTATGGGGCTCCATACGGGTATATCTTCTGGGTTGCTGCCATGTACTGCGGTCCGGCCTTTGGACCGTTGCTCGCCGGTTATGCCGTCGTTGACAATTGGCGGTGGCCATTGTACGAGGTGGTCATCATGTCCAGTGTCATTTTGATGTTCTTGCCGTTCCTGCCCGAAACGAACCCCAACACCATCCTGCTGCATCGCGCCGAACGCCTCCGCAAGGCCACGGGCAACAAAATGTACTTGGCGGCCTCGGAACTGAAGCCGCTGCGCTTCGGCGCCACACTGACGGAAGCCATGATCAAGCCACTCGAGATCAGCGTGAAGGACCCTGCCGTCGCCTACGCTTGCGTCTATGGAGCCATAGTGTACGCGACGTACTACTCCTTCTTCGAGGCATTTCCCCTCGTTTATCTGGGATTGTACCGCATGTCGCTTGGTGCCATGGGTCTCATCTTCACGAGCATTGTCGTCGGGTGTGTTGTCGGCCTCATCATCTACACAGTGTATCTTCGCCACTACTTCATCCCGCGTTCCAAACGGTACCACGAGCAGCGGGGTCATCCTGTCGAGCAAGAAGAGTGGCTGCGCCCGGGTTTGATCGGCGTTTGGGGTATGCCAGTCGGCCTTCTTCTTTTTGCCTGGACAGCTCGGAGCGACATCCATTGGATTGTGCCGACCCTGGGAATCGGCATCTTCGCAACCACGACGTTCTGGACGTTCCAGAGTCTCGTGTGCTATGTGGCTCTTTCGTATCCTCGCTATGTCGCATCATTGTTTGCCGCCAATGACTTCTGCAGATCCATGACTGCCGCTGTTTTCGTGCAGTTTTCCAGGCAAATGTATGTGAACTTGGGTATTGGAAAAGGTGTCTCACTCGTGGTGGGGTTGTCGATCATTGGTATCATTGGGATGCATGGATTGTATTCCTTTGGCGCGTACCTGAGAACGAAGAGTAAGTTCACTGGATAGAGTGATGAGATGGTTCTATGACGATGTCAAATATATGTGTTGTTATGCTTGTCCATTTTAGTTCGTTGCTAGCAGGCGCCTTGTCCCGAGAGTGATCAGCGAGGCGCATGGGGAATATGATTAACAGTCATTGAATGCAAGAATCCCTACGTTCGTCAGCTCTTCCGCCGTGTTGAGTCACAAGCAGAATCCTGTCTTCTGAAAGCGTGCTTGTGACACCTGGCAAGTCAGAACCATTTGCTGCGATAGCATTGCATGCGACAGTCCACAGACAATTCGTGATACGGGCGATGCATGCAGAAGCAACCGGCTGCGGTTTCGTTTCGAAGTATTGCGAAAATGGTAGATGGACTCCATTGGAAGGAAGCTGCATGTAAGCCCGAAAAGCGGGCAGTCTAGACTTTCGTATGGGCACTTTCCTCGAGATTGTTCCGGCACCGGCTTACCGAAAACAGGAAGCCGACTTTTCTGCTTAGCAGCTGACCATGATTGTTATCGGCTAGCATGTACATTTACATGTGTGACACGAGTCACGACCACGGGCTAGCAGGCAGTGCCAATATGGTTAGTAGCTTCGGAAAGACGGCTTACATACCCGAGTCTGGAGTATGAGACGCTGCCATACATACACTGGGCACGGATACTGGGCGTGCAAGCATCTGGTCTCCAAGCACAATCCCCTCAAGAGCATAGACTGATGGGTGATGGCTGCCACCATGATGTTGTAGAGTCCCAGGTGTCTCCTTGGTTCATCGCCAGTGATGTCGCGGGCCATCTAGCTCTGCTTGGGGGTTGGAGTGTTGAGCTTTTGAGGCCTTTTCTCCACATAGGTAGACCCCGAAAAATCCGCAAAGTCCTTGCCCGCGCTGTAGTTTGTAGGCGCGGGAAAGACGGCGACCAGACCCACAAGCAACCGGGCGCTGTTTGCTGCCCATAAGGGGACAAAATGTCCGCCAGTGATGAGAAGTCGGAAAAGGCGCCCTTCTCGAGCACCACCGCATACAAGTTCGAAGTTCGACGTCGACCACCTCTTCGCCACCAGCCACAATAATTCTGAAACATCATTCGAGCCATGGCGACAGTTGAAAATGTAGTCGTGCTGTCCTCCGACGAGCCTCCTGTCCACACGTCTCAAAAGACGGCCGCCGACAGCCCAATGCAGACTGAAGTTGGACGACCACAAAAGTCAAACTCAGGATCCTTTGTCAATCGACTTCGACGACACCTCTCGAGTCCCATCAAGGTGACCATCTTCGCGGAGATCGAACTCCTCATCCTAACGTTCTGCACTGGCATTCAAGATGTCACCACGTTTCCGGATTACCATTGCTTCGCCTCGAATCAGACGGGTAACACAGTCATGCTAGCCATGGCGGTCTTGTTGCCGGATGTAACGCACAAGCTGTTCGTGACTGCAAATATCGGCATGTCATTGGGATGTTTTCTGTTGGGAGGATATGTGACTGGACAACTGAGCCATATCATAGGGGCGAGGTCTCGTGCCTGGATAGTGTTCTGCAACTTTTTCCAGACAGGACTCGTCTTCATCGCCGTGGCATTGCAGTACACGCAGGGTGTGCATGTGGAGGGTTCGCATACCGTGATCGTGATTGGACTGCTGGCATTCGCGTCTGGCAGTCAGGTGGTACTGTCGAGGTCGTTGGCTATGACCGAGATCAGTACAGCCATGGCAACGGCCGCCTGGGTTGACCTGTTGATTGACAAGAACCTTCTTGCGGTGCACAACCGTCCAAGGACACGACGGGCTAGCTTTCTTGCTGCCTTGGTGGCTGGTGGCTTCTTTGGTGCATACATCTATCGAGAGGTTGGATCGGCCTTTGCCATTTTGATATCAGCAGTTGGAAAACTGATCGTGACGGTGCTGTTCTTGTTTAATGGAATGGAGAAGTCCCAGGGCAACACCAACATCGTGTAGTAGGGTGTCGAAATGTGAGAATGAACGTCAAGAGGTCCAACATTACCTTTCGGGCTGGAGAAGGGGATGCATGGCTTGGGACCATGGCAACGGCACGAATTTTGGTTAGCGACGAGTTTTCTTGGACAAATACGGCAGCATGGTGTTAGGGATTTGAAAGGGGTTTGGAAAGCAGGAGCAATGAGCCATGGTTCAGATCTTCAGAAATGCATAGCATAATATCGTCCATTAGTATGGTTGACCAATCAAAGATTAGCTTATGTTCCAATTCATGTGGCTTTTTGGGAGAGATGATTTGTTTAAAATCAACATGTGTGAGAGTCCCTCGCATGTATGTCTCATCACTGATGGATAAGAAAGAAAAGAAGAAGTTTTGAGGTTGTCAGAGGACGAGTAAAGAGAGAGTCCTCCTCGAAGCACGCCATATCGACAAATTGGTGGCGTTGTGCTCGGTAGTAGTGAATAAGGTGCAGCATTAGAACAAAGTAGTATTGCACAGTGGAGTATTGAGCCTATATGTGCACTATGCGGACGCGACAGCCTTCATTGCCTGTCGAACCTCCAGTTCCAACATACATCACTCGTACTCCCATCTACAAGGCAATCCCAAACACAAAGTCCAGCGATAAATTCTACACTTCTGTCAAGAGTTTCCCGTCTTACCTTCATCGACTTCCACAATTCCACCGTTCACTCAAGCTACCCAGCTGAATTGAGCTCAGCGCAAGTGACCAGTACTCACTTCTTACACCTCTACACCCTCCATACTCTCTCATCATGGTACATAAACTTCCATCCCAAGTTCGTCTATGTTCATCTCACTAATAGCCATCAGTCGTTACGTGTAGCGCCGTCATCCTCTCATCCGACCAGCACAACCAACACCGCCACCCACAAGCTTTCTTCCCAGAAAACCCAATCCGTCGAGCGCGGCGCCCCTTCAGCACCCGGCCTCCACGACACTCTCCGCTCCTCACTCAACCCTTCGATTGACTCACAAAGCTCTGCACATCCACTAGAATCCCGCCTAGCGAACTGGGCCGCAACACAAGAGTCGACACGAATGAACCTCCTCCGCCGCAACTTTGGCATCGCCGAACCGCTCCGCCGTGGTATGGAGCTCAAGATGGTCCGCGAGGCTGACTCTTTCCGACCCAGTGTACTTGGCACTGCCTCGGGCTTACATGAGGATATCCTTACGGGCAGAGATGACAGTATGACTTGGGAAGATGTTTACCAGGGCCAGGACGGGCTTAAGTTGGGCCTGAACGCTGGTGGTGACGGACATGACGTGAAGTGGACGGAGGAGATGGAGAAGAAGGTCGGCATGGGTAAGTGGTGAGAGGTCTCTACATGTTTAGGGGACTGCGCACATGGACATGGTAACTCTTCAATCTCGAAAGGGAGAAAGAGGCGCGCTGGACGACTGCGAACGGTCCATCTTCTTCAGAGTCCCATCAGGGATGCCATTATCAGATCATGACCGTTCTGGAAGGTCAGACCCCGGGCGTCTCAGGCGTATGGCCCTCTGGATTTCGTGTGCGGACGAAGATCACACATTACATCGAGTCGGTGTGATCGAACAGCACGACGCATTCGATCTGGCCTGTTTCCTTGAATATCAGACATGCCGCGAGAGGTTGAGAGACCATGGGGACGTCGCCAGACGCTTCGCTTGCCGCGTGATGTGTATGTTAAAGTATTTATTGCATGAATGAGCACTCCATTCGCAAACGCCGAGTCACTTCAGCCATGATGGATGCTGGTACAACCAGAATCGCGAAGAACTTCTTGATAGCGATACCTCAACGTACGATTGTGTTAGCACCATTATTCCGTCCTCATCACTCTTCTGCCGGCGTTGTGCATACCTTCGCCGACAAATGGCAGCTTGTGAAGCGCGGTTACGATTACTTGATTACTAACCACCGAAACAGCTTATATACTACTTTATACCCCGTCGTATCCGGCCTGGCGCAGAAGGGCGAACACTCACGGCAGGCTTGAATTGCTCACGGTCGTCTCTCGCTTCAAGGCATCACCACAAGGCAAAGTAACATGCCTCCTGACGCGGATGACCTCTTCACATCCGACCCAAACTGGGCAGCCTTCGCGAAAGAGCATGGCTATCTCAAACCATCACCACTCCCTAGTGCGCCTGTCGAGCTCGACCTCGCAACCAACCGGGCCAACCAAACCATCAGCGAAGCCGAATGGGCGCGAAGTCACCCCCTCTCATCATTTGGATACACATCGTGCCTGACCACTGTCAAAGTCCGCGACGGAACCGAAATCAGCGTCAAGCTCTCCTATCCCACCCGCCAGCAGAGTCAGACCAAACTCCCCGTCCTTTTCGTTACCCACGGCGGCGGCTGGGTCCAAGGCACGCACATCACTGAGGAAGCCTGGCTCCTATGGCCACTGTACTCGGTTTTCGACCTAGCAGTTATCAGCGTCGAATACCGCCTGGCTTCTGAACACAAATTCCCTACATGGATGGATGATAGTTGGGACGTGCTTGAGCGATTGCTGTCCGATCCCGAGATTTTTGTCTCGAAGTTCCAGCCTCAAGCTGAAATCTCACTCGACGCTCAAAAGGTCATTCTGTCAGGCTCTTCTGCTGGCGCCGGCACTGCGGCATACCTCTCACAGACGTGCCGGGACAAGAATATCCCTATATACGGTGTGGTGCTCAATGTGCCTGTTCTGTGCGACTACCGCCACTTACCATCAGATTGCCGGACGTCCTATGATCAATGTACAGACTCACTGCTCTCGTCCGGGGAGATGCGCGCAGTATGGGATCTCATTATCCCCTCGGCCACGGTTGGTGCTGACCTCAAAGCATCACCTCTTCTTGGGAGGGTTGAGGGTCTACGAAAGCATTTAATCTTCGTGGCGGGACAAGATCCTCTGCGTGACGAGGGGCTTGCGTATGCTAAGAAGTTGCAGAGCGCAGGTGTGAATGTGAAATTGCATGTATTTCCCGGGGTTCCGCATTCTTTCGCCGAGTTCTGGGAGTTGGATGCCACGCAGAGGTTCTGGAGGGATATTCGGGAGGGATTGGAAGAGTGGTTGACGTGAATTGACGACTAAGGATTACGAAACCCTGGAAACCCAATGCCAGAGGCTACTGTATTTATTCCAAGCCGTTCAGAACACATTCAACAGGCTGTCTCCCATATATTTTAATTGGTGTACAATGATCACTACTAGCCACTTTCACATTTCCTACAACTTCGTTGCTATATCAGCGCATTCCCTCACCGTCCAAACCCAACAAATTTCCCAGCGCCAGCAAGCATATTACCACCTTGCTTCACGGCGCCTTTCCCAGCACCACTCACCGTCCCAGCAGCTTGCGATGCTGTGGAAGTTGCAACCTGCGCCGCACCTTTCCCAGCATTAACCGCCTGTCCAGCACCCTGGGCAGCCGTCTCGCCCACACTCTGTGCCGCTCCCTTTCCAGCATCGCTCGCCATCTGACCTCCTCGAGAAACCGTAGAAGTCACAACCTGCGCCGTACCTTTCCCAGCATCAGCTGCCATTTGAGCACCTCCCGAAGCCGTGGCGCTCACGGCCTCCGCGGCACCTCCTCCAGTCTCAACAGCAGCATCAACGCCGGCATCTTGAGACTTCTGACCTTCTTTGTCTGCAGCCTTCGTCCCGTCCTCCGCTATTGGACTCTTCACACCAGCTACAGCACTCTTTCCTTTTTCACCGACATCTTTCGCCGCAACCGTCGCATCAGACGGGATACTTGCCAACCTCTCGCCAATCGATGCCGCGGATGGCACGCCCACACCGGCCTGCTGGCTAGACTTCTTCCGTGGTCCAAGTTTTGGAACCGGCGATTTTACTCCCGACACCTGTCTGACAAGATCCGGGGTCGGGACTGACGTGGGTGGCGACTTGAGTCCTGACGGCACTTTGTCCAGTTTGGTGGGAAGAGCAGGAGACTTGACCCCTGACGGCAATCTATCCAACTTCGTGGGAAGAGCAGGAGATTTCATTCCGGATGGTACCCTGTCAAGTTTTGTGGGAAGAGCAGGAGACTTGACCCCCGATAGCGCTCTATCCAACGTCGGAGGTTTCGCTTTCTCTCCAACTCCTGGCGGCACCTTCTCGATGGTCGGTCTCTGCACATTCTGAGCCGACGACTTGCGCTTCTCCAGTTTCGGTGCCGCAGGCTTCTTCTCGCCTTTCCCACCACCAAAGCCAAATCTAGGCACACTCGGCAGATATGAAGCAGCTCGCGATGTGTAAGTCTGCCCGGCTTTGGTCGCGGCTTGAGCCGACTGTGTTGCAGCCTTAGCCGCATCACCAGCCTTCTCTGTGGCCACTTTGCCCGCATCTTGAGCCCCCTGGATACCAGTCTCACCTGCATCTTGAGCCGCTTGTGTACCAGCCTTGCCCGCATCTTGAGCCAACTGCACGCCAGCCTTACCCGCGTCACCAGCCTTCTCAGTCGTCGTATCGAGTCCCTTCTGCACAGTCTGTCCTGTGTTCTGGACTGTCGTCCCCACTGCATCTTCAACGTCCCCTGCCCCCTTTTTCACAGGCGCTGGCGCTCTGTCCTTGGCTTGATGTATGATGGGCGCATTGTCAGCCGCCTTTTTCGTCGATTTCAGAACAGGATTGTCTTTTGGATTCAGCGTATTCTTCACAGTCACACCGACTGTGTCCTGAGCGATTCCCGCAGTACCTTTGGCTGCCGATGCCGTGGTGCCTGCTGCCTTTGACGCTGATTCTGTCGCTTTCTGCGTCGCAGGCAATTTCGGCGGCTTTTTCGTTTGATCCTTACCACTTCCTCTGAGCGAAGATATATACGAAGACGCCTGTGACATGTAACTTTCCCTCTGATCCGTGGCGCCTTCCGCTGTCTTTCCAACTTGATCAGTCGATCCTGTCAAAGTTTTGCCAGCTGCATCCGTCGCCTTCTTCGTGTCCGCTGGTAAAGCTTTGTCAGTAGGCGTCGACCTGTTCACATACGGCATGCTCGGCAGGCTCTTGTAGAGCCTTGTCCCAAGGCTATCGATCGACGTCGACGCCTGCGCATCTTTCGCAGCATCACCAACCTTTGACGGATCCTTGGCCACATTCTGTACATTTTTCGCCATCTTGTCCACGTCCTTGGTCCCCGGAAGACTAGGCACGTAGAAATACTCGATCGCCCTAGTCACAAGGGTCTTCTTCGTCTGTTCCTGCACCATCTTCTCCAAGTCATTCGCCTCGGCCTCAGCTTCAGCCTCTTCATCTTCCTTTCCACCCGCCGACTCCCTCCTCATCAACCACTTCTGCTGCGATGCCAGACTATTCTTCTTTTCCTCCTTCTCGATCTCCACCAGCGCTTCGCGTTCCCGCTCCACAGCATTCATATCGATATCCTCGAACCCAATGGTCTTGAGGATCGCGCCGATTAGATACCGGTAGCGCTGATGACTGCTCACATCCTCCGACACATCAAAGTTTTCAACACCCTTCAGTCCTTCGACCTTCTGCAACCCAGCGACGCCAAATTGTATAGCACTCGTGCGATACATAAACCCCAAAACATAATCATTCACCGAGTACACGTTGACCAGTCGTCCCGCAACCACACTCCTCAAAATTCGCCAATCACTCGTATCACTCGGCGCGGGACACCCTATCAGCACCGCATTTTCAACAATCCCAAACTGTTTCCGCCTCGCCAGGCTCATGAGACAGGTATATATGACCCTCGCACCAAGGCTGTACCCGATCAATGTGACTGGTCTCTCCCCCTGTGCGCGATTGACCAAGGCATCAGCAAGAACCTCACCTGCCTTCTCGGCACGACTCTTCGCCACGCTAAACGGGTTGTCAATCACTCTCGCGACCTTCATCAGCGCCATAGGCCACATCGCGCCCGCCAACTCTGCGAAAATTGTTCGTCCAATGATTTCTTTCTGGGCATACCCCCAAGCCGCGCTTTGCACAACCCCATTCATCGCATTCCCAAGGTTCAACAGCGCCTCAAGTTCGAATTTCAGGGCGAACACCTCGGCACCAACCCCTAGCACCCGCCATGGCTTGACAACCTCTTCCTTCTCCGTCAACCACCCACTTACACCAATCGTCACTCGCAGTTTGTGATCATGCTCAGTCGCCTCGACCGCGCCCTTGCCTTCATCCTCACTCGTCTTCTTGTCATGACTTCCATGGACCGGCAGGAACTGGAAATCCTCGACTTCCCTCGCATACCGATCCATCATCTGTCCTGTCATCCTGCCACCATAAGCACCAAAAAGACCGCCAACAAGAACCGTACTTCCCGCCACACTACCCAGATATGCAGCGGCGGTAGTCGCCCCGAGGCCTAATCCGCCCATGACGCTCCCAACGCCAGCAGCGACAAGAGGCGCCGCGAGCCCACCACTAACACCGAGTATCGCTGCCCCAGCAGCCGCAGCGATCCGGACTTTGCGTTTGCGCGACTCCTTATTCTCCTCAACGCGTTTGCGAGTCTCTTCATCCGCGCTCATTTCGTTCTCTTTCGCTGCCTCAAGAAGTCCCTTGCCGGTAGTATATTCATCCTGCTCGAATGTTCTGAGCGGGAGTTTCAGCGATGCTGCGACATTCAGCAGCAACACCCGCGAGTATGCGCTGTAATGCTCCAATGACAACAAGAGTAATAACAATGAGTGCAGGATCAACGTCCTTTGATTCATACCGATTTTCGTCAGCGGAGTCTTTGTCGGCGGGAAAAGGTCCTTGAATTTGACGTTGACTACTTTATTGCCCGCCTCTATCACTTGACCCGCGCTGCTGGGGATTGTGATGGCTTTTGGCCTCGCTTTGGCGTTGATGTCAGCTTTCTCGCGTTTAGTATTAACGACCTCACCGACCCGGCCGATGACGTGTTCGCGCCATTCATCGTACGCTTTGAGAGTGTCTTTTTTGAGCGTCTTCATTTTAGGGCTGGCCAAGTCCTTGTCGTACTGTTCTTTGAGTTTGCGCTCGCGGTCAAACTCGCTGACATCGGCGTTGGGGTCGGCGGCTAGCAGTTTCTCGTCGGATGACATTCCTTGTTTCAAGAGAGTTTTGTTGAGGCCGGCAGATGAGTCAAAGTTGTCGAGAATAAGCTTGCGCATGGATTCGGTGAGGTTTGCGATTAGCAGGGTGAGGTCAACTCTTTGATCCTCGTCGAGGACGCTTGTCAAGTCGACTTGGTCTTCTGGCTTGTCGCTCTTGCCGCTGGGGCCTGAAGGCTTTTCTTCTGCGGGCTTGTCTGATTTCTTGTTGTCGCTTTTAGGGCCGAGCTTTGGTGGCTTCTTCTTCGGTGGCTGTTCTGGATCCTTCCCATCGCCGTTGCTGGTTGGCTCTGGAGGTTTCTGTTCTGCCTTCTGATCGGCAACATTGTCATCGCTCTTGTCAACGGACTCTGCAGGTCTCTGTTCTGTCACTTGGTCGGCGTCCTCATCGGCACCCTTGTAAAGGTCGGCGTCCTCCTCCTCGTCATCGCCTTCGTCAATGGGCTCTCGAGGTTTCTGTTTTGCAACTTGATCGGCTTCGTTGTCATCGCCCTTATTAGTGAGCTCTGAAGATTTCTGCTCGGCCACTTGATCGCCATCGTTGTCATTGCCCTTGTCGATAGGCTTTGGAGGTTCCTGTTCTGCGACTTGATCTGTTTGCTTCTCGTCGCGCTTGGCACTGAGCTTCGGTGGCTTTCTGACTGCCAATTGTTCTGTTGGATTCTTGTCACCATTACCAGTAGTCTCTGAAGGTTTTTGGACTGCTGCTTGTCCTGTTTGATTCCGATCACGTCTAGGACCGAGCTTCGGTGGCTTCCGTTTTTGTTCTGACATTTTGCAACAGCCACAGCTTAGGCGAAATGCTCCTGCAAGGCTGAAGGTTCGATAATTGCGGGTTAAACCACAACAAGAGATATGCTGTATATCAGATGACTCGAATGATCTGTCACACAATCAGCAGTACAGTGTAATTTGATAAGCACCTCAATCAAAGCGCGATAGAATGGCTGGGTATGGAGGTAAATGGGAAGGGTGAATAGTTGGGATGAGGAGGTGTGGCGGTGCTCCTCAAGCTGGAACGTGGAACTGGAGCATTGCAATGACGTTATTTTCTTGTACCTGAGCCCCTGATCCCTGTAAAATAAACCCATGCCACGAGTTCGATCAAGGAAACCCCGAAATATAATAAAAGATGATGACAGAAGCATTCGTGTTCATCGCTGGTACCTTAAAGTCGGACAATTTTCATTCAATTCGTGTCTGCGTGAGCACGTTTTCTTCAAGTGTCAGACCTAGAAACAGATCGACATGCGATGAAAGTATGCAATCCTGAATATTTTGCCTGTAGGACATTTTCCATTCAATTCCATGTCCTTGAGCATGCGTTGAACAGATCTTCATGTCGTCTAAAGAATAGTTCCGAAACTGCACGTTTTGGTTAGCACAAGATCGACAGGGGAGTTTGGCAGAGAAACACGCACCCAAAAGTCTGCTTGATACTGCGCACATAGTATCCCTCCCAATTGCGCTGTACAACCTCTTCTTGTCCAACAGGTACTCCAGTCCAAGTCACTCTCATGTTGGTCACTCGGTCGACATCGTTCTGATCAAAGAAGATCTCTTGGGTACTCATATGTCCTTCGGGCCATTGCGCTAGTCTCCATTTCTGAACGAGCTTCTTTGGAGGTTCTAATGTCACAAATTCTCCTGTCACGTTTCCGTCGAAGATAGCAAATTTGGCTCCCACTTTGGCTCCTTCGAAGACTCTAGGTGGCGCGCGTGTAAATGCGGCAAGGCGTTGAGGATCGGTGAATGTCTGGTACATTTCATCTGCCGTCGTTCGGAACTCATCATTTGCCGTTACTGTGGTTGTATTGATTGATGACTTGCCCGTGGTGGTCGTCGTTGTTTTGTTGGTCTGAATTGGTGTTCGCTCGCTACCCGCATGCCATGTAGGTGTCGCGAATCCGCTTGAGGGGTTTGATCCAGGTTCGTGTTGTAGGTCTTTTCCGTGCTCTTTTATCAAGGCAGGACTGAGACTTGAAAAGACCTTTCGAAGCTCGGGAGTGAGTTTTGATCGCACAAGATCTTTGACAGGCTGTTTCTCCTTTGTTTCCGAGTAAATGTCTATCTCAAACTGCTCAGTGTCAGTAAAGCGTTGCCTCGTTGCGTCGGTGAGTTAGCACTCGAAACATACAACGTACTCGTCTGGTTCTGTGTCATATGCACATTCTGGAACACGAATGCTGCCACTGACATCGACGTCGTCTGCTGTCTTGCCTATACACAATCTGTAAGTCTTCTGATGGCGCACATCAGCGTCAAGTCTGCTCATACCTTCGTACTCCAATTGCAGCACCACATCGTATATTGTTATAACTTTGCCCTTTCTCTGGCTCACCTCCACATCACCGTCCATAGAGATCAATTTTGTGATTTTTGCAGACACCCCATTCTCTTCGGCAGAAACATTCTTGATCTCAGCGTCTAGGTAGTCCTTGGCCCACTGTCCCGCATCTTTCATCACCCAGTGCCAGTTGTTGGGGTTGTGGAGGACCATGTTTGCGGAGTTTTAAAGAGAGGTGATCGGAGGTAGAGCCAGGAATCCTTTGCAGCACGAGTTAGCAAAGGTGTCTGGTATCGTCATATGTACAATAAATCTGGGAGAAAGAGTTTTCAGATTGTAGGCAAATTGCCATTATGAAAGCTGATCCGCATTTAAAGAGTACAAGTCTTCTCAGACTGGTGCCAGCTGTAATCTCATCACAAAACACGAGGGTAACATGACTATGGTGACATACCTTTACAGCTGTTCAACGTGTACCGGTGTCGACCCGAATGAGCATCCTTTCGGAGTCGTGAGATTTGAAGTCGAGAGTGAAGCGCGGGCCTTTTCAACCGCCAGAAACATCTAGAAATTTGAGTCCAAGCGAGAAATTCCCCGCCAAGAACTATTAAGTAAGGCTGCGCTCTGGCAAGGCTGCGAGGCTGTGGAATGAAATTTGGCACCGACTGGCTAGGAGTGCATCCACGATACAAGTTCGAAATCCAGCAGGTTTACGACAGCGTACATCTTGCCAGCAAGCTAGTGGGTATATGCAATAGACCTGACAAGCTCTAGCCCATTAACACCTACTGCTATGTCGTTGTGCGCGAAAGACTCCGAAGCGACAGTAAGGAACGATGCAATGCTTGAGATGAGGGAAGGCTTCATGACCATCGATATCTGACTCTAGAACAAAATTTTCAACCGCTATGAAGCGGTTGATGGCGCTTAAGCGCGGAGCTCTACCTGCCTTCCAACCGGCTCCAATACTCCTGACACAAGACAAGTGTGATGCTAATAACCATCCGAGTCACTCCTTCCTCAACGAGCATTCTCAAGGTACTCGGCACTCGGCTTCTCGTATTTGGCACAGAAAAAGCGCTTGCTGTTGATCGACAACCACACGCTGAACTTGCCCACCTCTGTCTTCAACCTCGCAATCGCCTTGTCATCCATGTTGGTCTGTGCAGTGAGCTCTCCCATATTCGCTGTGAATAGTCAGCGTAAAGGTTATCATCCAGATGGGAAAGCAGGCTTACTGAGCATTCGAGCAACGAACTCAGCACCATAGCAATCTCCTGGGCCAGAACCTTCCCATTCCTTGTACTTTCCAGACTCCCAAAGCTTGCGAACCTGCAAGATTATCATGTCAGTAAAAGAATGTGTAAACACCGTGCTTCTGAACATACATCTTGCCATTGAGGACGCTCGAAGCGGTACAACAAGAGCTTGCCCACAGTAGTCTCGAAGTACTGCTTCATTCCCACGACAAACTCCTCCAACACATCGTATTCTGCGGAGCCAGGGATTCTGTTGACCTTCTCTTGTGAGAAGTATTCCTCGAAGATAAGGTTCGCAGGGGCCTTGCTCGGGAGAGGGACAAGGGTCATCGACTTCGTAACATTCTCCCAATCATCAACGAGCAGGTTCTTGAGGTTGTCTGGCATCGGCATGCGGACCGTTGGTCGAGAATTGAACGAATCTTCCTGTTCAGATCTTGTCTTAGTAGGGTCCTCATCATCATGTAAAGTACGGCAAATAAACAAGTCCAAGTCATTCTCCTCATTGTCCTGGGTCATGTCGTCAACTTCCGTAGCATTGTCGTCCGCATTGTCTTCCTGGTCTCCGAGCTGGGGTCCTGGTACCTCTCCATTCAAGTCCGGCTCAGTCTCTGTGTCCAATGTGGGCGACTTGTATGCAGGAGCCTCCCAGTCAAAAGGATGCTTGAGAGTCTCTCGCATAGCAGACTCTGGCCAATCCCGGTCATCTGGCATCTGCGGATTGGTGTCAAAGTTTGCAAGGTCCTGTCCACTAGGACCGCCGCCGCTTCTGCGACGTTCCCGACGACTGACATAGGTTGGACGATAAACCCGGCCAGCTTCAGCAGCTTCTTCCATCTCATTCTCGATCAAGTTTTGTTCCGTAAGCGTTGTTCCGCCAATGAGAGGGGCATTAATGATGCGTGGTCGCTGCGCCGCCGTAGCATTACTGATCTGTTCGGGTTCATCGAGTGGTACAGGTAGGGCAAGGACTTGGTCGAAGGACAGCTTCAAATCGGCTATGAGCGCGTCCAGCTCTGTCGGAGTAAATCTTTGGCCAGACTGCAGGATTCTCTGGTATTCCGCATCATTTCCGCCGCTGGACCGAGTACGACGAGAGGATGAGGTGGGCCGATCAGACATTCTTGTGCTGCGAGTCAACGGTCTTCCGATGCGTGTTGATGTTTTTGTTACGTCGGGAGAGGGTGAAAAGGATTCTTCAGGAGTTGAAGGTCGTTTTGGAATTTGAATCGTGGGTGTGGCATTTCCTTGCGCGGGTTCGCCCTTTGCGCTCCTCTGTAGTGTCGAGACGACCTCATCTTCGCTGTCTGGCACCTCTGCGTCTTCATCATAGTTCGTGACTTGTCTCGGTCGCAAGCCAAGAGAACCGCGACGAGTTTTAGGCGTGATCTTCAGACGAATTTTTATAGGCGCGATTGGTAGACCACTACCAGCTCCAACATTTTCAGATTCAGACTCGTTGTCAGAAGCGCCTTTTGACTGTTTTGCTGCGGTCTTCTTCTTCTTGTTCACAGGCTTTGCCTTTGTCTTCTTGACTGGTTCGTCGAAATCACTGTCCAAGGATGGTCTTTTCTTTGATGAAGTACCGGACATGAGATTTGTTGCCTTCACAGCGGCATGCCGTGGAACATATGGTTTGAGATCCAGATCCAGATCCAGACCCAAGAGTGTCCTGCTGCCTTTGCGTCCTTTCTGCTGTGGAGCATGGTCGTCGCTAGCTTCCATGTCCAGCTCCAATTGGTTATCCGGTGGATTCCTGGTTTGATTTCCAGTTCGATATCCTGAATTGCCTTTGGGATCTTGTGTGAAAGAATCGATATCCATTTCGTGTCCAGAAAGAGGTCCAAGAGTATCCGGGGTATCCAAGGCGGTAGGTGCAGTATCCAAAAAAGGGCTCAACATTGGGGAAAATGGAGAAATATCACGGGTAGGTGTACGGGGTATGGGACCACGAACCTTTTCAATATCGTTGTCTCTTGCTCGCTTCGAACCTCTACCGCCGGCGGCAGGGACGGATGATGTACGTTCTTCACTGCCACGGCCTGAACCGAACTCTGAGCCTTGACCACGTCGGGTTTTGCCTGTGGGTTTTGGGGCGGCTTTGGGGGCGTTCGCTGCGGCCAGCTCTTTCTTCAAGTTGGCTGCGAGTTCTCGATTCTCATCTGTGAGCTTGCGCAGTCGATCTTGGGGTACCCAATCATCCCAACTAGACGAAGTTTGGTCAGCCATGGTGTCTTTTGAGGTTTCCAGGAAGGATACTGGTGGTCACGATCATTGTTGACGGGTTGTGTTGGTAGCTAGTCTTTGTTGATGACGAGACAGTGAGGAAGATCGGTTCTAGAGTCTCGTTCATTCATTGCAACGTCCGACCACCGACACCGGCCTATATGATCAATCGCTCATTGGACAAAGTCAAGGGTGCGGCGAGCTGAGCACCGCAGGCCCCAAACAACAGGTATTCCGAAGTCAAGAGCATCAAGAAGACAGAGAAGTGGATGAGACAGGGGATTGAGGAGACTCACGTATTCTTCCACCCTTTGTAGTGGACTCGATATTCGTGAGCGCTGGTCTTGTCTTTTGGATCGGTCCTCCGGACTTCAAGCACTTTGGCGTCGTACAGCAACTCGCCGTGGAAGCACAGTGCTTTCTCATCCTTCTGGTACATGGGCTTGCTCTCAGTCGCCTGAGGCGCCATGGCGAGTCGTCGATCTGATTCCGGTCGCGCGACTCAAAATGTTCAGACTCCTGACGCGATGTGGTGAGGATCAACGAAAACGAGATATTGCTGTAGGACGAACAGCGTTAGTACTATTGGGGCTTCGATATCAGTACCGAGAACAAAGAGACTATGAGAAAGATGAACTGAGCAGAGGAGGTACTGGTGTGAGTGAAGGAAGAGTCGAAGGCAGTTGTCGCAACACGTGATCCAGTGTCACGACTGTGCATCGCCCGCTGATTGGCGGGCGGCAACGCGTCCAAAAGACAGCAGGCATAAAAGACCCTTCACTCCTACATCCTTTATCGATACAGCCACGTCGGAGAAGCAGTGGAGGCCCCAGTGGAAAGGACCTGGCTGCTTCGACAGCGATCCTGACACGTACGACGACGAGTTCCCCCTGAGAATCTCATGCGAGAGACGGTCTCCTCCAGACACGACCACCGCACAACTGCTGGCTATATCGTCGCTAGAGACAGGCCGTGGATGAGCAACAGGCCTAACAGGCGACAATATTGGCAAGATATATCTTGTTCTCCAACGTCATACAATTTACGCCATTTCGCAATAAGGGTCCATGTGGTAAGGGACGTCATCAAGTCGACCAAAGGTGCTTTTTGTTGTCAAGAACCCAAGAATTGAGGTGTGCATCAACACCAGTGTTACTTCCAAACTAGCCTGGGACTTAGCATCTGCGTCTGCACATTTCTAGAGTGACAGTCTGTCTAGGGCACGGACACAGAGACTGAACCGGACTGGGACACAGAGACTGAACCAGACTGGGACAGAGAGGAACAAAATTACCAGGAGCGCACGAAGAAACACACGCTGGACACCGGGACGACAATGCCACGGACAACGACCAAGAGAACAATGAGGCTAACAACGTTGACTTGTTTATTGCCCGTGCTTTGCAAGTGATAGCCCCCAGGTCAGCAACGGACCTTGTGGACCACGGGACCGGGTAGCAAGCCGTCCGCTCAGAGTATAGCTCCGACAGTGACCCATAGGAGGACGTTGCTCATAGCACGAGGCAAACCTCTGAGCTGGAAAAGCCCCAAAGACCCTGTCAGCTCATTTGCAGTATTGGTCGGGCAGCAAGCGAAAACGATCAAAAGCAAGTACTTTCTGGCCAGTCGACACTGCCTTCGAAGACTCCTACAGTCTGGTCAGCGATTCACTCCAACAGAGCAGACCTCCCAGTGAAGCCCATTGACGCGGCACGATTTCTGTTGTTGTTGGTGAAGGAGGTCGTCGTGACACTCAACCAGATTGAACGACTGACACCCATTGGTGACCTCCCTACACATCGCCACACTCTCCAGGTGTCCGACAAGACTACAATACAGAGCTTGTAACGGACGACCTACCATACGACAACCCTAATCCAGGTCATCGTTTGTGGGATCCTTCGACCATTCACGGGAGCAAAAGTCCTCACAGAACAAGAAGACGAGAACCGAGCCTTGGCCTTTCACGGTAGCAACAGTGTGACCACCAAGTCCAGCTCATTTCACTCTTAATCTGATCAAGCTTCGAGAAAATCACACAGAAACCTTGGGTCTCACCGATTCCACCAAATCGAACAGCGCCTGCTAATTGTCAATCGCACCTTCCCTCGACCCTAAATCAACACCTTCCACACTCTCAACAACATTTCTCACCTTCCACCTTCCACAACTTCCAAACATGGCACCCTCACCGCCCACCGAAGCCGAAATCTTACAATCATACCTCCTCCACCCATCTCCTCTATCCACCATCCTCCCCTACACAGCCTTCCAGGCCCTCATCCCGGCCTCATCACGCCAGAACCCTTCCCTGAAACGTTTGTACCGTGACCTCCAATTCCAGCGAGACATCACCATCGACGACGTTCGCCGCCGCGTCGAAGAAGAGTGCCGCCGCAGCACCACCCTAACAGCCCATCTCGCACGCCAAATCCATCGAGAAGAGAATGAACGGGCACGGGAACAATCATCACGCGAACGGGAGCGGAACAGAAACAAGCTCAAGCGAAAACGAGACGGAGAACGAACAAAATTTGGATGTTCCACACAACGAAATACACCAGGGTCTCTCTCGAGGAGCGACAACGGAGTCAACGGAGACCACGACGATAACCAGAACGGCAAACCATTCGATAGTCACGGTGACGAACACGACAATTACGACGTTGGTTCCGGATCAGACGCAGACGAGCACACGGATGGGTGTGGTCCTGCCGAGGTAGATATCGACAGAAATCTGCACGGTCCATTGGGAAGTACATTACCGAGCAAGAGTCAAAACAATCACACGACGGACTCGCTGCTGAAGGCTATGAGAACGGCAAAGGAAGATCTACTGTCAGAAATTGCGGCGCTGGAAGAACAGGTTGACACGGTTCACAAAGACTGTGAGGATCGTGTGGGAGGGCTGAGTGATTTGCGGTATGGGCGCTTTGCACAGAATAGAATTAGCACCGAGAGTGCGAATGGCGAAACAAGTATTGAGAACGAGGTTGTGGTTGCGCTTGAGGAATTGAGGGTACGGTTACAATCTGCCGAAGGTCAAGGATGAAGAGGAGGCGCGACCCGCGGTATGGACGACGATGAGGCCGGCATTGATCAGCATATGCAGGGATTAACATAACGAGTATGGTATTGAACTTGAACTGACTTGTTCGCGAACGAATTGAATGATGGAAGGGGCAAACGACATGGTACTAGACGCAATTGTATAACACCGGCATAGAATTGTTTTGGCAGGAACATTGACAAAGTTCATATTTCATCAGAGTAATATCGTCACACTGTCAGGCAATCCTACTACAGTACTCACGTGTATAATTCGTCTCACAAGTCAAGTTTCCAGAATACTCTTCCAGCCTCAATATGTTCAACATCAACTCCTCCGCTGATTCCTCACTTATGCGCCTCCAGCACCTTATCCATCTCCTCGGGGCTGCCCATGAAAATACCCGACCGATCATGGATAGTCGCAGGCTTAATATCCAACATTCTAGCCATATTGCTGTCCACGGCGTTGCCGCCCGCGTTCTCCATGACCATAGCCATAGGCGCACATTCGTACAGAATCCTCAGCTTGCCCTTCGGCGACTTCTTGTCGGCGGGGTAAGCGAAGATACCGCCGTACAACAACGTGCGGTACGCGTCTGCGACCATGGATCCGATGTACCGGGATGAGTAGGGCTTGCCGCCTTCTTCTTTGGGGTACTTGAGCGATTCGAAGTATGCCTTTGTCTTGTCGGTCCAGTACATCGAGTTACCTTCGTTGACGGAGTAGATGGCGCGTTTCTTGGGGATGCGCATGTCGGGGTGGGTTAGGATGAATTCGCCTAGGGCGTTGTCCTGTTATTCACAGAGTCAGTACTGCATGTCATGAAACTCTCGTGTCTGAGGGTCAAGGATAGGTCGAAATATTACCAAAGTGAAACCATTAACTGAGCCGCCCTTCATGGTGATGACTAGTTGAGCGGAGGCGCCGTACATGGTGAATCTGGACAGAGTCAATGACATTCATGACAGAAAGAAGAGGGAGGGTAGGGACATACCCAGCAGCAAGCAATTCCGAACCGGGCATCAACAGATCCTCAGCCGTAGGCTTGCGGCCAATGACACTGTCTGGGAGCTTGAAAACGCCGAAGATGGTACCAACACTGACTCCAGCGTCCAAGTTGCTTGAGCCGTCGATTGGGTCACATGCAACTACATATCTGGCATTCGGGCTGTCGTCAAAGTATATGATCTCGTCCTCCTCTTCTGAAACAACTGCTCGACACCGACCAGAACCTCGCATGGCGGCGACGAACAGATCGTTTCCAATCACATCGAGCTTCTTCTGGTCGTCGCCAGTAATGTTGGACGAACCGGCCAGACCGGTCAAGTTGATCAGCGTAGCTCGTCGGATGTAGTAGGCAATAGATTTGAAGGAGAATTGCAGGGCGTGGCAGAGAAGTCTGTAACTCGCGTTAGCTTGGTGGTTTAGCTGAGGAAGAGTCTACTGACGTGAAATCACCAGTGGCTTCCTTGTGCTTTGCTTGTTCTTCGGTCAGGAACCGTGTGAGGGAAATGATGTCGGTGTTGATCTTCTCCGTTCCAGTGCCACTCGAGTAGCCATTGGAACCGCCGTTGGAGGCCATTTTAGTAGATGTTTAGACAGGAAAGCTCCTACGCAGGCAGAGAACAGAGGTAAGAGGTCGGCACGCGATAGACAGAGTCGGGCTCGGTGGAATGGATGAGGACGACGTCAGATGCAGGGAACCGAGCTTCGTTGGAGTAGGCTTCAATTCAAGAATCTGGGGTAAGAATGCAACCAACACAAGCACAGTCAGAATGAGGTAGTGGAAGCAAATGTATGGATTTCAATCAGGAGCGCAAGATAGCAAGATCAATTGTTCAAATAGAAGATCGTTCAGAATTCCGATGGCCCCATCCTCGGGTGGTCGAGGCATTTGACTTCATCACAGTCTAGCCATGGAGAGCCCGTCGGGAGATGTTGCTGGACCAAAATTGTGGGATGGATACTCCGCATGCCACCAGGAGACGACAATCCGAAAGAAGATGGCAGCGATTGGGATTCGATTCGTTCCGCACAAAGACGAGGAGATGCGAAGAGAAAGTGGATGGAGGGGCAACAAGTGGGATGTAGAGACAAGTCTTTTCCGATTTCTTCCGGAGGGTTTCCTCGGCAAAGATACACCGAGCAATTCCAGGTCGCGGGTAGATGCGGAATCTTACTCAAGACTCCAACGGCATTCCTCCCCTCAAGTAGGTAAGCAGTACCTCATCCGTTCAGATATGATTAATGGTACATGGGACTGGCAACTTATTATATGATAGTGGTCAGCACCTTTTGAAATGTGTCGCCTCATCTTCCCTAAGCATTACATGATAGGCCCCGAGACACAGTTGTTGTCCTAATGCTGTCCGATATGTCTTCCTCTCTTACGCCTCGTTGAGCTTCTCCGCACGTCGATAGAACGGAGGCAATGGTTCGAGCTTCTGCCTCAACACCCAGACACGGAAGTGCCAGACGGCATTCTTCATCTGGTAACTCATGTGCTTCCGCGTACTGACTCCAAAGACCTGGTCAAGCTCTTCAAGTGTAAGGGCCTATTCTTCCGTTAGCAAACACGCAACGAGACAGTGATGCAAGAGGCAACATACCTTGGTCTCAGGCACGAACAGTAAAATGAGTACCCAAAGGATCAGGCACCAGGCACCGTACCACCCAAACGCGCCTTGTGGCTTGAATGCACTCAGAAGATGTGGCCAGCTAAAACTCAAGATGAAGTTGAAACACCACGTTGTAGCTGTTGCAAAGCTCATACCCACATCACGGTGGGTCACAGGGAATGCTTCAGCCGAGTATGTGAAAGGTACGGGACCTTCGCCAGGACTGTAAAAGCATTCGAAGAGGTACATTCCCGTAGTAACCATTCCGACCTTCGCTTTGTTGTTCTTGATCCAGAAGCTGAACCCAGTCCATAAAAGGAAGATGGCGAGGAAGGGAAACGTGAAAAGTAGGAGGACACGACGGCCCCAACGATCGATTGTGAAGACGGCTGGCAGGGCGAAGACCCAGTTCAGAATGCCAGTACCCATCGACGCCAGCAATGCGTCTGTCGTGGAGTATCCGGACTCGATGAAGATGGTCGTACTGTAATACGCAATGACATTCACACCACAGAACTATTGTTGCCATGTCAGATGCTGAATCCAATTCATAGCTAACCAAGAGATCAGTAAACTTACCTGTTGACCAAACATGACAATCCAACTAGCCCAGGCGGCACGGCGGTTGCGAGGGATAGTGAAAAGCTCGACGAATTGAGTGAACAGGTTCTTCCCCTTGAGAGCCTGACGCTCCAACTCGACACCGACGTAAGTATAGTAGGTATCTCTTGCTGCCTGCAGATCGCAGTGGCGCAGACGTTGGAACGACCGGAAAGCCTTTTCAGGGTGGTTGTGCTGGATGTACCATCTGCGTCCTATTAGCAACAGCCTGGTCCTACGTATTCGAGACAGTTGACGTACCTAGGACTCTCGGGGCAGAAGTAGACCTGGACGCAAACGATGATAGGAAGTACGACAGTGCTGCCCAGCATGAGTCTCCAGCCGAGATCTGGGGCGAGACCACCAAAAGCAACGCCCATGATGTTTCCCAACATGATACCTGCAACGGACTTAGTATATACTGGATACACAACTGCAGACAGCTTACCGAAAGCCGTCCACATCTGCCACATCATGACAAGAGCGCCCCGAATAGGAGCTGGGGCGCACTCTGCAGAGTAGACAGGGACGGTGGAGGACTTGGGACCGATCCCCAGACCTGACGGAACCTGTTAGGTGCTGATTCTGGAGAGAAGTGGGCAGTTGTCAACCTACCGAGCACGAATCGAGCAACGAATAGATTGACCCAGGAATTTGCAACTCCTTCCCAGATCGAGGCAACGGCGGCAATGAAGCAGGAAATGAAGATGGTGCCTCGACGAGCGAAGAGTTTGTTCATGGGCTCGGTCAGCCAGCAGCCGAGAATGGCGCAACATAGATATGGTGCGCCCACGATCAGTCCGGTCAGATTGTCTTGCATCTGGTGCGGAATCCATCAGTACCATTCTTTGTGCAGACAAACATGAAAGCGCCATAGAGTGGATAAAGCATTCCTTTGCAGGTGATGTGAAGTAGCATGGACAGGGTGATACTCACGCTGGACGAGAAGCGATTCGTATCCGTTATACCAAGCTGCTTGAGATATAGAGCCTGGGCTCCGTTGTTGACAGTCTCATCCATACCTTGCACGGCGGCGGCCATAGAACACATAATCACGAGGAAATACAGCATCCAAGGCTGATGCCAACGATGAGTATGCTCTCGAGTCAAGATGTCGCGGTCCTCCTGAGTTAATTCAGAGATCTTATCCGTTTCATAAGGACGTTGAGCGATCAAGGCGCCCTTCTTGAATGCATCGAGGTAGTCCATGAGATTGTGCTTGGAGCAGAAGGTCTCGACATCCTGTAGTAGTTGTTCCTTGGGGATATCGCTCAGCGGGTTCTCGAAGGCGGCGCTCAAGTTGCTGATGTCAGGGTCGATCACTGAACTTCTTCGGCGCTTTCCAGCATGCTCAACATTGGCCGCACTGGCACCAACAGCGGTTCTGTCGCTGGACTGCGATCTCTTCTCACGAATCTTTTCACTCTCGGTCATGTTTGGGGTGTATAAAATCAAAGATCAGGGCGAAGCAATCCTTGAACTGAATTGGAGTTGCCAGGCAATTGGAGCATTGCAGGAAGGATCCGAGAGGGTTACCTGCCTTTTGTATATCTCTTCCATCTCCATCTGGGCATGCCCCAGCATGTGAACCTTGGGGTCGTCGCATGTCAAGGCGCCATTGCACAGACGATGAAGATCGACGTCATCGTATAGTCTTGGGCGACTATTATTGGTAATCATAGTGCCCTAAGGAGATAGTGTGGTACTCGTATAGAGTATATCACAGTACTCATCGAGATCGGATCCAAGACAGGGGTCGGCTGTCACGGCTGTGGTCAAGGCCTGTGAGAATATTGTGTCACTAGATTGTTAAGGCTTGTCTATACCAGCCCGAGTTTAGCACATATATTCAGGCCAAACACTGCGGAGAAGTTACCCATTGTTTGAGTATCTTGGCCATCCAAATCGTGTGGTGGTTGGTTTTCTTGTGTGGTCAGATGAGACGTCTGTGGAGATGTGTCGATCGAGCATTGCAACGTGGGATAGTGGTGTTGATCATGATCGACGTCCAGTCATCTGAACAATTGGAAGTCTGCCCAGAACGCCTCAGCCGTTCGCCGAGAAGACTTGCAGGCATGAAACTTCCACACAGTCACACAAGGGCGAATGAGATGCCGTGAACAGGGGGTTAGGGCCGCCCATGTTGCAAGAGTACTCGTAAGACAAGAAGTTAGTATTGTGATAGTACTAACATATACACGCGACACCTCGATATGTTTCGGAAAGTCGGCACCATGCGTATTTGCCATAGAACCTTACGATGAAGATTGTCGAGTGCTATGACTGCGACTTCGACCCGGAACTTCCAATGCGTACCCCTTGTTCCAAAATATTCTCCTTGCACAACGATGCACTGAGTGGAGTGAAAATGAGGAGCGATTCTTCATTGTATAAACAGCTTTGTATTGCTATAAGAACCATCTCTTCGGCCTTATGCGACGAACAGCAAGGTTTATTGTGCCAAACTCTCTGAAGAAGTGGCGAAGACGTTAGTAATACGGGTCGACGGTGACTGCATTGATTGCTGCTCGGCATGAGTGAAACACTCGTCTCGATCCTTCGAATGTTCGTTTCACCAAACATAACGGAACGACGTGCTTCCTTCCAGGATCCTCTCGCCACGATCCGCCGGCCTGTTTCGCCCGAATGAGGAAGGGAATCGTGATCGCGGTCAACAGCATCGACCACGCTACAAGGGCACAGCATGCGACAAGGCCGGGAACGAAGTCTGGTGCATCCTGTGAAACAAGAAATTAGCAATCGGCAATCATCCCGCAACGAAAGGCCGTTCAGACGCACCTGCTGTCTAAAGACCAATCCCGAATAGATACCACCAATTCCCGCTGTTGAGACCTGGATAGCAGCCAGAACCGATCTCTTTGCGTCTCCTCTGATGTTGTTCTGTTGCCAAGATGCTGCTGTGACGATCAAGCCGTTGCACCCGCAGGACCCCAAGAACGATCCTATATATCGTGGTGTTGGATGGTCTAGGAAACCAATCATGCACAAGCCTATGATGCCCAGAGCGCCTTCCAGGATGACCAAAGGCCCCCGGATACGGTACTTGTCCGAGATGATGCTGATTAGGAGGACAAATATAACCGCAAGGGCTGCTGGCGGCGCGGCCAACAGGAATGACTTCGTTTGACTGTACCCTAACCCCCGTCGGAGGACGATCGGAAGGAACAATAAGAGGCCATAGACGCCGGCAGCACCTGCCATGTATATAAATGACCTGGCGGACAATATCAGTTATTGATAAGACACGTTGGCGCGCTGCTTGCAACTCACAGGGACCATACTCGCCAATCGAGACCGACTGCTTTAATGGTACGCCAGGTCACGCGTTCCCCCTCGGCCGAGCCCCGATCTCGAACGAGACGCGCTCTAAGCACTTGGGCCTCATCGACGGAGAGAAACTTGGCCTTCTGGATCTCGCGTTCCGGGAAGTCTACAATGAGGAACCATGCTGTTATGGCTATCGCGATGGTAATCGTACCCTGGACAATGAATATATACTTCCAGCCATTCGTGCCAGGGTCATCGGCAATGTGGGTCAGACCGACGCAGAGAATGTTGGCAAAGGAGGATAGGAAGGAGCCGGTCATGAAGTAGACGGCGACCCTGTCTTGAGTCAGTTCGATGCCGATTTACGTTGGGGGTGAAGCGCATCAGACCTTTTTGGCAACTCAAACTTCGGATACCAAGAAGCCATGAGATATAGGCATCCTGGAAACAGTCCCTACACGTATGGTTTAGCCAAAGACCTCGCATACAGTATCAAGGGCCATCGCATACAGCCTCACAGATACCCAGGAGAACACGACAGGCCGCCACGGTTTGCCAATTCTTGCTGAAGCCAATGCCCAGGGTTACCAATCCCCAAGCAAGTGTAAGAAAGGACAGCCACGATGCAGGACCAAGTTTTTTCAGCACCATGTTACTTGGGATTTCGAACACGATGTATCCCACGTAACAGACCAGGACTATATCCGCAGCCATTGTCAGATTCAGCTGGCAACTTTGGGGAAGAAGCTTCTGCTCTGAGGCGACGTGGAGCGCTTACTTGTGATAGAGGCACGGTTTCCCACAGCAAGGCCCGTAGCTTCGTCCAGGCCTGCGATTCTGGCGCTTCCCAGATTGGTCCTATCGACCAGCGCCATGGTGTAAATGGCAGCGAGAATGGGAACAAGGCGCAGGTCCAGCTTCCGCCTGGCGAGAGGTTATCTTGTGATCTCTTGATGGATGCTTGTGCCTTTGGGTGACCACGGGCTTCACACGTACCTGACTTTCTTCTCCAGGCGCTCGTCCACGCTTCCATCGTGCCTGTGTTCTACCGTTTCCAGGTCCAGGTTGGAAAAGGTAGCATTTTCGGCATGCTCCGGGGACTGTTGCAAAATGTCTGTTTTGGCCTCCGATGGCAAAGCTGAGTGGCGTTGTAGTTCAGTCATGTCTCCGTGGTCGAGTCAAGGTCGAGAGGGCTTGGAAGGTTTACACCAAAGAACATGGGTCACAGGGGAGGAATCAGTACAGAAGCGAATATAACTTACATTGGAGATCATGGCAAGGAAAAGCAGCCTTGATATAGATGGCAAGGTAATCGTTAGACGAACTTCAGGTATGACCCTTCCCCAACATGGAGCGGGTGGGTCTACCTACGATGAACACTCTGGGGAGGCGACCTTGGCACGATTCACCATGGGCGGGACAAGGACGAATTTGGGCGGCTTCTGGGACCAGGGCCTTCCAAGTATCGGGTCAGCTTCGGTTCCATCGGTCGCTAGACTATCTTGAAGCGTCTCGCGGTGTTTTGTCGAGACTTGTTGCTCGATCATATCGCCACGGAGTCAGAAAGAGAGCTTATCAAACATTCACGGAGCCGCTGCATGTCATCGGGAGAATTCGATGTCTTGGCTGTATGCAAATACCCGCCAATGCATGTCTTGTCCGCATGTATTCTTACTACAATTTGAACGTGGACGCACAGGGGTGGCCGCGACCGTGACCGTGACCGCGCCTGAGCGGCTCACGTACCTCAATCCCTCCCCCTGCGATGCAAAGTTTCCCAGTCTCGAGGACCCTAGTCTGGAAGACGACTAGATTCTGGTCCCTCGCACTTCCGTCTCCAGAGGGCGCCAAGCTCCACGATTCCGTTCGCAGCGTCTGGCCGGGTATGACGGTCCCCACAAACTTGACCTTGATGCTCCGATACATGCCGTACCGTTGGAACAACTGCTTCCCCGCGATGCCCATGGAGCACATCCCATGCAGAATCGGGACGGGGAAACCCGCATGTCTGCTGAAGTCCGGGTCGACGTGCATGGCCATGCGGTCGCCTGTTAGCCTGTACCAGGCGGCCTGCTCTTCGGGGGTGCGGAAGTCGTCGACGGCGTCAGGACGCCGTGCAGGCATGGCGTATGTGCGCGACGACGCGGTGTGGAAGGGCCGCTCGCGAGGACCGCCGAAGCTGCCGGCCCCGCTCATGAAGAACGAGAGTTCGTTGTAGAAGAGCGGCGCTCTTGTGGTGGCGTCGACGGTCGTGTAGCCGGTGATTGCGACGGCGGAACCGCCTTTGTCCAGGACTTCGATCAGTCGTCGCGTCGTCGAGAGGAGGCCGCTAATCGGGATCGTGTCTTGCAGAAGTTCGAGGTACAGCTCGCCGAGTAGGGACTGGGTCGCTTGGAAGCCGGGCAGGATCTGGCCATGGTGGTAGATGGTGTCCATGCTGAAAAAGGGGATGACGCCAAAAGTAGGTATCGCGGTGAACGACGGGCATTCCTCCCATATGAATGGGAGTTCTGACCGTTTGGATCCGACGGAAAGATCTGGAAAAAAAGGTGGTGATTGATTAGTCCCGTAAGTCTAGTCATGAGGATTCAGAGCGCGACGACTGTGAAGGTGGTCTCTAAAGAAATAAAGGAGAAATCTGAAAATTTACGTACTGTAGAGGATAACGTCCTTGTCGGTATATGTATACTCGACATGCTGAACGTTGACACGCTTGAGGCCTGCAATGGTGTCTAGGACATCTTGATTGCGCTTGATGGGTGCGGCTGTCGAGGTCGCAGTGAGTTCATTCGTCATCTCTGGCCAAGGTGCAGATAGAGCTTCGGGCGATGCCGCTTCGGTGGCGGAAGGGATCTCGAACCGAGAAGCGGACCGCAGGCGAGTGCTCGCGTGCCATCCGCAGCCAACTTCGAATAGACCTCCTGTCGTGTAGTTCGGGCGCCCGTTGAGAGTGTTTGATGTCAAGAGCAGCACGACCGGGGCAATGTACTCAGGCCGAAAGATGGGTTGCTTGTTCTTGTCATTGGTGTTGGACAGGGCCACGGCCAGGCCTCCGGTGCTAGCGACGGGCGCGATGGTATTGACCCGGATATTGTGCTTCTCTCCTTCACGAGCAGTGGCCTCTGAGATGCCGAGGATACCCAGTTTCTGGTTCGAATCAGTCAGTATTTGATTGTGTCAGGGTTCGTCATGGATGAACACTACTCCTACTCACCGCGGCGGAATAGTTGGCCTGGCCGAAGTTGCCGTAGATGCCACTGGTGCTGGTGGTATTGATGATGCAGCCGTGCCGCTGGCGCACAAAATGTGGCCAGACGGCCTTAGTCATACGATAGGTGCCTTCGAGATGAACGTCCATCACCGTACGCCAGAGGGTGTCGTCCATGTTGGCGAACGACTTGTCGCGAACGAATCCCGCATTGTTGACGAGGATGTCGATGCGCCCGAAGATGTTAAGTGCCTCTTGGACGATGTGCTCGCCTTGTTCGACAGATGCAGTGACAGGAGCGGCTTTACCGCCGTTGCTGCGGATCTCGTCCACAACTCCCTGAGGGTCTGCCTTGTCAATCACAACCACTGAAGCGCCCTGTTCTGCGAACGCATTCGAGTACACGCGACCAAGCCTGTTGTCGGCCCGCGTGTCAGTCTGAAAGTGTCTCTTGAGGTCCATGGTCAGACTTACCCAGATGCACCACCGGTGACCAAGACGACCTTTCCCGTGAACTCCGGAGAAGGGTGCTTGGTGTTTGCTGGCAGCTGCTGCATTTTGGGTAGTAATTTCCCAAAGTCCATGGGCGATGTGGGATATTCTCTCTCCGAAAAGTCGTGGATTTCGCTCCATCTCGTGGCCAGCATCCCAGCACCAAAGTTGAGGTCCGGGTTCAGAAAAATTCCTTTCGACCTCTCCCAGCGGAGTTTGTCGATATGGTCACTTCCAACGCTGTAGAGTGAACACGCCGTATCAGTATTTGAGCCAAGGCCTAGTGCTAGCGCGAGTGAGGTGACCGTGGCGAGCTCTGGGATGGAGTATGATTGTTCAACGGTGATATATAGAGGCGCTACACGCAACTTGGTTAGTTGTTGTTGAACTCCTGGAAGTTCTACAAGGATATAACGCACATTGTGGTGCTATCACATTTACACGGATGTTGTATTTGGCTCCTTCTCGGGCCAATGTTTCAGCAAGTCCAAAGAGCGCGAACCTACCAGCTGTTCAAAGTCAGAGAGCAGCGTCATGGTCATACAATTAAGTCAACCCACCAAGCTCGGCCACGCCAGGCCCTGTAGAGACAGGGTCTATGAACAGCATTTGTCCATAGCTGTTTTTCCGAAAATGCGGCCAGACAGCCTTGGCACACTGGAGATGTGAAAACCGATACAAACAGCTCGTGGTGATAGTACCTTGAACGCTCCGTCTATGACGAATCTTCGCATGGACTCCCAAGCTCTGGAGCTCTGCAGGTCATACGATAGACCTGGGCTTCTCGCGGAAGCATTGTTGACCAGAGCATGAACAGTACCATATTTCTCTATGGCCTCTGCCACAATCTTCTCCGCGTCCTCGAGATGGTAAAATACATCATGGACTGAAGGATTGCTGTTGTTCACCCCATTGCGTGTCGACGTCGATGTCGGTGGGTAGTTGAGAACCAACTTTGCGCCGCGAGCTGCCAACAAGGTGGCGCATTCCTGAGCAAATGGAGTGGTAGCGTCAGTGATGACCACCACCTTGCCGTCGTAAGTAGGAGAAGCCATTTGGTTGAGTAAGCAGTGTAACTCCCTCACAAGGTGACATGTCAGGTCAGAAAGATGCTTGAAGTACTCTCGTACCTCATATCATGGTGGCGATCAATTTTGGTAGGCTCGACATGGGCGCACTGCTTGGTCGTGCGGCCAATGGGAGACAAAAGACCCTCGGCTTCATTCTTCCATGTCTCTCGCTTGTGCTGCTCGCCGGCGGCATATTCGGAGCCGAAACAGGAGAAATACATGCCAGACAGACCAAGTGCTATGCTTGCAATGAAAGGTCATCGTAATAATCGGTATCATCAGATCAGAGCCTCACTAGCCTGAAGCTTTTCCCCTTTCCCTTTAGCCTCAGATGCATTGTCGGAGCCGACTCTTGGCGCTGGTCAGAAGCCCCAGATGGGCATCTGTCGAGGCGCCCTGCTTCGTGCCTCTTCCACTGTTGCTCCCTTCCTATTCGCATAACGATTGGAGACCCCGGATATCTATCTCGCTGGGGCAGAGTCACATTATCGAGCTTTTCCGCTTTGGAGCTTGGTCACGATTCGGTTTCGTCAGGTGTCGACCAGGTCGGACTAATATCTGGCTGATGCCTCAGTCCAGCAAGGTCGACGTTCTTGTCGTGGAAGTCGGTGCTGCATCAGTGTCACTCGTCACCTTTCGCCATGGTCCCTTCAAGCGGCCGCCGCCAAAATGCTTCCTGCGATCCTTGTCGACACTCCAAGAAACGATGTGCGTTCGACCCTGGCAGCCAGCCTGGCAGCGGTGCTCCATGCCAGAATTGCGCCCACTTGGGCCACCTATGTACTTTCAACTTTGTCGCGGCTCGTCGGGCGCAAAAGGGAGCAAAAATATTGGCTTCTCCCAAGTCTGGACCGTTTTCTGGACAAGCCTCGCCTCCGGCTGCCTCGCCAGCAGCCGCCTCAGTCAACGCGTTAAATCCTGGAGTGGCGTGGACGACGATCCAACCTCCAACAGAGCGAGAAATGCATCTGGACAACATGATCTGGGCCGGTTTAGGCCCACAAACTTTCCTCGATTTTGACACTTTCTTCGCAACCGAACCTCAGGGTTGGATGGATCTGTCCGAGGGTGTTCTCAACAACGATATTCTTGGAACGGGCTACGAGGTCAACAACGATGCGATAACGCCTCTTGTGAGCCCGACTGGATTCAGTTCACAATCACAGGAGAAGCTGCGCCATTTCGAGGATGCCCCGGCGGGTGACTTCTGGCATGGAAGCTCGATCCAGCTGCTGAATTCTACGGCACTGACAGAAGGAGTGACCAAGAATTTTTCTCGAATCTATGACACCATGATGGTGGGTTTGGCAAGCAGATATCTGTCATATGTCTGTAACCAGTTCGCTGGAGCGCATGGGTATATCATCGAACCGGAGAATGCGGCAAGCCAGCTTACGTCCTCTGACCCTGAAGACAGACAGCGTTTACCAGATGAGATGTTGTCTCTGACAGGTCAATGCTGCCAGTCTGGGTGGGGGCAGACTGTACGCCAATCAACCCAGAAGCCCATTGAATCATTCAGACGAATAACGCTGATCGGCGTCGCTCGATTCTTGGACAACTTTTCCACTTTGTACGGGAACAAGCTTGATCCAAAAAAGCGCAAGCTGGACGAGGATACGTTTACGTCAGTCTTGCAGGCGTTTGCATCGCAATTCGCCTCCCCTGATGATCTTGATCCGGGTCGACAGGATATACTGAGCGACAATATAGTAGAAAGTGCCGAGGATCCGGCGTCCTCGATCACGATGAATCAAGTCTTCACCGCAGCCTGGTTCAACGCGCACTCGCATCTCACCCAATCAATCAACAACAGATCCTTTGTTCACTTGTATTCGGTCTTTCTCTTTCACATGACGGCAGTACCGAGCGAGGCGTCCTCCAAGATTGAATGCTCTGGGAGTCCCCTTCGCTTTCTTGACCGTGCTTTACACCAGCTCAAAAGTCTCACAGCTCTCTTGAGTGAATTCTGTTCGGACTTGGAATCGCAATCCTTATACCGAGTTCTTCTAGAGTCATCTCATCGGATCTTCCACTGGTTCGGATATATTCGTGATACAATCGCGTCCCTGGCTTCTGAACGATGTTGTATCTTGGATGATTTGCCAATGACAATCGGAGGTGGTCTCAGCAAATCCACTTGTTCTCACGGCTTACAGTCCTTTCCTAGAGGCTCTTCCAACATCGTATGCCTCGGTATCCCCACCCACCCTAGATGAAACCATTGCCGAGACCTCTCAACAGGGGAGTCGATGCATTTTTAGCCTATTCCGGCAGACAATAAGCTTTAATTCCGTACTTCAACAGCGCTCGCCACGCCCTGGCCCGTCTACAGTCAACACCACAATCGAGTCGCTGACGAACGCCGTCGATGCGTTTAATGCTACCCATGATGCTTGGATCGACCAGTGCCTTGCTGATTGTGCGACTCTCTATCCAGTCGAAGCAGTCTGCAGGTTTGTCACCACTACTTCCCGCCCAGCCACGGCAATACTGACGGAGGTCTTTGAATACAGGCTTTCTGATCCTGTTCTGGAACTTGGGCGTTCTCCGTGTCGTTGAAGCAATTACAATGGCGAGTAAAGTTCTTGAAACACCAAGCGATGCGCAAACTGCGAAGCTCACCATCAACTACGAGGCAGCAGCTCTTCGCCGCATCGTTGCTATCTCGGAGCGAATCAGTGAAGCCTCTGCACATGGAGATGTTCGGCTCTCGGATGCCTCCGAAGACAAACTGCCTTTGATCTCGCATCATGCCAACACTGGCTTAACAGCCTTAGGGTTGTCCACAGCCATCGAACATGCAATCTCTGGTGCTTGGCTGGCTGAGCTACCATCCTATCTAGAGCCTACAACCCCACCCATCCTGACTTCAAACGTGATGGCATCGATCAAAACGCTACTCGCTGGTCTTTCGACCCTTCACCGGACCATATCCGGCGAATGTGCCGCCCGTCCAGCTCTTCGCAATCTCTTGCGTCGGTATGGCGATATTATAATGGACTGCTGGGACGAGAACTCCACAGAGACATGATGAGCACGGAGCGATCGCCAACGACTGTCCATTCAAAGCTTGGTGGCCTTGCGTTCAACCAGCACGGACGCAGGGTATTCGGCTCCAGCACCGACTTGAGCTCCGATACGCCAGGCCGCACCGTCCACTAGTGAGCGACATCGTCAGTACGCTTCTTCCTGTAGCGAGGTAACGCAAGTGAAGTAGGAGTTGACTTACCAACCTGGACACTACCATTGACAAAGTCACCTGTTTCGGAAAGCAAATAGACTGTGGCGTTGTTGACATCCTTCACAGTACCGAGTCTGCCGGTTGGGACCTTTCCCATCATTTCACCTCTTGCATCCTGAAATAGCCTTCTCTCGCCTTCGGTACCATCGACGACTCCAGGTGCGATGACGTTAGAGGTAATGCCTCGAGGTCCAAGTTCGATTGCCAACTGAGCGGACAATGCATCCACTCCTGCTTTCGCCACAACTCCGTGGGTGTTCAGAGGGCCTCCAGTGTAGTGGAGAGTTGCGCTAATGAATAGTATGCGCCCACCTGAACATTACTTCAGCCGGGTTAGGACAAAATGGCTTCATGGTCACTCACCCGCTCCTGGATACTTTGCTGCTGAATTCAAGAGGTACGGCATTACTGCCTTGGCCGTATTCCAGGAACCCATCAGGTCAATATCAATTACAGACTTGAAGGCATTGGTGGACAAATTAATAAGTGGCACCAAGAAATTTCCCGCGGCTCCAGCACTATCGGACGTTAGACCAGATGTTTGATCTTGAGAAGTGTCCTGCTGTGAGATATCGGATATCTTACATGACAAAATCAATCCCTCCCAGGGTTGATACACATTTCGAAACCGCAGCTTCTAAGCTTTCCACTTTGCGCACATCGATGTTGCCGATTCCAAGTACTTTAGCATCAGGCCTGGCTTTCGCGATACTTGCAGCAACTCTTTCGGCCTTTCCTTCGTTTCGGCCGACGATGCAAGCGTTCGCTCCAAGATAGACCAGTGCTCGTACCTGCGAGCTGCAAATATCTCCTGACCCACCTGTGCAGAAGACTACCCTGTTTTCTGTACAAATTTAGTGTGAGGCAGATCGAACAAGAGTTTGTCTCCGTACCGAATATCCCTTGGGGCCAGATTTTGCTAATGTAGCTCTCGGGAGCTACTGCGCTGGCTGTGCCTGCCATGACTTCTTAGATTGTGTGAAATTCGTCTTTCTTGAGGAGTTTGATGCTCTTTTTGGCTGTTGTTTTCTGACATCTTCGACCTAGGCATCCTTTGCAGCTTCCTCCATTTGGTTGAAAGTTTCCTGCTGTCAGCGGATCCGACGGGATCCTGGACAACTTCAGGTTGATCACCGATCAACTACCACATACAGCACGGAGCCGCTGCGTGATTTTGACCGAGCTGTGTGGCATTTGATAACCGTGAAACGACCCTGTCGTAGGGGTGCGTGGCTTGCCCGAGTCTTTGTAGCATCTCTTGCTAGCCTGATTTACCTGGACGTATTCAGTCCGGTCTGCAAGAAAGGGTTACATAGACAGCCTTTCAGTCTCCCTTTCGTCGCTTTATTTTCCCTGGTAAACGTCTAAGATCTACAAGGCCTTCGATACCACCAATCTCGTTCATCTTGATCTCCTGTCAGGATGCCGTACGAGTCCAGGTGGCCACTATCGCCACCTTACATATCTTTACCTTCCCTCCTTTTCGGCACACCAAATGCGAAGCTGTCAGACACCCAGAAGATATTGCTCGACTGGACACGGCCTGAGACGCACTACTTCACCCTTCATAGCCTACGGGAATGGTCCAAGCGATTCGCAGCTGGCTTGACGGCTGCTGGTCTGCAGAAAGGGGATCGACTGATGTTGATATCAGGTAACAGCCTCTGGACTCCTGTCGTAGTGCTGGGAACCCTGATGGTGGGTGGCATCTACAACAGTGCCAATCCGGCCGGGACAGCAAGGGAGTTGGCATATCAGTTGAAAGACAGCGAGCCTCGATTTGTCTTCGCAGCAGCAAACTGCCTAGGTCCAGCTCGGGAGGCTATAAAATCCGCCGGGTTAGACGAGAGCTGCATATATGTGTTTGAAGACTTGCCATCACACTCTGCTACAGCATCAAGGACCCAGGAGGATCTCCTCACTGGCGATGGGCAGCACTGGGGATCCTTCGTGTCGCCTCCGGAAGTCGGAGCCACATTCGATTGGGAGGAATATACGTCAGCAGAAATGGCAAACCACACAGCCATCCTGTTCTACTCATCTGGCACGACCGGTCTCCCCAAGGGTGTCGAAGTGACCCATTACAGTCTCGTCGCGACTACCATGCAGCTGATAATGACACAACTATCCGACAGGAACATAACGCAGAGGAGAGGAATATGTGTGCTTCCCATGTACCATGGCCTCGGGCTGGTCTACTACGTCTTTGTTGCCACGAAAGCCCGCATGCAAACTTATCTGATGCAGCGGTACAATCTCGAAAACATGCTCTCATGTATTGATCGTTACAAAATCACCGAGCTCCTTCTAGTCCCTACTATTCTGGTAGCCGTCGCGAAGCATCCAGCAGCGCGCAGAGGCAAGTACGATCTCAGCAGTGTCAGAAAGGTAGTTGCCGGGGCAGCACCAATTGGCATGGAAGTGACGACGCAATTCGAGGAACTCTGGTCAGGGAGGCTGAAAGTCCGTCAAGCTTGGGGTATGTCAGAGTAAGTGGCCTTCGAACCTACTTTGCGGTTGTTCGGAACGATGCCAACACCTAACAGATTTCCTTGTGTAGGCATCTGCTGGAATGAGACCGAGAGCGCGGGTCCATCGTCAATATCAGTAGGCGAGCTTGTGCCAGGGGCCACGGCCAGACTGATATTGGAGGACGGGACAGAGGAATTGCGCCCCGGTGCTCCAGGCGAACTCTGGATTCGGGGACCAAATGTCATGAAACGGTATTGGCGCAAGCCAAAAGAAACGGCGGAGACGAAAACCAGCGATGGATGGTTAAAGACTGGTGATATCGCCTACAGAGATGACAACGGTAGATGGTATATCGTTGATAGGAAAAAGGTATCGAGCTCTACTCCCTACACAATGAATTGACTAACTGTGGACAGGAATTGATCAAGGTCCGAGGTGCCCAGGTGGCTCCTGCTGAACTTGAAGCGCTGCTTGAACATCCCCAGATTGTGGACGCTGCTGTGATTGGGGTCAAGACGTACGTCCAGAGAAACATGCCCAACATTCAACGTACTGATGTCGTCTCAGCTCTTCGGGGGACGAAGATCCACGTGCATATGTGGTTCCTCGAAAAGTTGATGTAATCACAGAACAGGAAGTTGTTGATTTTGTGGCATCAAAAGTGTCCAAGATCAAACGCCTTACTGGTGGTGTCGTCTTCTTACCTGCCATACCCAAGAACGCGGTACGTTTATCTATTAGAGCGAACACCAATGAGAGTGTTCATGGCTAACAATCACGAAGTCTGGCAAGATTCTCCGGAAAATTCTCCGTGAACAGGTCACAAAAGACCAGCTTGCACGATCGAATACGCACCTGAACCCCCGGTTGTAATGCTTATGCAAAGCTGGCCGAGGATGTCGGGCCAAGGATGGTCTAGCACGAGTTCGAATTAGGTCAGCAGTGATGGAAAAGGCCGTCTCCGCTACATCCCGCATGCTTAGGGTGTGCTATCATACCTGTGATACTAGGCAGCTTCATTGCATAATACTTTTCGGGCAGCGAAGCATAATTCGTGGCTCCTTGAATCTCAGTCTCTGGAGGACGTGCCTCCTGTCTCCAATTTTGCATAGCTTGTTGGTGGATGTGGTCCGACTGACCTGTATCAATGCATTTGAGCCGAGCCATACATTCCATGCCCGCAGCTTTAGAAGGGTGGCTTAGAGGTACGAACCGACGGAGAGGAAGGTCCCGTACTCGTCCAGTGCGGTGATGACCAGCAAGTCGGCTCCGACGTCAAAGCAGCGGGTCTGCAATCATCCCAAGCCCTCGAGTCGGAGCCGTATCTTACCGAACAGTCCACCTACATGCATTGCACAATTATACGTTTTTAGACACTTGCAGGGAAGCGATCAATGACGGCACATCAAGCGAGCAGGTGTAGCACGTCCATGTTCGACAACTTATTCGAGTAACCTATATTCAAGACTGCTGGACCGTTGTTCCTCATCCCATCCACCTCGCAAAGGACAACGAAACAGGAAAAGAAAAATCCTGCAGAGGAAGATCACAATGGCCACCAGTCGCCCAGCGTATATACTTGGGGTGGGAATGACGAAATTCGTCAAGCCTCACGCCAAGAATGACTATGTTGACATGGGCTTTGAAGCAGGAGTGAAGGCTTTGCTAGACGCACACGTTACATATGATGACGTCCAGATGGGTGTGGCGTCCTACTGCTACGGAGACAGCACAAGTGGGCAGCGCGTTTTCTACCAGTTTGGTATGACACAGATCCCGATCTACAATGTCAACAACAACTGTGCTTCGGGATCGACTGCAATGGTGATGGCACGAGACTTTGTCCGGTATGGAGCGGCCGATTGCGTGCTTGCAGTAGGTTTTGAGAAGATGGCGACAGGCAGTCTGGGCTCCAACTTCAGTGATCGAACGGATCCCCTTGACCGGGCCATAGCGAAGTCCGATCAGTTGGGCAACACGAATCCCAAGGCCCCATTTGCGGCGAAAATGTTTGGAAATGCCGCAGACGAGTACATTAGAAGGAATGGCGCTACTGCCGATGACTTTGCCGAGATCGCACGGGTCAATCATGAACATTCCCAACGGAACCCGTATGCGCAGTTTCAGACCGAGTACTCGAAAGAGCAGGTCCTTCAGTCGGGAGTCATTTACGCAGCTCTGACAAAGCTGCAGTGCTGTCCGACAAGTGACGGTTCGGCAGCTGCGGTGGTGGTGTCTCAGACATTCCTCGACGCACGACCGCATCTCAAATCTCAAGCGGTCCAAATCCTCGGTCAATCTCTAGCCACGGACAGTCCGGCACTATATGGAAACTCGGCCATGAGTCTCGTAGGATATGAACTGACAGCGCATACGGCGGTAGAAGCGCTGGGCCAGGCCGGGGCTGATATCAAAGATGTCAAAGTGGTCGAGCTACATGATTGCTTTTCCACGAACGAAATGCTCGTTATTGACGCTATCGGCCTCAGCCAGCGAGGGGAGGCTCACAAGTACGTTCGAGAGGGTTCCATTACCTACGGGAGTACCAAGGCAGTTGTGAATCCTTCTGGCGGACTGATTTCCAAGGGCCATCCACTTGGGGCCACAGGCCTCGCCCAATGTGCCGAACTTGTGTGGCAACTGCGAGGGTGGGCAAACAATAGATTGGTTTCGGTCCCTGCCGGCATGTTGGCATTGCAGCAGAACGCAGGCTTAGGAGGTGCCTGTGTTGTCACGATCCTGAGACGCGCGGATGGGCGAGGTAATGACGTGGTATCAGACGCAGAGGTTGGGGGATTGACCGGGTGCGGATATAACCCTGCAGTCGAGGCAAGAGGGTTCACACCGAAGCAGGCAGAAAAAGTACAATCGTCTCGGCGGAGCAACTGGGCTGTGGGGAAAGGGAAAGGCCATATGGAGGCAGTCATTTGAGGATCATTGACGAACACCCAGAAGAAGTGGCATCATCTGACAGGGAGTACATCTGCGATATAAACTCAAGGTCCAGCAGGTTCTCCATAGCGGGTGCCGTGAGCCCAAGCTAGTAGGGACACACGATAGAAGTGATTACCTTCCTCCTGTCAAAGGCTAGCACTACCTTATCGTGGGGGAAGGACTCCGAAGCGACAAGAAGGAAAGGTATTAATCTGGAATCTTACGGGCAACAGCGGGTAGACAGTGCCACTTTTTCTGGAAACATGCTTGCCTCCTAGCCTTACGCCTGCAAGGCTGACCAGATCAGGCTGGAAAGATAGGGACATCTGTCAAATTGTCTTACTAAGCGAACCTCACCACTTACAGTTTAGACAGTTTAAATATCATTTCTTCACCACAACCATGCAAATGCAGCCAGGAAGAGATAATCCGTCGGAAGAGGTGAACCCCGTATCCCCTGAAAATGCCTCTTGGCCCACCATCGCTGTGACAGGGATTACCTCCAGTCCAGACGTGTCGACCTGCGCCGAGCCGACGGAGCCGAATGCTGAACCGATGAAGATGGAGGGTATCAGAAAGTCAAGGACCACGGCGTGCGATTTGCTCGGCGAGCTGACAGCTTTCACGTGACGTATTTCCCATACCTCTTGTGCAAGGCTCGCAGCTGCTCTTGTTATGATTTCCGTATAGGTGAGAGAAAGGATATTGACATGGAAGTCCGTTCGGTAACTCGGCACTCTGCCACGTCCTTGCAGGTGGAGGGGATATGCGCACACAAGGAGATCAGTAAACGTAAGAAGTTCTATTCGTTCAATCAATCATCAGTCGTATGTTTCAGCCACCTGCTTGTAGGGATTCATCCCAGCCTCCCACGACCTCCAAGAAAGCCTTGACTTGTCTTTTCTTGCTTTGTAGTGCGCTTCCCAGGGCTTCCAGCCATTGTTCCTCAATCATGCTCACTTGCTGCTTGAGATCAGCCGTGGCCGACTCTGCTCGCTCCCGCCGCATTTCTTTGAGATCGAACTCTGAAACCGGACCATCAATTTGAACGCGCGCCCTGCTGGCTTCGGCAGCTCTGCATTCTGCTCCCAGCAGACCATCCCTCACCTCGTGAAGCAGGCATTGCAGGTTGATCTGCGACTCGATGAACTGGTAGGTCGACTTTTCGGCGTGGTCGAGCAGTGAATACAGATATTGTTGTGGGTATTCATGATACACTGGATTCTCCGAGTACTCGGCCTGAGGAATGGCAATTGGGCCAAGATGATCGATTTCTCCAGGAATCCTTTGAACCAGGTCCAGCAAACCTGGGGCAATATCCCAAAATGCAGATGACTGTAATTCGACTTCCTGTCCAACATTCTCTGCGACAAGGTTGACAAAGGCTTGATACCGCCTCAATGCCTCTTCTTCGAACTCTTTGCAACGCTGAGAGCTGTCTCGGGCGAAGAAATCTTCAGTGTCTCGGACCTTGTCTACATTGCCAACCTGATGATATGGGAGCAAAACAATGGCTTTGTATTTGTCGTTGCGTTCGTGGAGAAGATGGAAGATTTCCCTGTGAATGTTCTCACGACTCTCAAAGAGCCACTTGAGCTGCGTTAGATATTCGAGCGTTTCTGGCATTGCGTCACCTTCTTGTTGTGGTCGATCCAGATCCAAGGCATGCATCTCATCAACCAGCTTCTCGCTCAACTCATTGATCTGTTTATTCAATTGTGACGCACGGTCGTTGAGCATATCGTGCATGGGGTTTATCACCATGTCTTGGAGAGCGTCAAACTCGGCTTGCAAGCATGCCTTCTCAGCCGCATTTTCTTCAACCCGTAAGGCTTGCTCGGCTTCGGCGGCCTCTGCGTATGTGATGCTACCCTCGGCCACTTGCACCTGAATATTAGTCTTGAAAGCTTTCTGACCCTCAGCGATTTTCTGCTTGTGCCCTTGTCTCAACGCGTCGACGCTGAGCCGGTACCGAGACTTGCATCGTTCGATTTCATTCAAGTCACTCAACTTCCTGACCGCTTTTCGATACGAAGACAGCGTGGGATGACTGTTGTTGACAGCAGGATGGTGTCTTGGATAAGGTGGAGGAAGTGTGATGAATCTGGAAATGTCCAGTCCAGGACGTTCACGCCCTTGGCGAGGGGTGTCATTGGTGATTTGGTCCAACCCCTCGTCCTCGTAAATACCGAACGTCGATGGATTGGCCTTCTCTTCGGGGTAAGTCTCCTCGGTACCGTAAACCTCATCAACATGCGGAGGTGTTGCAACTTCAGAGAGTACTTCTTCGACAGAGAGTGAAGGGAGACCCATATACTTTGATTCCCGCTTCGTGCGTGTCATCATGTTTGCTGCGCCATCCTTCTCAGAACCACTTTGCGATTGATACCATCGACTGGCAGTACGTCCACGGGAACTCAATTCGTCGTTACTCATGCTAGCAATTGGAGATAGAGCGGGCCGATAGTCTTTCCACCACCCTGTCTCAGTATTCTGTGGTAGCTCTCCACTCTTCCCAGCAATTGTGGATCGATCCTTGCTAAGCCTCGAGGTCTGCGTCGTGCCATCTTCCGTTTCCGCGAACAGGCGATCCATGGTCTGCGTAAAGTTGAAGCTGCCATCCTCAAAAGGAGTAGGGTATCGCGTCCTCCGAATCTGAAACTCCGCCGTCACGAACTCCACGAAGAGTTCCAGACGCTCCAGGTCTGTGTCTGCCCGACTCTCGTGGTCGAGAAATTCGCGATGCCGACGAGAGGCCTCCTCAATGAAACCATCGGGCTCACCCATAGCCATCTCGAACACCGACGGTGCATTGGAGGGGAGGGCGCTGTGGGCGGACGCTGGGTTGCGGTGGCTCGAGGGAGGAGTTGGTGAAGCTTTGACGGGGAACATGGGTGTGAGAGGCCTCTTGCTTGCACCACGTAAGCCCCTTCTGTCGGTCGCCGGACTGGAGGGTCCCGTCAAGAGCGACTCCAGCGTTGGTGAACGGTCGAAGCTCATGCTAGATGGACTCCTCATCTCCGACCATGGCTCTGTCTCGATGGTTAAAGCACTCAATTCTTCTTCTTGTGAGCTTTGCCGATGCTTTCTGTGCTCGAGGAGACCTTTGGCCGAAGAAACACGGAGTGCAGCACTACGGCTCAATCCAGGTGGCGTCGGACCTATCCTTCCGAGGTTGCTTGTATCTATGTGAAGCGCTATTGGCGTCCGATGATTGGCACGAGAGATGGATTCGTCCCGCCAGTTGGCAGGTGTAGGTGGAAAAGGACTGAGGATGGGTGCACGGTATGAGGCACGACGATGTTGGGGTCGACCGGACGGTCCTGACGCCTGTGCCGCGGGATGCACACGGTCGCCTGTTGCACTCTTAGATCTGCTTGAAGATGGTGGAGGTCCGGGAGGTGGACCAGGTAATGGCATTCCAGGTTGCCAACTAGGCTGTCTTGAAGATGACCGAGACGACGAGCCACCTTGAGTCGCATCCAAAGCCGCTTGAGAAGAAACCGCTCCTGTCGAAGCAGCTCTTTTTGCTGCAGGAGGACGTGGTATTGATCTGGTGTCATACTGATCCTGGTGCGAAGTAGAGGACGCGAAGCTTTGTTGAGCTGCTGCTGTGTTTATAGAAAGAGATATTGCAGAGGCAGGTCTGATTGCACCGATGGAAGACGCCGGTCTCGACCGAGCATGATTCCCACGTGGAGCGGCGTGTCCGCTGCTGAAACGCAGAGCACTGTCGTCCACAGAGTGTGAAGCTGGATTCAGTGGCGATAACACGCTTGTAGGTGTGTCTGATCGTGATGGGCCTCCCGCAGTAAAGGTTGAATCAGCCGGAGATATTGTTGACCCTGCGCTAGGGAGTGCAGCAGCCTCTGCCGGAGGGGCGGAGTATGGAGGAGGAGGGCTTGAGACGTCGTCTACGGAAGCTGCAAGTTAGGTGTATCGCTCGCATAGTAGGACCTGAGTGTACGTACCTTGAGGTCTTGAGCCGACATCTCGACTTTCTATCAACGTCGACGATGGTCGGCTTTCGCCAGCCCACTGCCTGGGGTCATAAGGAACATTGTAATGTCCTGATGACCTTGCGGCCATAGGTACGCGAGTTTGTGGGCTTAGACCTGGCGAAGGGACATAAGATGGAGAATACTGGCCACGCAGTGAGGTTGCAGAGATTGGAGTTTCGGTCAAAATTCCCTGAGGGCTGGACGTGTCGATGCTGAAGGATGACAGGCCCAGGACACTTGCAGGTCGCGCTGGAGAGACCGCAGGTCGGCCATCCCTTCGTGGAGGAGGAGGAGGGAGAAAGGTAATGGGGGAATTTGGGGAATATTGTGGCCGTTCAGCTGCAGACCATGGTCGGCTTTCGAAAACATTAGTTCACCGAAAGGACATAGACCCATTGTAGAACAACGTACATAGACATGTTAGAAGTCGTGCTTGAAAGCACATTTCTTCACCAATCAGTGTCGCCAGATTGGTGGATTAAGCGCCCGAGCGGCTCATGTCACGTTCGACTGGTGAAAGCACCACGGTGGCACCATATCGCTAGGGCAATGGTGGCCATGGTGTTCACACTTTGCGGGGTGTGATATAGTGACCCGAAGAAAAAAAGCACAGGATCCAAAGAGTGAAGAAGAATAAGGCTGATGATAATACTATGGTAGAAGTCAATACTTAGGATGAGGACTGTCAACACAGAGTTTGACCGTGTTGTTTCTATTCTTTGCCATGGATGCTGCAGCTAGACAGAGAAATGGCTAGCCGAGCTCGCGAGGTGAACAACCTGCATGCGGGGCGGAGAATATTGGCATTCTAGCTTGCCTGGTCATCTGTTGACAGAAGCGGATTGGATGCATGAGTGTGCTGACGAGGAAGAGGCTGCATGAAGGTCTAGATGCATGCGGGATGGTGTTGGAAAGAGAGGAATTCCAAGGCGGCTATTTACGAGGCGAGCAACCAATTAATGAAAGCGGTGAGAAGGTGCCTGAACACTTGATCTGCCGTTGCTTTTGATAGAAATGACCGCTAGTACACAAGTGATCTAGCGTTGAGCATATATGCCAAGACTGCACTTGTCCTTTTTTGCTTCTTGCGACTCCGGTTTAATTGCGGCTACTTTAGAAAAACATCGAGTTTTGTTTTTGTGCTGTTACTGGAAATTTTCAAACCAAATGCTGCACAACAGAGACAACCTCTTCGTGTGCTGGCCATGCCTCTGGAATGGTCACTGATGATGCAGTGCACTAGTCCACCTGAGCGCTGCTCAGAAGCGATACGCCAGGACAAACAATGCACCAACTGAACTGACAAGCACAGGATATCCCAGACGCGATATGCTGACCAGACAGGGACTGGACCACCTACACAGCGGGCGAGACACTGTCGATAGCGTCAGACACGCCGATGTACGCACGGGTCAATGACAGGAAAAGCGCAGGCCGGCGAGAACAGAAAAATGGCGGCATGCTGCTCAAAAGAAAACACAGCCATGGTTAGTCCATCACACTCCCCCATCTCCCTTCAAGGATGAATCTGCATACCGTATACAAACTAGAGTCTTTGACCTTTATGGGAATGAAACTCAAATCGCATTGCACGTCAGTCTGATTTTTCGAATTGCTTTGGTACAGCACTTAGAACAGTATACAACATTCCTGGCTAACTAAGACACAGCATCTCCGAACATCTCCTGGCAGACCTCCACCGTTTACCCTCTTCCACAGACTTTGGTATGTCCACCTCCATCTCTACAGCACCAATGCTTCATATGATGTTTCTTTTTCAATATAATATACGCTGGAAATTACCGGCTGAGACTTTCGAGTCGTGGACGATATTAAATGGCTATATCTGATTGCGCAAGCTTCCTGCCACACCACAACAACCATACTTGTTGCAAGACAATGGCTAACTGTCCGAAAGACTACAGATACGCGCAGGTATGCCTCTCTGCCCGGCACCACTTCCAGCCCTCGATTTCCTTGATGAATGGCACTGGGCTCCGACAGCCACAAAATTGGCTGGTCTTGATGGATATGCCCTATCGCGGCAGGCCTAGAAAACCTCGCCCACTGATTGAAATCCATACTTGCTATATCCTCAACGTTCTTGATGCGGGAGGCTAAGTTTTTCAAATAGCGGGTTTAGCTCGACAGAACTCAACATGCGGCCGGTAAGGATCCAATTTTCTTTCCACACCTTGCTTTTTATGATGAACCTTTTAGATGACGAGTCTGATCCAGTTTGACTGATGCAGACAAACACTATTTTACCATTCATGCATTTCCTGAACATCCCTCTTGTCACCATAATTCTGCATTGCTTGTACGGTCTTCATGCTAATGATCAACCAGGTCTTGTGCAAGCTCTTTCACTGTATGTCATTCTTCTCACATCTTCTGCACTTCAACATGATGAATCGACATTTCAAAGACAAGCATATGTCCAAGCCGACCTCGGTCAGCCAAGACGAGACTGTCATTCCTGATCTTTACACCATCAAACTGTTCATCAAACATATTGGAGCATTTCGACAGGCACTAACATTGTGCAACAGGGTCATGCAACTTTGATCCGTTTCTCTGTGAGTGACCCCCATCTGTGCCCCATACCCGTTCAATGATGATTTACTCTATTATCACGACGGTCAACGTAGCCTAGGCATTGACGACCACAGCCTGTGACAGGGCTTAGATCTGATTGGACATGTTGCCTCAATTTTCTCTCAAGCATTTTGTTAGTACATCGCTGACCTACTGCAAACAGATATCTTTCATAGACAGCATAGCATACCTGCGTATCAAAAGTAGTCAACGGAACGATCATTGAAGATTCCCTCCTGTTCGGGTTGCGCACAAGTCTTCACTCGTCACCCACATTCTCCGACTTTCTTCTTTCTTTTTCACCGCTTTATGAATTTCACCTCACCCTTTGCCGTCTTTTACAAACACTTCATCCCGCCGCTTTAACGATCTTTCACAATATTGCATTGGTTCGCTCCACCTACAGGGTCATTCGAGATGGCGTACTCGAAAACCAAGCTCGAACATGTTATCAAAGTCTTCCGGGAGGCTGAGCTTGGTCAACCAAAGCCACAAAGCCAGCGTCATCTTCGCGATGATTACAGTCTTCGTCAGGTGAAGACCACCAATCTCAACCATGCCGCTGCTTACCAGGACGACGCCGAGTCCTCCGCCGATGAGTACGACCCCAATGCTCCAACAAAGCGTCGCAGCATTGGCAACGGTGACAAACCAGCGCCAAAACGAGTTGATCCCGATCAGCCCACCTTCACCACAAGAGGTAGGACCTACGATGTCGTCAAAGGGAAGGATGCTGATGCTGCGTTCGTCACCCTCAAATACAACGAGGAAGGATCGAAGGCTAAGCTTGAAGAACTGGAGGAAGAATATGGTGAAGACACTGTCGATGAGCCATATGGTGGACTGTTCATGGCGGCTGGCGGATTCGGCCATGCTGCCGAACTGCCGCCTCACGAACGAGACAGGTTGCATCTCAGGTACCTGGACAGACTCGACCTAGAGTCTGCGCAGATCGATAACACAAATGGGCGAGCGCTTCGAAACCGCAAAATCCCAGATCGAGACCCAAAGATCGACAAATGCGCTGCCTGCAAGGATGCCCATGCAAGATGTTCCCTGAAGAGCAATGGACAATATCCATGCACACGATGTCAAAAGAAGGGGTTTGAATGCGTGGGAGGGAATACCGATCAGATGCTAGCCACTGGAGCAAAAGCCGCGCATACCAATCATAAAATTGCGAACGAAGGCAGTGGATCACAGTCTGACCTTGAGCTATTCCTTCCGGCCAATGTAGTCAAGTCTCCTCCATGGGTGTCGCCTTTGACGGCAGATGGGCAGTCAATTGTCGAAAGCACTCCTGATCCATACACAACACCTCCATCGTCAGTCGAGACGAAGTTCACAAAGCTCCAGCTATCGTCAGCTCCAAGACAGAGTCAAGCCACTGATTGGTCAGACACGAAGAGAGCAAGTCAGATCATTAGATCGCACGTACACACACAGCAGTATCCCTTCACGACACCGGTCGGCGGAACAAAGATAAATCCAATCGTCATCGATTCACCGCCTGGGTCTCCGCCCCCATCTCAGTCATCAGGAGACGGTAAGCTTCTCAGGATCAAAACATACTGGGCACATCCCATCGACTTCAAACTAAACCCTAGCCGAACCGAAACATGCCACTTCTGTTCCGACTTCAGGTTTGGTATCTATGGATACGGCCAACTTGAAGTTGAGGTGATCCGATTCCCGGGTACTGGCGGCCTTGAAGAGACTGGGGATGGACATCGCGCAAGAGGTAAAGAAGCCACACGTATGTGCGTCTTGTGTGCCTTGGCTCGACTTTACATCTCCAAGTGCGGAGTGCACCGTTTCCGAAAGATGGATATCGTGTTGTCGCAGAAATACTTGGATTTGTACTCGGAGCAACTGCTCGCTGAAACTTGGGACCCACCTCTCAAGAAAGGAGCCTACTCGACATGCTCACTGTGCCCATATCCAGCATCTTGGAGCTGCTGTGCCGACAAAACACACGATGCATATCGCAGAAAGCTGACACCGGCCGCTGGAAAGGACAGAGGTTGTGGCTTGCTCCTTTGTAATGACTGCCACGTCAAAGTGGTCACGGATGGTGGCCGATTGAAGGCAAAAACTGTTGTACCGGCGGAGAAGGGCCGAGTACGAGCAGACATCGAGTTTCTCTTCCCAGGAAGTGCACTTCATCAAGCATATCGTAAGTTGACCATTTGACTCATTGTATCACTGCCAAAGAGTTTCCTGACCTTTCCGCAGGCTAGAACAAAGATCAGTCAGCGTTGTGCATACGATAGACGACAGATGCAGTGGGCACGGTCAGGCAGGAGTTTTCATGCGTGTCTCATGCTGCTTCTTGGAGCATTGGATCGATGTATGCGCAGATCATTGCAGGTATCGAGCACAAAAGGCCCAGCATTTGGGTGGAATCATTCAGGCATGCTCAGAGAATAGGACGCAGATTGGGCCTCCATAAAGGCTTTTCAATAGGAGGAATGCCTCGAACATAGCAAAAGCCGGTCCTTCCCAGACTCAATATGATGTTCCTGCTTTACCAAAATCACAAGATACGTGTTGTCGTGAATAGATAAGAAATTAGAATCGCTGCGATAAGGGAAAGCACGGAAGCTTTTATTTTAATCATGTCACCATGAACAGAAAACACTCTTTGTTTTATACCTATGTAGAAATTGGTCACGAGTCCTCATGTCATAGAGCTCTTTGTTGTCTGGTGCCAGGTTGACCTCAGCATCTTGACCTGAAAGGAAGGCACGTCCTTCAGACCCGATACAGTTCCGAATTACAATATTTCGTTGCGGAATGACGACCATCTCCAGTCATCAATCCTAACAACACATTATACCGTCTTCAATCTGGCTTGATACCACCTTTAAGACGGTGACTCAATGCGTATCTCTGGCTTCCACAAGCCTGATTCAACCGCCACACAGTCTGCGACTTCTTGACCTACTACTGTCGCACCGCATCAGCGGGTCAGCTCGCCACATCACCGAGAAGCAAGCCACGGCATTAAGCCCCACACGATCCCTACATCTACAAACGAGTACTCCGTACCAATTGAGCGAATCGTGGGTTGGAAACAGCCTCAACGACCTACAATCATGAGCTTCGTTCAATCCAGCCCTCTGGCTTTGATGAGCAGGAGTTCCTTCAACAGAATACAACAGTCGCCTGATGTGAGTAAGAAGAATTCCTACTGTGGTTTATCCCTTGAGTTTGTCCTTTTTCTGCACTTGTCAATGGGGAAATTGGGGTTCGGATTGGAAGATCAGTCCCGGCATAAGATGACTGGACTCTTTTGAATCACCTGAGAGACTCGGTCAGCATCTTCAAGTAGTGTTTGTCGCTCGGCATCGCCCTGGAGTTCTCGCAAACATCTGTGAGCCGAGGTAACGCGGGCATCATACGGAGAAAAGGTCCGTTCTGCCTAAGGATGCCTTTCTGGGCCGCCGCCACACAAAACAATTATGAATGAGGCTGAAAAGAGGGCTCTCGGCCACTCGACATGTCATGACATTCTTGCTCCGGTCAACCGACATATTCTTTTTCTGGTAAATTTTGCCCTGGCAAGCCAACTCAACCAACTTTTGGTGGAGAAACGAAAAATAGGAGATCTGCGGGTGGGCACAGGCCAGGTTCCTCATTTCTCCGAAAGGGCAAAATCCCAGTGTCAGGGACTGCGAAAACTGTGTCGACAAATCGAAGCTGGTCGCGCACACGCATATCCACGGTCCAGGGCCATATCCATACACAAGCAAACCGGTCCAAGAACACAGCGATATACCGAGGAGACGTGGAGTGATTGAGATCGATATTTCAAGTCAGGGCTGCATGTGACGTGCACCTTTTGTTTCCGATTTCTGGCGATCACTCCGTACTTTGCGGGCTGTCTCTCGCTTCTCTTTCGACCTCGCATCGTCGAAAATCTCGACGCTAGTGGTCAACAAGTGTACTGCACCCTGACAAACATACGCCACTCTTTGGTTCCTGGGATATCGATTGACAATTCACTGGTCGGACGTGGCTGCGACACTCTCATACACTTGCTCGCAATGTCCAAAAGCGTGAACCTCCCCAACCTTTCCTATTGAGACTCCGCATTTCGGCAAAGGAATTGAACCCAAGGCCGGGGTTACAACTCCTCTAGCAAGTCCTCCGCATTGCGCCTACATCTCACGACCAATCACTCGACACATATTTGAGATTTCACAGGACAGCGGCCATACATGCGACTCGGGTGACGATGGGGTTCAGCATTCCCAACAGTGATCGTGTACGCTTTCAGTTGCTTCCCGGCTTTTATTTGTTATTTCTGGCTTATTAAGGCTCATGCAAATGCTAATTGTTCGTTATAGACCGATGTCACGCAGATCGTCGTGGTCATGGTTGGCTTGCCGGCTCGTGGCAAGAGTCTGATAGCCGGCAAAGGTACGGTGTCTCCCTTGCCCAAGGCCTGTTTGATCTGACAATGTACAGTCAAGCGATATTTACGATGGACGTCTGTCAAAGCGGAAGTTTTCAATGTCGGCAAATACCGACGGACAGACAATCCCCATCCCGATGCCAAGTTCTTCGATGTCAACAACACCGAGGGTGAAAAGGCTCGGAAAGCCGCGGCCGAAGCTGCTGTGGCCGACATGCTCAAGTGGTTCCAAGACAAGGACAATAAGGTCGCCATCTTAGATGCCACTAACTCGACGAAATCGCGGCGCAAATGGATTTACGATAAGATCGTGGAAGCCAATCTCCTTCATCTATACGTCGAGAGCAAATGTGACGATGAGGACTTGATCATGTCGAATATTCTTGAAGTTAAAACGTCGTCCCCCGATTACGTTGGGCAAGATCCCGAAGAAGCGGCCAAGGACTTCCGTGATCGAATCCGCAACTACGAGAAGGTCTACCAGACCATCGATGAATCGGAGAAAAACTTGACCTACGTTAAGATCATCAACATCGGTGCTCGGGTGGTCATCAACCAGATTCAGGACTACTTGCAATCCAGGCTCGTTTACTACCTCACGAATTTACACATTAAACCACGCAGCATCTGGCTTTCACGGGTAAGTTCTACCATGCTTTTGTAGCTACGTTGTTCCTGCGTACGGCATTCAAGGGTTAATGCTAACATGCAAGACAAAAGCACGGCGAATCCGAGTTTAATCTTTCAGGTCAAATTGGTGGCGACGCCAATTTGTCTGAACGCGGCCAGCGATACGCGAAAATGCTACCAGAGATTGTAAAACGCTCTGGCTTGCCAAAGAACGCGCCATTGACGATCTGGACATCGACACTGAAACGCACGAGCCAGACAGCACAACATCTGCAAAAAGAACTGGGCTGGGAGAAACTACAATGGAAAGCGCTCGACGAGCTAGACAGCGGCATGTGTGATGGCATGACGGTACCACGTACTGATACCCTTTCCCCCGACCGCATACTGACGGTAATGTTCTGATTAGTATCAAGAAATTGCCCAGGAATTCCCCGAAGACTTCCAGGCCCGCGACGACGACAAGTACAATTATCGGTACAGAGGCGGCGAGTCGTACCGCGATGTCGTTATCCGCTTGGAACCTATTATTATGGAACTTGAAAGGAGCGAGAATATCATTATCATTACGTATGTATCATCCAGGTCTCTGGGTGGTAAAAGCTGACTGGTGTGTGCAGACATCAAGCCATTGTCCGATGTATATTTGCGTATTTCATGGAAATTCCCCAGGAGAAATCGCCATGGATGGAAGTGCCGCTGCATACATTGATGAAACTTACGCCCAAGGCGTATGGGACTGAAGTCGAGCGGTTCAAGGCTGATATACCGGCCGTCAGCACGTGGAGGCCCAAGGGGTCCACCGCGAAACATCACGATAGTATAAGTGACGGGATGCCGGAGGATGTGGTGGGCGAGGTGAAGAAGGTGGGGGCTGCTGCAAATGAGAATAAGAAGGTTAACTTGACTGGGTTGCCGTTACCTTGATACCGAGCGTGGTGGGTTGACTGTGAAGGGTTCGGAGATATGAGCACGCGGAGTGTATGAAGGAATGCTGTCATGAGATGTCATGAAATGCTGGTGGGATATAAGTCCATTGTCAGGGCTAGACGAGATAGGGCTATGAGCACGCGGAGTGTATGAAGGAATGCTGTCATGAGCTGGCAGGAAATGCTGGTGGTAGATAAGTCCATTGTCCGGGCTAGACGAGATAGGGCTATAAATGGTGGTGCTATCCAACGATGAAGAAAGTTAACATGGTTCGGACTTGGGCTTCGGCGCATTTAAAGAGGATTGCATCCTTGGATTCATTAACTATAGATGGTGATGGTCATAACCCGTTCGTAGATGGGCATGCTCCAGCATGAGGTCGGCGAGTATAACAGGATAGATGAGGTGATGGGTCTCTCAGCACGCGAATGGTGCGCCAACAGTGCCACTGTTATACGCGTCGATAATGAGCTTGATTGAAACATATGTTCCTGTTATGAATCAGTCAGCTTGAGGAATCACCAGTATTTGCGGACCTGACTTTTGATTTTGGGTATGGGGTAGAATAAGTCACGTACCAGCAACACATATGAACGCGCCCGCGAAGAACGTCGCGATATTTGCCACCGTTTTTATCGGAGATTTCTTCCAGGCCGCGAAGCCATATACGCCGCGCAGTGGACCTCTATCGAAGCCGTGGTAGGCATCATACAGCCAGAATGCGCCGGCAATGCCGTATGTGTACCAACTTGCGAAGAGACTGGCTGCGATAGAAACGAGATATGCGAAGATGGGGACGCCGACGGCGAGGACAAAGGCGGCGCCGTTGGCTAGGATAATTAGAATGGTCCATGTTCCCCAGCCTAGGGCTGTGTGTTGATGGAGATGGCGGGTTCGGCGGAACAGGCGGATGAAGAATAATTTGGCGGCGGTGTGGGAGTACAGACTTCCTGCGATTAGGAAGTTGGGCAGTGCGATACCGTACTGACAAGAGTTAGATTAGCTGTATTGCATGCTGCTGCGCAAAACGAACCGTTGCTTTTGCCCATTTCGTGGGCAGAGATGAGAATGCTGGTGACTGGACTGACGGTCCGAGATAGATGTACATGACTATTGTGAAGACGATGTAGAAAGATGTGGCGAACGTTTGTAGAACCCAGGCGGCCTTCTTGGCGTCTTTGGGAGAGTGCATTTCTGAGATGAGGATGAAAAACATGAAGTGGCCGGCGTACGCGAATACTGGATTCGTGATAGCCACAAAGGCATCGTAGAAGCTGGCGGATTGAGCGATGACAATATGGCGGTCAGGAGCGGGATAGACGCCGGCGGCTGCCATGCCCACGACACCTGCAGCCATGATGCAGATACATGAGGGGATGCACAACCATGAGAGCTGATCGAGCGTTCGTGGGAAGGACAGCAGGAGGGTGGGAATGGCGAAGATTCCGGTGTACCACATCAAGCAGAGCTTGCCGTCGGAGAGGACGTTCAGGGTGATTTGACCGGCTAGCAATTGTGATCCTGTCGCAAATACTGCGAAGATGACGGTACCTGCCGCAAGGATTTCTCGTAGGATGGGGCCACCCATGATCAGGCCTGCGTCGCCCATGTTGTGGACTTCGCCATGATTCAATTTGAAGTCGATCAGGATGAGAGAAGTGTATAATGCAAAGACACCTGTCAGTTGATGTAAGTAAAAGGATGGAGACAGTGATCAGTACGTTGCGCCTTACCGAGAAAGGCGATCAGGATCACGCCGGGGACGATTCCCACGACGGCGGTTGCCGCTGGGAGGGATAGCATGCCGTTGGACACGATCTCGGCGATCATGAGTAATGCTACCATTGGCCATGACAGCGTCTTGTAGCGGATGGCGGCATTGGCTTCGTCGCCGAAGACATCGTGGTCTCAATGAGATGTCAATTGCATTTCAAATGGATATGCAAGATAACTCGGTAGTAGTAGACTCACCTTGATAGCCTGAACCGTCGGTTGGTGAATCATCTCCGACGCGAGTTGATGAGCGATAGTCGGGCCCGGCACCGTCAGCCTCATCGGAGCCTTTGTGTCGGTACTTCTCGTAGTCTGTCGACATTGCTGGAGTATTGAACAGAGGCACCGTCGGGTTTGCAGGAGTATTGGACACAGGCACTGACATAGTGATAAAGGAGAAAGATGAGTGAAGTCAGTCTGGGGCGAAGGAAGAGCTCGACCTTAAGACCATGTCGATTGGGCTGCTCATCACCATATGCCGCCTATCTCTCTCGCCTGTACGTAAGAGGAAGGTCGTTGTTGATTCGAGGACTATTAGGTGAACGTTGGAGTAATGGAGAAAAGGGTCACGTGTTTTAGTAGTTCACATGCACCTTCGTCATAGTCCGTGCAGCAAACTAGTACCGTTCGAAAACCTGGTGGCTATCGTTGCGTTCCAGCTTGCTTTCTTCGTATTGCACCTTCTTCATCCTCCCACGCCGTCACCTGTCGCAACTCCATCACCGCCGACACCTTCAGTTCAATCACTCCCTCATCTTCTCATCCCGTCATCCAAGATGAGTTACGCCGACATTGCTGCCAAGGGCCCCAAGCAGTCTCCAGAAGAGGTTGGTTGATGCATCTCTTTCACTGATCATGTGCCAATGGCTAATATCGAATAGGCGTACGTCAACCATGCTGTCGGCTCAATACTATATCGAATGCTAACAAGAGTTGTAGTCGCGCCGCTCCTGTCCCAGAGGTTGAGCACTCGGAAGAATCAGCCAGTCTGGTCGACGTCGACTCCCCCCATGTTAGCTCTGTCAACTCCGACTTCAAGGAACAGGAAATCAAGACCGACACTCAGGCTGAGAGAATCGAGCACGAGGAAGAGGACAAAGCCCGTGCTGCAGAGCAAAAGGCAGAAGCTAAGGCAGCCGAGGCCAAGAAGAAGGCCGTAAACAAGGGCAAACAAGTCAAGGATTCACTGAAGAAGGACGGCCAGAAGTTGAGCGAGAACAGAGACAACCCGGTTGTCATTGGCAATGCCCTGATATGGGGTATCGCTACCGTCACTATCGGATACGGCGCTTACAAGAAGCACAGCGAGGGTAAATTGGATTGGCAACTCGCAGGAACTGTGGCTGGATGTGTTGGTGCCTTTGCTGTGGCCGACTACTTCGGCAGCAAGTAAGTTTGACTCCCATGGTCTTCAAGACCCCCAACTGACGAATCTCCAGGTGGCTGCTTGAGAACAAGTTTCCTCCCAAATAGGTGGTGATCTGACCAGGCTGATATCCTTTGACGGCTGGAGAACGCAGTCTGTATTTTTTCCTTGACCTCTCTCTACTCGGTTGGCAGGGCGGCTTAGGCGCGAGTCTTGCAGGTTCATACATGTCCTTGCTCAGAAATATGATATCCCCTTGAACTTTCGGAATTTGACACCAGGCTTGTTTGTATCAGCCCCCGACTTGCTTGTTATGCAGATACAATCCATACTAATATCCTTTCCGTGGCATTACCTCTTGGACGAGGCCCGTGAGCAGGTGCGCATGCTTGTCTGCGTTGTTTTGAGCATTATCGAGCTTTGGATAGTATATTGCTAATTGCAACGCCACCACAATGACAGTGAACCCTCTGCAGAATTTGTCGTTGGCATGGACATCGAAATGAGCAGTGATCCAGGTCTCGAAGATGGAGGTGTTCACATCGCTGGTCGGCAGACAGCTAAGAAAGCAGTTCATTGCATGCAAGATCAAGACTGGGTTGCTCAATACTGCTGAGTAGGAGAAGAAGGGACAGTCGTCCATGACGGCCTGCCAGTTCTTCTGCATGCTGGGGAACATGGTAAAGGTTGATGGCTCGCGGCCTGGCTTCAGGTGTGTCGCTGATTGGGGCAACCTTAAGATATGGAGCGCCTTCCTTGATCAGTATAGGTGTCGTCCTGGTGGACGTTGCAGACTGATGTAGTAAGGTCCCAGTTGGTCTTTCTGTTGACTTCCTTATCGAGTGAGGTTCAAAGCTACAAGTGTAGGCATTAATAATAGTATGCGTGTAATTTGAGATGGATGACGAGAGAACTACCAAAGCAGTCTTGAACAGCAGCGCCTTCCTTGGTCACAACGCGGTAGAAATCAGACTTTCATAGCGTTGGAAAGTAACAATCCTCTGCGCCTGGACCTGGCTGTTCGGATGGTCATATTAATGTCAACTGTTACCAGTACTAGCAAACTTGTGAAGATTGAACTTGATCCATTCATGCCCTCGGACCCCTCAACAGCGACATCCGGAACCCTTCACTCTGCGGTCTGTCGGGCCACATATTGCGATATCCTGTTCGTGAGGGGTTTCATTGTGTGACACAGGCGATATCAAACCGGGTTTTAAGGAAGATCTGGGCAAGAGATGGTGATTGATGGGCAAGGACTTTTGATTGGTACGAGACAGATCTACAAACCGTGTTCTTGGAGTAAACTACGTATTTTGACACCTTGCGGCTGCATTTCTCCAGGCGCAGGCCACTGCTGGAACCGATGAACTTGCAACACGTTTACTCCCCTTAGATTCACGCCGTTGACGGCATCAGACTTGCGTTTTCGCAGTTCTCAAGACACAGTCTGCGACAAGACCTATTTCGTGTCGAGCACAAGCAAGATGGTATTATAGCCCTCGTACTTTCGCATGTTTCGTTGCTGATCTAGGGTAGAACGCCCTATTCAACTCGGCACTGAAGCAGTCAACTGCTGTACGCCGCGACCTCGAGACCTTTGCAGATGCTCCAGCTGCTGCGTCACCCGCTCTACAAGGCCAAATCTCCACAACCCTGACCAGTCTTTCGAGAACGTTAGAAGATTATCAAAACCTGTCGCGGAACGAGCCGAATGAAGAGAAGAAAGAGAAGGCTATCGAGAGACTCAAAAACTTCCGAGCAGATCTGTCTTCATATCGCACGCAGTTTGATCAACTGAAGAAGGAGCGGGAGGCTTCGGTGACAGCGAACAATAGAAGTGAGCTATTAGGACGACGGCCTCACCACGCCGCAACCCCTGAGAATCCATATGCACACGTGTCGAGTCAAAGCGCATTCGCGCCAGCACATCGCAATGCACAAGAAGGCCTGTCCTTTGGAGCCGGTCCCGAGAACTTTACGCGCGAAGACCACGCCCTACGGGAGCAGAACTTCTTCAGCACTGCCAATGCCCAGTTGGACGAGTTCCTCGACCGAGGCCGAGCCGTTCTGGGAGACTTGGGTCAACAACGAGAAATTTTGAAGGGCACCCAAAAGAGGCTGTACAGTGTTGCAAACACTCTTGGTGTGAGCGGTGACACCATCCGCATGGTGGAAAGGAGAGCCAAGCAGGACAAATGGATCTTCTGGGCCGGTGTCGTGGTCTTCTTCCTCTTTTGCTGGTTGGTCATACACTTCCTCAGATGAGAAATGACCATGCGTGTAACACAACCTCTGCAATTGCTCAGATACTCTTCTGCTCTCGATTGGCACAGCTGGTATGATTTACTCAAGAGGTGTCGAGCGCTCAGTGAGGCGCTGAAGATCTTTCGCCTAGCCGACGAATAGCAACTCCTACCATGGCCGGACCACTATATTGTACCAAAAGGATCCTGATATGGCTGGCTTGAGCGAGGAAGGAGCATCTGTGCTAAGGTGTATCTCTGGGAATCTCAGGCGCCAGCAAGGTGCTTCCAGCATGTGATACATGACACTGTTGTTCATGGATCTCCAAATTCATGGACTTTATGGGAGACGGGGGTCATTCCGTCCAATAGCGGCTGTTGGAATGATCTGCCACTGTATCGCTCCACACACGCGGCGCCCGAGAAATGGTGTGTCATGGTATGTTGACACAGTTTCCTGGATTTATGGGAAAGGATGTATGGGTGACCTGGCGAAGTCAGGAAATGCGAGTCATGAATCCCATCTGGAGGTCAACCCCCGGCGGAACTGGATGTGAAATGGGGATCTTGGTCGATTTCCCCGCATTTCGGCAATCATCTTCCAACCTCATTGGAGCGGCTTCATGGCAAACATCCACCATCATTCGACATGGAGCAGCCTCCCATTTGATGATAGTTTGCGAGCGGCAGATGCAGGAGTGCGACGACCTCGGACCAACAGTCGCGTCGAGAAAGTCTACATGACTGGTGACACATCATATATATCCCTCTTGTCCGATACATCGTATCCTTGCCAATCATAGAAAATCCCTGGCGTTTCGTTCTCGAGCATTCCAAACTCCTCCCTTTCAGAGTGCCGTTTGTTTTTACACCGTCGCGAAACAGAATGGGGGGCGACATGCCCTGGCCGCAGGTGGCTGTGGGCAACAAAACCCATACCGAGGCAGCCGTCGTCATAATAGGAGGTGGCATTAGTGGTATGTGCACGGCTATTGACTTGATCAAGAGGAACAATTGCAGGAACTTCATTATCCTCGAAAAGAGCGGTGGCCTAGGCGGTACATGGAGAGATAACAAATATCCAGGCTGTTGTTGTGATGGTAAGCATTGCCAACTCAAGGATTGCTTGCCACTGACCATTGAACAGTCTTCTCGCATTTGTACAGCTTGTCTTTTGAGCAAAATCCAGACTGGACAAGAGAGTATCCTGGCCAGGAGGAAATCTTGCAGTATCTCATGAAAGTCGCAAGAAAGTATGATCTATATCGCTATGTCCGCTTCAACACCGCCGTTGATTCTGCGAAGTGGGATGACGCGGACAAGAAATGGAAGACCACCGTGTCGGTCCAAGGAGCCAAGGACGCCGAGTTTGGCAGCACATACACCATCACATCAGATTTCCTGGTTTCCGCAATTGGCCAGTTGAATGTGCCTCGCGTGCCAGACATTCCCGGCCTTACCGAGTTCAAAGGCAAGATCATGCACAGCGCTCGCTGGGATTGGAGCTACGATATTCGTGGGAAGAACGTCGCCATCATTGGCAATGGAGCCACAGCTGCGCAGATTATCCCCGAAATTGCGAAAGAAGTTGGGCATCTGACAATCCATCAACGGACGCCGAACTGGGTGGTCCCTCGGCTTGACGCCCCCATTGCTCCATGGAGGAGGAACTTGTATAAATATGTTCCCATGGTCCGATGGCGAAAAAGGGCTGACTATATGGATTTTCGCGAAAGCGTCTACGAGGCCGTTTTCAACAACGCGTCGGCTACCGCACAGGATTTCGAAACACTGAGCAAGGAACATATGCACACCCAACTTGCTGACAGACCAGATCTGTGGGAAAAGCTGCAACCTAACTACTCGATCGGCTGCAAACGGATCATCATTTCCGACGATTATTTCCCGGTTTTCCAACGCGACAATGCCAGATTGGAGACGGGTAGAATAGACAAGATCACCGCCAACGGCATTGTTACGGATGGCAAGGAAGAGGATTACGATCTGATCGTGCTTGCAACGGGCTTCCGCACGCTTGAGTTCATGCACCCGATTGAAGTCACAGGGAGCGCAGGACGTTCGCTTTCCAGTATTTGGAAAAGTGGCGGACAAGCTCTTTACGGTGTCACAGTTGAGAGCCTGCCAAATTTTGGCATGCTTTACGGACCTAACACTAATCTCGGGCACAATTCGATCATTCTGATGATTGAGGCCCAGAGCAGATACATCAATGCTTTGATCGAAGAAGTCATCACAGCGAGAAGTCGTGGTCACAATTTAGTGATTATGCCGAAAGCAACCCGGATCGAAGAATTCAACGATGAAATCCAAGCTCAGCTGCGAAGAAGCAGTTTTGCGGATCCCAATTGCAACAGCTGGTACAAGAACAAGGATGGCAAGATCACCAACAACTGGAGTGGAACCGTGGTCGAGTATCAGAAGGTAGGCTGCTAAAGCGTCATCGAGCAGAGCCCGACCACTTGCTGACCATTTCATAGCTCCTTAGCAATGTCAACTGGTCCGACTTTGACCTCTCTGGCAACGAGGCAGATCAAGTGGCAAGTCGGCAAAAGACTCACATTGGACGAGTTGTGGAAGAGTCGGTGGTCAGCTACCAGACGATGGGATTGACAGCGCTCAGCTTGGCCGCGGTTTGTGCTGGAATCGCTCTTCGCAATGCAGGCAGGTTGCGGCTGAGATGAAGACACTTGTGTAGAGGACAAAGGCAGAGGCGTTGTTTGGCAGCAGTTGGGTTTTGAGTAATTGGACAAGTTACAAGAGATTCTGGAGACCATTCTGGTATTGCGCTAAATACCCAATGAAAGAACTGAAACAAAGATACAAAGATTGTATTCTGAGAGAGGGATGTGTTTGTATGTCCGTGGCATGCATGCAGAGACTTTTCGTTTCCTAGGAAGCAGGGATAATTGATGCGTCGATCGACGTGGGATGGAGATGGCATGGCATATTTCAGGAGAAGTTGATAAACAGGGGCCTCCTAGAAGAGGACAGGTTTGGGTATTTTAGCTAAGAATTGCACTTCGACGTGCCTATGATCCTGTGTTTTTTAAGCTGTCGTAAATGTCTCCAGTTAAGCGACTGCGGGCCCTGGTGCTTCTAAACTCTGTGACTGGCTGCTTTATGCTTGGGTCTCTGCATCTCTTCAGGGCTCGACTTCTTCTTCCTCGCACGCATACATTTTTATTGCTCTATCGAAACAAGACAATTCACAGTCGCATAACCGATCATTGTAAACACGACCGTTTCCCACCAGTCTTTCAATCTTTCGCTACTCACCGAGTCCGCCGCTCGAACAGAAAAGTCGTTAACCCACAACCACGCACGCGCTCAAATACCTTTTTTTCGTCCTCGGTCTCTCAAAAGCTATTTCCTTCTCCGCGCTACAAGAAGCCGCAATCCTCTTGTACTTCCATACCAGATGGCTCCTCCGTTCTCTTCGACCTTTGCTTCGGCTGCTGCGAGCACGAATGGTGAAAATGCGGGAAACAGGAGGGACAATGCCACGAATGAATGGTATGGACACTCGACCCAAATATCCAATCCCCACGCCAATTTGGCTTGATACATGTACAAAATGATGTCTTCTATACATCTATGACTTGTGTCGAATGTATACCGGCATGCCACAGCATTGCTAACGCTCGCTCTACTTGCAGGTCTAGAAATCGCGTCAATGGCGCTGCCCAGACCTTCCGCAGAACTTCAGCCACGACACCTTCACAAACACAGCAACGCGAAAGCGCGGCCCCTTCCAACACTGGCAATGAAGGCGTTTATATCCCTCCGCACCTGAATCCTAGCAACTCCTCACGGAATCTCCCTCTTGGTGACACACGGTATGGCAAAGAACAAATGCTTAGCATATACCAGACGCTGAAAGAGACGTCGGCACTTGATCGACAACTAGACGAGATATTCCTGGGCGGATGGGAACCGTTGGACAAGAACGGGGCACAAGGCCAAGGTGGTCGCGGCGACGGAAAAGATGCGGTACCGGGACCAGAAGTTTGTTGGAACTACGATGCGGATGTGGCGCCGTTTGGTTTGACAAACATGAGCGAGGAGGAGAAGCAGGTGAGATATACTTCTCTTTTGTGCTACGATTTGCATCGCTGATCTTTACAACAGCTCTTTTCTACCTCGGTCAACTCGCCAATGAAGCTACAGCAAAATCCTAAGGAGACTTCAGGTCCAGGTGTAATAGGTGGCCGCAAAGCTTCTGTGTCCACTTACAACAACACTCCTGGGGCGTCCAGGCCAGGCACCCGGCGTAGGGAAACCAGCGACTCCTTCATGGCCAATGGCCCATTATCTCCCACCGAGAACAAGACCTTTCCACGAACCGAACAAAATACTGCGACCCCTCCACCTGCATTGCTACGACGTCGGACAGACTACAAGGAGGAGGACCCTGGCCCCAGTGCGAAAGAGGACCTTGACGCCGACGAGGGTGCGGACTTGCAGCCTACTTTCCCAGGCTTACGAAGAGCAGGCACTGGCCCTTTGAGTGCCGGACTGAATCCCCCTTCAGCCTCACCCTGGTCGGCAGGCCCGCAACCCTCTGCATTTGGGTCAATGGGAAGTTTCGGCAGTTTTGCAATTGGCTCTGCGACTACCCCTACCGAATCCAGCGAAAAAAGACCTGGTTTTGGCAGTGCCCGTGGCGGCAGTCGTTTTAAGGATCTCCTGTCTAAGACCAGCTCGGAGGACATTTCTCAGAGTATCAGAGACAAGACATCCTTCGGTGCGCTGGAGAAGTTGCCTGAGGAAGACGCAGACAACATTCAATCCAGGTTGCGAGATGAGCTTAGAACACGCCCAGGGCGAAGTGAGACCAACCCATATGACGAGGGTCCCATTCGGTCTGGCAGCGCAGCTTTGAGCGGTGCCCAAGAAAATTTGCCTCCATCTGGAGGTATTGAGCAGATGAGTATGTCCGCATTTGGTCCTCCGGGCAACGTTGGGGCTCGGGAATTTGGGCACGACGATCCTTATCAACAGTTATCTCATGGAAGATTCAACCCAGCTGATCCGATGAGTCCAACCAACACCAATCCCTATCACAGCCCCCATGGCCGCCCTGAGGAGGATGAACGAGACAATGACCCGATTTCGCAAGCTCCAGGTCTTCCACCATTCGGCGCAAACCGTCGCAATATGTTTGCAAGCTCCGAGGACAGAGGTCCACCAGCCAGCAGCACTCGCTCTGGTTTCGGCAGTCTCCCTGGCTTTGGCGGACTGGGTGGTGGTTCCGGCTGGCCGTCCAACCCGTTGGGATCAAACAAACCTCCACTGGGCCCAGGCCTAGGATCTGCCTTTGCCGACCCGATCTTCAGTCCCCTGACTGATCTGCAATCACCAAGTGCCAGCGGCTTTGGTGGTGGCTTCTTTGGTTCTGGCGGCTTTGGTAGTGCAGGACGGGCAAGTCGTCTAGGTGCTATGTTCCCACCCGCCATGCAGGAGCAGATGCGTGGGGACAGTCGGAACGAGATGCGGCAGGCATTCGAATCACGTCCGGAAAGCGCACAGCAGCAGTCCATCCGTGATGCTTTTGACAACACCAACCGTCGGAGCGAGGGATTCGGTCGCGGCTCCAGCCTCTTTGACGAATCTCCCTCAATGAGAAGTGTGGAAGAAGCTACAAATGCCAGTCAAGCTGGTCAGTTTGGGGCTCCACCTTCCGGACCACCTCCATCGTCTCTTACCGCACCCCAACCTGCAGGCCAGCGACCAGAAAGCTATCAGTCCGGTCATGGCTTGAGTCAGTCCAGTGGTAGCAACTCCGACAACCAACTTCCAGCAACTCAACAGCGCCAGATGGTAATGCCAGATCGTATGCGTTGGATTTATCGCGATCCTCAGGGCAATACGCAGGGACCATTCTCGGGCCTTGAGATGCATGATTGGTTCAAGGCTGGGTTCTTCACTGCAGAGTTGCAGGTCAAGAAACTAGAAGATGTTGAATACGAACCTTTGGCCCAGCTTGTTCGACGCATAGGAAACTCAAGGGAACCTTTCCTGGTACCGCAAATCGGAGTCCCACATGGACCACCATCAGCAACACAAGGCAATCACTGGGCAAATGCTCCAATTAGTGGAGTTGGAGGTTCTGTTCAGCCACCTTTCGCAAGCAGTTTCCCAAGTTTTGGTACGACCTTGACTGCTGAGCAGCAAAATGCATTAGAGAGACGAAAGCAAGAAGAGCAATTTCTTATGGCACGACAGAAGGAACACCTGGCTCAACAGCAGATGGCAATGAAGCATATGCAGATGCAGAACGGCATGCAGCCTTTGCAGCATCAACCCAGTGCTCAGTCACTTCACAGTCAGCCTAGTTTTAGTAGTATGACTTCACCTACAGGATATCAGCCTGCAGCACCAGGACCTATTCAACCTCCACAGGCTGGGATGTCTTTCGGACAACAAGGTGGACCTACAAGCGCGGGACCTGCATTCGGCGGAGGCCGTGAGGAAGATCTTCCTAACATGATGGACCGAATGACCTTCAGTCAACGAGCTGGTCCCTTCTCTGGCGGCCCTTCAGGCCCTTCAGGCCCTCCGCCAGAGGGTCCCTCTCCACAACAACTCAATTCGATGCTTCAAGATAGAGCTCGAGTACAACAGCAGCAACAACAAGCCGATATGCGAGGACATCAGGACGCTTTTTTAGGGCCACAGGGCCGCAACGACCGACTGGACGAGTTCCACGAACTTCGTGGACAAGCGGACCTGCCGGCTGGTCGTCTCGGCCCTGAGGAACCTCGACCGCAGCCCATTGGAACTCAACGCCATGTCGATGAACAATTGCTGCAGAAGGTCCACGCGCCAATCGGACATCCAGGATCCATTCCTAAGCAAGAGCATGAACCCCTTTCCTTGGCTCAGCAAGTCCAGATTGCTGCAGCGAGTCAATTGGCAGCTGCGGAGGAGCATGCGCGTGGGAAGAGAGACACTATCATTGAACCACCGCCTGTCTCTATTTCTCCACTGCCGGCTCCCGCTGCTCAACGCAATCGACTACATGTCGCCGATGCTCTTGCTGCGGAATCAAGGTCGGCCACACAGACACCTATCGAAACTCCCTCTGTCTCGATCGCACCATGGGCCGAACGAACAACAGAGCATCCCAAAGGCCCCTCGTTGAGAGAAATTCAAGAGGCGGAAGCGAAACGTGCAGCGGAGCAGGAGGAAATTGCCGCTGCTACACGTCGTGCGCAGCAAGCGGAACAAGAAAAGCTGAGTCAACTTCTAGGCTCAACCTCAGCTCCAGCTCCAGCTCCCGGTCTTCCGTCAACATCGACTTGGGGAAGTCCTGCTTCTCCAGTCACTCCTGGATCCCAGAGCTCGTCTGTTTGGGCTAAGCCAGCAGCTACCAAACCTGGTAGTGCTGCAAGTGCCGCTGCCAAGAAAACGCTTGCTCAGATCCAGAAGGAGGAAGAATCCCGCAAACAGCGTGCAGCCGCAGCGGCTGTGGCTGCCGGTGCCCAAAATGCTGCGGCGGCGTCTCCAGTATCAGCTGCTGCCGTTGGGAAGCGATATGCTGAGTTGGCTAGTAAAGTCGCGCCCGCCACACCGACTACCTCGAGTGCATGGACAACCGTTGGATCTGGCGGGAAGACCAAAGCTCCGCCTGCCGTTGTAGCCACACCTCAGCCAGCCTCACGTACCGTCAGCACCTCCACAGTCGCTGCTGCCAAACCACGCCCCACGCTCCAGACTTCTCGAAGCACCATCTCGAATCAAAGCAAGGCCAATGAAGAGTTCACGAAATGGATCAAGGGTTCTCTTGGAAAGGGGCTGAACAGTAACATCAATGGTGAGTATCGCAGGGTCACGTCTGATAACAAAGCTAACATTGTTCTAGTCGATAGTTTCGTGCAAGATTTACTGCAGCTTCCACCCGAGATCGAAATCATTTCCGATAGTGTCTATGCCAGTTCGCAGACTCTGGATGGTCGACGCTTCGCCGAAGAGTTTGTTCGACGCCGTAGACTCGCAGACAAGGGCATTATCGAGCCGGCTACGAACGGAGCTGGTGGTATGGATGGCAAGGGTGCTGGTGGTTGGAGTGAAGTTGCGAAGAAGGGACCTGCTGTCGCTCCGAAAGAGGAGAATAATGCATCCTTCAAGGTTGTGGCGACCAAGAAGAAGGGCAAGCGGTGAATGTGAGGGAATGGACGAGTGTGTGTGGATTGATGTTGTGAGCAAAGAGGACATGTGTGAAGAGCGTGCAAATGCAGGTTGGGTACGACTTTGTGCAGCAAGTGCTGACGTGTGATGGATCTGCCGGATCGACGATTTACTCAGCTGTTTAGGCAGACAATGTAAGAGTAGCACCATGCATGACCAATAAATATGTATGGCATTTGCCCTGACTTGACTCTCCGCAGAGGTGGCGAGTGAAGCTGATAGAATTGCAGATGCAAGCACTGGTTCCTGTTATCTTTCCACCGCAAGTGCAGATACGTACTGTAAGTCAACCGCGGCTCTTCGCCTGACGAGGGTGCATTACCGTAGCATGTACACGATTCCCCGCATGGACACGTACCCGGTAGCGTATTCGGTAGGGTAATTAAACAAGCGTGCTTACTTTACTCAGCTTGTAGGTATATATGTCTTCTACGTCGACGAGGTAAGCGACAAACTCTTGTAAGGTGAATATCAGGTGTGATCAGTGCCTTGCGTACTATCCCAGAAACATTGAGGAACAGGAAAACACACGAAGTCAGCGTGCAAGTACTAGACCGAAGCAGACCATAAAAGGGAGAAAATGCCGCTTCCACCATATGAAAATCACGGGCCGGTTGATTGTACTGTTGAACCTGATACGAGGACGTTGAAGGAGAAGAGTGTGGTGATTACTGGTGGTGAGTTCAGAGCATAATCTGGAGCTCTCGAAGGGCGTGGGACTCTCTTCCAGGGGTAAAGATGTGCTGATTAATGGACGGGATAGGTGCGAATGGGTTCGGCGAGGCTCATGTTCGGGCTTTTGCGGCTGCTGGGTGAGTTTCGCTTTGAGATGCTGGCCGTGGGATCGGTCAAGCGTTCGAGCGTGTGCTGGCTGATCTGTGGATACAGGGCTTTTGTGACGTTTGGTGATGTCGATGAGAAGAGGGGAAGGAGTCTGGCTGAGGAACTTGGAAGCAACATCCAATTCGTCAAGTGCGATGCAACAGTCTGGGAGGACCAGCTAAACATGTTCAAGCGGGCTGTGGCCGAGTCCCCTGGCAAGAGTTGCGATATTGTCGTTGCGAATGCTGGGGTTACTGGGCCGGATGAAATCTTTGCTCTTGAAGGTATGAGACTCACTGGATTCACGGGAAGCAGCTTACTGGTATTGACACCTGGATGCAAGATGTCGCCAGAGAACCTACCAAGCCGACACTCCCCATCCTTCAGATCAATTTGATTGGCGCGATCTACACGTTCAAGCTAGGTCAGCATTATATGCGGGCCCAACCTGAAGGTGCGGGTCGGGACCGCTGCTTTACATTCAAAGGGAGTGTCGCGGGGTTCCTCGATCAGCCTGGATCGTTCCAGTACTCGGCGTCCAAGTTCGGGTTGAGAGGGTTGATGAGGAGTGCGAGGCGCACGTCGTGGCAGGAGGGGATTCGTGTGAATTATATTGGGCCTTGGTATGTTTGCCCTCATGGAGCTTCCGAGTAGGAGGACGGTGTCGCTGATATTCAAGGTCTACAGGTATACCAAGACAACGATATTGAAGCCTCAGGTCGTCGAGAGGTTGGTCTCCAAGGGCGTCGAGTTCGCTGAGGTGGAGGACTGCACAACTGCTGTGTTGCGGATTGCTTGTGACAAGTCGATTAATGGTATGTTTACCAGTTCGGAGCTCTCGACAAGATACTGATAGACTTGGTTAGGACGGTCTTTCGCGATTCTTCCTCGTTCGGTGACACCGACTGGGTATTGTGATGCCGAACTTGATGATTTGGAGAGTGAGCCGTGGAAGAGCCTCCAGAGCGCGGGGTTGGCTGCTTCGATCAGGACTATGTCTGGAGCGGTCCAAACAGCCAAGATATAGTCCTGGGTAACGAAAGATAATATTGCTTTGAGAGCTCTTCACGCGGAAACGCTCCTGGAACTATTCTCCGCATGCTTTGGCCAGATGTCTGGGTTTTCAAACGTACTGCAGGGCTGCCCAGTGTGATTCGAGATCGCGGTACCAATGCTTCTCATCACGGAGTAGTGTTGAGACAATGCAAATGTTGATGGTTGATGAATAAATAAAGTGAAAAACACAGGCGCTCTGATAACAGGTTAAGTAGGCATTCTACCCTGTGCTACCTCATACCCTATGACGCACGAGGCTGCAGCAAGAGCTACTACCGTACCTCCGTACAAGCCACCATGTGAAAGTACTTACATGCTTCAGGCCAACCATGATGATACACTTTAGCGTCTTGGTTAAACTACAGCTTACCATGCATAAAATCAGACTGGCGGTCCTTCCCAGCGACAGCTCTTCTTCTTACTTTTCAGCAATGACAGGTATTATGTCCGCTCGTCCCACCCGTCATTATGAGCTTGGAGAAACCCGGGCCCTACATCGAGTCGCTGGCAAGATTCAAAAACCGATTTCCATATCTTTACTTTCTCGAGAAGGCTAGGCGAGAGTGGCAAGATGATGCTGGAAGTTGCAAAGCTACAGTCCTTGAACTTCACGGGGACCATTTCTCACGAAGCGATGTCAGAAGGCCCGGGGAATTGAAAGACCATCTGGAAGCTCGATCAAGGCAGGACCAGCCAGACGAGAAGAAAGCTGGTGAAGAAGCACCCGCCTGCAAGCACCGCATTTATATCATTCAAGATCTCTCGAATGCATTTCTCGAAATACTGGGTTCCCATTTCCAGATAGACCCATACGTCTTTGCTTCTCAGGCCTGGGTCCATCACTGGTCAAGCCATAGAAGCGATTTCGGAATGCCGCAGAGACTACCTTCACTTCACTCCAGAACGATTCATTCCACCCTTCGGTACTACGAACTGAATTACCTTCATGAGGAGACTGCAATAGGTCGTACCCACGCTCCAGATTCGAAGTATAAATTGAAGTCCAATCTCCTGCGTCGTGTCGAAAGACAGTCTTCAGAAGACCGGCCCGGACTGACAGTCTTCTTCGTTAGACGCAATGTGTCATTCTGGGCGAGGCAGAGTGAAGGTGGTTGAGACGGTATGTCTTGCACAGGAAAACAATACTAGAAGCTGATGTCGCCTAGTGGTCATTTTGACAGAACCACCTATTCGCTTCGAAGACGAATATCATAAGAGCGAACCTTATCGGCATGGATATCCAGACTACATACCATGGTCACCCGCTGCTGCCGCTAGCCAGTCCCTGCCCATGACGGCAGTGTCCATGTTAGAGGCGATTGCTACATATTGGACAGATGTGGCCGATCCTGCGGAGATACAGGCTGTCCGGGCAGATCCTTCCAAAGCTGGGGATTTACTGGAAACAATATGCTCGTCTCACTGGATGGTCATGTTCGACTACATGTGGACCAAATTGAATGATTCGGAAATGAGCTTGAAAGAGATCACAGACCACCACGGTTGGCCCGAAGACAAAACCAAGTTGATCAGCAACGTCAAAAAGACGTTGATGCAAGGAATCGCCTGGAAAAGGAGGCTCAACTGGATTTGCGGAGAGATGGACGCCAGCCTGAAAAGCCTTGGTGTATATTCAGGTGCTTCCGGGTCGCCGCTGCAAAGCACGGACGACCACATCAACTTCCGATATATGCGCTCCCAGTTCGAGATGCTCAAGTCCGAGTATCGACAATTTAGTGACTATTTGACGAGCATTCTGGAAGTCTTCCAGGGAGAGACTGCGTTGGAAGAAGCCAGGACGTCGACCAAGATTGGCGTAGCCTCGGAAGCACTTACGCGTCTATCCGTCCAGCTTGCAGAGAAGTCATACGAAGAAGGCCGGCGATCCGCGGAGTTTGCACAGATATCTGTTATACTCACAGCTGTTGGTATCGTGTTCATCCCCCTCACATACACTGCAAGCATATTTAGCATGGGGAGCGACTATGGACCAAATGGAGGTCACTTCTGGGTTTATTGGGCTGTCGCGGCTCCATTGGCCGTCGTGAGTATAATCTTGTTTGCCCTGTTCTCCAGAACTCAGAGGCTGTACGACTCGCTTGCTTGGATATTGTTCGGGCCATATGCGAAGAAGGAGGATGGAGCAAACGGGACCGTTTCTCATGAAAACATCTCGGCAAGACATGTCCCACTCGTGGCACCCGCAGACGGTGTTCGAGAGCGGAAACATCCTTCTGCCTGAACAAGCATTATTCATTAGGACTTATACCTATCGTCAGATCAATTCTGTAGCAACATCTATCCCCTCGATCCGGCAAAGGGGGTGAACCATGTATCGTAGACTAGGCTGCCTTGTCCAGGACGATATCTGCAGCGGTTCTGACAGCCAAGTACATACTTATTTTGCTTCCTATATTTTGGTGTAGTCCTGGGGAACCAAAGATGAGTTTGCTTTGATACTTTTAACAGATAAATGCTCCTCAAATACATACTTTATTTGACGGCAGCACGATTCCCCGCTGCTCGTTCTACAACCGCGAGAGACGTCTCCATGTTGTTGAGCTTTTTGCCTTGATTATCCAATATAACACCTCGCTTATCCAACATAACACCTCGCTTATCCAACATAACACCTCGCTTATCCAACATAACACCTTGCTTATCCAATATAACACCTTCCTTGTTGATTGTCTCTTGAATCGAAGAGCCTTTATACCACACAATACCCACGACTGCACCTCCTGTAATCAGAGCGGACCCAGAGCCAGCGAATAGTTGGTACTCCCTCGCCAGATTTTGTGACGCTAATGAGAAGTTAGTTCTATCTCACTTCTAACTGCGAATTGAGACACACCCTTCCAAAATTTGTACATGGCGACTGAGCGGATGATTTTTAGCTTAGGATAGATGGTGGATGAAGTGATAGGAAGAAATTCATCGCTTGAAGTTATTTAGACCTGCCTTGGTTGAAGGTGTCAGGGAATGGTACGCAGAAACCGTTACTTTCCTCCAGTCTTTCCACCAATAGAGTCTTGAACCACAGTTCTGTAAAGCACACTTTGTCCCATGATATCTCGCTATCGTCAAATGTAATTCTGTAACAACATCTGTCCCCTCGACTCCGCAAAGTAAGTGAACCTCGTTGCGCAGACTAGACTGCCCTGTTCAGGACCAACCTCCAAGCCCTTGGCTCCACCGTAGCAATCGTGCCGTTCTCGTCTTCAGTAAGCACAAAATAATCCAGTGATTGCTGACCATATGTTATCAGATCTATCCCGGACCAGCTCTGACAACTGCCCTGGGGAAAGAAAAGCTGGGCATCGACCGCGGCCAACTCCTCAGCCGAGTTGGGGTTATACACCGCTCGCCACGCCGACTCATTCCCAGAGCGCAAAATCGTGGGATACAGGCGAATCGACGTGTTGCCCGTATCCGCATCCTCCAACGCGGCGTATCCAACAAGAACATCCGCGCCGTTGGCCGTAAACTGGGACACGAAGAGCCCGCCGTCATCCACTGCGAGGCTGATGCTTGAGTCATTCGCTGCGACGTAAGTACCAGAGTACTGTAGAGCGGCTGTCGCTTTGCCAACGTCGTCGACAGCTGGCACGAGAGCTGTAGCCACGGCGGAAAGCAGGATTTGTACCGCCGTCAGGGAACTGTCTGGACCAGCTATATTGATGGCGAAGGCTAAGTCGTAGTCCGGGACGAGGGCGATGACCGCGGTATAGTCTACCAAGTTGCCTGTTTTGGTGTAAAAGTCGATGGTTCGAACGTCCGACGTGAGGTTCGGCCCGCGGGCGATTTCCCATACTTCGCCCACGGAGACTCCGGACGCGGGTGTGAATGTCTTGGGCTTCATCCATGCTCGCGTTGCCTCTGGGGACAGCAGTTGTGCGGACAGGAGCGCGGTGCCGAAGGAGAGGAGGTCGTTGTTGCTCGCGGAGATGGCGCCGGAACTGCGTCGGTCTTCAGTGATCTTTGTTCATACTAGAAGGATTGAGGCTGGCTTTACCTGTTTTCGAATCCCAAGTTTGTCCCCCACCAGTTGGTCTCGATGGGAATGAAACCGATGCTGGAATTCAAGGGGGCGCCGACAAATGTGCGCGTCATGTTCGATGGTTGCAGAATGTTGTCTTGCAGATAGTCCGCGTATGTCTTACCGCTGACGTTTTCGATGACAAGGCCCAGAAGTGCGTAGCCGACGTTCGAATAGACTGGGGTCGTGAACGGTGCATACACAGGAGGTCTATTAGCTATGTTCGCGAAGAAATCTGGTAATGGGGTCAGCTCTCAGATGCCTCAAAACAAGAACATCGTGTGGTTCACCGTCCCATGAGCAACCTGTGCTTCCGGCAAAGCCACCGCAAGAAAGTGACGCCTGGGAGGCGCTCAACTGTGGGAGACCGAGTTCTTGTCCTAGCTCCGCCGAATAGAAGAGTTGATTGTTGGATACTTGTTTTCAGGTTAGTCTTGTCGTTTCCAAACAAGGTAGACCAACTTACAGTCTGCTGGCACGCCGCCCAAATGATCGAGAAGTGCTTCTATGGTGACGGTACTCCAATCTACCGTCGTAAGATTGTTGTTGTTTTGTGGAAGACTATTGAGCCTTGGGACGTATTTTGTAACAGGGTCGGACAGGTTGAGGTCTCCTGCACCACGTAGTTGGAGAATGGCGAGCGCGGTGTACAGCTTTGTGGCACTGCCAACTAGGTACACGGTATCTCCGGTGACGTTGTGGGTTCCGCTTGTGTTAAATGATTCTGGAGTGTAGTGGAAGCTCAAGAGTGGTTGGGTTTCATGGGTGCTGCGTACTCCGACCGAGACAGCAGTTTCGTTGAGCTGCGAACTAGCATTTTGGAGGCCGAGGTTGATTTGTGCGATAACCTGCTGCAAAGATGGATTATCGCTGAGGCTGGTCGGTGCTGGTAAGATTGGACCTAATGGTGGACAGAGGAACTGAGCCTGGGTACGAGCATAGTTCAGGGACATGACAAGAAGGAAGGTGAGCCATGGGACGGCCATGGTGAGCGACAAGGTGTATGATGATCGTGTAGGATGGGTCTCTCCAGAGGTTAGGTACTAGCTATGTGTTATGAAGGATGAGCAAGTCAAATACCGGAGGCGAAGAGTTGGACACAATCAGTCTGCTTTATATCAGTCACGTCACCTACGTCGAACTGATGTAGCATCAGACTCCCACCATGGTCAGGCTGCAGCATGCACGCGGAGGCTTTGGATCGATGATTTCTCCTCCGTTCAAGCTCAACGTCATCATCTTTATTTGCATCCTCTGCGCCAGCCTACCTGCAACTGGGGAAGAATCCGAGGACAGTCAGAAACGCAAACTGTTGAACCATACAAGCTGCAATGTCCGGATCTAGGTCATCTCGCCAACCTCCACTATCAACTCCACCCAAGGCGATGGATCAAGAGGACTTCAGCCACTTCTTGACGCGCGCTGTTCAGGCCCTGGTACAAACATGAAAAAGCCGTTGGGTGACCTAGGTTCGTGTGTCGGAAAGTTGACCAGATGGGGTAAGCCCTAGGGAGGCCTGACGAGGCTGCGGGTACTGTAAAAGACATCTGATTCGTCATCAGCAAACCGCAAAGCTGCCTGTCTGCGGAGTGACGCCGCGCATGGAGTACATTTCCATGGCTTTGGTACTGCATTCTCCTCTTGAGATAATCTGCATTTGTCGATGGATCCGAGCGAGGTCGCTTCACGTGGGTTAACCATCCTAAATTCTTCTCTGGCAAGTAAGAGACACGATTGCCTTGAAACGCAGCACGATGCCACAAATAGAATGCGAACCATCAGAAATGGATAATCATACCCTTTCTTCCTCAGCCGAGCAGTCTTTGCACCCAGCACCATCAACGAGTGTTCTCTAGTCATCTGCAATTATCGCATTCTGCAGCACAATGGCCTACCTGCATACGAGAACCTGTCGACCAGGTGTCTCAGAAGCTCATTCCGGAGCGTCAGGCTGCTGCGTGAGAAAAATGTCTCTTACTCATCGACAACCAGCGTCTCTTTCATGTATAGCCACGGACATTCCTGGCTGGGACGATGAAGAACATAAGTAACGTCAACCATGGTCTTTTCCTTAGTCCGGTAGTTTAGTTCAGCCATAACATCGTGGAAGCGGATGAACGCGCCAGATGACCTGAAGCTGTTGTCTGCAGAGATGAACTCGGAGAGGCCATCTTCGAGCTCCATACTCGTGTAGCAACTCGAATGCTCTCAGCTCGATGCCAAAGACCTTCCTTCGCCTTTGTAAAGTGCATGAGGTGCAACATGATCCGGCGCAATATGCCCTCGCGACATTTCAGCGCAGCGAGATAAAGTGGCGCCAGGAAGCATGCTTCGAACGAGAAGCTGACCGGTTGGCTTTCCGCAAGCAATTCAGGGATACCATTTTGCGCTACATGAACAATCTCTTCGAATATCTCGTAATACGCACCGTAACAGCCTTGTGAGAGGTCAAGACTCGTCTCCGTATAGACTTTTGTTATCGAGAAGTGCGCAGAACCGATGCTGGTAGACAGGAAGACCATGGTTGTGCCCCAAGTGACTCTTTGATCTCTTCAAAGGCTTTCCTCCAAGCTTCCAGCTTGAGCATTATCTGATCCCTATCATGTCGGAGCAAATCCAGAGAAGTTGCGGACGCGTCTGATGGCAACATCTCCACCAGAGCACGAAAAGCGCACATCCTCAAAGCCCGCGCGGCTGCCATAATTTGGTGCAATGTGTCTCGTGCTGTTTCGAGCCGGTCAAATATCTGAAGACGTAGGTATTCAGCGTGCACATCTTGATCTATCCTGGGCTCAGACAGAGGGAATCCGAACGCTGCTGACGAAACGCGCAGTCGTTGGAACAAGTTTAGAATTTTCGGGTCGATGCTTCGTTGCTCTGTATCAGAGGCCTTTTGCAGATATTCCAAAAGGAGATTCGATCCTTTGTTGATCAAAGCGATACCGTTACTATCGTGCATTCGGTAGACTTCGAAAACAATGAATAGAGCACACGATGCTAGAGCAACATTGACTGAGGTTGGACCATCCTGGGCTCGTTGCTTCGAGAAAGATGATATTGATTTATTGTATGATCGGATTGCTTGAAGGCAATGCCTGCATGAGCACGCGGATATATGAGGATTATCGGCATCCTTGGAATGTCTGAAAAGATTCCCCAGGGCCAAAACGGCATTGCGCACTGTGGCATCGGTATGTGCCATCTGGATGATGAGCTTCTTCCAGATGTCCGCATTAAATGCACCGGCATTCAAAGATTCAGCGTTTTGAATGAAAACACCATAGGCTTGCCATTCATGTTCGGTTGCGCGAAATGCTGTTAGCAACGTGTCAGAACTGTTGACGTGCAAAGGGTTGTTTTTGCGGCTGAGTACTGAGGGTGTTCCGTCGACCACGACTAGTCGATAACCCTCACAGCGTCTGCCAGCCTTGATGCATCGCTGACAGACCGGTCGTTCTTCATCGCATTTGACTCGTCTATTCTTGCAAGTAATGCAAGCCGTTCTAGTCTTGGAGCGACGGCGGCCCTGATCTTGACTTTCCATGACCATTGATTGTGAGGAAACTCTAGGCAGACAGATTGGTGAATGGCGTGAAAGAAGAGACCATCACAACAACCTTGGCAGGACGCCTGACGTTCACCCGCTTGATGTCCCGAAGTCGTAGCAGCATCTTGAAAGTGGGTTGCAACCTGATCCTTACCGCCCTTAAATGTTTGTCTTCCCTCAGCAGCAGTAATATTGCCATTATGGTATATGCCGCCCAATATCGACAGCCATAGACGCGACGAAGTGCAAGGACATGAAGCGAAAGGGGCCCACCTCCAGTAGATAAGTGCTCCGAAAATCTAGCGATCTAATTGGCGGAATCACAGTTGCCATCAACCAAAATGACTCGATGGAAGTGACGTTTCCATGGAATCACGATAACAAGATGAACTCGTTGGCTTTGACTCGGACGCTGACTCTAACTTCCAAATTGTCCAGGTGCGACTGTCACAGATCGGGGGGAAAGTGGGCGGTGGGTTTTGACATGTATATGTTCACGAGGCTGGCACAACAGGGTCTATAAATATTTGAGCTGTAAGGAGGTACTTATAAATAATGAATGTTGGGTTCCGAGGAAACATAACCTCTTTTGTGAGCATCCGACACAATCGTTCCTTCAACTTGCGATATACTCACCAAAGCGACCTGCATATCAGGACGATCCACCACCTAACGCTCAACATCAGGTTGCGCCATCCGACCATCAAAATGGTAGCAGATAATAGGTTGTCGTAATAGTCCGCACTCAAAGGACAACACGGATAGTGCCCACATTATCGTCATTATCTTGGTGATAGCCTGATAGGACTTGGAGGCGTTAGATGCCGAACAGACACCACCTGTTGTGTTAACCTGGGCGAAGAATTTGTTTAGTTGAAGCAAGGCTGAGTTTGTGGCTAGGGGGAACTGGTATGAGATGAAATCTCAAAGATATTGAGGTCCCCAGCTAGAGTCCTGGGTCCGCAGTTTAGGACGTCACTCGGTTGATCGGCTTCGACACGACAGGCATAATCACACTCGTTCTTGAATTGATTTCGGAAGAGGAAAGTGGCATTTCTATGATGAGCGCAGTTCATGCAAGAACACGTAATCCGGTTCTCAGGTGGCACATACAAGCGTTTCCTGCTCACGCCGCACAATCCAACGCGACAGAACACCATGACAAAAGGCGGGCGGCAGCGGCGGCGGCGGCGGCAGGCGCGGAGGCAAAATTCACAGGCCTACTACTTACAGTATGTAGGATTTGCATCTTAACAAGCGTTAAGCGTCGAGTTCGGACGTTACATGAACCACTTTTACCTCGTCCCTCCTGTAAATGTGACCGATTCGGAAACTCAACTCGGCTTTTGCGGACTTGACGCTGCTGAGACGAGGATGATTCCATCAGATCGTACCTACCTATTTCATAGCAGTGAAACCCATCCTACGTGAACAGGCTGAGACTTAGAATTAATTCCCAGATTATTCCGGAACCTTGAAAATCGCTAGTACTCCTGGGTGGGTAGGCGTATATTGGTATCAAAAACTGCTGAAACTGGCAATCCTCTTCCTCACTTCGCGACCTTGAGTCGTACAGAGCAAAACTCCAGCAACATGACGCCCTCTGCATACGTTGTGCACCTTGTGTCGGTGAACAAGACACCAGCACGAGCAGCATTATTGGTATCTCAACTCATTAGCAGCCTCAGAGGGGATTATAATTTGATTCATGTTGCGAATTCGACCTGTTGGTGATATCCTGTCCCAGAATCATATGCAGGAAGCTAAATCACAGTGTCTCTTTCTAGCAATCGAGACACTTGATGTTGTTCTTGAGGCTCTTGTCGTCGCTCCTAAGTTGATGGTGCGTTGTTCCCCATTTCCCGTTCAGTCTCTAGATAAGCGGATGGCGAAGACTGACAACCGTCTTCCAAGATCTGCTCCAGCCAATGGACGACGGAAGAACAGGAGCGTGCAAACAAAGTCGCAACAAAAATCATACCAGACATCAAATTTGTCAATAGTCCGCCAGGCCTGGATGTCAGAGAAGGCGGCGATGCGATTGTCAAGTTTCTGCACAGCGCTGTCAAGACCTCTGGCGTATCGAAGTCAGTCTGACAATGAGATATATCCCTGCGATCCGCGAGTATGAATGGAGATACCTGCATTGGTGATCACGAATGCCAGAGCCATGAGACTAAAGGCTGACGGTGTACGTCAAATAGGTACGGCGATAGCATGTCATTTGCTGGGAATTACATGGTGTGAAGAAGGCCAGTCAAATGCACCAAGACGGCAGACCATATGATATTTCGAGGACCGTACATACTGTACGATGCCCTTCGCCGTCAATCGTCGTCATACATATCTACTGGCAGTGCCAAGACAGCTTAATAATCACTCGTTATTAGTGCAACTTCACCCCAGAACCACCGCGATTGCCGTCTTCTTTTACGAGTATCAGTAATCACCCGCCAGTCAGCCCCTACAGTTAATGACCACACTCGCATCGTCCTAGAAGCTTAGGAAGTTCCTCGCCAACTGATCATAAATTGATAATCCCCTCGACGCCGCCCATTACCCCCTTGCTGCGGATGCTGGTGGCTGCGTGAGGCAATCTCCTTGGCCGATAGTGCGAGATTCCTCAAAGCCTGATAGGGCGAGTGTCGCCTGACCACGCGTACCTCGCCATGTTTACTACCCCCGCGTGCGACTATTGTCGCTACCGGAAGCGAAGGTGTGACAGGCAGGCACCAAAATGCTCTATGTGCATCTTGTACGGGTACCCTAGGCTTACCATCACCTTGAGCGCGCAACTAATAAGATTAACTAGAAAAAATCGAAGTTGCCGATATTCAGAGTGAGCTACCTTTTGCGTTCATGCGCGAAAAGATGTCGCCAGAATTGATTATACAGCAGTCAAACGCAATGGGAGGTTCTTGACCGACAGGCGCAGCTCAGCTATAGCGCGATCGGAGGAGGAACAGGGCAAACCCTGGTCGCAACTGGCCACCCAACATCGAATTTCCCAGCGGCGTATTTTCTCGATCATGCTGTTTTTGAGGACTCCAGAATAGGATTACCTCCAGTCGAGCTGCAGCTTAACTCGGCGGTTACAGATGCTTTCGGCATGGCATCGACCACTTCTGCAAGATACTTCTCTTGGACGCACCTCTGGATGCCCATCATTTCAATATCCAAATGGCGAACCCAGCTTACTGGACCTTTGGCTCGACCGCGGGCAGATGTGAAGATTCTGCTGTTCGCCATGAAACTTATACTATGGACACCACAAGATTCCGAAACTGGGGAACCAAGGACGGAAGACTATTTCATTTTGAAAGACCTTGTCCTGCAAGCAGAAGCTGCAGGAATGCTATCTTTGCAACTATTGCAGGCCTTGATCCTGTTGACTATCTACGAGTACTCGCATGCCATCTACCCAGCTGCCTATCTCTCGATTGGCACCTGTGTTCGCTATGGTTTGGCTCTTGGTATCGATAAACAACGTCAAGTTGAAGTAGATGCAACTGATTTTGGCCTGGACGAACAAGAAGAGCGAAGAAGGGTCTGGTGGGCGACAATTATCCTCGACCGTATGGTGTCTTGGTCTTCGACGAGCCCAGAACCAAGATCAGATGATCTGCTACCTGTCCATGATCAGCACTGGGACGAAGGCAGGATAGAACGCAGTCGCATAGAACCTGTTTCGGCTTCCTCAAATACCAACATGGGTATGCTAGCTCGACTTGCGCAGTCAGCATTTCTTCTAGGTCGGGTGTACCGATGGAAGAACTATCCCACGGGTGATGCCAAGTTCGATGAGGACGAAAAAGACCAACTGGATCGTGCTCTGCGAGCGCTTTTGAACCTCATCTACCAGGAGGGAGCGACACGCTTAATGCCCATATGCCCGCAGACGGCGCTCTGTTTCAGTGCGCTGGTCACATTACATTCCCAACCCGGAAACGCCACTCCGTTCATGTCTCACGCAGACTATGCGGCCCCAATGCGATTTCCCACAGAATCGCAGACACAAAATCGGCTCTCCGCCCTTGTGGAGACACTTCAATTCCTGAGGCCAATCGCAGAGGAATCATCTGTGAGCACAGCTCTATTCTTCCGAAAAGAACCATGGTCCATCGAGAAGTCCTCTCCACTTCTGATTCATTGGACATACCTAATTGCTGTTACTTTCCTGAGACTCAAGATTTCTCTGGATAGAGAAGAGGCTCAAACCTCTCTTTTCAATGTCTCCTCAGTGGTTCCTGCGGTAGAGCTGCGAAAACAGGCGGACCGAGGACTCGATGCAATGAAGATGAAGCTTTCACTCTTGGGAAAACAATGGCTTGCAGCAGGCGCATATCTACGTATCCTGGAAGCACGGGAGGTTGCTAACATGTTATAGCCAGGTTACCATCCTGCAGAATGATTGTGTCAGGAGAGTTTCAGGGCTTATGGTGAACACTCAATGAGACTTGACTCTGGCACTTTATGCCCTGAAAGCCCGAACGTTCAGTACTCTACTGCCTCATCCGCAAGTCTCGCCATCTGACACAATTGAGTTCCCATGTAAATAACATATCTCACTTCTTGACCCTTGCTTTCTAAGTTGGGTCTTGCGTGCAACCGGAATAGCCAGGCGGCGCCCCCTCCGCCGGGCGGGATTCGCGAGGTCGGACCCAGGGATCGTTGGGTGCTGAATCAAGTTCGCATATTACTAAGTCCTGCAATGCAGCTTCTCTGTACAAAAGAAGACGTCTCGACTGGAACTTTTGGGCTGCGGTTATGGACAGCGTCACGCATAACGCATACATGGAAGGCACTTGCAACTGCGGCACTTTCACCGTCTCTATCAGAGCTACAACAGATCCAGTCAAGGTCTCACTTTGTCATTGTCTTGACTGCCGGGCATCCGGAGGCACCCTGTAAGTAAGCCCGTATTGAATGCACTCTTTCATGTCCCTTTATCGTTTGTCCCGAGAGCCCCTGGCAGGCCCCCTTGTCGGTACGATCTTCACACTAATTGCTTCCTTTGCAGCTTTGCGGTCAATCTCATCGTCGCTTCCTCAGACGTAACCGTCAGTACGACCACAAGTGCAAGCACCTACAGTACTCTATCAGCCTCAGGCAACGAATCAAACAGACATTTCTGCCCTAAATGTGGCTCGTAAGTTCTGAATTCTGTCTCATCATTTGTACCAGCTTCTTGACTGAGGGTCACCAATAGGCCGCTCGTGACGACAGTTACTGGCAAGCCAGAGGTAACGTATGTCAAAGGTGGACTATTCCGCAAGGCTGGGTTCAATATAGGCTATCCGATCAAAGAACAGTGGTTTCGGCGAGCGGAGGTCTGGGAAACCCCGTACGTTGCTGAGGCAGAGGTCCGCATGTAGACAGACTTTCGAGAAGGAACTGAGCACTGTATGGAGTCTATAGCTTTGCGTCGAGGATCGGTGGATCGATCTCAGTCGAAGAGCAAATCGAAACTGTGTGTTTTCCTTTCAATGATACCGACGATCCGGCTGCCACTGCACCACACATCCAACAATCCATGGGAATCGCGCGCTGATCTTCCAGCGGAGCTATTCGCTCTACGTTGCTGTGCGATGCTTATGACGCAGACCGTTCTCTCACAGTATCCACAGAATCACTTCAGTGTTAATAGTCTAGCAAGGCGGTCTGCATGGCGGTCTGCATGGCGTGATGATGCATACTTCGGCATATGATCAGTCAGTGGTGACTGATCCGCCTGTTCGGAATCACTCGAAGTCTGGAATACCCGTGTATGTTCCCGATCTTCGAACTTATGTATATAGCCTAGACACTCTTGTCAATATTTCGCCTACTATTCAAGGCTAGTTTTCACCCCGAGCGCTTCTTGGTCGACACAGATCTCAGATAGTCCAGCATGTCGAAGCTCATTGTCGTACTCGGAGGCACGGGCAACCAAGGTGGCTCAGTCATAAAAGCTTTCCTCAATGACTCAAGCTTCCGTGTTCGCGCTGTTGCTCGGAACCCTAGCTCTGCAGCTGCCCAAGCACTCAAGGCAAAAGGCGTCGACGTTGTTCAGGGCGAATTCACCGACATCTCGTCGTTGACTCAGGCGTTCAAGGTCAGTACAGAATCATCGGCGCTTGACCAGTATACGTAATGACCTGCTGACAGGGAGCGAACTACATCTACGCAATGACTCCTGATATGTAATCATCAATCATGCCAAAGCTAATCCCATACTCACTACAACAGTGGCGTCAATGGGGCCGCCATCATGGCCGAAGGAAAGGTGGCTTCGGTCGTAGAGGAAGCATACAGGCTTGAGCTGCAAGCTGGAAAAAACATTGTGGCTGCCGCGGATACAGCCACGGATACACTTGAAGTTTTCATATTATCCTCGCTCTCAGCCGCAAAGCATCATAGTGATCATGCATACCAGCTCATATATCACTTTGATGCAAAGGCGGACGTGGTCAAATTCCTTGAGTCCACCTACCCAACGCTAGCAAGAAAGACCGCTGCTCTGCTACTGGGCATGTTCGCCACAAACTGGCAGATGTCTTCACCACTGCGACCGACCAAGGTTAAGCCGCTTCAACTCTACAAGAAGTTGTTCTTATGCTAATACTCTCAAGCAAGTTGATGGCCGCTATAGGATCCTGATGCCATGTTCGCCAGAGACTCCAATTCCTTTCATCGATCCGAATAACGACCCAGCTATTTTTGTGAAAGCACTTGCGTCCCAAGATCTTCCTTTACCATTGGGCGTCTCTATGGTACGAAAGTTTGCCGGCTACGCAAAAATGACAACATTCGCCGAGTGGACCACACTCATCAATAATCAGCTCCCAGTAGAGGTCTACTTTGAGCAAACCACGATGGAAGAGTGGGCTGCTATGGTTGACTTCATTCCTGGTCTTGGAATGGAATTGGCGCAGATGTGGAGCTACTGCGAGAAGGTGGGATACTTCGGCGGACAAAATGGTGGCACGAGGATCATCACAGATGTAAGTATTCAATCCAGCCCTGGATTGCGTACCAGAGAATCTGATTAGGTCTACTAGTTGAAGCTGGAAACGGAACCAACTAGAATGGAAGACTTTGTGAGAACGGAAGACTGGTCGGTCTTACTGAAAAACTAGGATCTTTAATTCTATGCTAAGCTCTGATGGTTAAGGTCATTATGGAGAAAGTCATTTCTTTATACACTTACAAGAAACACCTTAAAAGAAATCAGCTATCTTACTACATTTGAAGAAAAGCGCTAAAACGCCGCCTGACTCCTGTATATTCAGCAGGACCCCGAATCTTCCCCTTCCAACCGACAGTAGTTCACGCCCCTGAGGCTTCAGGCCTGTTGGTGACGTGCGCCATGAATTGACTGCGACATTCCATATCCAGAACAGGCATCTCTCCTCTGCCTCTTCACGCTCTTCTTGACACTGCTGGAGGCAATGCGTCAATTCTTTGCGCATCCACTGAAACATACTACTCCATAAGAGCATGGTATCATGTACTGACAGACGGCTGAAAGCCATGGCACTGTGCAGAAACAAACCCAGGCAGAGCATTCTGTCGATGTCTGGTTCGCCAAAGTCCAAAGCATTGAGTGAAGGACAGGCTTCCCAGAAATCACGGTGGGAAGACTGTATCGTCTGTGGTTTTTTGCTGCTCGAAAATGACGACTTTGTTGGACTTTTGAAACTCGCCTCACGCTGGAGCCTGCATACTCTTTGGAGTGCTTCAAGGACCTTGAGGGATATCCTATTGTTCCTTGCGAGTGCCTGAAATCCAGGCGGAAGTTGTGCGGCGGCATCGATTGAACGAGACATTGTGGGATACGCAGGCTGGGGTCTCCGCTCCGGCTTGCCTGGACCAGACAAAACTGATCCCTCCCCGGTTTCCATAGCAAACGAGAAATCAAACCTGTACGATTTATAGATTAGCCGATGGGGGACTCTGCAGGGTAAGAGTCGGGAATTAGCCTACTGCAATAGAACCGCTCTTGTGAATTCATCTACAGAGCTCAATCCGCCTTGTTCGTTCAATATCCGTCCGAGTGCTTCTCGATGTATCTTCACTTGGTGAGTACTGCCACACCTCCTCTTTTGTCATGAGTTAGTATTGTGTGTTTGCTCGTTTGCGTAGGGTTTACCTCGATGATTGCTAAAAACAGAATCCCCATAAACGATGGAGCATCTAACTTTCCGGCCGAACTAATCTGATGCCGAAGGGACTTGAGGGCGTTAGTCTTGTGTTGTAAGACATGTTCAGACGGCCGGGAGCTGTGGGTTGGATTTGCAAGAGAATCTTGGATAGATTGCATGGTGGCTGCATTGGCGTGGGAAAACGTCTCAGTCATCATGTATGGCAGCCATTCTTCGTTGAAGATTGGTCGCACATGGAAAACTTCGTGCACGGTGCGGATACTTGGGGCCAGGATTTCCATATCTGGCACAGGTCAGTAGCTGAGCCTTGCGAAAGCGTGCCGCAGAGTTATGCCCACAAGTTCGGATTGATCGAGGAGGCTCAAAGGGTAGATTCCTGTTCAGCAGAAAGCTTTGTGCCGAGGACTTCCCACTGGTGATGACTTCGCGTCTGGGTCCCGCTGAGGTGTTGCAGACTGAATGCTTGTAAAGGTGGACTTCGCGCGTAGCGAAGTCCAAACGGGCGACATGTTTCTCCCTGGCTTTTCTCCTTCGCTTGTGGGCCACTTTCGCAGCATGTGCCCTGGCTTGAGATTGCAAAAGCTCTTTGGATTCTTGCGAACCTATATCTGTTTGGCCAATGAAGGTGAACGACTGATCTAGCTCTTGCATTGTGTGGTATGTTCTCCGCGAATGAGACGTCGACGCTCAAATTGCACAGAGCGTGTTCGAGGTAGACTCACAATAAATATAGGTCAGCAGGTAACGTAAGCCTTCTTGACCGCAAGTAAGGATAAATGGACACTATGTACTGGGGTGCCTCTCTAGCCGAACTACCTCCAGTTGATGGACAAGTTCAATTGTGAGAACAAAAGGCTGGCGGCTCAAGGAAGTGAGTGGAGGGTTCAAAAAGAACACTTAGCACTACGCGGTACTCGATCATGAAGGGGCGTTTTCGGCATACAGTTTCTCGAGAATACAACAGTGGCGTGGCGTTGGCCGAGTACCATGAACGTTGAACATATCGTGGATACTCAAAGCTAGCGCCAACCCCTTGAGTTCCCATTAGATCGATGGCAAGCGTAGATAGATGTACGGAGGAGTCAGAAAAGCTTTGTGGAAGCTTTGTCAGCGGATACGGGTCATTATCTCCAGTAACTTACCTACTAGTAGGTAAGTGTCTCCGTGTTCAGGCTTCCGAGGCGCAGGGGGCCGCCAGCCGGCACGAATCCACTAGCGGACTCGTTATTAGAGGCGGCGCCAGCGGCCCACCTCCGCCGATTGAGAACCACAATGATAACCACTTTCTGAGATGTACGGGATGCTCGTTGATTTTGACTGAGAGACGAGGTTGCAACGATTTATAATTGAGTGCGTCTTGATTATGCTACTCCGAAAATCAAATGAAGTTGCCGAGACTTCCGCACCATGTTCTGTTTGACAGGCCTTAGAACCTGATTTCTTAGTATAATAAATAGCCATAAGATCGAAGCAGTAACAGGGAGATCGAAGCAGTAACAGGGAAATCTCAAACACCACTACCTTCTACCAAACACGAACAAAAAACATGGCCATCAATCTTGACAACACTGCGATTGTTCTGATAGATCCTTACAACGACTTTCTACACGAAGGTGGCAAGATGTATTTTGCGACCAAGGAAGACCTAGTGCGGAAAAACACAATTGAGAACCTCAAGACTTTGGTGAAATTCGCCCGCTCCAAGAACATCCCAATCTACTACGGGCTACATCAGCAGTTCAGAGAAGGGTTCTTTGACGGGTGGAAGCATATGGCTCATATCCACGAGGACATTAAGCGGACGGCGACGTTTGCCGAAGGCTCGTTCGGGGCGCTGATCTATGAAGGACTGGAGCCCAGTCTGGAAAACGGCGATGTCGTGGTTTCGAAACACTGGAACAGCAGGTATGTGGATAATCCAGCTCGGATGGAGGTCTTATGCGGCGCCTTGCTGACGCTGTGACTCTCAGCTCTTTCCAGAACACCGATCTCGACTTTCAGCTTCATCAGCGCGAGATCACAAAACTGGTGTTGGCTGGTATGACTGCAAATACTTGCCTCGAGTCGACAGCCCGGTATGGGTACGAGTTAGGTTATCATGTTACCTTGCTGTAGGTCGCGGCTGGCGTATTGTGTTGGAGCATACTAACCGAAATCCAGTACCGATGCCACCGCCGGCTTCGATCCTAAAGCCACGGACGCCGCTACTGACATTATTTGGCCGATCTTCGCGTCACATGTCACTACCGTGGGAGAGTTTATTAAAGATACGGAATCTTTTGGCAGGTAAAATAGTGCGTGGTGAAGTAGAAACAATCCATGAGTCCTAAATTGCTGGAGAGTAACTTTTTAATTAATGTGCCATTTGCAATTCAGCTTCACTCGACCTCCCTCATCGTGGGAGTGATGGGGTGATGTAGTTCTCCATGCTATCTTATCATATGTTTGCTGATAGAGACTATACCCATGTAGGGAAGATTGTCACATAAGGCACCACTGTAGATCGCTAAGGGGGAAGGCCGTATGCTGCCACGAAAATATCGGACATCACCGGGAAGCGGCAACCTGTCCACACCTACAGTCTTGGACGGCTCTGCCTTGAGTTTGGATGTCATATTCAGCTCCATCAATGAATTGAATGTGACCCGTATCCTCTAACCTTTGATGGGTGTGTAAGTGTCCGGTCGCGGCACCAGCATTGCAGTTTTTAACGATCTTGGACGTACGGTAGGGTCTGGCGCCCTTTAATAACGTCGAGTACAACAACCACCAGCCAGCAGCCACATTTCTAGGGAAAGAATACCTAGGGAGACTGGAGGGATGGCGAAATTGGACTGGAAGTTGGTCGCAAAGGTGCGTCAACGTCTCCCTGAGGTAGGCTCTGTTGACGAAACTCCAGGCCACCAGCGAGCGCATCCTCAACAAGATCCCAAAGTCATGGCGTCTGCCCGACGGATTTGTACCACCGGAGCAGAAAGAAGTGTCTGAAGTCCCGGAGACCTGCGGTATCCTCTCGTCTCGCGAGTTGGAAATCACAGGCAGTCCAGATGCATGTTTCATCTTGGAGAAACTTCATTCCCGACAGTGGACTTCTGAAGAAGTCACGGTGGCATTTTGTAAACGTGCAGCCATAGCACACCAGCTGGTTAGTATGATTTGAAGCCAGCGCATTTCGCAGGTCTAACGTGGTCAGGTCAATTGTCTCACCGAGATATGTTTTGACGAGGCCATTGGCCAAGCCAGGGCAATGGATGCTCAGCTTGAGAAGACCGGAGAGCTGGTTGGACCACTGCATGGCTTACCATTCAGCGTCAAAGACCACGTCAATGTTGCCGGCACCAGATCAACAATGGGTTACTGCTCACTGGCGGAGAACATCGCGCAGGAAGATGCTCTCATAGTCAGAGACCTTAAAGCTGCTGGGGCTATCGTTTTTGTGAAGACCACGATGCCCGTCACAGCAATGGTGAGTATGAATCCATCAAGCGTCACCGATGATTCTAATCTGTCTAGTGCCTCGAGACCGTGAGCAACCTATTTGGCCGAACCACCTGCTCTCGAAACCGCCTCTTAGGCGCGGGTGGCAGTTCAGGAGGTGAAGGCGCCCTTATCGGTATGAAGGGCTCGCCGTTTGGCTTGGGCACTGATGTTGGTGGTTCTATTCGCGTTCCTTGTGCATTCAACGGCATCTACGGAATCAAACCGTCCTCCCGACGTTTAAGCCTCGATGGGTTGAGTAGTAACGTAAGGGGGCAAATCGCCATCCCAGCTTGTATCGGTCCCATGGCCCAATCCATCCGCGACCTTGAGTTAATATGCCAGATTTCCACTGCATCCCAGCCATGGCTAGAAGATCCCAACGTCATCATGAAGGAATGGAAACCTCGACCCAAGATTGAGCGAAAACTACGAATCGGAGTGATGCCATTCGACGGTGTTGTCATGCCTCATCCTCCGATAATCCGTGCGCTGAGGGCTGCTACCGAGCTACTTCGCGCCGCAGGACACGATGGTGCGCTATTTACTTTCTTCTGCCTCTGAGTACTTATTGACGATTATCCAGTAATCGAATTCGAGCCATATGAGAGCCAAAAGGCCTGGGATATTGCCGTATGTAATGCCGTCCGCGAGAAGTGGTGTCTCTGATGAGTAGAACAGTATCCGCTTTATTACAGCACGGGAGGCAAGGAATTCACTGCCTTATTGGCCTCAGGAGGAGAACCATGGCCACCCTCGGCCGGAAAGCTCAGTACTGATCCAATTGTTCGGGATCGAAATCTGACGGTGAAAGAGTTATTCAATGTCGGTGGTTATCATGCTTGGTTATCGAAGGTTTTGTTTCTGACTTTGCGCAGCTCCATGCAGCTCGAGACGATTACAAGAAAGCTTAACTTCGACACTGGAATGAAACGGCAGCAAAGACGAAATCCAAACAGCCCATTGACGTCCTACTCTGTCCATGTGCTCCGAGTGCAAGCTTTCTTCACGACTTTCTGCCGTAAGTATCTTCTCCCCCTGTAGGCGGGAATCTGATTGCTGACCATCTTGCTCGCTTAGTTGGTGGGGCTATGGCAGTCAGTTCAACATGCTGGACTATCCGGGGGTTATCATCCCTGTTGGGGCTGTGGACAAGTTGATGGATCAAAAAGATGAGAGCTACGCGCCCGTTGGACCCAAAGACCAAGAGAACCATGATATGTGTAGGTTCTCCTACATTCTTGTTGATTAAATACTGATTCAGCACAGACGACCCAGAACTTTGGCACGGAACTCCTATATCTCTTCAACTGGTGGGAAGAAACCTTGATGATGAGTACTTGCTCGCTTGTTCCAGCCTCATTGATCAAGTGATCCACCAAAATGCCTCTTCCTAGTACGGTTCGCCCCGTGTCGACAGCCCGGGCGAACTGCCCCTGTGGGCGGTGTCACTCGGCTAGAAGGTGCCCATGATTTATGGTCGGACTTTAGTCAAGGTAGAATAGCTGTTAATAACGTCTTTTCAATCATAATTCCATTGGGCCTGGATCCTCAACACCGATTCCCCGCATTTCAGTACCCTAGAAGAATAATTTAGGGGCCGAAGGACCTCATTCCGGTACCCCAGATGATGTGGACCCATTGCTATGACCAAAGTCCTTGTCTGGCACATAAACAATCGACATGCGACTTGGCCACTCATCTGCCAAGGGCGCCTCAGGACCATTATGCTGCCGAGAAGGTCTAGCCATATGAATAGTGTGGCCATGGCACGCGACAACTTCCGACAAGTGCAATGCAGTGGGGCAGAGGACATGCGTATGCGCGACGATATTGGTGGATCTGGGACCCTCAACGGGATCATCGACTTTAGATAACAGGCTTGGCCCCTTTTTGGGTTAGCAGTCTTAACGGAGGTCTGCGCAAAAAGCCATCATTTTGTCGCACGCCTCCGTTCTGAGATAGAACGCGACATGAAGCTGCCGTTGCTTCGTTTCATATAACTTTGGCACATGAGCACTTCGACATCTCTCGAATCACGCATACCTTTAGTCATTTCTATGATAAATTATAACTGAGCTTTCACGCATAGACCACTTCGACTATGGGGCAAACGGACGACAATATCGCCCTGGAGCGACCGGCTACAGAACCCATCGTGGATGAAGGCGAGCTGAAGACTTTGCATCAGCATGGAGACAAGGCACTCGACTTCCTCGAGACGCACGAGGCCATCACCTACACGAAAGAGGAGGAGAAGGCTGTCCTTCGTAAGATCGACAAAGTATTGATCCCACTGGTAAGTCTGACCACGACACCCCATGATTCCAATGCGCGCATACTGACTGGAACCTACTGAAGATGTTGGGCTCTTACACTATACAATACATGGACAAGAGTGTTATGGCGCAAACCACAATCTACGATCTATTTACCAGTCTGGGACTCCACGGCCAACAATATTCTTGGTGCTCGTAAGTTGTCTCGCTCTTTGTGAGACCTCACACTAAACGAGGTGTTTCCAGTGCAATCTTCTATTTTGGGTATCTGGCCTTCCAACCCATCCTGGCGCGCTTGCTCAATTATGTCCCTCTTGGACGATTCGTTGCATATACGTCACTCGCCTGGGCAGTCCTCTTGTTCTGCACAGCTGGCGCGTTCAACTATGCGGGCATGATGTCTATTCGATTCTTCCTGGGCGTGGCTGAAGGTGGTATATCGCCAGCGTTTGTCCTAATCACCGGCACCTGGTACAAGAAGAATGAAATCCCCTTCCGGATTACGCTGTGGTACTGCGGTAACGGTCTGGCGAACATATTACAATCATTCATTTCATACGGCATCGGACATATCGACAATACTGGCGTCGCGACATGGAGATGGTTCTTCATCATCTTTGGTATTCTTGGCCTCGTATGGGCTGTAGTATTGTGGCTCTTCTTCCCCGACTCACCCCTTACCGCGAAATTCCTCAACGATCGAGAAAAGTCCATCGCAATCCAACGACTCAAAGACAATCGAACCGGAGTCACAAACACGGAATTCAAGAAAGAACAGCTCATTGAAGCTTTAACTGATGTCAAAGTCTGGTATGGGTTTTTTTACGCTATTGCTTGCGTTGTTCCCGCAACGTCAATTGCGAATTTTGGCTCGCTCATTATCAAAGGTAACATAACCAGGGTACGGTTTGAGTCCACCTCAGCTAACCAAGGACCAGGTTTTGGATTCGGAACATTCGAGACGTCTCTGCTGAGCTGTCCACTCGGTGTGGTACAAGACATGACTCTCATCGCGGTAGGATATATTGCCTACAGCTATAAGGACACTCGATGTCTCATGCAGATTCTCTGCAATATTCCTGCCGTGATCGGATCCGTATTGGTGTACGCCTTGCCACAGAGTAATCGGGTTGGCCGACTCCTGGGTTTCTATATGACCCCTACCACGAACGGGTCATTACCGATGTTGTTTGCTCTCACCACCACCAACATCGCTGGCCACACCAAGAGGTCCGTGGCAACGTCAGTCCTGTTTCTCGGATACTGCGTCGGATTCATTATTGGTCCTCAATTCTTCCTCACGAAGGAAGCCCCGCGGTACCAGACAGGGTTTCAAGAGATGATAGTACTGTTCGCGCTGTCATCCATTATGCCAGCGTTTTATTGGCTATTTGCAAAGTACCTTAACAGGAAAAAGGCCAGCAAGTTGCAGGAGATGCAGCAGCAGGGAGCAGACCAGCATATTGAGAACGAAGAGTTCTTTGATCTCACTGACAAGCAGCAGCAGCACTTTGTCTACTCAATGTAGACAAGTTGAGGACTTGAGTTGGAAATGTGGATGAAAGTGTTTTATCTATCAGGGCATGTACTCTTCGTCATCCAGGTACTGGAAATCAAACATGATTGTTCAAAATGTTGCGGGTATCCGACATGTGTGTCTGCTGTAGGCGGCGTTGCATCGTCAAGGTAGCACACCCTGCATTGTCTATACACTCTGAAGGTGCGCTTCCTGCCTCGCCGCTATCGATCCTGCCGCTTTCTGATACTGGACAACGGGTTTGTGCTCGCTTCTCTCTGGAGACGCCTCTTCCTGCACCTGATTTGGGTCTCCCCAGCCGCCACCTCCAGGGGTGTGAATAACGAAACTTTCACCAGGCCTCAACGTGAAGAAAGTCTTTGGGCCGAGGTTCACAGTTCTCATCTTCCCTGATAAACCTTTCTTCATCCACAAGTTTAAACCTCGCGATCCACCTTTTCCTCCAGCAAGTCCGAACGGCTCTTGAACACGTCTTTCTGACATAAACGACCATGTTAATGGTTTGCGTGCTTCGAATACACGCCTCGCTCCGTTTCCTCCTTTGTACAAGCCATCTCCACCAGAGTCTTTGCGAATGGAGAATTCCCGGACGATCATGGGGTACCGTTTCTCGAGGACCTCGACATCGGTGGCCCTTGTGTTGGTCATGTGGCTTTGTGTCGGAACTCTAGAACCATTCCACGTCGGACCCGCACCGTTGCCGCCACAGATGGTTTCCCCATAGTTGAAGGCATAGCCTCCGGTCGCGAGAGGCCGACCAAACATGGACAAACAATTCATGCAGCCTTGTGATCCTGCTACTGCTTGAAAGGTCTTGAGAATAACGTCCACCAGGCGTTGTGATGTCAATCCATTTCCAGTACTGACTGCTGCTTCTTCGGAGGGATTGATGATTGAATCTTCTGGCAAGATTGTTCTTATGGGGGCAAGGACTCCTTGGTTCATGGAGATATCGGACGCAACTAGGCATCTCACGGTGTAAATCACTGCTGACATCGTGATGGATGCCGGTGCATTGGACGTGCCTAAACAATGTAAGCTTTCGTGGTTAAAAGGTTGTGGTGGATCACGAACCGTTGATCTCTGGCGAGGAACCTCTGAAGTCGAACTCGGCTCCTCCCGTTTTTGGATCTATCGTGACCTTGAGACACAACTGAGATCCATCGTCGAAGAAGTCGGTGGCTTGAAGGACCGTGTCTTTGGTCGCGGCAACGGACTTCAAATAGCTTCGTACTGCGGCTTCGGACGTTGCTTGAATGGCATGCATATAGCGCAACACCATTTCCGAGCCATACTCGGCAATGAGCTTTTGTATCAGCTCGATACCGCGAGTATTGGCGGCGATCTGAGCTCGAAGATCTGACAAGTTGTCCTCGTAATGTGTAGAACCCACACAATCGGGATACTGCCCCGGCTCGTCTACCAAAATCTTGTGAACACCTTCCTCGTCGAATTTACCCTGTGACACAATCTTAAAGTGTTCGACGGCAGCACCCTCATGCCACAGCTCAGTAGCATCAGGATGCATGGATACGCCCCTCAGACCACCGATATCGAGATGATGGCCTCTTGATGCAACGTAGAACAAGATGTTCTTCCCCTCTTGATCAAATGTTGGACTGATGATGGTAATATCAGGCAAATGTGTCCCGCCTGCGCGTGGATGATTCGTCATGATGATGTCTCCTGGCTTCAGATCATTTGAGAACCGCTTGTGCTGGTATTGCACGCTGCTCTGCATGCTACCGAGATGTACGGGAACGTGCGGAGCATTGGCACACAGGCCTCCATCTGGTCCAAAGATTGCACAGCTGAAATCTAACCTCTCCTTAATCGCGACGGACACACTTGTTTTCTGCAGAGTATGACCCATCTGCTCGGCGATACTCATGAACCTGTGAGCAAACACTGACAACAGAACAGGGTCAATATGATCGTTATCGCGTGCTGGTCGCTCTCCAGTACCAATCTCGATAAAGACATGACTCTGCAACACAATCGCCTTGCAATTGGGCTGAACCACAATAGTCTGCGTCTTGTCTAGTATCATCGCTGGACCTGGAATTTCAGTATTCGGGTGGACATGTTGCAAAATGTAGACCGGAGTCTCAGTCCAGCCTCCTGTCCGGAAATAAACCGAAACTGACTTCTCCGGGACAGCATCACGCTTGCTTGCTCTGCCGCCTTGCAGGTCCTTGAGCTGTTCATATGGCGTTTGGTCCGCGCCGATTTGAGTCTTTGTGAAACTTCTGACTCGCACGTTGTCCACGTATACATCGCGATTTTGCGGCATGAACGAGAACTCGCGTTTGTATTGTTTCTTGAAAGCTCCAATAAAGTCTCCATCAGGTGGTGGGGAGATCATAATTTGTGATTCCGTACCCTGGAACCGCATGTTGTAGAAGTATTCCGTGTGTATCAGTTGCCTTGGGATACCTTGGACTTCTAGGGCCTTGATAGCCTGGCTTTTCAGTTCTTGTACTCTTTGCGCAAAAGTGTTGAGAGTCTTCTCACTGTATACTTCCGAGCAAGGAGCCTGCGTTTCGTGTGTGATATCAGCCAGATCCATTCCGTGAGCAGATAAGATACTGGAATACTTATGTATGACGACACTGTTGATGCCCAGTGCAGCGGCCATGTCACAGGCATGCTGTCCTCCAGCACCACCGAAACTTGCCAGACGGTGTTTCGAAGTTTCGTGTCCTCGACTCTCTGTGAGAGCACGAACAGGTCGAGCCATGGTCTCATTTGCGACCTCAATGAACCCTAGGGCAATCTCTTCTGGTGTCATCGATCGCCCAATGTCTTCCTTGATGACCGCAGCAAGCTCATTGAAGAGCTTTCTCGTGACCTCCTTATCTAGAGGAAGGTCTTCATTCGGACCGAAAATGGCTGGAAAGTACTCGGGAAGTAGTCTTCCAAGTAGGAGGTTAGCATCAGTTACCGTAAGTGGACCGTCTTTACGGTAGCAAGCAGGGCCTGGATGAGCTGACGCGCTCTCTGGACCGACACGGAACAGGCCATTCTCCCAAAAGAGGATCGAGCCGCCGCCGGCTGCTACTGTACTGATATCTAACTGTGGCGTTTTCAAGGTGATTCCTGCAGTCGTGGATTCAAATATGTGTTCAAATTGTCCGGCATAGCGAGAGACATCAGTGCTAGTACCGCCCATGTCAAATCCAATGACAGGGCATCCATCAGAGTCATCATAGCTTGTTCTCGCGAAGCCGACATAGCCTCCAGCTGGGCCACTCAAAATCGCTTTGGCGCCTGAGAATCTAGCCTGGTCAGTGATGTTTGATAGAAATGTGCCTCAAGCTTACTTCTGCCAGGAAGCAAGGCCACCATCGCTGGTCATAAAGTCACATCTTACGGCATTCTCGCCTTCCAATGCTCCTTTGAACCCATGTCGGAATCCTTCGATATATCGAGCAGTTACCGGGGTCAAGTATGCATCCGCTGTAGCATTTAGACCTCTGGTGACTAGTTTGATCGTTGGGCTAATCTCGGAAGATAACGAGCAGCATTCGAAGCCAATGCTGGAAGCAATCTGCGCCACAAGCTTTTCGTGGTCCGGAAATGCATAAGAATGTGCGAAGGCAACGGTCAGCGAGCGATAGCCTTTGTCAAACAATTGCTGTAACGACTTCGTGACAAGCTGTGGATCTGGGGGTTTGAGTCAGTCTTCCGTGAGCTCACGACACTGTGTTGGGAAGCTCACCTGGTCGCTTCATGATTCTGACAATATCACCACTCGTGCACCGAACAAGATCCGGGTCAGATTCTGCCAGGGCTGCGAGAGCGCCGAAGTCGCAATCAGGGTCATCTGTTGCACCTTCCATGGTGACTCTCTCTTCTACTTCGAGGACTTCGCTGTAGAGCATGTCTGGCTTTCTTACAGCTAGGTCAAAGAGATTAGGACGTGACTGAGTGCCAATTTCCAGCACATCCCCAAAGCCGGCAGTTGTGACCAGGACGCACTTATCGCCCTTTCTTTCCAACAAGGCGTTTGTTGCGACTGTGGTGCCCATACGAATAGATTCGATCTGCTCGGTGCTTAGTAATTCACCTCTGGGTATGTCGCGACCTTCGACCATGGACAGGACCCTGCGGATTCCCTCGATGGGAGCATCCTGGTAGTTGGCCGGGTCGACTGATAACAGTTTGAGGACAACATCTCCATGTCCAGGTACGCCGGTTGCCAACAAGTCGGTGAAGGTACCACCACGATCTATGGCAAATCTGATACCATGTTTGGTAGGCATATTGCTCAGCCTTCCTGAGACTCGGAGGAGAATACTTGGTCAAAGACACGGAGAAGCTGATTGTATCTCTCCGCCCTCATAGAACGCCTATCATGCCGCTCCAGTCAATATATCTCTGCCTGGAATAATTAATGTGAAGACTGAGGTGATTCTTCGTCGGACTGACCTCCCGATTTAGGACGTTTCCTTGGCCTTGAGGGCATCATAGTGACCTGACGATACAATTACAAGACGATACGAGGACGATACCGTATGATGGGTCGTATTTGCCGCCAAGAAGAAGTATGATCACGAGGGGACAGGCGTTTGAGGGATGATCTCGCAGAAATCCATTCGAACTAGGAAAGCAGAACAGTTGGAAGCTAGTGGGGGTCTGAGGGGAGTGTTTAGTCAATATAACCAATTAGACTATTTAGGCTTATCTGAGATAGCGAATCTCCGTAAGTGTTGAAGTGGGCCTTTCTATAGTGCACCCGCAAGGCTCCATAACAAGGGATCCAGGTAGGAGGGGTACCAGTAAAGGGCTGGCTTGGCTCTGCACGTCGGACTCACCTGCCCCTTAACCGAGACAGAGGGTTAGCTGCATCGAGCACATGGACGACTCGTGTGCCGCATCTTTCAGATTTGGCGCTACCGCCTCAGATGGTGCCCGGACTGTGCCTTTCTTTTGGCCTCGACATCTTTCGCACATACTAGCTGGACCACTTCAGTCGGACTTACCTGCCCATCAACATCTGGCTATCAACCCGTCCGCCTCCCGCACTTTCTCGTGAGATAAGAACACGCGACCTGATATCGGGTTGGCATAGTTCGCCGTCCCTAAGAGGAGACGAGGTGCCACTGCACCTCGCGAGCCGAAGTCAATGGTTATATAAAGCCTGGGGAAATCGCTTTAGGGGAAACATCGACACATCCCCAAGTCTTCCACTCTTGACCAGCACCACTTGCTTTACTGCCCCATCATGGCGACTGAGAAGGCCCCTGATGTCACACCAGCTGCCCCCTTGGATCAAACTATCTCCATTGACCCTAAGATCGCAGTGTCGGACCAGCACGATGTTGCTGCGAAGATTCTAGCTGACAACGGAGATGCCTTGAATGGCACATTCAGCGCAGAAGAAGACCGTAAGCTTCGCTGGAAGCTTGATTGGCACCTGATCCCAGTACTCTCCATCTGTGCCACCCTCAATGGTATCGACAAGGTATCGATCTCTACAGCGGCCTTGTACGGCCTGCGTGAGGACACCCACCTCGTCGGATCACAATATTCATGGGTCGGAAGTATCATCTACTTTGGCGGATTGCTTGCAGTCTTGCCTACGAGCTGGGCCATGCACCGATTCCCTATCGGGAAGTATTACGCTGTCAACATCATTGCCTGGGGAGCCATTCAAATGATTATGGCCTCATGCACCAACTACGGAGGCCTAATGGTCTGTCGGTTTCTCCTTGGGGCACTCGAAGCCTGTTCCACGCCTTGCATCACCATCATGTACACCATGTTCTACAAGAAGAGCGAACAACCCCTGCGGAACACCATCACATTTGGTGCATACTCTAGTGTCATCAACGGGTTGATAGGATACGGCATCGGTTTCATTCCAACAGGCTCCACATCAATTGAGACTTGGAAATGGCTCTTCATTGTTTTGGGCGGCGTGACCGTCATCTTCGGCACCTGGATTTTCTTCTACCTGCCCTCTAACCCTGGTGATGCGCGCTGGCTTTCCGACAAGGAGAAAGCGATGGTCGTCCTGCGAGTCCGCGAGAACCAGACGGGTATCGAAAACAAAATCTGGAAATGGTACCAATTTAAGGAAGCCATGTTCGACTTCAAGACCTGGCTCCTATTCTTTTATATCATTGGAGTTACCGTACCAAACGGTGGTCTCAACACATTCAACGGTCTGGTCATCAAGAACTTGGGCTTCACGTCTCACACGACAACTCTGCTGCAGATGCCAACCGGCATGTTCTCGACTCTGGCGGCACTGGTTGCAAGCTTCTTTGCGATGCGCACCATCCGGTTCCGCACCTTGATCATGGCTGTCGTTCTCCTGGTTCCTATCACGGGTACAGCACTCAACATCGCATACGACTCAACGAAAACAGGCCCACGTCTGGCAGGTGTGTACATGATCTACACCTTCTATGCTGGGTACATGATCGCTTTGTCAATGTATCAAGCAAACACTGCTGGTCACACAAAGAAAGTCACCATCTCCTACACCATGTACGTGGCCTATGCCATTGGCAACATCATTGGCCCTCAAACGTTCATTGCGAACCAAGCACCCAAGTATACTGGTGGCATTGTGGCCATGCTTGTGTGCTACTGCGTCTGCATATGTTTGGCACTCGCTCTGGGATTTGCTTACTTCGCAAACAACAAACGGAGGGGACCAGACATGATTGGGGCTGAACACTCTGAGTCCGAGTTTTTGGATCTTACTGACAAAGAGAACAAGTCGTTCAAATACACTAGCTGAGCATATCAGAATGGGAGAATGTTATGAGCGTGCTCAATGAGACAAAGAATGAATTGTGAGGTGGATTTTGATATCGCCAAGGAGTGTTGGAATCCCACGACACTGACAGGTCACTGAGCCTTCATGGAGATTAAGAAGCGGCTATCAGAGGCAGCAGGTGGTTCGGTGTGGTCATTAAATCGAGAACTGCGCAAAATTCTGCTGCAATTCAGTCACAAACGTGTGCTGGCAGCTTCAGAACTGTCACACTATCAATTCACTGAATCAAAAAAATGAGGGCTCAGGGCAGTCACCCTCGTCATACATATCTCTCCTGCTGGAGTAGACGTGTCGGTCTAGCGAAACAATTTTTTTAATCATTGCCCTCTACATAGATTTGAACCATGCTACATAGTTCTAAGACACGCCTATACGCCTAAGCCGCACAGGGAGTGCTTTTTTTGCAGAAATCGCGGATATTCACCCCTTCAAGCGGCGCTTCTGCTTTGTTATACCTCACCTCCGCCTTGTTGCTTTTATGGGTGAAGTGAGAGAAGTTTGGAATTCGTTTGCTACGGGAGAGCATGTCGCTCTAGTCTGAGGCACGTAAAGAATATTCGTTCAAAAGGAATTCGTCTTTCTTGTCTCATCTAACCATACTTTCCAACACATTAACCTAGACTCAGTGGCCAGTCTTTCGGCGACAGACCTAGAACTGGCCATGCACGGTTGCCTTTCTGCTCGTCTGACCCTGAAACTGACAAAGTGTCTCGCAGATCCTGATTCTTCCAAACTTTCATGAGCTTGAGTCGTACACTGCCGACGTTCTTCAAGACAATATGTCAGCAAATGTATACTGGCAGGGCGTGGTTCATGCTTACACCTAAGGAGCCTTTGTCTTCCAATTTTCTCAACATATCCAGTATTGCTGGTCTGTCATGTTCAGTGGAGAATAAGCCTGTCATGAACAGAGGCCACAGCAATGGGCTCATGCCCCAACGAGGAAGGACGACTGTTCCCGCGGACCCAGCCTCTTCCTCCCCAAAAGATACAGCCTTCAGACATATGAGGCATTTGGAGACTCGAGAACGCATGGCGGAGTGTTTTGGGGACAATTTGAGTACGGAGCCATACAGAAACATTAACGCGCTTTGACGACGAGCTTCGCCGGCCAGAATGAGGGTCTTTGCATGCAATGGTACCTCGTCACTGTCACCAATGAGACACACAGTCTGCTCTGTGGGTGTCGACTCCGAGAGAAGGTAGCGGCCAGGAACGCTCTGCACCCTCTGAACCAAAGAGAACAATGTCGATTCGATATCTTGCACCTCTTCATCAGGAACTGCGACTGACCCTTGTGTAGCGGGCTGTTTCCTAATGTGCGCTATGCGGCGAATATTCGCGATCGTTGCCATCAGGATACTTGAGCAGCCCATCAGGCCTTCGATTTCCTGGTAAGGGAAAAAACAGTCAGCTATCAATACCACTTCAGATGCCTACGGAAACTCTTACAGCAACGTCTTTATCAGGACTCAACCAGAAGAGTGGATCGCAGACCTCTTCCACATCAATCATCTGCGTCGAGTAGCCGTTGACGTACTGATACGCGAGATACTTGTTAGCCCACCAAGTTAGCCCCGACATCCAGGAAGCGCTGCTGCCATGTTTCTGTTGACTGGACAGAGACCGTAGAAGCGCTATTGCACCTTTGATGTGGGATTCCCACACAGGTGAGCACCCGTCCTTGATTTCGAATACGCAGAGCATGATTGCTGTGGCCAAGGCGCCCATCAACGAGTCTGGCTCATAGCAGCGGATCATACTGCGGATGTAATGCACCGTCTTTTCCTTCTGCTCTAAAGCAAGGGCTTTGAAGAAGGGGTTGAAGCGTCGCATGGCAAAAGCCGACACTGCCAGTATTGAGTGCAGAACAGCAGGAGAGGTGGCGGACAAAGGCACTATGAGAGTGCGAAACCCATTCGAGCTATCATCATACATAGTGCATCGTGGGCAGATGACTTCAATATCTGCATGTATGCAATCAGTACTGGTCCGGGAAGCAGTCGCTTCCCATATTCACTCACAGTATTGGTAGACACTTCCAAACAGCTGGCTCGGCGATTCGTCAAGTTTGGGGAAGTACGAAAGCTCTATCACCAAAGAGACAGTGTCTGTCTCCGGGGAAGTTGAGCTCTTGGAGGTTGAGGAGTGAGAACTCGGTTTCGTCCAAATGTTATCAAGCCCATCACTTAGAGCACAATCCTCTGTTGTGAGGTTGAAAAAATGCCATGATGCCGGCACTTCTTCTAGTGTCGACTGCTTGGACACAGGCGTTTTGTGAGTCTCATCAGGAGATTCTGTCGTGACCCACGGCTGTCGTGTCTGAGAACGACCGAACTTGATGCCGCGTTCCAACGCATCGCTCTCCCATGTCAACTTGGTTTCATACCCACAGCGAAATCCAAGTCTTTCACAGGCTTTGCATTGAGGCTTCTCTTCTGCATGGTCGCAGCAAAGTCAGCTTCAGATGCCTCGACGTGAGCTCCAACACTCAGACGTATCACCTACCAGTACATCTTACTTTACGTCCTAATCAGGAAGTCAGTCGTGAGGCACCAGAGGGGGTCACCCAGAAGGAGCATAGCATACTTTTGCAGGTCAAACATCCACCACGTGTTTTGGGGCCGTGACGGCCACTGGGTCGCTTGACCTCCATATTACATGCACCAGCACATGCAAGGGTAAGTAATGTCCGCAATGATTCTTATATCGATTGAGGCAGGTGAGTGCGACGTTGTCTCCGAACGCAGTCACGTCAAGTACTCCGAACAGGTCTCATCTCTGTCGGACTTGTCTCCAACTGTGCGGGTGGAATCTAGAAGGTAAGATGATCAGTGAGAGATTGACTGATGTTTACTTTGAGTGTGGTGGTTGTGATGCTAGATCAACCCACCTGACTTGACTAGTGTTACAGGTCGATACACACTGCGTGCTGTCTGTCAAAATAACGGGGACAACGCCCACCACACTTTCCTCATGTCCCACTCTTTTCGGACTCACCTAACTACTCGAGCGAATATCTCTTTTTGGCAACTACTATGATAGTCGCATCTTACCTTGGCACTCCACTGTGAATCCGAGCACCTCCAAATATGGGCTGTGCGGCGACAAGTTTGTACTTCGACTGTTCATCCTTCCCCTTGGGCCTCACAGACATGCCGGTACCCGAAGACTACCAGACATCGGGTTCTGCTGCGAAAAGTGACCTTGGAGGAACGATGAAGGCCCCCATATTGCGCTATGCTGTCCAGTGGGTACTGTGTCCCTTAGCATCGATATCGTGACTGCAAACGAGTAAAACTTGCAATAACGTGACCCAGGGCCTTTGGTTGAAAAATGTCTTTTCCCTCTTCCTTCCCTTGCGGTTATGGTAAGAACAAGTTGTTTCTTATCTTCGACGACTGACAGGACAAGATAACCATTCCATCGACGCCAAGATGACTGTGAAGGATCACTCCTTCCCTACTGGGCAGATAGCCCTTCTTCTGATATGTCGAACGGTCGAGCCCATAGCATTCACATCGGTCACACCGTACATATTTTCCATGCTCCGAGACATCGATCCAACATCATCAGACAACAAGATCGAGAACTACGCCGCATGGGCATTCTCTGCGTACTCTCTGTCCCAAGCTCTCTCAAACCTGGTATGGGGCCGGATAGGTGACGTTTATGGTCGTCGTGTTGCTATATTGGGTGGCTTCTTAGGGACGCTCCTTGCCACGGTAACTTTGGCTTTCAGCACCAATGTTGGAATGATCATAGTCTCCAGAGTCATGGCGGGAGCACTGAGCGGGAACATTGCCCTGGTCAGGACGATGCTGAGTGAGATGACCCATGGAAGGGAAAACCAAGGTATGCTCTTGATCTTTGCACTCCCATGTCGGCTCCGTTCGCTCTTAACATCACTGACTTTCCGCCCACACAGCTCGTGCCTTCTCCTACAATGCAATTAGTTACCAGATTGGATACTCGATAGGGCCAGCTCTGGGCGGTATGCTGGCAAACCCCTGCCAATTTGCGCCGGGTATTTGCCGGCGAGGTCCAGGACAACTGTTGCGACACTTCCCTTATGCGTTGCCTAATATCATCATCGCGGCATCGACGGCAATTGCCATCGTCTTCGCGTATCTGTACCTGGAGGAGACGCGCCATGCACCTGACAAGGACACCAACGACGACGACCAGGACAACATCAAGGCAACTGAAGAAGAACCACTTCTTGCCAACCAAGCAACCGAAGATTCGAAAACGACACTGGCGGCAATCATAGGAAGACTTAAGATCAAGAGCCTGCCCACGCCCACGGTCCAAGCAATCATCGCATACTTGATCATGGCCTTGCACACGATTTGCTTCGACAACTTCTTCCCAATGTTCCTGTCGACATCCCTACCTAAGCAACGACCAAGAGACCTGATACACTTTTCCGGTGGTCCAGGTATGAGCACTTCAGAGACCGGCATGGCAATGTCTGCCTCGGCCGTCTTCTCCATCTTCGTCATATCCGTTGTCTTCAGTCCAGTGGTCATGAGGCTGGGTACATTGACGGCTATGCGCCTCAACATCTGGTTATATCCTTTCGCATACTTCTTCATACCTTATCTCGTCTTCACCCGTAGTGGGCCGGACTCAGGGAAGGGGTACACATGGGGTGGCATTGCGATCATCCTGTTTCTGAAGACATTCGCTGCAGCATTCACCTTCACAGGCGCGCCAATCTTGGTGCAAAACGCACAGAGAGACAAGTCAAACTTGGGACTGGTGAATGGCATTGCACAGGTACGTCACTCCTAGCACCAGCGTGTATGGTAATGCGAGACTAACTTTCTGCAAAAAGACTGCCGCTGCTGCGGCTCGGGCTGTGGGACCACTTCTGATGGGATTGATGGGGACAGTGGGGGAAAGGTATGGCATTGGAGGACTAGGATTTTGGTTCCTGACATTCGTGGCGGCCATAGGAGTAGGTCACGGCTACCTCATGAGCGAGCCATACGGTGATTCTTGAAGATCTCCAGAGGTGCAGGAAGCATTGCTAGAGACGTATTTCCATCACCATGTCGTGAAAGTCCGAAAAGTGGACAAGGCTCATGCCGTGAGGGTCGGAAATGTCCGCTGGGAGTTAGTGATGCTTTCCTCGACCACATATCATTCTTCATCTCCAGCAAGGGAGGCTCATTCTTGACGACCGTACAGTCTACAGTACCTTCAGAACCGGGATCGTACTCGAGATCATCAGCGTAGCGAAGCAATAATGACTTCTCAAATGTCTGACGAAGAACGCCTGAAGGCGAGAAAACCACTCCCGACTCCACAGCCAGGATATTTGGCAACAGCAGGGTCTCCGCTAACGGTCGATCGGGATTTATATCAAGCTATCCAGCAAGGATCAAGAGAGCTCGTGGAATCTTTTACACTCCCTATTCGGTCTGGAAAAGCATGGAAGGCGCCGGCAGGAAGCATAGTCAGGATCAGCACCCCAGAAGGCCCACAAGTTGGTATGAAATCTATCGGTCCTCTGAACATGTCCGTGCCCATCGTGCTAAACAGCTAACAGGCGACCTGAACATCTGGAACGCATACAACCCCCGTGAGCGTTTCTGGGCCTCTCGAACGAAACAACTGCACTGCTCTCACGTCACCACCTACGACCGTCTGTGGTCCTGTCTTCCATACATGCGACCTCTATGCACTATCATCGCCGATACTCTGTCCTGGTACGGTCAGGACAACACCGGTGGCCGAGTCCACGATCTCCTCGGCACAAGATGCGACCCGTACATCAACACCTTATTGTCCGGGCCCGAAGCATCCTACGACTTCCACTGTCACTCTAATCTGACGCGGGCTGTATTGCCCTTTGGTCTCGACGAATCTGATGTCCACGACGTCATCAATTTGTTCCAGGTGACTGGTCTGGATCACCAGGGCAGGTACTTCATGCAAGCTTCCCCAGCACAGGCGGGTGATTATATCGAGTTCTTTGCAGAGCAGGATTTGCTGATGGCGTTGTCGACGTGTCCGGGTGGTGATCTTTCCCTGTGGGGGTTTGGCAGTGATAGTGAGAAGGAGATGATCAAGTGTTGTCGACCTCTGAAGGTGGAGGTCTTCAAGTTGAAGGATGAAGAGAAGATCCTGGCGGGAAAATGGACACCCGCTCAGCGTCCCGACTATCGTGGCACGCATGGTATGACAGTGCCTGAGGGGGAAAAGCGGTCGTAGCGGGTAGAGTCCTTCCGAGGCAAAAGGTAAGGTGAGAACCCTAGGCGATGCCTTGAGAAGGTGTGTTCTTGTCTAGTGAAGCAAGAGATCAAGCCATCTACCGTCCAGCCATTTCCTGTTGACCTTTGGTGTCCTTTACGTCTTCAGGCTTGTTGAAGACAACATCCATTGCTTGCTCCAAGATCACCAATCCCTTGTTGATCTCTTCGTGCGAGATGGTGAGTGGAGGTACAATCCTGACAACGCCGTCACCGGCCGTGATAACGAGTAAACCTCTTTCTCGAGCTGCTGTGATGATCTCTGTGGCTTTACCTTTGGCCTCGTCGCTCAATTGATATCCAACAATTAGGCCTCGGCCCCTGACTTCGGAGATGACACCAGGAAATTTCTCCTCCAGGGTTTCATATGCACTGAAGAAGAGCGTTGACTTGATTCTGACCTCTTCTTGCAGCTGGGGTTTCGCCAGACGGCCGAAGACGTGGTGGGCCACTCGGCACGCAAGTGGATTACCACCGAACGTAGTGCCGTGATCGCCCGTCTTGATGAAGGGTGCAACACTCTCGCCGGACACAAGTGTGGCTCCAATGGGAATACCATTGCCAAGGGCCTTTGCTGTTGTAAGGATGTCGGGATGAACTCCAGAAGCAGTGTAGGCCCAGAGGTCGCCTGTTCGAGACAAACCACACTGGATCTCGTCAAAGATCAGGACTGCACCAACCTCATCACATCTTTGGCGCAGAGCCTTCAGAAACTCGGGCGTAGCCACGTTGATGCCTCCTTCACCCTGAATTGGCTCAACAATCACACCAGCAGTATTCTCATTGACCAGCTCTTTAACCCCTTCCACATCGTTATATGTGCCGTAGCGGAATCCTGGTAGCATGGGTCCGAAGGGAGTCTGATACTTTGGGTTCGGCGTGGCTGAAAGTGATCCGTAGGTGCGACCATGAAAAGAGCCGTGAAATGATACAATGTCCCTCTGTTCCGTACTGTTGTCCTTCGCGAAAGTCACCTTCCTGGCGAACTTGATCGCAGCTTCATTAGCTTCTGAACCAGAATTTGCAATGAACACTTGATCAAGGGGTGAGCCGGGTGATTGCTTTTTGGTTTCCTCGATAAGCAGCTTGGATAGCGTTGGGGTCCAGGGATTGTGGTAGAGGTTTGAGGCATGAATTAGTGTTTGTGCTTGGTTGGCAATGATTCTTGTTATCTCTGGGTCTGCATGACCTAGTGAGTTGACCGCTATGCCTGCGGTGAAGTCAAGATATTGTCTATTCTCATTGTCGTATAGGGTAGAGCCTTCCCCAGAGACCATCATAGGAGGTGGGCGGACGTAGGTAGGGACCATGAATGGCGCGGACTGGTTGAGGAAGGTCGTCGTTGGTGAGTCTGCGGATGGATCTGGATTTGACAATCTGGCATCTCGACTAATTTGTATTTGATCTTTTACAGGTATCGTCGACGAAGTCGGCACTGCAGCTGCACTTGCATAACATCGCTGGCCTGTTCGGCTTGATGTGCTTGCAAGCCGCGCCAGGTGTCTGACAGCAGCCTTTTTGCACAGGGTAGACGCCATGGTGTTAGAGGGCAGCAAGATGAGAGACGAGACTCAGTCCAGGACAACACGAGCTTTTATCAACAACAAATTGAAAAGTTTTCCCTTGCAAAAGGGCGCATGTGGAAGTGATGCACAATCAACGTTGGAGAAGTCGATTGAGTCACTCCTCCGCCAGAAAATTTATCTGCGGAGAAGGACGATAACGATAATGAACTCGCGGATAAGATTAGATCAGTGCTACGCCATCCGACAAAGCCCTCATCCGAGGAACTTCTTTTCAATGAGGTAGTAGAACACCTTTCTCATTCATCTTCCCGCCACACCGTGAACCACCAGCTCTATTACCATTCTTTGTGTTGCCTGAGTGTAGCTTTTGTATCAGTCGACAGAATCTACAGCCTCTTGTCATCCTAAATATCATGAAGCCCGCCACCGTTCCCCTACGAGCAATCGCCTCCGCACCTCGAGCGCACCTCTTTACATACTCGCGCTTCGCCAGCAGACGTCTGAGTACTTCTGTTGTCGTCAGAAGTGAAGGGAAGCCGTCGTCTAGTCCATTCGCTTTTGGTGGCCCTGCGCCACCACGGCTACCCAAAGAAGAGCAAGAGCTCTTCGAATCATTGCAACGAGCGTCGACCGGTGCATTCTCCACACCGAGGACGCCACCGCAGATAAACCAGTCCCCGGACTCGACGTCTCCTGAAGTCGCAGATGCGCAAGCTGCAATACGGGCTACACTCGAAAAGATCAAATCCGGTGGCACGCCCTCGAGCTCAGAAGAGCCATCAAAGTTCAAAGAGCAGTATGACCGGGTGATTGAGGCACGGGGTAAGGGGGAGGAATTACATCCGGATATGCTCAGGAGAGCGCAGCCTGAATTTGAAGGCGATGTCAACCCTAAGACAGGAGAAGTAGGAGGACCGAAGAACGAGCCCTTGAGGTGGGGAGCAGCTGGGGAATGGAGTTACAATGGGAGGACTACAGATTTCTGAGGTCAAGCAGCCTATATTTTTATCATCAACGGTTCAGGATGTTTGAATGATCAAAGCTTTAGTGGTCTAGTGGCCATTGTATAGGCGTCCATTGAGTCCGTATGCGCAGCCTCAACAAATGCAGTGCCCCTCATGCGCCCAGCGCGATGCTTGTCTTGTCATCCCTGGTCATTCCGTCATGATGAAAGTTCAATGTCAAGCTCGGACGTTGATTGATCGTTGCAAAATCATGATAACGTGTCCCAAGACTTCCAAGCTTGTCTCCTTACTGTGTCTTGACTTCTCCATCCTGTTCGACGTGGATATGGTCGTTGGTTTGGAGGACACCGACTTTGTCTTCTGGGAACTCGACACTATAGGTTTGACATTAGTACGGGGACGTTATAGCGCAAGGCAACTGCGACGACATACGTGAAACCCTTGATCAAGGTGAACTCGTGCTTGATGGAGCCGCCCTCGGACTTCGCCTTGTCCTTTGCTTTGGTGAGTTCCTCAGGTGAGGCATTCTCCTTGAGAGTGATCTGCGAAAGTTAAGCACAAGCACAAACACCAGATAGAGATGACAACCGTACGTTGTAAAGAGGCATCTTGTTCGAGGTGGAAGAACTGAAAAACTGGTGCCTGGATAGGTTGGATAGGATCGAAGTGCGGTAGATTCTGACTGAAGATTGAAGTCTAGAAGGAGTCGAAATGGTGGAATGCAATGCAATTGTGAAAGACTTGAGGGTTATAAGACGATAAGAACAATTGAGGTGCAAGTGGTTGAAGGGCAGGTTGGTTCATGTGCCAGTGTTGCGTTGCCCACCGCAGGCTGGTCAGTGGTCACAAAGAGTCAAGTGCCCATCCCGCGCCGAATGACGCAATCACGCCTAATCTGATGGCTTGCAGTGTCCTCTATCGGCCATCGCCGTCTCGCCTTTTTCCAACCTCTCCAACCTCGGATCCAAAGGGCTGGGAAATACTATCGATTTGCAATAGATCTCAGCAGCCTTTGCGCCTTGGAGGCATACACACGACCATTGTACCTAGCAGCGAGGACTTCAAGAGTACGATTAACACGAAACAGATGTACAAGTGCCGTCAACGACTTACTTTGCACCCTTTTTTGGAGAGCCTCTAAGGTGCAAAAGGAGAAGACGCTAACGTCTGCCGAAGAACAGTGTATTCCATGCATTTTGCTCATATTTAACCCTGGTCAATCATCCGAAGATCTAGCACGCCAGGGTCACATAGATGCGGCTGACCAGATCTGAGGTTATGTCTAATGTCGCCACCTGGGTATCGTCCTCTTGACCCGCCCCGTGGGGGCCGTGTGCGTTATGACCTCGAAGGCCCTTGACTCCCGATCGGGCCGCTTGCTAAGGGAGCGGGATCGGCTACGGGAACCAAAGCCTGGCCCACGATTACCTTCCTATACATATTTGTATCACTATTGACCACATCGAGCACCACACGGTCGAAAAGTGCCAATGAGGTAAGCAGGATGATTAATGCGGATGCCCCAGTCGCGAACTTCATCTTTGCGACATTAAAATGCAGGTCCAGCAGGCAAAATGCTGGTTGGAAAGGTCTCATCAACCTTGCCTGGCGGATCTTGGCTTATGGGTGGCCTTGCGCCTGGATGGGTTTGAACATCTCGCCTATGCGCCTCATGCTGAGGCTCTTCATGCGCTTTTCTTCTATGCCTATGACTTGCTTGTACCACAGATCCACAGAAGTCTAGCCCGGTGGGATCCTGTTTCACCTACTGAGCCACAGTCAGCAGCCTTCACAGTTCTGCTATGACATCGGTTGCCCCTTTGCTTGAGGATTTGGGTTTTAGAAAGTGTTATATTTTCAGCTACGTCTAACACTGGCGAGCAAGTATCTGATGAGGAATATTAGCCATCTACCATCGTAGTTTGAGCCGGGCGGTCAACATGAAAAGATCAGATACCCTGAGTACCAGGTAACATGAATATCGTTGTTTCCACTGTTTAACCAAGTCGACGCACGGCCTGCCGCCCGCTACGGGCCAGTCCTGATCTCCCGGAGCCTCTCCGCACCAGCTGAACGGAAGTGTACTTGCGCATTTCACAATTATTTACTTCCCCTCCTGCTGAATACCATCTTGTAAGAGCCATTTCGACTCGACAGTCCGTTCTGGCTAATTGCGAGATGCACTCAGATGTCGACTTCGGAACTCGTGGAAGGTCCTAGCGCCAATGCCACTATCATAAGTCTGACCAAGAAATTAAGAAATCTTGGACGAGTAGGAGCATGGGTAAAGGGAGGAGTAAGGTCTTTCCAACGAAGACAAACGTGCTTCAGCTGACAACATGTGAAGGATCTGCGAACTCCGCCAGGAGAATCTTACCTTTGTGATACCTGCCTGCGCCTTGATCTGAAAGTCGAGTCGTTCTGTGTACAACCAGGAGAGAATGAATTCGCGAAGCAGCACAAATTTCCTCGATACCTGGGGAAACTCTCCCTGATCCGCACACGAACTCATTGTCCCTTTTGTCGGCTTGTGCTTGCCATAGCAGACCGACCATTCGACCAGAGAACACCCAGTTTACATGCGGATGACGATCCAATATGTTTCGCGCGATGGGTAGTGGACGGGCAGGAAGATTTAGGACCAGATCCGGACAGACCTGGAGAACACAACTTCAGACCCCGAACGCGGCGGCTCTTGATATACAGTGAACCACAAGCATTCAAAGACGGGTACATAGTCCTACTTGCGGACGACGCACCGAGCCGCGAGTTCTTCGGACGTCGAATCACTTCACACGACCTCCTCGATCCCCAAATTATTCGTAAATGGTTACATCGTTGCGAGACGACGCATGGCGAGGAATGCGAAGAGTCATTAGTACACCCGGATTTACTTGGAGCGCCCAAGCATATCTTTCGCGCCATTGATGTGGATAATATGTGCATTGTGGAAGTGCCACAGTCCACCAGATACGTTGCACTGAGTTATCTCTGGGGCAAAGGGTTCATTCAGCTCTTCACAACATCCCACAATCTTGCGAAATTATCTCAACCAGGAGCATTGGAAAAAGAGAAACTTCCACGGACCATCAAGGATACGATCAAGCTTACGAAAATGCTTGGGGAGAGATATTTATGGACAGACAGTCTGGCATTGTTGCATGACTCTGGCTTCCAGTACCATGACGACTGGGTTTATGCCCGTGCTGCTCTCACTGTGGTGGCTGGCTCAGGCAAAGACGCGAATGCAGGTCTACCAGGTGTTAGAAAAGAATCTAGGACATTTCATCAGGACATCGAGGAGGTCACGCCTGGGCTGCGGCTTATGGTTTCACATCTCGCTGAAGACTACATCTCCACCTCGCAGTGGGACTCACGAGCCTGGACTTTCCAAGAGCGAATGCTGTCACGGAGATGTCTGCTGTTTGTCAATGGTCGGATTTATTATCAATGTCGACGAACCACATTCTGCGAGGATATGGAAATGCCACCAAGCAATGGGTGGTCACTGGACTCAATCGACATGCCGACCAGAATATTCCGGGAGAAACCGTTCGTTCAATTCACATCAGCTGTCGAATTGTACACACGGCGGGAGCTGACAAATCCCATGGACATCCTCAACGCCTTTGAAGGAGTCCAACTAGTGTTGGAAAAACGCATCGGCGCAAGAATCTACTATGGTGCCTTGGAACCTATGATGAACACATCTTTAATATGGGAATCCACGAAACGCTTGATTCGTCGTCCAGGCTTCCCCAGCTGGTCCTGGTCAGGATGGATAGGGGAAATCCAGTGGAAGTTTACAGAAACAGCGCGGTCATGGATTGAATGGCACGCTGACCAGGTTACTGGGGTGCACTCATTCCCAAAGCAGGAATTCGAGCTGATCCCACCACCTTTGCAACGTCCTGGCAATGCAGGACCAATGTCTCGCCACAACATGTGCTCGACATTTCCTCTATTGCATTTCCGGACCATCACTGTGCAATACACACTTACTCGGCCAGAATTGATACATAAATCAGTTATTTCGCCTCTCAGGAAGAGACTAACCGGTCCTAGTGCCTTGTCGACAGTCAGGCCAGCACCAGCAGACCCAGGTCTGATTCGAGCAGGCATTGCAGACGGTAACGGACTGTGGTGCGGCACGATCGATCTGGATCTGGTATGGATGAGCCGAGTTGGGCGGCCATTTGAATTTTTGGTCATGTCGAAAGTCCATCATTTCACGGATGACGAACTTGCAATTTGGGAAGGCACATTACCCGACGACATTGAAGAAATGTTAAGTCGATCACGGAGTTATGGAGTTTATAATGTGATGTTGGTCTCCCAAAAGAATGGCATTTATTATCGGGAAGGTCTGGGGCGTATATTGACGGCGGCTTTGGATAGAGCCCTGGAGCCGGGACCGATATGGAAGGACATTGTCCTGGGTTGAAAGCATATTTCTTGAACCTCTTCAAGAATCTTCAACGAGTATGGCAGCAACATTCTGGAACAACATCTCGTGCACAGGCCATCGAGAGTGTATATATTCGGAGATACCTATCCGACTACTGCAAACCAACCACCAGGTTGTCCACGCACGTGCCATTAAATGGCTCAACCACCACCAACCTCTCAATCACTCATTGGGCTACCACGGACTCCAAGCTCAAGTAGACGTTGTCTATGGAGGTTGCTATCACGATAAAGTCACAGTTGTGGTGAACTATTGATGTTCGTCGCCGTTGATGTGCATTTCAACCAATATATTCTTCCTGCCTTTTTCCAACCATGCAAAATGAAGAAGACTTCACGTTGGTCGAAGGTATAAGAATATGATGCTCGTTGAACAAACATGCTTGCTTTCATCTTCCAAGACCATCACTTACCTTTGACCTCCCAAGTCAAGAAAACAATACTACCCCTCCCGTTGACACATTATGTTTTTCTCAGCATGTATCCTACGTGCACTGGTCGATATGAGCTTCATCTCTTCGAAAGTCGATGCATACCACGTCAGCCAATCTTCGTTGGATGAGCATGACGGTCCCGGCAAAGTCTACGCGGGCCTGTCACATAGATGGCTTGGTTCACCTGCAATGCCAACAATACCTTTCAGGAAGGCCGATATTGGCTGCAACGACACTACGGCGGCTGTTGGCTTTATTACATAAGTTCCATCGATGCATGCTCGATACCTGGGTCGAGACGACCACAATTCAATCATCCAAAACATGAACATATCATGATACCACTTGCGCAGAGGAAAAGATATCTTATTCACCTCAGGCATTGCTCGACAAGTAGGTCACCGCCCATGCACCTCCTTTCATATTTCACGTACTGACAGCTGGTTTCCTAGGGAATACACACCAGAGCCGCCGCAATTTGAGGCGATGCTGAGATCCTACAGCTAGGCGGATTCAGTCTTGTCCCGCGGCATTGACACGATCCTGCACAACAACAATGCAAGATGGTCATCGGCGGATTCAGACTTGAGAAGCCGGATCCCATTGGGCGGCCAGGAAGGAAAGATTATGCAAAGAGGGAAGGGAGGGTGCATGTTATCAATGTTGTGCAATGCGTTCAAGCGATATGCTGCGTTTAAGCGATGTGATGCGTTCAAGCGACTTGGGCAGACGCTCGATACTTCAAAGGTCTTTTGGTGGGAAGATCCCTGAGGAGAATGAGTGCCTTGCCGTTAAGGCATTCGGTGACTTCTGACGAGCTGGGTATCGAGCGTGTTGTCCAAGGCTTTCGATTTGATGTTAGCGACAGTTGCATTTCTTGATGTATCGTTGAAGAAGTGTGTTTGCGTACTTGGTAGTTTAGCCAAGGAAGAAATCAAGTAAATTCTATCACGAGGGGATGGCGTCTCGTGTTCTGCGGTCTGCCTCGTATTTTGTTCGTATTCTCATCCACTCATGCGGCAGTGTTTCCGTAGGACTGCAACCCTCCATCAGGCCTCCAACGAGCGACGATCTCTTTGAGTCTTCTCATCATTTATATTAAGCGAGTGCATATATGCATTTGCTTTCGCTTAACTTGTACCACAGGTTTCGAGAAACAGCGACATTATCGAAGCAACATGCAGTCGTACCAATGCGCTATACGTGCTTTCATCAACATCTCATGACAACACATTTGGGCGGAGAGTGCTTGATGCGCAGTTCAGCTTCTAGTGACATCTCCCGAATCTACGAAGATGTCTACCAACGAAACAATCTGGGACAATAACTACGGGCACATCAGCCAAGTCAACTGCGTGTACCCCATCTCAGGGGCATATGGCCTTCTCCCGCGGATATTGTACTATGTCACTCTCATCTTCGCCATCTTCGGCCGCAGCAAGGAATGGCTGATCATCGGCGCGCTGGTCAGCGCCTTGACCTACGCCGGCACCACGGCCATCCACATGATGGCTCTTGTCAGGAACCGCACCGGAGTCTTCGATCTGGATATTGTGGCAGCCTGGGCCGTCCTGAGTACCGGCGCGTTGGCATACATCGGCATCATCCACTGGAGCTCGACGCTGCGCAACTCACGAGCAAGAGTCGTCATGGTCATTTGGGGGTTCCTAATCGGTATGGCATTGATATTCGGACGATCGATACTATTTAGTACGCCACTGGATCCGCCTGAACCAGCGTGTTATTCGTCCCGGGGAAAACTACTGGAACAACCGATCGAGTTGATCAGCCCCGAGTTCAATTGCACGTACAAATGCTTCTCGGTGTCGAGACCCATGCGACACCGCTACGAGATTCAGGTGATTCCGCATCAGTACCTGGCTAATCAGTATACCAAGCTGGCTTTCGTGCTGGTTGGACCGATCCAATTTGCGGCTTATGCTGCTATAAGCATTGACAGCTTCGAACATACTCCCTCGGTGATGTGTTTGCGATATATCATGAGTCGGTTGATCCAGCCTCGATATCCGGATAAGTTGACGAATGTGGTGTACAAGGCATCGATGGAGACGTGGTATGGGGGATACTTTGCGCTTCTGGGGTATATACGTCGTGTGAAGTGGTCCTGGATGAAGTTCTGGTGGGCTTCGTTCTTGATTCCGTGGTTGACCATCAGCTTCTTGATCGATGTTACCTGTCTTCCGCTCATGATTACGAATATTGTGCTGAATGAAGTCACGCTGTTGGCGGGGAATCTGCCTACCAACGAGTCGAGTATGGCTATTGGGCAGTGGGGTCCTGTTGTGGCTGCTGCTTTGGTTGTTATTGCTGCTTGTATCAATAAAGGTTTGGAGATGCGCGAGAGACGGCAGAAGCTCAAGGAGCTCGAGGCACATGGTGCCTCTGAGGAGTCTGCATCTGTACCGGATGGTACAGACAACGATGGTCAAACGACTGGAGTGGTGATGCCGAAGCTCGCGCATGTACAGACGTTGCTGGATATGGCGGACCTGATGAAGCGGCCAAAGTGATGGACGCCGGATGGACCGTCATATCTGCTGTTTGTTGGGAGGAGTCCAACTCTCAACCAGACTGGCATGCTTCTGGGATAGTCTCGGGGATCCGTCGCAAGTGTATATATGAGTCACATATGCAAATAAGGGAATGTATTTTCACCAAGCCCGCATATATCAGATGATATATCCATCGCGGGTAGCGGCTGCCGCCCGGTACATTACCCGACATTTACTGCTGTTGAGATGCTAGAAGCTTTGAAAAGCGTGCCATCCTCGAAATCCCTATTATTGATCTCTTCAAGGATGAAAAGTAGCACAAGGAGTAGTTTTGTACCCCCGTAGTGCCTGGAACAACGTGAACAGTAGTCCCTGAGGTCAACATGCATATCGCAATGGGCGGCATTGGGCATGAATGGGCTTCACGTTGCGCAGATCTAGGCTGCGGACCGCCGTAGTCCAAGGGTGCATTTACCGCCGATAACGGTGTGGGGTAAAGCTGGCATTGTGGCTACTGCAGGGGCTTTAGCTTAGTTAGGGGCCTCGATCATTGAGTGGCGGATCTTTTTTGGAGTGCGGCTCATACACCAAATCAATATTCAAATTTCTACATACATCTGTTCAAGACACAACAAAGCGAGATACATTGGCTGTTCTATGACTCACTGCTCCTGGACCTTGTGCGTATAACTTCGCTCTTAACGACCTTTCGAGTCGTCCTCCTCTTCCACTTTGTCAACACCTTAGCAACCTCATAACTCGCCAACATGGAGGCTATCAAGGCGACTTTTGCTCAATGCAAGAAGGAGAATAGAAGTGCCCTTGTGGGCTACTTCACAGCTGGATATCCCACCCCGGAAGAGACACCAGATATCATGCTGGGTCTGCAAGCCGGTGGTGTTGGTATGTTCCTCAAATGACTGCCCTCGTGCGCATACTGACCGCCGTCTGCAGATGTAATCGAGCTCGGTCTCCCTTTCACAGATCCCATTGCAGATGGACCGACGATACAGAAGTCAAACACTGTGGCCCTACAGAACGGCGTCACTGTTTCCTCCTCCCTCCAATTCGTCCGAGACGCTCGGAAGAAGGGCCTCAAAATCCCCGTGCTCTTCATGGGCTACTTTAACCCTCTCCTGCGTTATGGTGAAGATCGCATGTTGAAGGATTGCAAAGAAGCTGGTGTCAATGGATTTATCATGGTGGATCTACCGCCCGAGGAGGCGGTCAGGTTCAGAAACAACTGCACAAAAGCTGGACTGTCATATGTGCCCCTAATAGCGCCCGCCACGTCAGAGAGACGCATGAAACTGCTCTGCAAAATTGCAGACTCTTTCATTTATGTTGTTTCCCGCATGGGCGTCACTGGTGCAACTGGCACACTGAATACCAAACTGCCGGAGCTGTTGGAAAGAGTACACCAGTATTCTGGTGGCGTGCCTGCAGCTGTCGGTTTTGGTGTTAGCACAAGAGAGCACTTTTTGAGTGTCGCGCAAATTGCAGAGGGTGTAGTTATCGGCAGTCAAATCGTGACGACTTTGGGTAATGCGAAGGAGGGCGAGCGCGCCAAAGCGGTCTATGAATATACTTCACAGATTACCGGCCGAAAGGTGGGCGAGTTCAACAACACGAACGGTTTGACGAGGGAAGTGGGAATGGTCGAGACTATGGATGCTGCAAAGGAGCCGAACGCCACGACCAATGGGCTGAACGGCCACCAGGTGCAAGTCGACGAAGTCATTACTGACGCAGATGTCCCTGACGAACCAGGCCTTGCAGACCAGCTCGACGCTCTCAATTCCTCCACAAATGGCACCGAACCCAACCCAGACGCTATTCCTGCTCAGTTCGGTCAATTCGGCGGACAATACGTTCCCGAGTCTTTGATGGATTGTTTAGCAGAGCTTGAAGATGGTTTCACTGCTGCTAAGAACGACCCCAAATTCTGGGAAGAATTCAGATCCTATTATCCCTACATGGGCCGACCTTCATCTCTACACCTGGCCAACCGTCTGACCGAAAAGGTTGGTGGAGCACAGATCTACCTCAAGCGAGAAGATCTGAACCACACTGGAAGTCACAAGATCAACAACGCCCTCGGACAGATCCTGATTGCTCGACGACTGGGCAAGACTCGAATCATTGCCGAGACTGGTGCTGGACAGCATGGTGTTGCCACTGCGACTGTCTGCGCCAAGTTTGGCCTGGAATGCGTGGTCTACATGGGCGCTGAGGATGTGCGGAGACAAGCACTGAACGTCTTCCGTATGAAGCTGCTTGGCGCAAAGGTTGTAGCCGTGGAAGCCGGATCACGAACACTACGTGATGCCGTCAACGAAGCCCTTCGTGCATGGGTTGTTGATCTCGACACCACGCACTATATTATTGGATCGGCCATCGGCCCTCACCCCTTCCCAACCATTGTCCGAACGTTCCAAAGCGTGATCGGGCAAGAGACGAAGGAGGACATGCTGAAGCTCACCGGCAAACTTCCCGATGCGGTGATTGCTTGTGTTGGCGGTGGCTCGAATGCGGTGGGCATGTTTTACCCTTTCAGCTCAGATCCGTCTGTCAAGTTGATTGGTGTCGAAGCTGGTGGGGAGGGTGTTGAAACTGGCAAGCACTCTGCAACACTGTCCGGTGGCTCCGTTGGTGTCTTGCACGGAGTAAGGACGTACGTCCTGCAGAACGAGCACGGACAGATCTCCGACACGCATTCGATTTCCGCTGGTCTTGATTATCCTGGTGTCGGACCTGAATTGTCGGGTTGGAAAGACACATCGAGAGCGGAATTCATCAACGCCACCGATTCACAAGCTCTCATCGGTTTCCGCACACTAAGCGAGAGTGAAGGTATCATTCCTGCGCTGGAGTCAAGTCATGCTGTCTACGGAGCCATGGAGGTTGCCAAGACCATGAGCAAGGATCAGACTATCGTTATCTGTCTGAGTGGCAGAGGTGATAAGGATGTTCAAGAGGTGGCCGATGAACTACCACGTCTGGGACCTGGTATTGGATGGGACTTACGGTTCTAGACGTGTGTGTCGGAATATTGGTGCAGAGTATGCTTCATGTTGTGCCATGTTTGAGTAGATCATAGGGTGTAACAAGATAAACATACTATATCTGAAAGTTCTAGTCGCATATCTAGTGGTCTTTCGCTTGTCTGGCTTTTGTGTCTTTGTCCTCCACACTATCTAATCTCTACAGTGAGTGCAGTTATATGTGCCAGTATCAAAGCTCGTCCTAGCTTGCTCGTCCCTCACACTCGAGGGACAGTCGCATTCTCAGCCTGCACAGCGCCAATCTTCTCCTGGGGAACCTCGACTTCAGCAGCCCCATTTGCAGCAGCGGCACCACGGTATCCTTTCTCACGGACAATACCACCCTCAGTCTCAATAAGAGCCTGTTCCGCCATTCTTGCCTTCTCCTCAGGGCTAGCATTGTACCAATGACTAGCAACATGGAGGTTATCTCCAAAGACGTCACCGATTTCCTCGAGTGTTCGGCCCTTGGTCTCCGGGAACATGAAGAACATGACGACCCAATAGAAAGCGCTAGGGATGATCAAGACTAGATAGAATTTCCAGCCGATCTTATTGAGAGCCACAGGCGCGCCAACGAGCGTGACTTCGCTGGCTAGGTAGAACGCCGACAAACCCAGTGCCACACCGTAGGGACGGAGATGATTAGGGAAAATCTCCGAGACGTACACGTACTGCGTGGCGTCGATGAAGAAACACCACCAGAAAATGTAGAACCAGACGAAGAACACGGCGGCGTTGAGCCCGGCTTTGTTGGTGGTGTTGAGGAAGGACGCGGTCAGCGCGCAGAGACAGATCAGTGCTGTGATACACCCTGCTGAGCCGATGAGCATGAATTTGCGGCGGCCGAAGCGGTCGATGAAGAGTGCTGTCCAGGTATTGCCGATGATGGTCAGAGTGGTCCAGCATGCGTTGAGGAGGAGAGGGATAGACCCGCTGAGCCCTAAGCTCGCGTAGATCAATACGCCCTGTTCACGTGAATTAGAATTCGTTCTTTGTGGATGGGAGGGATGAACGTACGTAGTTCGTCATCACGAAGATACCCAGAAATTGATCTCCCCACATGAGTACGCATGCCATTAGAGCTCGTTTCCTGTTGGCAGGAGTCTTGAAAAGTTCAAAATGTCCGTAAGACATCTGGGCGTCCATTTCGTATTGCTTCTCCATGAGCCAAAATTCTTGTCGTGCTTTGGTATCTTCTGGGTCGGCGGGAGATTTGTGCAATCTCTTGACGATGTCGAGGGCCTCTTGTCGACGACCTTTGGACAGTAGCCATCGAGGACTGTAGGGGATCAATCTGCTGCCGGCGAGCACCACGATGGGGAAGAAGATCTGGAATGCTAGTGGGAACCGCCAGGAGAATTGGGCTGATGGGTCGGATGCTTTCATGTAGTAGCAGCCGTATCCGACCCAGCCTGCTAGACTGTAACCGAAAGCGTACTACACGTTGTCAGGAGGGTGTTCCGGTGAAGACGGGGTGTGTATGCCTCCTGAGCGGCTTTTTGTGGAAGGGAGGGACTTACCATGATGCCAGTGACACAGACCATGGCTCCTCTGGTCTCGGGTGTCGATACTTCGGCCTGATAAATGGGGACGACACAGGCGAGAATTCCAGCCCCGATACCTGGGTTCCGTGTCAGAATACGTGACGCCTTGAGTTTGCAATCCGCATTCATAATCCAGTAGGATGGCATTTGCTTTGGCGCGGGGATCACTAACCTGCAACGAATCGCCCAACGAGGAACATTGCGATATCTGCCGCACCGGCACACAGCGCGCCTCCGATGATGAGAATGAAGCAACCAATCTGCATGGTCCGTTTGCGGCCATAGTAGTCTGCGGACCAGGCTTGGAAGATGCAACCCGCGATTGCACCTGCCGAGTTGACGCCGTTGAGAGCACCGATTATGTTGGTGGTATGGTCATAGCCTGGTTCGCCAGCCGTGGCCAGATTGAAGTAGGTGTAGAAATTAGGCTGGCCCACGGTAGACCCAATGACGGCCAGACCATAGGCCGTGGAAATCGTGCCCAGGGCGACAAATATGACCAGCCATAAATTGTACTGGTTGACAATGAGTTTGGACAATGTATTCTGAGCCATTTTGGCTGGGGAAGATGGCAAACACAAGCGAAGCTAGCAAGAGATCAAAAGGAGGAATGTTCGGAAGAGAGAAGGAGAGTTTGATACGAAGTACCTGGACTTGCCTTGAGGATTTGTATCTCTCCGCCGCGTAAGCCGGTGAAAGAATAGATGATGCAATCTCCAATTGCTCAGCCCGAGGTTATGAAGTCGGGACAAGCGGTCGTTACCTAAGTGGCACGATTCCGAGGTCTCGTTTGCGAGGAGGAGTTGTGTCGATCGTATGCCTGGTATAGCTCGACATCAGCTCCACTATTGGTTGTCTTGGTGCATATCGATTCGGCATTTTCTGAGTCAGGACACCAGTCAGGCCAGAATCTGCTCCATATTCAATTTCGAGATCCACCGGAGAAACTCCATGGGGGAAGAAAATCGTCGGGGAAAGTGGACAAATGTGCGGGGACGACTTCACAGAGTCCTGTTAGCATGAAAAGATACGGAGGATGCATGGTGACAAGTGGCTGGCTGGGGAATGATCCGGTGGATGCTCCTTTTCAGCATGGATGCAACGCACAGCGTCGGTCACTGTCCGTGTATGCCCGAGTCGGCTTCTCACGTTTCAGGAGCACTTGAGAAACGGGCGGCGAAAATGTCCGTGTGAACGAGCTGTTCCCTCCACACGTAGCCGACCAGCATCCTTGATACCACAGAGCCTCAGATCAAGTGACCTCGGGCCCTGATTGTGGATTCGGTCGACAAGTCGAAACCTCACCGCAGACGTGACATAAAAAAGGCTGTCTTCCAGCCCCAAACGTCAATCCATCGAGATTCAGCACGAAGCAGTGGGTGCCTTAACAAGAGAATAGCGGAAAGATGTCGGAAGGATATCTCATAGCCTTATCACTCCTCTTACATCCCGTCTCGCCTCTCCACGCTCGACGGAATGCCCTCTGCCGAGGACCAGAGGACTTCCCCATTCTCCATATGTCGCACACAAGTGCGGACCTCTTGCGGGGAAAATCCTTCAACCACACTTCGGGCCAAACCAATTGGACATCAACAAGGTATCTTGTACGTTAATATCACATCGTGCAGTGTACGGTAAAGTTTCAACAGAGTGACAGATTTCTTCCAATCCTTGCCTAAGCACATCCTTAAGTAATCAGTACGCCTCTTCCACCAGTTCTCGAAACTTAGCATGTCGGCGCACAATTTCCCCATCTATCCAGACTTGCACGGCAACGTCGCACTGGTAACAGGTATTGGTCAAGATGGCGCAGTAGACTCATCAAATTGGGGCAATGGAGCCGCCATATCCCTGGCCCTGGCAAGAAACGGTGTCAAGATATTTGGCTGCGATATCAGGCTTGACGCTGGTCAGCGCACCAAATCGCGCATCGAAGCTGAAGTCCCCGACGCAACAGTCGACGTGGTTCAAGCCGATGTGACGTCCTCGTCCTCGGTCGAGAGCTTTGTCCAAGAATGCATGCGCAAACACAACCGTATCGACATCTTGATCAATAATGTTGGACGGAGCGAAAAGGGTGGACCAGCAGACATGTCCGAAGCAGTCTGGAACTCCCAGGTCGACATCAACCTGAAAAGCGTATATCTGACATGCCATTCGGTCCTACCAATCATGGAGGCTCAAGGCTCTGGGGCCGTGGTCAGTATAAGCAGCGTTGCCTCACTTCGGTACATTGGTAAACCGCAGGTCGCATACGCTGCAACGAAGGCTGCTGTCACGCAGTTCACCAAGCACACGGCTGTCATCTACGCGGATAAGGGTGTGCGGCTGAATGCTGTGTTGCCTGGACTGATGTTCACGCCACTTGTGCAAGTTCTGGCTGAAAAGTATGCCGGTGGTGACTACGAAGGGATGGTGAAGACGAGGCACGCCCAGGTCCCCACTGGGAAGATGGGGACATCAGAGGATGTGGCAAACGCTGTCGTCTTCCTGTCGAGTAATTTTGCTGCACGGTATATCACAGGAACTGAATTGGTGGTCGATGGGGCGATCGTGGCGAGTACCGGGCGGATTTGAGGAGGTCATCATCAAGCATAAAAAGAAACACAATGTCTCGTATGCACGAGGGATAATGACATGACCAGTGTACTTCAGATCGGAGCTGCGAGGTTGGGCGTCAATCTTGCGATGCTTATGAACGCACTCTCATATGTTAGTTGCATAGGTACAGAAAATACAAATTACCCTTTTCCGACTCAACGCTCAAAACTGCCACACCTTGACTAGGTACGCATCGCACACCACGGCTCGCAAAACGTTTGATATTCGATAGGCGAAATAACAAAAATGCAAAAACTTTTTCCACAAAGCAGGATTTGAACTGTGTGTCCAACCTGTTTGTAGGAAGTGAAACCATGCTTTGATTATCGAGTAGGTTTTTCTGCGTTTGACCCGCGCAACGGTTGCAAACAACCCCTTCCTTCAAAGCTCTCATTCTGTATGAAACCAACTTCTGTTGGCCAAGGACCGGATGGCTTTGTCTGGGATTGTTAGCAGAAGATTCGTGGATATACGATATATTGGTTGGTATTTTTCGAGGTGAAGCAAATCAGGTCAGGTCAGGTCAGGTGAAGACAACGGCACCGTATGTTGATGGTGAAGGCGTCCTCCCTGACGCCTGCGTACGATCTTCACCTCAAGCTCTGTTCCTCAAACATGAAGCCTCGTCATTCCTGCAGGACCTTGACTCGGACACCTTTGCTATCCAATTTTTGGACTGGGCAGGAAGGAGTCATGCGCCAACTCGACGTCAGTAATGTCCGTCTCGTACAACTCGGAGCGATTGTTGCGAAAGACAGCCGCAAGGGTCATATACAACTCGGCGTGTGCGGGATGGCCACCCAAGCAGCTCTTGCTCCCCTTGCCAAAGTCGACAAAGTATCTCTCGAAGGCTACTCCCATCCTTGGTCTTGAATGGATTTATCCAGCGCTCAGGATTTAATATGTGCGGCTCTGGGAAGATCCTGGGATCGTCGTTGACATCGTCATTGACCCATACCAGTGGTGTGAATCAAGGGGACAACAATAGAAACTGCTCTCTAGATGGGCGAGTTTGAGAGAAGCTCTTGGAGCCTGACTCCATGTCCAGTGCAGCGCATGCATCGGCAACAGGAGAAGCCCTCGACGGCGATATCGGCAGCTTGCCTGAAGACCACCTACAAACGGCTCGCCGCATGCACCTTCTGCACTCCAGAATAACCGACCTAGATGCAGCATGTTGAATGAACGAAAGGCAAGGAAGTCGAGGCTGCAAGTCTGAAAACGCATAACACGACTTTGGCGATCTGGCATAAAGAGGTGTGATGGTTTCCATAAGTGCCGTTAAATAATGCTTTTGTTAGCGTGGGCAATGTGGCTTTGCATCGGCACCCACTAACCTAATCGCAGTGCCGGAGTACCCGGCTCGGGGGTATTGCTCTACAAAGTTACTGTGGTTTGCAAGTGACGGGATTGGCCCCAGATCTGCATGCATACGATCTTTGCGATTTTGACATTGTACATGCAACGCTCACAACCCTCCTCTTATGAGAATTATTGTATTTCTCGTATGCATGATGGCAGACCAAGGTTATCAAAGAGTCAGCCTCTCCCTTGCACAGAATGCCAGCGCAAATAACGGGCGTACCGACTCGGCACGGCATTATCTTCGGCCGAGAAGAGAACTGTGACACGGTGCCTGAAGACCTTGGAGCACTAGGGCCTTCACTGGATGCTGGCTTGCTGTCCGATCTCACTGAGCGTTGCCGCCGTTGCGCGTAGCTGCTTACCTCTGTAAAAGTATATAATCTGGATTCTTTCGCGAAGGTGGGTGGCCTAACAATATGTCCCGCAAAGCTGAACGTTGACAGCCGAAAGTAGGACAGCCGGATCCATCTCTGCTTGGAAGCTGACATATCGCGAGCCACATAACATTATGTCGATGGAAGACTATCAGAATAGCTAAATCTCAGGTTCTTCTAACTCGGGTCAACTGATTACCAGATAACAATCGCCTTGAATCGTCCTTCAAGGCCCACGAAGTGACAGATCACGACATTCAGCAAGATGGTAGTATACATGAACGGTATAAATGACAAGATTGACGCTGAGAAAGAGCAGAAGGCTACTTTCAAGCGAACGCCCAAGTTCCCATTAGAGAATGTGCCCGGCAAACTTCCTCGCGCACGCGTACCGGACGACATCGACGCGGCGAGCATTGCGGCGAAATGTGTCTCCAACTTGAACACACTACAGCCTAGCTCTTTCGCCGACAGCGCAATCTGGCGAGATCTTTATGCTCTGACTGGTCTTCCCCGAACTTTCCTCGAACGCGACCAGATACTAGCGGTCTGGAAGGAGGTTGGAGCCTATCATCGTCCAGAAGGCTTCTCACTCGTTCCAGGAACGGCCCGTGTCATGTCCTTTGGTCCTGAGATTGGATGGATACAGGCAATGTATCGGTTTGAAACATCAGGAACACCGGCAGCCATGTGCTCGGGTGTGATAGGAGTAATTCCCGATGAAGAGGGAGAGTGGAGAATCTGGCTTCTGACAACAGTTCTCGAGCACTTCAAAGGCTTTCCGAGCCCAGATCGATTCCCTGAAGCTTCAGGCCACAACAATGATGTTACTCAGACCCAACCCTCTGATCATTACGAGTGTGTTGTCGTAGGAGCTGGGTTTGCAGGGCTCTGTATGTCGGGTCGTTTGAAAGCACTTCACGTCCGATATGTTACACTGGAGAGGAACGCCAGAGTCGGTGACAATTGGAGACACCGATACGATTCGCTAAAGTGTGAGTGTGCGTAAGAATTGAAGCTGATGTCGTGCTGACTTCAGATTCCTAGTCCATACGGGCCGTGACTTGAGCGACTTTCCAATGGATCGTATGTTTACGGAAGACGACCCATACCATCTGAGCCGAGAAGACCTGGCCCGAGGTAATGAGACTTTTGCGAAAAAGCATGAACTTGTGGGATATCCGGCTGAACCGTCGGGTTTTGGTTGTACTGACTTGAGAAACAGAACATATGGACAAAGTCTACACTGAAAGCTGCATCATATGACAAAGAGGAGGAGCTCTGGACCCTCCAGGTAGTCCAAGACAGCGAAGAAGTGCTGCTTAAGACACGTCATCTTGTCTTCGCAATGGGTAGTGCAGGGACTACGCCGGTCATGCCGCAGCTTAAGGGCAGGGTGAGGCTTTTTGTCACAGACTCTCTTTGTTTCAAGCCTTACTGATACCTGGCAGGAGCTGTTCAAGGGCACTGCAATCCATTCAGGAGAGTACAAGAACTCTGGCGCTTTCAGAGGAAAGAAAGGGGTAGTTGTTGGAACGGCAAACTCTGGTGAGATCAAGCGATCGTCCCCCTACAATACACTATTGACATGAGCTTAGGTCATGATGTTGCGGATGATATGCTGGAGGCAGGCCTTAGTTCCGTGACCATGATACAGCGTGGCAAAACACGTACGTTTGCAATTGGCTCCAGATTCATCTCATTCTCATGTCGTTGGCAGCAATATACCCGGCTGAATACAACAGTGGTTGGAGTGATCGTGAGTCTTTGAAATTGTAGAAAAAACAATCAAGGATACTGACAACGTCCTAGCTATATATGTAGGTTCTGCGTTAACTGATCAAGACGTGGGGATGGCGATTCTATAGCCATGTTCATCCACTTACCATATGATGGCCTATTACTGACAGCTTCAAACCACAACAGAACCAGCACGTGCCTATAGAGGTAGCAGATCGACTGGCAATAGGTTTCCCGAATTCTATAATCAGACAGATGAATATTGGTGGTTACAAGAAGCTTTCTGGGCGAGAACCCGAAAGGTATGCCGCCCTCGAGAAGGCGGGCTTCCGAATCGAGCCCAATGTCGATGTCTGGCCCATCCTCTGCGGCAAGCAGGGTGGTCATTACGTCGACGTCGGAACATCCAAAAAGATTGGAGATGGACTGGTAAGTTCACATCGCTTAGTGGAAGCCTGCCTCTCATATCCTTGCTTCAGATCAAGATCAAGAACGACGCCTCTTTGGTAGGCTTCACCGAGTCTGGCCTGTTGTTCGACGACGGAAGCACGCTTGCAGCCGATTTTGTCGTGTTCTGCACCGGATTTGTGAACGATGCTCGAGACATAGCGATTGACATCGTCGGTCCCGAAGTTGGCGAACTGCTGGACGACTATTTTTTCGTCGACGACGAGGGTGAAATCCGTGGAGCATGGAAGCCACAAGGCCGTGAGTACATCATTGCCTGCTTTTTTTCGTGTTGAAGTGGGATTGAAGCGGTAAGCGAACAACAAGAAACGGACCGTCTGACACCCCCCATAGATCCCGGTATATGGTACACTGGTGGAGGTGTCCCATTCGCCCGCTTCTTCTCGAGTTTCCTGGCCCTCCAAATCGAAGCAGACATCCTGGGAACACCCTTGAAGCTTTACAAAAATTAAGGTTCCAAGATCACGAATGGCTGAACACCCACATAGACAGTTGAATCGCTACAGGAGGGTGCCTGTATCAACAAAATGCATGATCTGGGTAATATTATCGGCCTGTTTTTTGAGTCCAAGAGATGTTGAGTGTCGCTGTCACCAATGTAGTAGTCAGAGGCTCTGTTCTCCCTGTAGGACGTTGTAGACAACGACAGCCGAACAAATAAATTGTTGGCAGTGCTCAGTTGTACCGCACTCGCAAGTCAGGCGGTGTCACTGTCTTCTCGTCCCAATTAGGATAGCGTGACACATTTTGGCACTTGGAGCACGAACCTTTCTCGTAGCACTGTTAGTTAGTTGCTAATCAAGTAATCAAGTCAACAACACCATTTGTATGTTACACAATTCATATATATGCCAGCAAGTGAGATCTGCCCGTGACTCACACTGCTTCCGGCTCGGGGCTGATGCCGCAGCCCAGTTTTGATGTGACGAATACCAATTGGTGGTTCCGCAACTACCTATGGGGCTGTGCCCAAGGTCATGCGCAATCATTACAAGGACAACCCTGGGCATGAACTACGCCTCAGGCGTCATTGACACCCTAATCTGCTGGAGAAGGCAGAATGCCCAGCTCCTCGTGGCGTGGCGCCGCCGTTGCCTACAGAGCTTCTTATGTTCCTACAACCCTACTTGACTCAGAGCAGTGAGGTAGCTCTGTGACACAGCTGTTTCATCACCTCCGGCTCGAGCGAGTCACCTCGCTGCTTTCGTGGGCTCTAGGCTGCAACCCTCCTTGCAGCTCCTAACCCTGCCACCGTCCTTCTCTTACCAGGCATCCATCTTAGAGATCATCGTCCTCGAAGAATCGCATTCTGTAACCATGTGAAAGAAGAAAGACGGCTTTCGGTATTCAGGGCAGCCAGCGAGCTCTTACGATGGAGTCAGACTTGTGCAGATGTGGAAACAAAGGCCACAAAAATCTGCAGACCTGGTTGGATCCTCCATCCGGGTCTGATTCGGAAGACGACGACCTCGACCGCGTCGAGGATGACGAGCTGGACCTGGACGAAGTAGAGCAGGAAATCAGCGAGCTAGTGCCTTTTACAATTACTCCTCAAGGATATTGTAACTCGTGTCAGGGGTTCATAGACGAATGGCCTGAGCTAGCCGACTGTCTGCCTACCACGCGGGACCATACGGAATCAGTCAGGCGCAAGCACTATGGATCTCCCTTCGAGTTAGAGGCTGGCGGCAGGAGTGGCTGCCGCCTGTGTGTCTTCTTCGTACAAGACATCAGGACGGAATACGGGCTCGAGACATTCTACAAGACGGCTGATCGACTTAAATGCCTAGGGAGGAGTCCTGCGATTAGTATATATATAGCGATGAGGAGATCTCCTATGTTGGAGTTAGAGATGGATGGTGAAGTTGGCAATCGTTCTATCATGCAAAGGTTGCATATTGTCCGGGTGGATACTTCAGGTAAATCTCGGCCAACTGATTACGCGTTTGAGATTCGTTGACAATCCTAGAACAGCCAGGACTCACAGAGAGCCAAGGATTTGCTGCTGCCACCCAGCTCGAGTTGGCAAAACGATAGCTTGAAACATGTTCAAAAAGTCATGATGGCTGTCAGGGACGCGAAAGCTACAGAATGCCGACAAGGCTTCTTGCTATGAGCGAACATGTCGTACGATTGGTAGAGACAACGGACTGGGATTCAACGTTCCGACCACAGTATGCAACTTTGAGTCATGTTTGGGGGGCTGTTGATTTTCTCAAACTCACATCGACGACTTTAGAGCTCTTTACAAATGGAGTACCCTTAGAGTTGCTTACCAAGACATTCAGAGACACCATCGCTGTCGTCCGAGGGCTTCGGATTCCGTACCTATGGATCGATAGCCTCTGCATTATGCAAGACTCTTGTGAAGATTGGGAGGCCGAAGCGGTTCTAATGAGCTCGGTATACGGAAATTCGACAGTCACAATTGCGGCAACAGGAGCAGTGAACGGAAACTCGGGATTGTTTCTTCAACCTGAAGGATATGTGACAAAAATCCGCATAGATGTGCCAACGCATAATGGCGCTCAAGGTTGGGACATCGTCGCTCCAGATTTCTACAACACATCGGTGACGAATTCGACACTAGCCAAGAGAGCATGGACGCTACAAGAGAGACTTTTGTCTTCCCGTATTCTTCATTTTACCGATAAAGAACTCTTCTGGGAATGTCGATCACTACTTGCATGCGAATCCTTTCCCGAGGAGATACCTGGACAGCTATTGGGGGGTTTCCAGTTCTGGGCCAACTCACTGTCGGTCTCTGATAAATGGCAAACAGTGATTGAATTGTACACGCAAGCCAATCTTACGTTTCAGAGCGACAAATTAGTCGCTATCTCAGGCATTGCTCGAGTTGCACAGAAAAACAACAACGATGATTACTTGGCTGGTATGTGGAGGCATGATATGGAAGTTCAGCTATGCTGGCGTCACTCATATGAAGGTAGACTGCCACCCCCAAGGGACCCGTACCGAGCCCCAAGTTGGTCGTGGACATCCGTCGATGGGAGGATACTACCGTACGAAAGCGACTGGATCCGGGAGCCTGGACTCCGAAAGGAATACTTCGCCCACGTCCTTGATGCATGGACAATTCCTTTAATTTCAGGATCATCAGATAGATTTGGTCGCCTTCGTGGAGGAACAGTAAGTATTTCCAGTTCTGCTATGCTGTCCGGGCAACTTGTGAACTATCCCAAAGGGTATCGGTGCTTGGTAGTCCTTTCAAAAACACCTTTCTGGATGAGGCCTTGGCTGGACCTCGAAACCGAAGCTGACGGCCAGACTTTATATGTCTTACCGTTGATCGAACAGATCAGGGCCGACGACTCTGAGAATGACCAATCAGAGGGTGACCAGTCTGCAGATGGTCAGACCACGGAAAATGACGGAAGTGTTGGAATTGGTGACTCTAGGGGACGTGCCGTAAGTCAAGTGCCTCCGGGTGCAGCTCTCGACTATTGCAGAAGAGACTTCAGCTTCAGGTATAACCGTCACATGCCAAAAGCCGTTGAGGATGAGGAAGATGGTGATGGTGAAGACAGACCCTCATGGAGAAGGATAGCAGGTTTAATTCTCCGCCCCACCGGCAGTAAGAAGGGTGAGTTTTCAAGAGTGGGACAGTTTACTGTCCAAGGGCAGTATAATGAAGTCGAAGTACGAGAATTCGTGAGAGAGCTGAACATAGACGGAGCAGCAGTGGCGGAGTCCTGTTGCGCAGAGATCATCGCAAACCCAAGACACCCAGGCGAGAGATATCTCGTTACTATCGTTTAAGGCAGTCTAGTCATTCGAACCAGTCTTCTACAGTTCATTACATTTCATCGAAAAGGCAGATGCACAAATACCACAATCGTGTCGCGCCACTGGCAGACGATTGTGCATTGACGTGATTCGGGTTATACGCACCTTCCGTTACCAACTTCGGTTCCTGCACCGGCAGCAGAAAGACGAGGTTGCAGGCAGACATGGTGGGCGAAATGGAACCGTCGTGGCACGGGCGACGTGAAGGGTGAGCCCAAGTGAGGTGAGAGCAGTTTTGCCATTATTGCTTAGATAACGTGCCAAGCATCTGCTCATTGGGGTGCAGCACGTGAGGACGAGAAGTAGCGCAGTTTCTCCGGGTCGGACAACGGAAGCTTTCGGTCAAGGTTTGGAGCTGCTGTTGCTAACTCCTCATTCTTCAAATCCCCATGAACAGCTTTTGATCTTCATTGATCTTTTTCAATTCCCTTCGATCCAGCGTCAATCCTTCCTTGTTTCTTCTCACATCTCACTGCCAACATGTCTTTCGCACGACAGATGTTCGGACAGGTCCAACGTCGAGCCTTCACGGTCTCGGCTAGACAGGTGATTACCATCTCCAATGCTCTATGAAATTCTGAGCTGATCATCATGCTCTGTAGTCCTCCAAGGTTACCGTCCTCGGTGCCGCCGGTGGTATCGGCCAGCCGTTGTCCCTTTTGATGAAGCTGAACCCTCGCGTCTCCGAGCTTGCCCTCTACGATATCAGACTCGGTCCAGGTCCGTACATTGGCAAACTATATACCTATTGGAAGAAGAGGATTGACGGATGGTCGATATACAGGTGTCGCAGCTGATATCAGCCACATCAACACAAAGAGCACAGTCAAGGGCTACGACCCAACTCCATCAGGTCTCCGAGAATGCTTGAAGGGTTCTGAGATTGTTCTCATCCCGGCTGGTGTTCCCCGAAAGCCTGGCATGACCCGTGACGGTATGAAAAAGTTGCCTCGTACCGAAATCAAAGGGCTGATGGAGTCATAGATCTGTTCAACACCAACGCCAGCATTGTCCGCGACCTTGCAAAGGCTGCTGCCGATGCCGCCCCAGACGCCAACATCTTGGTCATCTCAAACCCTGTACGCCGTTCCCGAAAAATGGTCGGAAAGTGTTCTAACGAGAGGTAACAGGTTAACTCGACTGTTCCCATCGTCCGCGAAGTTTTCAAGAGCAAAGGAGTCTACAACCCCAAGCGTCTCTTTGGTGTCACCACCCTGGATATCGTCCGAGCCTCACGATTCGTCTCCGAGATCAAGGGAACCGATCCCGCTACCGAGAACATCACCGTTGTCGGTGGCCACTCCGGTATCACTATCGTCCCATTGCTCTCCCAATCTGGAGCTTCAGATATCACCGGCGAGAAGCTCGATACCCTCATCAACCGCATCCAATTCGGTGGTGATGAAGTCGTCAAGGCCAAGGATGGAGCTGGTTCTGCCACCCTGTCTATGGCCATGGCTGGTGCCCGAATGGCCGAGAGCTTGTTGAAGGCTGCACAAGGAGAAAAGGGTGTTATCGAATGCACTTTCGTCGACAGCCCATTGTACAAGGACCAAGGTGTCGACTTCTTCTCTTCCCCGGTTGAGCTTGGCCCAGATGGTGTCCAGAAGATCCACGGAATTGGCAAGATCACCAAGCACGAAGAACAGATGTTGGAGGCATGCTTGGGTGGTAAGTACCAACCAGATCCTACGCTAGAGGAACATGGCTGACATGATTACAGACCTCAAGAAGAACATCCAGAAGGGTGTTGACTTCGTCAAGGCCAACCCATAGACGAACATTCCTACTTCATTGAGGGATGAACGTGTGTATTAGAAGCGAAGGATTTGCAGTTTCTTGGACAAATCATGCTAGGTGTTCGGCATCTGGGGAGATATGATCTCAAGCCTGGCAATCCGAAGTTCCACATCCTACACTTCTCGCCCATGTTCAGACTGGATCCCTTTCGTATTTCTCTGCGAGGTTGTAAAAGTACGGAGTAAGTTGGAGCCATGGCAAATGTATACCATTGTCCAACAGATTGGCATTCAACAGGATTCTTGCTTTTTTGTCGCTCACGGATCCGCAATCTTCAAAATACTCTTCCCCAAATTTTCGCCCTTCAGCATACCCAGGAACCCATCCACTGCATTGTCCATTCCATTAGTGATATGGTCAATAGATTTCAGAGAACCATCGGCAATCCACTTTGAGACATTTTCGTCGCGCTCCTTTTGCCACTGCCTGATGTTCTGGTCGATCACAATGAAGCCTTGATATCGAAGACGTTTCCGAACAACGGCCGCGTAGTTCTTGATGCCGTAAGGCGTGGAGTCGCTGCCGTTGTTGTACGTGCTGATCGCACCGCAGGCGATGATCTTGCCGAAGTCCTTCATGTTGGTTAAGGCTACATCGAGAAGTTCACCGCCAACGTTGTCGTAGCTGCCAAAGTCAGCATGCACATTGCCAGGTAGAGAAGGGTAAGTCTTACTAGATGTCCAAGCCATCAGGCGCAAGGCGCTTAACAGCGTCAGCCATTTTTTCGGTTTTATAGTTGAAGCCAGACGTGAAGCCGAGCTCTTTTGTGATAAAGTCGAGTTTCTTGTCGTCGCCGACGGAGCCGATGACCTTTTGGGACTGTTAGTCTGGGATATACAGAAGAGTGGACGTAGGGAAACATACATGTAGACCCTCGCGAACAGCGATCTGGCCGACCATTTGACCTACAGCGCCGGCGGCGGCGGAAATGAGTATAACATCGCCCTTCTTCGGCTGGCCGATCTCGTGAAGGGACCCGTAGGCCGTCATTCCGGTCATGCCCAAGGCTCCAAGGTATGCGGTTAGAGGGACGCCCTGTTTGGGGTGTATGACTTGTGTCCTTTCGACTTCGGATTCATCCACGGCCGAGTATGATTCTGTGTAGTGGGACATCATGCTCACGGTGTCGCCTGCTTTGAACTTTGATGTGTCGCTCTTGAGAACTTCGCCGATCACGGTCACTGCGACGACGGGTTTGCCTGGTTCCATGGCTGGTGAATAGGATTTGATGCTGGGATCTCGCATTCGTCCACGCTGGGCGGGATCGTATGATGCGTAGAAGTTCTTGGTGGTGAAGCCACCCTTGGGTGGTTCGGCGCTTTCATCGAAACTGATGTCCTCGACTGAGAGGTTCTTGCCGGGAACAGGCCACCCGTCCGGGACGGCCTTGTAGATGAAAGCTTTGTTTTGAACCATGTTGCTGGATGGGATGAGGAAATGTGGTCAGAGCCTGGTCGTCTCGCAAGCTCACGTTCAAGATTGAGCTGCGTTTGGATATATACTTTGGCCGGTTAAGTGTAGGGTATATAGAAGTCAGATACACGGCAACGGTCATCGGGGGTTTTGTAAGCAGTTTGGCGTCAACCACATCATCCCACATGGTAAAGCCTCGGTACTTTGAGTGACGCTAGGGTTTATTGGTAATTGTGCTTGGTGCATAGTAATTTTCGTTGCATAAAGCAATATCGTCTTTGACAGATATCTGACTGGGTGATGGAGGAGTACAAGGCTTCGACTGCTACTTGTCTCGGAAATCTGGGAGTCTTTCGAGGATGTTAGATGGTCTCCTGCAGCAAAAGGAACCCGGTGAACGTTTTGACTTACCTACTGTAGTTAGGTACCAAGGACTGAGTAACATGCAGCCTTACCTAAGGGCAGGTATCGATAGGGGATCCCCACACCCTGAATTATTGACTGGGCATGACCAGTCCGTGCCAGTCCTCCCCAGGAATACCTAATTAATTTTACTATTAATTTTGTTTATTAATAACGCGAGGTCGCCATGCCACCAAATTTTATTAATAAAGTATGCCTTTGAAGAATCCCTTTTCAAGTACTTTTCTCAATCTCGCATGTCTCCCAGTTCAATGTTCCCATTCATGCAAGTCACGTTTCTTTGCTCTCAGTCACGGTAAGCTGCACTCGAATCTCGCTAGGTGCATGCACTCCCACTTCACTGCTTTTGCAGCGGCTGCGCTTCTCCACGAATTGATTTTTCATCGAGCATTTTGCTGGTTCCTTTTGACTGTCTCACCGCTTCAGCCTGTTTGGGTTCTTGTTGTCTCATTCGTTGCATTCCAACGTCTTACCTTGATACTTCACCCTCGCCTCCGACTGTTCTGTTATCCTTATCTCACCTCTACTCGAGTTTTTCAACCATGGCTGTCCTTCCCAATCCACATGATCTCCAGCGGCGCTTGCAGGACTATCGTGCATTTGATGAGGCTCGACAATCTGAATTCGACTTCCTCGTTCAATCCTGCGTAACATTAAACACCGAAAGATCTACACTACAGAGTGACTTGGACGACGAAAGAAATACGCGCCGCTCCTGGAGAAAACGTGCCGAAGAAGCCGAAGCCCTTGTTCAACGCAAATTTGTCGTGGTTCTTGTCGACGGAGATGGATATCCATTCCGCAAAGCTTTCTACGACGCACTTGCGACTGCTGGAGGTTCTAAAGCTGCAAATGAGCTTTACAATGAAGTGATGAATAACCTCAAGACTGCCGAAGCATTCCCAAATATCAATGCCGACTGCGACGTCCTCGTCAACATCTATGCCAACAAAATGGGCCTTGCAAGAGTATTAGCTGCCTGCGACTACATCAATCATCCCTCTCAGATTGATCAATTCTTCTGTTCTTTTACTCAAAGTCGAAGCCTGTTTCAATTCATCGACTGTGGTCATGGTAAAGAAAGAGTGGACGCGAAATTAAGAGGTAAGGCACGAGTTGGGATGGCATCGACCCCATGGTACTGACGGTGATCGCAGATACTTTCCGCTTCTACGCCTATAACGCCCAATGCCAGCGTATATTTCTGGCTTGCTCTCATGACAATGGATACATTGCAGAGCTTGACAAATATCGTCATGATATGATAGTGATGCCAAAGGTTATGCTGGTCCATGCAGCCCAGACACCGTCCGCTGCTAAAGCCTACGCGAACCTACCGTTCAAATACACCAGGTTCGATAAGGTCTTCGAAACCACGGCGCTAGACATTACTTCCAAGCTGGATACAGCTTTCTCAGGCACTCACCTGAGTGGACCATATGTGGAAACGCCAAAGGCAGAGCAGGCTGTGAACGAAGCAACGCCGACTCCGAGCAGGTCGACTCACTCTTCCGATAACAATACACCAGGCTTGCAACCTTTGACGCCGGTGGATGTGAATACGAAAAACACAAATACCTCACAGGTCGCCTCACCACCACCAGCAGCTGAGGTAGCCAAAACTAACCCGCCTAATCCAGCTAATGGCGCTGGTGACACTAAAAAATCGATTCCAATCAACCGCTTTGGTCAGAGAATCGACCTAAAACTCCGCATGCCATCCACTGCCGAGATGGACAAGTTCGAAGACCGGATTTATAGGCGCAAGTTGTGTAACGAGCACCATCTCAGGGATAATTGTGAGGCGTACGGCTGCCGGTTCGACCATGACCCCATCGATGCCAACATGAGGAACACCCTTCGCTACAAGGCCAGAAGCATTCCATGTGCTCAAGGGTCCAAATGCCGCCGGCTGGATTGTTTCTACGGTCACCAGTGTCCTTGGGGCAGTGACAACTGCTTTAATCCGAAATGCGGGTTCATCAGGAACGGACTCCATGATATCAAGGATTTAGAGATTGCTCGTTTCGTTCCGGCTACGGCAGCGACTTATTGATGGATCTTGCCATTGACAGAAACTTGTATGGGGTGCGGAATAGGGCGAAGGCTGCTCAGATACGGGACGCTCTCTATCGATGTCGAGTTTGGTAACAACAGCTGAGCAAGCGATGAATAGGGAGAAATAACAAAATCTCAATCTCATGGTTGGTCATGATTGAATACATGTTAAGTCGTTGCCAACCCTGAGAGTATATCTGCAAATGGGAGGGGAACGAAAGAGATGTGCAGGTCTTATGTAGAGACCCCTCCCCTCCCCAATTACCCCGGATCAACACGCCACGCTACGCGTCCGAGCGAGCCAAAAGGCAAACTCATCCTCGTATTTCTCCACTCAACAATACTATCTCATCATTTGACCTCGTCCCACGACGCCCCCCCTCCTGCAGTCGCAAGGCAAACCGACAGGATATCTGCATGCTAGGCATCTTCAGTGGCTTTGTATCCCTCCTCAGCCTCCTTGCAAATGTGCTATCAACCGCGTTATGTTTGCCTAGTCAAAGAAACAAGCAGGCTTCAACCTGTGGAAGCACACAGTTGAATTGACTCACATGCTACTTCTCATTCTGCCTGACCTTTCACTGTAACTTCCATTTTGATTCACTTGCTGCCCCGTTACTGCCAGAATTGAATTCTGCCTGCGCCTACCGATCTTTTCGTCCATGCTTCCCTCCTCTTCCTCACCACTCTCCACATTGACCTCTTCACAGTCCGTTTTCTGTTGCATGCATCGCCCTCTTCCTACAGTATGGATCAAGCTACAGACTTAACAGATGCAGAGAGAGGCTCCAAAGACTCGGCTGAAAAGGGCGAACCTTCCCTTACCATCAACATTGCTACTGACAATAAGTCTCAGAAGCCTGGCCAGGACAATGACGAGATTGAAGCCGGTCAACCAGCCGAAGTAAAGCGACCCAAGCTCTCAGAAGATAATCCAAGCGAGTCGCTCCACTCATCGGACCCCTCGAGCAGCGATAGCTCTATCTCCTCCGACAGTGATGCTTCTCTCGATCCAGATGCTGCGAAAGATCTTGTGGACAAGTTGAAGGCCAAATTACGCAAAGCAAAGGCGAAAGAGGCAAAAGCTCTACTCAAAACCAAGGAGAAAAAGGCCGGGAGGGAGAAGGACGCAGATGGGAGATCGTCAGGTGATGAAAGTGAGAACGAAATCAGTGTCGTGAAGTCTTCACCCTATCCACCAATGTCACCCGCGAAGACAGCAAGATGGCGTGCTTTCCAGAGAAGTCTACAAGATCTCAACTTTGGTCCTGTTGTCGGTCATTTTGAGCGCGTGGACACCATTTTCCAGAACGGCAAGCCCGTTCGCCGAACCGTTTTCGAGAACGGCAAGCCCGCTTTGGAGAGCTCATTGATACAAGACATAAAACCCGTCAAACCAAAGAACAAGAAGCCGGACTCTCCCCTCAAAGTAGCATACAAGCGTGTCGACCAACTATGGGATGAGAGTATCCACAATTACAAGCTTACGAAGACCGTCAAGAACCATGGGGATTCAGAGTGGGATCAGTATGTGTTCACTGTTCGTCGCAAATTCGACTTTGGGCACATATACTTGGGTACACTCGTCGACATCAAGTCTCAACCGCTCAAAGAATGTCTCCAGTTCCTCATGGAGAGAGTCCAAGGTGTAAGCTTGCAAGAGGCGAAACCCTCAGTCGATCCAAATATGCTGTTCTTGCATCTGGAAGAGATGCGGTCGTATATGGCTTGGTGCCACGAGGCCGCTAACAAGATCGACACAGCGTATGAGGTTCGGTGCCATGAGGCCGCCATCAAGGGCGACACGATCGGAGACAATCCCCTGGCAGATGAGTTCTTCACCAAAGCAAAGCATCTGGAGGTAATGGTCAAGTACCTCGACAAGGACTATGACGAAACCAAAAAGAGCCTCCACATGCTGGAAAATAATCAAATCACCTTTGAGCTTCTCTGGGCTTTGTACAAACCTGGTACCATCGCTTACTCTACGACCTACGGTGATCACGAGGAACCCCGTGCTTTCAAGATTGACGCCGCCACCAAACAAATTGACTATTCCAAGGGAACCTGGTACAGCATTGAGGGCAGATACTTGGACTTTGATGGCAAAACCTTTGGGATGACAGGTTGCGTTGACAAAGTGCCACAATTCGAAGGAGCTCGTGAGATCACAGACTTGGAATGCTACCCCTTGAAATACCACAAAGATGCCGAGAACCTCGAGGCTGAGCTTATCCAACGAGGCAAACATTTTGTGTCGCTTGAAGGCATGAACTATCGCTATTATGACGGCATGGCATACAACAGAGTTAAAAAGGGCGTCATGAAGATCAATATTGATGGTCGAATCATGGTCGATGCTGCAGTCCACCGTCGAGTCAATCCCAACTATCGGATAATCCCTTTCAAAACGAAGCCTAGCTCAGCTCCCCTCAAGCTTGTCGATGCAGACGAAGGGGAAGTTGGCTCTGAACAGGAGAGTAGCTCTGATGAGATTGCTGGTCGTTCCAGACGGAAGGTGCGGAGATACCGATTTGTCTCGACGTCCGATGGCAAAAAGGTTGTTCTTGACATTACCGGCGACAAGGACAACGTCGTGGACCGGGAAGTGATCGCAGATCCGAACAAATCGATGCATGAGTTTACCTCCGAAGAGCTCCTCGTCGCCAGTCCGGTCGTTCTAGGTTTTGCATTCGCCGAAAAGCTGTGGTTGGAGTTTAAAGTCTCTGCAGTTTCCGAAGTGGTTTACAACGACGAGGCCTTCGATTCATTGGTGCTTCCCGAAAATCAGAAGTCACTAGTCAAGGCTTTGGTGTCAAGTCACTCCTTTCAAGGTCACAAGAGTATCGATGATATTATCTCGGGAAAAGGTCGTGGCTTGGTGGCAGTCCTTCATGGCCCTCCTGGTACTGGAAAGACTTTGACAGCTGAAGGCATTGCTGACCTCTTGAAACGCCCATTGTATATGGTCAGTGCTGGAGATTTAGGGACAGAGGCCACCAGACTGGAAAAGGAGCTGCAGAATGTTCTTGACGTTGCTCACAGCTGGGGTGCCATTCTGCTTCTGGACGAAGCTGATGTGTTTCTTCAGGAACGCTCCATTCACGACATCCATCGCAATGCTTTGGTAAGCATCTTCTTGCGATTGCTGGAGTATTTCCAAGGCATTCTGTTCTTGACCACCAATCGTGTCGAGACGTTCGATTCCGCTTTCGTTTCCCGGATTCACTTGTCGTTGCGGTTCCAGCCGTTGACAACAAAGGCGAAGAAAACTGTATGGAAGCTTTTCCTCGATCGAGTCAAGAAGCAAGAAGGGATGGAAGTGGCCGATATTCGAGAGTCCGATATCACAGACCTGGCTCGACGTGATGTCAATGGACGACAAATCAAGAATCTTGTTCGGTCAGCTCAAGCTTTGGCAGTTTATGAGAATGTTCCTCTGAGCATGATGCACATCAGACGGGTTATTGACGTGGCAGAGAATTTTGAGGTGGATCTTAGAGGAGGAACTGGCTTCACAGATGCCATGAGGAGTTACACTTGAGGAGTTGGGTGCATTGGTGTCTTGTCAACGGCAATGGACATCCGTCACGACCAGAATCACTGAGTCTCTGGGGATGCATTGGGTTGGGAAGACAGGCTCACATATGCATTGTATTGGCGTTGGACCTGGTGGAAACCGATGTGGCAATGAGCGATATCCCTTTTTCGCGGCATGGCGTTTACATGGAATAGAAAACATGCTGTACACTTGTATTCATGGTTTACTGCGCCAAATACCCCCCATCAACAACGATGGACGTTCCTGTAATCCAGCCAGCCCCCTCCCCAGCAAGAAACACCGCCGCCCTCGCAATATCCTCGGCCCTGCCCGTACGCCCCCAAGGATGCAAAGCGTTGAGTGTCTGAACCACGTTCTCACTCCGAGCATACATCGTCTCCAGCATATGCGTATCCGTGAATCCAGGTTGCAAAGCGTTGACGTGGATCCCATCCTTTGCGTATTCCAGTGCGGTGGCCTTGGTGAGTTGCATAACCGCGCCCTTACTCGTGACATAGGAAGAAGCACCCGGGAGACCGACACTGCCCAGGATACTAGCGAGGTTGATGACCCACCCTCTATGTACATCGGAACCTGATCTTCCAAACACAGGATGCGGCTCTTGAGCCAGGAACTGCGCGACAGCATGTTTCGTGCCCAACCACACTCCCCTCACATTCACGGCGAGAGTCTTGTCCAGAATAGATACGTCGGTCTCATGGATCCTAGTGAACGTGCCGTTATATGTTGGGGAGGAACTTTCGGCGGATATCCCAGCGTTGTTGACGATGATATCTAGACGTCCGTATTTTTGGACTGCGAATCCTACAGCGTTTTTCACGGATTCTTCGTCAGTGACATCGCAGTTCACGTAACTTGCTCGGTGAACACCTTCTTTGCTGCTTGGGAAGTGTGAGTTGATGAGGTCAATGGTGGGAGTGCTGAAATCCTCATTTGTTTTGCTGCTGATGGTTGGAGCGGCGGGGGGGGTTTGACTCAAATCGGCGGAGATGATGTATGCTCCTGCTGCGGCGTAGGCTTGGGCTATGGCACGGCCTAGGCCCGAGGAGCCGCCTGTTATGAGGGCGACGCGGTCCTGCAGGGAAGAGATGTTTCCACCGTGGGTGGGGGAATTTGGCACAGGGAGGTGCGAGGCTTGTTGGTGAGTGCCGTTTTGCGCCATGTTCGTAACTTGTCCGACTGATGTTAGTGTTGAGCAAGGAAGTATCAGATTGCTGTATGCTGAAACCTCTACCGTGAGTCAGCGAGTCACTCGATCGGAAGGAAGCCTGTAAGTAAGCCGTATCAACTCAGTGTAGGGTAGTTTGGTATGGCAGGGTATTCAGAGTAGGTAGTCAGGGAACTTCTGAGGTCACTGCGTAGTAGATAGGAGGACTGCAACAGCTCTTGCAAGGATCGGACAGAAGAAAAAGCCACAGGTGGGCGGGCCAGAGATTGATATATACTTTCTGAATACCTTGCGGTAGCGGTACTCGCATGACATGTCAGCCACGCATACTCCGTGCCATGGTGTTTCATGGTGGAGGCGAATACTCGTACTCTCGGTAAAGAGTATTTTGACGTTCCGAGAACAAGACAGAGAATTTGCGGGGAAAACACAGAGGGCCGCGGTTGGCCGAGGCTGAAAGAACGGTACATGTCAGAAGATCGATTGTCGGCCTTTGTTAACAAGTCTTCTCGAGTCAGTCCAGCAAGTAACGTTAGCAGTCGATTCGACATATCCAATCCCTTTTTTGTTCATGTCGCCAGAAATTCACCATATGCAAATGTCGGTATTCATCCATACCCGGTAGGTAGCAACAAAATCAAAACTGTACAAGGTCATCATCCATCGTAGCCTCTTTAGGCTTGTAAATATGCTCATTCAGATTGCTTTCCCACTTCCAAACGCCAGATGCTGATCAGCGCAAATGCAAAATGTCATGTCGAGATCGATGCTGTTGTCTTGCTTTTCTCCGCGAGCCTAAAAGCCTGTTCCAATTCGTCGTCGCTATCGTCGGATAGTTCATCCAGAATACGATCAATCAGAGCGGCCTTGTCGATCGGAGGTCTCCCATCAGAAAAGGCGACCTTCTTAGGTGAAGTCATTGAAGTCTGGCTAAACTGATTCCTCAATGGCGATGTCTGTGATGATGCCAAAAATGGGGCAGACCTGAGTAGTGCTGATTCCTGCGACGAGTGTGTCGACGGGTTGTAAGCAGAATTGCCGGGACTGGCCATGAACAGCAAAGTTTCGACAGCGTCTGCTTCCATGGCGGCATTTTGACTTGGCGTCCGTTGACTCGTTGGAGGTCTTGAGGTGTGCATGTGTCTAGCATGTATTCCGGACCCGTTCACGCCGTTGAGTGTACGTCTACGACGCGAAGAACTGGGAAGGATATCGATCGGGGGTGCGAGTGCACGACGTGCTGCCACCTGAGGACTTCCCGACATGTTGACCAGACCTCGGTTCTCGAGGGCGGCTGTACTGTCTGATGAGTCGCTCTCACTTGATTCGCGTTGGTATTTTCTCGACATTGCACTGCGTGGAGAAAGTAGGCTTTGTGTTTTTGGCGAGTGTTGAAATCCGGACATAGTCGATCGAGGTGATTGGGAAGCCAGCGACTCGATCTCGTCGAAGGAACGCGTCTGCCAACCATTTTGCACTTTGATCATGGCGTATTTCAGCTTGGTGCGGAGTTGCTGTGAGAGCTGCAGAATGTTAGCCTGTTTGTTGATTATGAATGAAACGACTCACCTCGAGCACATTCCCACTCGTCCCGCTCGAGACCATACTCGAGGTCCTAGAGTGACTGGCACCATTTGCTTGAGTCACGATCTCCGCTAACCCATTCACACTAGACCTTTTATGTTGACCACTTGCCGTCCTTTTCGTGCCTGAAAGACTGTCTGGTAAAGGACTCTCAGAACGTGATGTCGATCGTTGCTTTTGCAAGAGATCCTTCTCAATGCCCTCTACAGAGTTCTCCTTGTTCTCTGACAAGACTGGAGACCCTGTTCCGTGCGAGTCAAGCTGACTGGATATGGCCGAGGTAGGTGATGTGTATTCCTCTTGTTCTTCATGGTGGACTTTGGGAAGTGCAGCACTCGAAACATCGCTGGTCGATATGTTTAAAGTTGTCGGTCGTGAGGATGAAGGTTGTGAGAGGGTCGAGTCTTGTGAAGTGCGTGGAGGATGGGCATGATCGCTGTGTGAAGCTGCAGACGTCAACGGTTGTGGATCCAGCATGGTTGACGCATGCGCGGCGGCATGTTGCATGTTCGGTCAGTCCCGTTGGCCGATCGTGCTCGCCTGAACGTAGATGAGCGATGGCGAGAGAATAAATGTGTATGAGTAGGTATGAGTGAGGAAGAAGGCGAGGCCAAGTTGGACGAGCGAGCAAGACGGTGATGAGAGTGATCACGAGGGTTTGTCGCGCGTTCGTTCCAAAGCAGAGTGGTGGACTCGTGGACTCGTGGATTCGTGATGGTGCGTGCAGGACAGTGGAGTTCGTTCGGGTTGTTACTCGCTGTCGACCCCAAATAGAGGGTCCTTTAGGCACTTACGACGTCCCCATGGCGCGTGAAGATGGGCGTCATGTTGGTGTTCGGGCGTTTCAAGGCAGACGCGTTGTTGTGTCAGTTGTTTGATAGAAAGATAAATGGCATTGATGGGCAAATGGCTTACAAACGCGTAACATGGATTGAAAGACTTCATAAACTGAGAGACGCGGTGCGGTGCATTGCTCTTTATTGCTTCTTATTGCTGCACGCGCCTTTTAATTCCCTGCCTGGTCTGCCGTGTCGGTCGGTCAACTCCTCGGTGCGCGCCCAGCCTTTAAATTTTCACCTCGCTAGCATGCATCCTTCGTACTACTACTACGAGGTGACTGACTACGGTACTCACATCATGGAATACCATCTTCTCAGGCCAGTGAGTTCATTGAAAATGTCTTCGTACCATTCTTTCTGGGGGTATCATTACTATGAATCAACTGAGCGACATATCATGATCGTCTTGACCGTTTCCCTCCACCACCATCCTCTCCACCTCGACGTTTCCGACCTTCTTTCTGCCAGTATTCATCTCGCTCTTTCTTCTCACGCTCTGCTTTCTTCTCGAGATTCTCAGCAACCTTCTTACGGTACACTGCTCGTCTCTCCTCCTGCTTCTTGGCACGTTTCTCGACCTTCTCGACCCTCATCGTCTGCAATTTCTGCATTAGATCGCGTGCTCTCTTTTCTTCGCCACCCAATACAACCGCCCGCTTCTGTAGATAACTTGGTGCCTTTCGTGCTTTTTGCTGGGTAATCTGTGACTTGAACGGAAGGTCCTTGGCAAGAGCACGAGGTACTCTCAAGGGGTTGAAATGCCGAGTAGGTCGTTCAATCTTGGTATAAGCCGAACCTTTGGCCAGTGGGGTCTGAATGCCCATGGCTGCTCGAACAGCACCAGTGAGACGCATGGCCTGCCATCCGCCTGATCCATCGTCCACTCGCTGTCCATCTTCCAGAGTCGAACTCGGAGGAGCATCGAGGAGGTTGGTGACGGGATTGTAGAAGCGGTGTGGCTTGACCGGAAACCAAGCTCGCAAGAAAACGATGTCAGACATGAGAATCTTGTCTTCAAAAGTCGCTCGGAAATGTCCCTCTGGTTTGGCGAGGGCTCGCTTGATCTGACCTCGAATGCCAGAGACCGTCTTAATGCTGGCTCCTTCAAATTTAGCAATTTCAAGCGATGAGTTGAACATGTCGCGAATGAAGGCCGTATTGCGAAAGATCTTGTAGGGATATCCTGTAAGCTTGAGCTTCTTGACAATCTCGGTCGTCTCGTCCACATTCAACACAACACCCGTCGCTGCAATCCGGAAACCAGGACTGGCATTCGAGAACGACTGCACGCAGCAAAAGCCGGTGTTCGGCGCCACAAGCGGGCCATAGAAGGTGCCGAAGCAATGCATGTGCTCAGGTGTGTACTTCAGCATTCGATTTCGTGTTCGCGAGTCGGAGATGGAATACATCGGCAAGGTCTGGAATCTGCGCCAACCCAACGAGAAAATAAGAGGGTCATTCGTCTTGAGAATCTTCTTGTGCCATCGATGTCGCTTGATGCGGATCTGGACATAACCAAACCGGTCCTCTGTTGGTGCCAGCCCTCCCACTATCACAGGAAGCCTGGGATTGAACGATCGAACGAATTCGTAAGGGACCTTGTCCAGTACAATTCGTGCATATGTACCGGCTTTGAATCCTTCTGCTCTCGCTCTGGCCATCGGGTCGAGGCTGTCGAACTCCGCCCGATTGATGTCAAGCTGTTTCTGAAGCATTGCCTTCTGAGCATCGTACCACTCGTCCTCTCCAAATTCTTGCTCTGTGGCCTTGACTTCACTTTTGCCATTGGCGAATCCCTCTCGATCTTCTTCCTCAAATCGCAGTTTGAGCTCTTCTTTGCGTTTGGCATTTCGTGCACGTTCTTCTTCCAACGTTACCTCAGCTTTGTCCGTAGAATCTTCTTCAGCCGCGGCTTCCAGATCCTCGAAGTCGCCATCTCCTTCGTCCGACTCATCCCCTACATCCTCGTCGAGGTCATCATCATCGTCACCTTCCGAGTCGGCGTTCGCTCCTGTGGCAAGTGATTTTCTGGTGAATCTGGGCATAATAGTCTGGATGTATTCGTCATCTTCCCACTTCTCGACCAACGCTTCGTAATCGTATCGCGGTGTTTGTCGGTCCTCGTTTTCTTCCTCTTGCTCGGTCTTCGATTTCTTGAAGAAATTGTCTTCTTCATCGCCTTCCTGTTCGCCCGCTGTTGAGACGGTTTCTCCTCGCCATTTTGAGACCACCTCTGCTGGGGACAATGTCGTGTTGTACATTAATTTCGAGAGGTCCGCAGCACGGAATGCAACCTTGTTAGTATGCAGCTTCCGTGCACTGGCGGCCAGATTCTCCTTCCATCGCAATCCACCATCATCTTCCTCGTCGTCGTACTCGGAATCGTCTTCAGGCAAGGCTTGGTCGGCGTCCTCAGCCCCAGATAGGGAGCCCATATCAGAGTCACTTTCTGCAAACTCCAGGTCATCTGCGCCTCCGTCATCCAGTTCTTCTTCTTCTACAATACCTGGCCGACCGGTATGTTCGGGAAAGTCGTTCACATCGTCACCGGCACTATCGTCATCTGCAGCGTCTTCTCCGCTGACAAAACCTTCGTCGACATCTTCTTCCTCAGCATCATCAAAGTTGTCATTCTGGCCGAATGATCGTGTACCTCTCTTTGCCGTTCGGCCCTTATCGTTCTCGCCATTGTCGACACCAGTCAGTTCTCTGCCGCCCTGGAAAAGCCTAACACCCTCTTCATTTTCTCCCAACAGTCTTCTTTCCCCTTGAAGACCCATCACGAGTTGTTCTCCAAGGCCTCTTTCCTCGGCATCTTCCGCATCTCGATCAAAAGTATTCGTTTTGATATTGATGTAGACAGCATCTTTATCCACCAACACTCCGCCAACGTCAGACATTGGTGCGAACAGAACTTTCTGTTTCTCGCCTAATTTCCTCCGGGATGATTTACCCGTAGCTTTAGCAATGGCTTGATCGAGGAATGGTGTCGGACAAGGATCTGGTAGTGCTTCGATCTCCTTGACCGTCAGATCGCCCACACCAGGTACATGAACTCTGGCTCCTTCGGCGGGAAAGTTAGTCCCCCTTAGATAACCATAAAGTGCGACCTGTCTGTCACATTTCTCGTTCTCTTCAATCTGGGTTGGAGGTGTAACATCGAGAAAGCGGTCTGCCAGACAGTACGGGTGACTGTTCCTCCATATTAGAGGTCTGGGGTTCTTCATGACAGACAGAAACCGCGACAGATTGTGGATTTCTCGATCGGGATACCGTCCATTGATCACGCCAGATAGGTAGAATAGTTTTGCTCCTTGGTATAATTCCGACCAAAACCTGTGTTTTAACCTCTTCTTGGCCATCCGTAGTGTACTCTGCTTCTTGAAGAGATCCAAATGTGTCAAGATGCCAAACACATTCCCCGGCATACCGGAGACACTGAGGGCATTGAGGAACTCCATCGTCTCCATTTCGAAGCCATAGTTTCCGTCGATCATGAGTAGGATGATGTCGGCGATCTTTGCGACATCGATCATGGCCGCAAGAGAGTCGGAAGGACATTCTAGGAACGTAAGACGACGTCGTTTCGAGGTCACAACCGTTAAAGGACCGGTAGGATGGGAGAGGGTCTGCTTGGAGTATCGTTTGATGATACTTTTAATGAGCGTCGTCTTGCCGACACCAGGAGGACCGACGACAGCGACGACGATAGGAGGAGCTTCTTCGGGGATGCGGTCGACTTGGGGGACATGAAGTCGCTTTTCTTTAATATCGCTCGATCGGACGGCATTCTTTGCAAGGCGGCCAGGATTGGCGACGGCGAAAGCCTTGACATTTTTCTCGCCTTTTTGCGGCTTCTTCTTCTCCTTCGAGGCCCTATGAGCCTTGTTCGACTGTGTCTCCATGGCTTATAGTAGTCCAACAACTCCTCCACCGCCAGCGTTGAGAGAGTCGAAATTTACACAAAATGCGCTTCTCCAACGACTGCGGAAAAAAATGTTTTGGAGTGGCGTCAATAAGCGGAGTGAATTAGAGGCGAGTCTAGGGTGTCTGATTGGGCTGCTCACCTAGGATCTACGGCAACGCCTAACCGATGCCCCGGGGAAGACGCCGCCTATCAAATCTATTGTACGGGCTTCATCTCCGCGCTCCTCAGCCTTGGCGGATGAATCTTTGGATTTCATCCACAAGCACCAACTTAGAGCTTCTGGTCGAGGATTATCTAACCATGTTTACTAATGCTTCTGACGAGATACACTTTTCTGTTTACTCAAGATCACTCTTGCCTTGCGGTAAACGTTTCAAGATTACAGCCGCAAGAAGGTTGCAATTGAAAAAAGTCATCAGCCCCCAGATGCCAAGCAAGCACGACCAAAAACGGTTTATTTACTGTTAATGCTTTTGCGTGTTTATCATTGTCTTTGCAACAGATCGATCTTGAGGATCAGACTCTAGTACAGCCGTTGGCTACTACGACTGTTTTCTCGAGGTCATAGTTGTGGTCCAGAATTCAGTCACCGGCGGGCGTGCGCGAATTCTGGCGGCGCAGAGATTGTAGGCCAAATCTACGGGTTAAATCGTTCTTCGCAAAATGCCATCTGCTGCGTCAGAGCAAGTCGTTCAAGGTACAAACGTGTACGTCAAGAGCATCTTTGGCCGTGGCAATGCCACGTTTTCTAGTAAAGACGTCAAAGCAAAATCACAACTCATGTTTGTTGCAAAGCCGCTCATAGTGGCCCTGGAAACAGCTAAACTCTCTACCACCTGCTATTCTTGCCTCCAATCTACTGGGGAATCAGGTTCGCCGTTTGCTGACCTCGACCATGCCCGGAATTTGAAGAGGTGCAGTGGTTGCAAAGTGGTCAAATTCTGTGACCAGGTAGGCTCTTCCCCAGCTTTATACTTGAACCATACTAATGCGACCGAAGAAATGTCAGAAACAAGCCTGGTCTCGCTATCACCGTCTAGAGTGTGAATTGTTCGCAAGGCTGCACCCACGCATTCTCCCAACTAACGTTCGGGGCCTCGTACGCTTACTGAAACAGCACAAGGCGGGATTGCTGGCCGAAGGCGAATGGAAAAGACTTCTTGCCTTGGAAGATCACCAGGATCAGCTTCGCAGGGAAGGAGGTGAGCGATGGGAGGACCTCATGTTGATGGCACAAGGGATCAAGTCCTACTCCGGATCTGAGCAGAGCCTCGAACTGATTTTACGGTTGATTTGCATAGTAAGACCAGCTTCACGCCCCTTCGATGCAATATGTACTGATCTTAGTAGCTGACTGTCAATTCCTTTACACTTACAAGCCAAAGTCTTGACTCCTTGGGCCTGGCCTTACATCCAAGTACAGCTCTATTGAACCATTCCTGTGACCCCAATGCCTTCGTACGGTTCGACATTTCACTGGCATCACAGCAATCAGGCTTCTTCGGACACGGCAGCATTGCAATCCATGCATTACGGGATATTTCAGAGAATGAGGAAATCACACTGTCCTATACCGACAACACCTTGCCTGTTGAGAGTAGACAAGCAGAGCTGATGGAGAGGTACTTCTTCAAATGCTCTTGCAATCTCTGCGCGAAAGGCTCCAATACTTCAAGGGACAACCTCCACAAGACCAGTCGCATGCTTTCTGACCAAGAGAGCTACCGGCAGGGCCTCAATGGGATGCGAGTGGGTATAGACGCGATAAAAATGCTTTTGGACATTCAGTCACATCCCGGCATGGAACAAACTCGGGTGGACGATCTCATCAGGATTATGGGTGAACTGGCTGGAGCAGCAGTCTGGCCCCTCTATCGATACCCTTGGCCTCAACTCCGTCACCTGCTGTTGCTTGGGCTACTCAGCTCCGACCGATTGTGGGAAGCTCTGTTGCAATCAGCTATTCTCATGCGAGCTGTTTATCCAGTCCTGTATGAGCAGCGACATCATCCAATTCGTATGGCGCAGATGTGGGTGCTGTGGAATATATGCTTGTACTGTCTCCAGGCAGGCATCCGAGGCGAGGGCTCGATTGACGAGGCCAACAGCAAGTTTCGCATGCTAGGATTATTGCATTGCGAATTGATCGAGGTGATCTCCCGATATTCGCGCGAAGGTACCAGAATCAATGGCGCCTTCGAACACTCGATTGACCAGGCATGGGTATCACTTGCAAGCAGGAGTGGTTTCTGGGCTGAATATCGGGAAAAGAAGGAAGCCTTTGGCAATGAAACGTTGTTTTGGCTAGATAGCCAGATCCGCGGTCAGCTGCAGAAGGAAGGAGTGTCTCAAGAAATCGTCGATTTGTCGTTAGGGCAGAGGGAAAGGCTGACCCCAGGCTGATGCATTTCGGCCCCCAAACAGTGAAACCGGCAAGCTGGGGGGGGCACTCGGCTTATCGGCTCAGCCTCGAAGATCAACACCCCGCCTAGGGAGGGATCGTCATATCGACAGACTGGTGCCTGGTCACTGCAATGCTACCTCCCACGTTGGTTGCCAAGTTCGAGCACTCGTCAATGCTACTATTGCTTCATCTCCAGAGCTTTGAAGTCTTAGGTTCAGGTGTTTTACTGTACTAAACCATCAGTCATCATGGACATCCCCGAGCCATTTGATGCTCCTAGAGAAGCCTCCAACGAAGTCTCGAAGGCTTATTTCCAAAATGCCAGCGCCCCACGCATTAATACGGATGCCGTTATATTCAACAGCATACAACGGGAGCACCCTGGTGTAGACATCACCAACGTTCCCGAGTTCAGCGCCAACCTGAAAGCCTACGCGGCAGCTGGACATGGAACCATTGAGAAGATCGAACAAACCGCCGCAGGTCAAAAGATTTGGCCTGACTCCTTGAAATGGACTCTTTTCATCCCACCCACTAACCGTATCACTGGCGGCAATGGCACATTGGTCGAGATAACACAATTCGAATCTTACTTGTACACGTGGAACCAGATGTCATTCCTGGTCTACTACGCCAACGGACGAGACGGATTTTCGTCCTACCCACAAACCATGAACCAGTACATTCTAGGTGACAAGAAGGCAGCCAGCACCCTCGCCTTAGCCGCAGGAAAATGGACCTCGGTGCTGCACGGCGAGATCTGGGTCTTCAACCAAGGTGCGTGGCGAAAGGACAGTGCGCTATATCAGAGCATGCTGAAAGCGCGATGGGAGGATGTCATCCTTGACGAGGATATGAAAACAGATCTCGTTGACACGGTCGAACGGTTCTTCGATTCCAAAGACGAATACGACCGACTTCGTGTGCCATGGAAACGGGGCGTCATCTTCTACGGACCTCCCGGCAATGGCAAGACCATCTCCATCAAAGCGACCATGCATACACTGTACAAGCGGAACCCGCCTGTATCAACACTCTATGTGAAGTCACTTGTCAGTTTTGTGCCTCCCGTTTTCAGCATCGAAACCATCTTCCAGAAAGCCCGTCAACAAGCGCCATGCTATCTGGTCTTCGAAGATCTTGACAGCGTGGTAACGGACAACGTGCGGAGTTTCTTCTTGAACGCTGTCGACGGCATATCTCCCAATGACGGGATCTTCATGATAGGATCCACGAATCACCTGGACCGTCTGGACCCAGGTATCGCGAATCGACCTTCTCGCTTCGATCGAAAATATTTGTTTCCTGACCCGGATTATGACCAGAGAGTAAAATACTGCAAGTATTGGCAGGGAAAATTGATGGATAACGCGGACGTTGAATTTCCAGATGAGATATGTGAAGCCGCTGCGGAGATCACTGATAAATTCTCGGTAAGTGCTCGACTAGCCTCCTGATTGTTGTGTCTGGCACATTTTCTAACGTCTTGACAGTTCGCCTATATTCAAGAAGCATTCGTTAGTGCTCTTTTGTCCATCGTGAAGGGTAGAGGAGGGCATGATGTTCCGCAAAAGCACGTTCGTGCGATGGAAGAGCTGGAGGAGGCTTGGGAGGTCCTCGAGGTTGCTGATAGGGATGTTCGCCAAGCAGCAACCCCAACAAAGGAGAAAGACTTGGACAATTATATCCTTTGGCGAAGATTGAAACATGAGATTGAGAAGTTGAGGAAAGAACTCCGTAACGAGAAGTGAGTCTGGGGAAGGTTGGCGGTTTGGTATGCACCATATCTACGGAGTGTTTAATCCCGTGCATAAGTATCCCATTTTCCCCCAAACGCTTTCTGCCGTGTAGCTAGCGTGTCAATCACCCATGGGTCATTCTTGATCTTGACAATCCTTGCCTATTTGACACTTTCGTGATGACTACAACACGCTTCTGTAGGGCTCAGGGCAGAATATTGTGTGGGGGAGTCGGGCCGAATGGCGAGGGTATAAAGTATGTTCACATATCCTTGATGCTTAATGCCATTGAATGCGAGGTCATTCCCCCCTCAGTACCCAACTTCTTCTTTACTCTCTAACACCAGTGTATCAAACATGTCTACCCCGACGACCAGCGTCCTCGTAACGGGCGGCAACAACGGCATCGGCCTTGCCGCTTGCCAGCTCTTCGCCGCGCAGCCCAACTATCATTGTATTATGGCCAGTCGCTCTCTCGAGAAAGGGCAAAAAGCACTTGCATCTATCCAGTCTTCAAATTCATCCAGCTCCATCTCCCTGGTTCACCTGGACATCACTTCCGACACCTCCATCGCGGCCGCTGTGGAGGAAGTCAAAGCCAAGCACGGACATCTAGATGTCCTCATCAACAATGCCGGTATCTGCCCTATGGACTTCTCCCGCTCCGTCCTCCGCGACTGCCTGGAGACCAATGCAATTTCTCCGGCAATGGTGACGCAAGCCTTTGCGCCGCTTCTGCTCCAGTCAAGCGGCACACCCCGTTTGATCTATGTCACTTCGCAGCTGGGCTCTATCCAATTGCGCGGCGACTCGGAGAACGTCGCGTACAACGAGGCTTACAAGACGTATCGGACCAGTAAGGCGGCGCTGAATATGCTTGCCGCATGCGATGCTTGGGAGTATAGGGACAAGGTCAAGGTGTTTGCCTACTGCCCGGGCTATGTGATTACGGATCTGGCTGGACAGCGGGAGGAGAAAGAGAAGGCGGGAATCGCACAGAGTCCTGAGGCTAGTGCGAGGGGTTTGTTGGCTATTGCAGAAGGGAAGAGAGATGAGGAAAATGGGTTGTTCCTGCATGGTGAGAAAACTGGAGAGTTGTATCCTTGGTAGGCATGATAGTAGGTAATTGGCCGTTACAGTAATTGGACGGCACCATTGTACTTGGACACTTGCCCATGCTGTTGTCTCCTGGTCGCAGCACAATGGTTTGATAGGAAGGTTATCGCTCGTGTCTGTGATAGGCGGTTCTCTGATCTGAGCTCGGGGCTTCGCGGGCTTGGGGCCTGATGGTAGTCTGGCATGAATTCAGGGCTTGCGAAAACTCAGGGCTGGCGCCGGAACCGAGCCTGGAGACTTTCAGGGCTCTCTGGCCGCGTAAAATTCCTGGTCGCAAAAGGTGCTCGCGCAGCTCGTGTGCGACTCGTTATCAGACAGTGCTCTTGGGCAGGACAATCGATTTCGGCCTGCACTTTGCGTGCTCATTGCATGTCAACCTGACTCATGCATTGCGCGCTGTAGCAGGGGTGATGCATTCAACAGCCAAGATACCTCTCCTCGACCCATCTCTTCGCACCATCTTCAGTGATATTGGCAGCAACCACTTTTATCTTTGGAAACACACTCATCAGTCTTTTCAGACCTCGTCGACCCGCCAAGCAGGTGACGAAGACGATCTTCTTCTCAGCAACACCGTGATCAACGAGAATCTTCACCGCCATCAGAGCAGCGCCACCGCTCGACATTTGAGGATCCAAGAGCATCACCGTCTCATGCTCGGCAATGTCTGGAAAGAGCTTTAGATAGTGTAACTCCGGCTCACCACTTCGGTAGTTGGACTGGATGAGCAGCCGACCCTTCAAGCAATCAGGAATAGTCCGCTTGAGGCCAGTCTCCATACAGCTTCCGCCTCGGAGTATGACAACTGCAGAAACCTTACCAGCCGACTTGAGACCTGTGTAATCGTAACCTTGAGAAGTGGTGACACCGGAAGAAACGTAGTTGTGACAATCAAGTGCCTTCTCGATCAGTAAGGCTGTCAATCTGTCGAAGTAGAAAATGAAATCGACCTGGGATGTGACAGGATTCCTTAATATCGTAGAAACTCCTGTTATCTGTGGCTTGCCCTCCAAAATAATGGCGTTGTCCGAAAGAGTGTAATCTTCAACTTGCTGGCCAAGCCTTTCTAATGCCGCGTTGTGCTTGAGGGACTTCTCCTTGAGTGTTTGCCGTACTTGATTCACAATCATCTGAATGGCCATCTTGTTTTGCATCCCTCTAGGAACAATCAGATCGGCCACTTCCCGTTGAGGTTCGACGTAGCGTTGAAAGACCGGCTTGACATATTTGAACCATTGTTTGATGACGCCCTCGATGGTTCGACCTCGTTCTCTGACATCACGGACAATTCGGCGTGACAGACACAAGTCCGCGTCTGCTTCGACATAGATTTTCATGTCGAGTAAATCTAGAACTCTAGGATCGTCCAGAGCTAGGATGCCTTCCAGTATGATCACATGTGGAGAATATACCGAAAGCGTTTTGTCGAGCCTCTGATGTTCCTGGAAGGAATAAATCGGAATGTCCGTCCTTTTGCCTTGTTTTAAGTCGTGCAACTTTGCCACCAAAAGGTCGAAGTCAATGGAGCTTGGTGAGTCGAGATCATAGTTGTTTTGATGTGCCAGTGCATTTTCCTCTGGGGTCAAGGATTTGTAGAATGAGTCGATGGAGAGAATGATGACCCAAGGCAGATTCAGAGATTCGACGATCTCCACTGCTAAGCTCGTCTTTCCAGATCCTGAAGATCCGGCGACCCCGATGATGCTCAAGTCAGCCCATGGTGGAGAGTAATGTGCATCTTGAACCTCTGATGCCACGCTTCCTTGTGAAGGAGATGCCATCGCTGACAGCTTCACAAAGTCTATAGCTCCTGACATGCTGCACAGTCTATCTCATGCTAAGGGTTTAGCCTCCCCCAAAACACTTCAGAACCATGAAATATAGGCCGGCGTAAGAAGCGCAGACAAGCCGGAAGTGAGAAATAACCCAAGACCTTAACACCTTTCCAATAGTAATGAAGCTGAATATGGGGAGACAACAAACGAGTCAACACCTATTTCATGCACTGTAGGAGATCCGAAGGTATTATACAATGTCCAAACTGAGACCCAAGTTCCACGTCTCGGAAGTGATGTTGATAATCGAAGATTGAACAAAAGAAACATTTCCCCATAGTTTGTGGTTAAACTTCGGATATCGCTACCATCATTCTCTATCAATACCAACTCGGCATCGTCAGTTTGTGACTGTACTGTGTACACCACTGCATGTTCCACAGGCGATGGACTTGCTCAATCTGTCCTCGAACTGGAAGAAGCTGCAATCAACCCTTCCAAAATCCAAGCCACCCCAGTCATCTGCGAAGCCTGCGGCACAAAATGGCCTGAAGCGCAAACGCGGCCAGTCTCTAGGAACCTCGAATAAACCCTCCCAGGGCTCGCTACCGAGGAAACGGGTGCGGAAGAGCATGTCTCAGAGTAGTACATTGTCAACAAGGACACGCTCGATACGGGACCTGGAGATATCGGACGCAGGAGTGCGTCTTAGGCCAGCCGATCGTGCAGTCTCAGACCAGGTCAACGCCGGACTCTCTACTTCGTCAGTACCCGCACCAGTGGGATTGTGTTGCAACTAACAGTGCTTCAGGGTTGAAGTTGGCAGATATGTGGCTGTAGACTGCGAGATGGTGGGAGTTGGTCCACATCCCGACCGTGAATCCGCCCTCGCTCGAGTCAGCATTGTCAACTACAATGGCGACCAGGTTTACGACTCCTACGTACTACCTCAAGAAGACGTCACAGATTGGAGGACACATGTTAGCGGGGTGGAGCCTAAACATATGAAATACGCCAGGTCCTTTCAAGAGGTGCAAACAGATGTGTCAAACATCATCAAAGACAGAATACTCATTGGCCACCATATTCGACACGATCTCGATGCTTTGATGATCAGCCATCCTCAGCGCGATATCCGCGACACCGCTCGTCACCACCCATACCGCAAGACAACCGGAGGCGGATATCCACGTTTGAAAATATTGGCTTCAGAATTGCTAGGATTCGAGATTCAAGAGGGTGAACATTCCAGCATAGAAGATGCTCGTGCCTGCATATTGCTCTTCCGAAAGGACAAGGCGGCGTTCGAGAGAGAACACTCGAAAAGATGGCCGAAACCAGTCACCACCGCAACGCGCGAAGACGGAGACGCTGAAGGACAAGACCGAAAGCCAACGAAGAAAAAGAAACCAAAGAAGAAAAAGTGACTAATGAGAGATGAGGTGGAATGTTAGTCGCAAGTCGTTTGCATGCTTGCACAACCACAGGGGTACGTCCTCCATCATCTCCATCGCATATTTTCTTGATACAGTGATGGTCACATTACCGAGCGTTCTGGTTTTGCATCGAACCTCGCAGTAAGTGAAACAACATTGCACCTCGTCAGTTCAGACTGGTTTCGGTGTCGAGAGGGATGTTACACTCATGTTTCCTTCGAATAGCGTGTAGTCGTTCTCGGTCATGCAATTCTGCTGAGCAAGCAGTGCCGGTCGATTTCGACTGGCGAACTTGCCGATGAAGTCTTCCTTCTAGGTCGGCAATGCTTTGGCGCAATGCGGTCCAATATCCAAGCAGATGCCTGGACGAGGCCATCATCAAGGAAGGTCGGTAGCCTTGATTCGAGAGAGATACAATAAGGGCTTCAGACAAAACGGATGTAGAGTCGGAGACTCAAGCTTTTGAGTGAGGTGGAAAGTACATGTTTTCAAGGATTTCAGGCAGGAGCAGTTGCCAACGCCCTCGGCTGATCAACCTGCAGATTCAGATACTGCAGGTACGAGTGCGCCAGCTTCAAGCCTTCATCGTAGTCGATGTACGGATAGAATGCTTACTCTTTGCATAGATGTGCTCCGACTACAAGTGAGCGTGGAGGATATTATATACAAAGCAATGGTACAGGTCGTTTATCATCCAACTTACTATCATTAATGAGTGCGGTCAACGAGGGACATCTACATAGACCCTTTTGTTACAGCATAGACGTAGCTGAATGCTCTCTTGGGCACGGTTGATGTATTGTAGTGGAAGAACTGACAGCTGCAACTGATAAGATAAGATCGTCAAGATCCCCTCAAGATCCCGACGCGTCTCCTCGCGTCCCATCTCGCATCGTTTGATCGATTGAAAGAATCGACCATACGAGTTCATTCAATTTGTACACTCGTATCCCAAACACTGGGTTGCTGCACGTCCTGGCTGTCTCCTCACATATTCTGATCAACATGCTCGCTCTCCACCAGTCGTCGAGCTCATCACACAAAAGCACAGCCAATATCCTTCCATGCCGCATACACCACGATGGACCAACCAAGGTGACGAAAAGATACTGGTCCCCCCAAGAAGGCAAAGGTACGGGGTATCGCCGATGTACTCCTGTTCAGCCGATTGACTTTATCTAGATGGCACGAAAACCTCCCATTTTCGTGGACGAAGATTACGAGGCAGAGTCATCAAGTTGCCCGCCGACTATCAGGGTATATAATAAAGAGTCTAGCATCACAGAATTGGCTGACAATGGCCTCAGGCGTGGTAGCGAAGTCCACCGACCGGTACCTCCCACAACCCATCAAATCACAGTCAGGTCCTACGTTTACCGCCGTGGACGAAGATATTGAAATCGAGGAAGAAGAGGAGGAGCCTCCCGAACCAGTCCGGGTACTTGACCAGGTCTCAACGTTTGATGAAGTCATTGTTTGGGACCATGATCGCCTCCCGAGTTCAGATGATCCCTTCTTGAAAGGCATTGAAGAATGGATATCCTTTGCCGAGGCCATACACGGCCAGCCAGTAGAGAAAGTCTCGATACAACAGACTCAAACTGGGTCGAAATCTTGAGGAAGTATGGTTCGACCGACCAAACTGTTTGACCTTCAAGACGCCATATCCCATGCAGCTGCATGCGCAGAACCATTTCCAAATCCAAATTTCGACCACCCAGACTCCATCATAAAACAACATAACGAGTCAAACACTCTTTCCCAGCCACGTCAACCTTGAGCGTCGAGATACTTCTTCTTGGCTGTTGACCAGTCCTTCTTTAACTGGACATATGCCTTTGAAGCAATGCACCTTCTCCAATACGCCTTGAAGACTTCGCTAGCTTCTTCCTTCTCCTTCCTCTTTCCGTCAACATCATCATCGGTCCACTTTTCGAGTTGCTTGCCATCTTCGCCATACTTGCGACCTCCTTTGTGGTTGGCATACCGTCGCGCACGTGTCATGCCCATCTGGATAAACTTTCGCGTCATATCCGCTCCAACTAGATCGCCACGCTCGACATAAGACTCGAAGATCGTCCAAAGTATGTCAGCCGACTTCTCGGCAATTGGAACAGTTCGAAACGCCCAGTATGGCAGAATGAGACCTTTGTACGGCTCGAATGAGAGCACACCCATCTCTCCTCGAGCGATCTCATATGAGAAGCATAACGATTGATCTTGCAATGCTGGAGCAGCTAGAGGTGAATCCGGAGGCACCAGGACTTTTTCTGTTGCCTTGCGCCCGACCATGCTCGAGAACAGAACCCTCGATCTCCATATGCCGACGTTGGTGAGGTTCATTGAAGCAGACACTATGTCCAACGCCAAAATGACGCGGTTACCAGTGAAATGCAGTGTGATGACGTCACCAATCACCAGCGTGTCAATGCATTTGGACGTGTGGTCCACCGTTGGCAACCATCAATCTAGCCAACCTACTCCAGGATTCGAAGTCGGATCCCTCAATGAAACTCATGCACGTATCAGTTGTACCCCAGAGAAAGTATGCGGAAGCTCCCTTTCCATGCCGTTCGACATGCAGGTCGCTATACAAGAACATGAGCGACTGATGAGAATGCTTTTCGCACGGGATCCCAGTGAGACGTGAACTCCGTCGACACTCGGCGTCGAGAACAGCGGCAGCCATGAGAGATTTACATAACAGGGGTTGCCTCAGTGAGCCAAACCGATGCGGGCTATACCCAGCACAGGCTTCCGTGTCATGGCGTTCCTCATAATAGCAAGGCATCCTGTCCTCAATATGCCAGGAGTCGTACGAGATTGTGAACGATGTCAACTTCGCAGATTTCTGGGCGGCCAGACTGTCAAACAAGCTGGACCACGGTGGACATTGTGAAACATCATAATCAACAAGCCACCATGAAGTTCCACCATCCTTTGTGGTAGCGTGGCAGAAACAATTGTGCAGAGAAACACTCTGGATGTTCTGGGCATGTGAGGTGAGAAAAGCGATCAGGTCAGGGTCAATGAATAGACCTGAGAGTGTGAGATGTTTCAGGTTGGGCAAGTGGTCGGGCTTGGGTGAAAGTGCTTTGGACAGTGTTAGCTCTGTACTGGCAAAATGCCAGGATCTCATCATGCACTTACTGGAGTACAGTTGAACGCCCAAAGAAACCACCGCTGTGTTTAACCAGATCGGCTTGGCGGATAATGTGAAAGTCTCCACCCTGTGCAACTGATCATAAAACCATCCGCTCAGCAGGTATCGGTACCAGGTTCTCTCCAATGGTCGATGGCTCGGGTGTCTGTTGAATTTACACAGCGCGAGCGTGAACGAGGTGACTTGCCGGAGAAAGTTGCGAAAAGAAGGCTGGTGATATACGCCAGACACGTGCGGACTCATGTTGTGGATCTGCAGCTGAAACTCTTGCTTATGGCTTATGTTGTTTTTAGCCATGGAATCCAGTGTTGTCCAGAGCATTTCGTGGTGTAAGTCGTGTCGTTCGCAAGCTGTCAATGGCTGCTCGTCTTCGAAAGCAAATTGCTCCGGCCAGCACATATTGTCTACTGCCGTCCATTCATGCGGAAATCGCAGCGTCAGGTTTGCCAGGTTCGTAGGCAATCGTCTCAAGACCTGGCCGAGCAAGTCGAAGTTGATTGAATCTTTGGATGGACGTTGTCCTTCGTCGTTCCTGGCTTCCGAGTCCTCTTTTGCTTGTCGCGAGTGTCGATCCGCTTCACACGTGAAGGTCAATGATTTGATGCAGACGTTCCTAGACAATGCCTCGACCACGCGCGACGGCGGGAGTTTAGGTCCGAACGTGATATATCTGAAGACGTGCGGACTCAGGAGGTCTCTGTAGAAGCGGCACGTTGAACTCCATTGTACGAGTGTAGCGGGGTTGGAAGCCGCCCCGATCAGCTCGATCACCTCTAGGGGCAGACTGTTGATGGGGAAATTGCCGAGCTCTTGACGGCATTCAGCCATGGCGCACTCACATGTCTTCTGTGCTTGAGAGACCCTTGTTGTATTGTGAGTACTCTGTAATGGTATATCAAAGACAGCCTGGAGGTCAATGCGATAAGGGATGGAATGACACCCACATTAATGTTTATCAGATGACGTCACGTGCTGCGGGAAAATTGGTTCCAATTGAGACCGCATCAAATCTGCCTTCGATGCCAGCTCCTGCTTGCCCAATAACATAGAACATATAAAACTTGGTTCGGTCTGTGCCATGATGGGACTGAAGGCAGATCTGCGAGATTGAAATAGTATCCCTGCTTCACCCTGGCGCTGCGAACGATCCGATACATCGGCACAACAAGTCAAAGCGGAACTCTCAGCCTTGCCCGGACCCCTGAAAATCTCCTGCCACACGTCTCCCTGGAAAACCATGTCTACCGCACCAGAGAGCAAGGCTCAAGCCGAGTCTTTGATCCCTCAATTTCGCCTCGAAAAAGTACTCAATCAAGGTAGGAATCTACGACTTACACTGTCAGCAATGTTTGACCGGTAGCAATGTGGACAGATCAGAATGGCCGTCGAATATCCTTACTGGGGACGATATCCTCCGAGCAAGCACTCATCATATTGGAGCGAGCAGCATTCTCGTCTGACCCAACACTCGTATCACAACTACTAAGCTCGCTTACCAACACCACCAATCTCGGCGCCAACGACATCTACAGATGGTACATGGCGAACCGGTCCACCGAATCATCCTCGACACCTGCAGTAGACCCCCTAATTTCGACATCCGTATCGGAAGATACACAGATTCCCGACCTGAAAATCAACCTCATCTACCCATGCACACCACAACATATACGCAAATACTCAGCACAGCGAGTGCGCATGGTCACCGAAACCCCTGAGATCTACGCGAATCACATCAAGCCTTACATCGCTCGCCAAAGAGCCGCCGGACGCCTGGATTGGGTCTTCAACATCCTCGAAGGCCGGACGGAGCAAGAAGACGTCATTGCCCGATACGATTGGGACTCTCCTTCAGATTCTGGCTTCCTCCTTCTTCCCGATCTCAATTGGGACCGCAAGACCGTCCAGGGCATGCACTTACTAGCACTGGTCCAGCGGCGCGATATCTGGTCGTTGCGCGACCTGCGGAAGAAGCATGTTCCCTGGCTCAAGGGCATGCGCGATCAGGTCGTGAGTGCAGCGACGAAGGTCTTTCCAGGTGAAGTCGAGGCCGATGAAGTCAAGTGCTACATCCATTACCAACCGACGTATTACCATTTCCATATTCACGCCGTGCATGTCATGCTGGAAGCTGGCACGACGCAGAGCGTGGGCAAGGCGTTTGGTTTGGGGAATATCATCTCGCAGTTGGAATGCATGGCTGGTGACGAGGAGACGGGAATGGATGGTGTGGATTTGATGTACTTCGTCGGTGAAGAGAATGATTTGTGGAAGAAATGTTTCGGACCGTTGAAGGATGGGGAGGCGGTGCACTTGAGTTAAATGATTGCACAACGGATGTGCATGTGATGGTGCAGGTGAGTTTCAATCTGTGCATCATCGGAGCGACAGAAGTTTCAAAGGTATGACTCGATCGGTGAGTCAACCGATTTCCACAGTTCAATGCATGAAACATGGCTGGTATGCGTCCGATCACGGAGGGTTTGCCTTCAATTTGCCAGCCTGCATCAAGGTATATATACCCCCTTCGCTCTGCTGTCTTGTCCTTGGTCCCATGCTTCATGCCTTCGTCCTTCGAATATATATATCTGCCACCTCAGTCGTGTTTGGGCTATGCCTTCTAAGGTATGTCCTGGCTTTTGGATGCTTCCCAAAGGTGTCACGACTAATTGTGCGAAGACATAACATGTTGCATGTCCTTCCTTTTGACACATAAGCACCACGTTCTACGTAATGCGTGAGCTCATGGAAGGGCTTTGGCGTTTTGAAGCAGCATTTCTCAGGAGACTTGATGTCCCAAGCTCAGTTACCGCATTTGCGGCGATGCCACAAGACCTCACTACACAATCTCTGTGATCTGGGCAAGTGTGCGGGCACGGCAGCACACATAACGAAGACTCGGCGCTATTGTACATCGCCTTTGCAAGAGGGCTGTACTTCTCTATCACATCTCTGTGGTGGATTGCAATGAGGCAAGAACTCAAGTCGACCCGCGGCCGGTCTATCGAGCACAAACCGACACGCAGCAGGTTCCGTTCTTTGCCCATTTGAGGTACACCGAACGAGGTATTGACTCTGGGAGACATACAAAATCAAGTCCTGGTGGGCAGGCTACATCAGCAGCCCTACCGACAGCTCGGAGATGCTGCTCTGCCATGGCTTGTGGCACAGGTGCTGCCCACCGAATTTTCAGTGGGGAGTACCCGGAAAAATCTCGAGTCTCTCCTGTCAAGGGCTCACCACATCAGAGAGTCCAGGATGTCTCCTCTTGTTTCTTGACCTATCTTGTTTTGTCAAGAACACTTCAGTCTGGGGAGACATGGTATAAGCGTACTGCATGCAGAGACGATGCCCCGGGGGTTTCTCAAGTTGATGAACACGGTTGTTAGCCGCTGATTCAGCCTCGACACACCTTTTCCGCGACCGCTCCTGGCTGGAGAGGCTAAAAATGTCACCCTAATGGGTTGATATCAAAGTGGATGCGCGGGAGCGGCCTCAAGCCGTCGTTTAGAGAGGTTGTCTCTCTCTGCTCATCTGACGCAACTTGTGCTGCAGTTCAGAGACGATCATGGACTTGATCAATCACTGCAGTGACTGCATTATTGCAGAAAGATCCTACTATGGTATGGTGGACTCGGCACATTTGGCCAACCATACCACTTGGCATTGCTTCTGTGTCGACTGGCGGTTTTGCATTGGCAGGCACAGATTGACACACAAGACACCGAGTTTGTGATTGGAAGCTCAACTAGTTCAGTTTTCGGAACATACCATCCAGATCACCGAACGTTGCAGCAGCCGCTCCCACCCAGACTTGACAAGTTACGCATTGCGCATCAAGGGTAGCGAGATATCACCAGGCAGACTCATCCAAGCGATGACTGAGCACAACATCCCCATCCCCGCCGAATTGAAAGAGCTCGGTCACGTCAGCACCCATACAGAAAGCTCCAAGATCGAGATGATGGGGATTGGCGACTTCCTAGAACACGCACTCGCAGCAATCGGTGGGGAGCGTATTGAGAGGACACCAGCCTTCGATACCCGGTACCGCTGGTCTCCGACTCCATCTTGTGGGCATCGTTATTCCTGCAGCAAGGAGCTCGTTCAGTTTCTGAGGGGTGGCTTCTGGATCTTAGAATAACTCTGGTCCGCGGTGGAAGTATTCTCTTTTTGCTACTCAACGCTGGCACTACAGTGCCCGTGCGTACCCACTTCCGAAACGCAGAGGACAACTCTCAATTTCCGACCGAGCCCAGAGGATTCCGCCACTAATACCGCTGGCAAAGCTTGGGTTCGAGACCGGGGCCCTCCATGACCCGAGGATCGCTCAATTTGCTTATGACCTCGTCAACTATCCATCGACTCATTACTACCCGCGTCCCGTCGATAGATAGGGGCGGCAGGTAACATAAGGATCAGTACCACAATCTCCTTGCTTTCCACGGATCACTCCTTACCACGTCTCGAAACAGAGAACACTTCAAACAAAGGTGCGACCCGAAGGACATGCTCAGAGCTTTCGATGTATGCCACTCGCACCAGAGCCGAGATCGAAGTAGGACTTTACCACTCAGCCATTAACAGGAGTGTTAGACGTACTCTATACTGCCACAACAACCCTGGTAACCATTATCTACAAGCTCAGTTGGTTTCGACATCGAGCCCAGTATGGAACTCAAGCAGTGTGCCATCCATACGTCAAGATGAGCAAAACAGTATTCAAAGTGCTAAAGGCCATGGGCAAGGCAACAGTATCGTTCGAACAGCAGTAAGTATCGATCACCTCAAGATCTCAATCCACTCTTTTCGACTTACGGTTATTCGCGATGGCTAGGACGTTGCATGCCTTCGTGAGGCGGGCATGGAATCCATGGTGTTAGTCAAGCATATCACTCTGGACCTGGTCAAGTCGGTAGGGGGTTCATGAAACTCCTAGAAGAGAATCGGCAGGTAAGTATTCATGCCCTATATCCTTGATCATCAAATAACAGACACAGGATCGTGGTATCGCAGGTTGTATTCATGTCTTCCCGGGTCGTTCCTGATGACGCTAGTTGCTTTCAATGTGGAGAAAACGGCTGATGGAATGATCAAGAACTTACCAAAGGGGACACTAAAGCGAGTCAAGGAGATACGGCGTCTGATGAGATTTCTAAACTTTTCGAATGTCGAATATCTCGTCTTTCTGATGCCGGCATTAGGTACGAGGAGCTACTATCATGGTATCGCATGGTCGATCCAAAACGTGAATACAGTGCTCCAATGATGCCTACACCTCGCAAAGTTCTGCAGGGTATCTGCTGAGTTGATCTGGCAATTCAATTGATCGACGACGACTATCTCAGTCAACACCGCAAGGCTGGGCACGGCAGCAAGTTCCTGACAGATCTGTCCACTCTGGGCCTGACAACTCTTCATTTCAATTCCTCCACATTCCTTCTCGCCTACACTATCCCTGCCGCCGTGATCCCGAAGGCTTTTCACCACCTCAGTCACTTAGCAACTACAATGGCTCCTCGCAATCGAGGTCAAGGCGGCCACAGCGGCGCCGGTCCAGGTCGTGGATCCAGAAGCAACGCCCAAGGACAGCAGGCTGGCAGGAGCAATGCCATAGACCTTACCTCACCTTCACCAACCCTTCCGCAAACTGGCAGAAGCAATGTCATAGACCTTACCTCTCCTCCACCAACCCTTCCACCATCATCTCTTGCAGCTCGACAGCCTCAGATACCCAGCTACGATATGTCTGACCCTGAGATTGCGGCCAGAGCCCGCGACTTGCAGACTCTCGCGCTGGGTCCATCTGACCATCGACGCGACACTCTGGCTCCCGACTATATCGGCGCATTGACCGACCACCTCCAGCGACCGAGAGATCCCGCCCTGCAAAAGTCACAGGCAATCATGGATTCACTGACCCAGCTGAACAAACCTCTCGCTGAATGGAGAAAAGATCATGGAAACAACACACGACGCCTTCTCGAACCTTATTGGCAGGATGACTTGCACAAGATCAAGCTCTCCGATTTGCTCACCCTCAGATCCCGTCTGTGAGGTCGTCGTCGATATCGATTCGCGCACACCGGATGTGCAGGGGCGCCAACACGCTTGGCCTAACCACGTCACATTACACAAAGTGCTCTTGTCGAAGAATTTCCCACCGAGTGGCCGGTATACTACCATCCAAGAGAAAGGCGTCAATACGCAGTTAACTTACAGAAGAACCCCAGAACGGTAAGTCAGACTAGGTTACTATCTAGTCTTCATACTTACAATAGTAGTAGCTATTATCACTGCTACAAAACCTTCGACCTCAAATGGGTGCCGGCTCGATACTACGAGTACTTTTTGGTCGGAGGCCCGAAACGGCCAGACTACTATCGGTTTACATTGCGGTTCGTAGGCGAGTATATCGACTATGAAGTCTTTGGACTCTGCTCGCCCGAGCCATGTCCGCGTTTTCGCTTCGGCGAGCCAGAGGGTCCAGGTACATCATGGTCAAAGTGACTGCGGAATGGTCGCTTCACGAAGGAGACTTGTTGGAGCATGTTGAGCTGCCCACTGGTTCATCAAACGAGCAAACAATCCGGGTGATCTTCACGGATTGTGTGCCATTTGGACGTGGGATAGAGGCTCAGACTCCTATCATCATTTTCTCCTTTAGTTGAACGAGGCGGCAGTGTCCGTGACCTCACCTCTCTCTGGAGAAGCTTGAAGCTGTCTCCACTGCTCGTCAGCAACATATCGAGTCTCTGGATACGCAGAAACGGTCCGACATGAGGTTCGTCTGCTGTACATGTTTCGAATTTCTGGATGACATCGGAAGGTATGTACCACAAAGCTCCCTCAGAATTTTCTTTTGGTACATGGTACTGATTGTCTGCGTAGTACTGACAATGAGTCAAGAATGCCATTGTGGAGTGCCATCCGAAATTATATATATACAGGAAAGATGCTCAAGGGCCGCTGTTGCCTGACTATCAGCTCGGAAGCATGATCAGACTCGAAGACGTCACTCGCCTTGGACCCCCTGCGGAAGAACGCCTGGTGGCATATGAGAATGCTGCCAAAGAAGCTGGACTTGCCAGCTCCATCAGTACCCTAACATATTCCCAGAGCGGCAACGGTCAAGTAACCACTGGTCCACATTCGCCGGCCGATTGCCTGGTTGTACGACCATGGGCCAGGTGCGAGGTGCTCCTATTCAGCAACATCATAGATGAAGAGTCACCAGGCAAAGTTCCTGTCCAAATCTCCGGTCCATCTCCGACCAAGCCCAAACGTATCTATGAGCCGCCGTTCCGTCTGGCCTCTGAAATCGATGCTGTCGCTCGCTTTGGGGATCTGCAACAGCATTTAGACAAGCTGTTGAACCATCCTAACCTGACTATCAACGCGAAGAAGTACGCGAGAAATCTCTCGAGCGGAATCAAAGAGTACAACGAAGCCAGTGGAAAGTCGAAAAATCCACATCGGAATTCGGCACACGAACAGGATGGGTTGCCCTCTTCTCGAAACGTGTTAGGCCTGATGATTGGGTCTGCGGGCGTGTCGACCGATCGACAAATACCTCACAACAGTACATTGTCTTCTTCGAGCGTGTCGGACCAACAGGAAGTCCAATTATTGGACGGCTTTTTCGACCTGGAACAGATTACGACGTTGGCTCGCTGCAAAAACCCCAGATGTGCTGAGATGTACAGGGAGCTGAAGGCCACTGGCTCGTCGTCATACATTCCCGCTCGCAAGCCCGGTAAGCTATCATTCTGTCCCCTCCTCGTCTGCCAACCTGCTAATCTATGTATATAGCTCTCCTTGTGCCAACAGATATCGCCCGCCATGAAACCGTTTCGCTGGGGGTCGAGACGAATCTACACGAACTCCTTCAAGCCGCTTTGAACAAAGACACATACCTCCACCGCATGGTGTTCGTTGTGGTTTGTGCACCCTCACCACCAGCCACCCCCAAGATGACGATGAGCTGCTATGTGATGGCCGTCGGCTCCGTCCTGTCACAGGACATCAGCTTTCCGCTGGTGACGGATAGCAGCACATATCGTGCCCTGTGCATTTACGAAGTGAACTGCAGACTCTGTTTGTGGTCGAAAACCTCTGCATTCGGCAGATGAACATGAAGAGCATGGTTCTGAGCGACCACATCACTTTGATCTCAATCAAGTCCGCGGAGAGTTTCGAACACATGAAAAGCCTGAGCGAAACCCTGTCTGATCAGCTGAACATTTTCTCTGCCGAGCTCAATCCTTTGAAGAGAAGTAGCAAGTGCGTGTTTATGCTCTATATTCTTGAGCATTAAGCAGTAGAGATAGGAACAGAAGACTGTGCAGAAGACCAAGGACATCAATGTATCCGCAGGCAGAGCGTGTCACGAGGTACGACCAGTACCCGAAGGCCACAAGCATGAAGATTCAGGGTAGCGTTGCACACTACTCGTCCACTGACAAAACTGACAAGGAGAAGGACATTACGGTGTCACTCCATACAAAGATGAGACACGCATCAACACCTACCACCTTCATGCGGTCGGAACATGGAAAGTATCCAAGTCCCGAAACGAATTCAAAGGCAAATGAAACTCTTTGCCCAAGGGTCCACATGTGAAGACATGCGGCAGGAGAGAGTCATGGAATCCTCTTGAACGAGGACAATGGTCTTTATATCTGGAACCAAATCGAGTACAACTTTAACAGAGCTGCTGTTCAGGTGGTGCGCGACTCTTCTGCTGGTCATGAAGACTGCATCAGAACTGTCATTCTAGATGAGGCCATCAACCTCATTCCCGGATGTACTAACTAGACTCGAGTACAAAACCAAATACTGGTGACTTTGGGATGGCGCTGTCATAGCAGCCTTTTGAGAAATTGGTCCTGCACGAATCGTCGATCCGGACTGTCGAGTCTTCTTTCAGGTGGTTATTGCTACAGTCGACGAGGGTATGAATGCTCCAGTCGGAATCTCTTTTTCGCTATCGGCGCCGCACAACCCTCAGACACATCCCCCCAACACAAAGACCATTCTGGATGTTGTCATCGAAGAGTTGAACAAAGCATACGCAGTAAGATTTGGAACGCATTCCTATATTCATGGTTGGTTGCATTGACAATTCTGCTGAAGAAGTTCGAGAGCACAACGCTGTGCTTGAGCTACTTATCGCAGAAGAAGACCTCTAGCGTCGAGGACTGCCACGACTAGCGTCCATGGCTAAGGAATTCGCAAGATTCCTCCACAGACGACTTGACGGGCTTCACGGAGCAGAAGGTATTATCCAGCAAATGATGAGCGTCAGGGGATACTTGAAGACCGGGAGGAGTTCATCGCCTTTGATGATATCCTCGTCGAGAACTTGAACAAAGTAAAGAGGCTGGCACGACCTGAAGGTAGTTGGTGGAAGGACGCGTCCTGGGTACAGGCAAATTGGACGTCGTCGCGGCTTAAAAGATTATGCGCTCGCGGTGGTTGCGGCATTTCCGGAACCTTACTTGACTCTCTGTCTCTCTGATCCGCTCTGTCGAATTCTTTGCAGAACTGGAAGCAGTAAAGCGAACCTGGCAATCGGCGTGTCTATCCCTCTGTGGTACTTTCTCCACAATAGGAGGAAAATGGACGTCGAAATTGACCAATGTAGGCTTTCCCGGGAGTGCAAGTCGTTGGGAGACTGTTCTAAAGTATCTACACCCCAAAAGGTCTTCCTCTGCGACGATATCTCTTCCTGATAGGTCCAGTGACGAAGACAGACCTAGAAAAAGAATACCAGGAGACACCCGAGAGATTGGCCATCAGTTCAAAGTCTGCATACGCAAGAAAAGCAGTCGACAGCCTCGAAGGAAGGACATCGTCGGGGGCCATCACCGAAGCGTAAATCTCACCGGAGATCTTGACGACGTTGGCGAGCGCAACCTGGGTCAGATTATTCCTTTTTCTCGATTTGGAGACTATCGACCAACAAATCTCTTCAAATTCGAGTTGGACGGGTCGGGATCCTAAAAGATATGACGACCCGGCACACAGCACGAGTCGCATTCGAACTCTACCTATCCCCCTCTACCCAGAAGAAAGCACCTCCTACGCAGACCAAGATCAAGCCGACTCCGCGTCCCGCAGAAATCTCTCGGAGATAAGGAACCGTTGACTATGCATCATTTTTGAATGCAGAGGTTACGAAGAGCTCGTGCTGAGCGTGACCTCTACCGATCGGAGTCTTATCCCTGTCTGGCCGTGGTGGACCAAGAGACCGTCAGTGGGATATAATGACGGTCAAGACAAACGTCGTCGCGTGGGCGGCGCGGGGTGGTGGGCAGAAATTCCGCATTAAACTGGCCCTCCGCGACGTCGAGCTACTTGGCTGTATCGTCGAAGTGAACCTCGCCACATCTCTCTTGGAGTGGACCGATGAGCGGCGACGACAATGGCTTTCGCGCCAGAGGGACGGTAAACGTTACAGCCGACCAAATTCACCGGGGTCGTGCCGTCGGGATGACGACAGCCACCTGACACAATGCTTACTCCCTGTGATGGTGCAGCTGCAGGCTATGGCTGGCAAGTTAGCGGAGGCAGTGTAGAGGGCAAAGGCCCGAGGTCGTCCGGTCAGCACGATAATCGACCTTTATGGAAGAATTCTACCGAAGATTGCAAGGTGTTGCGATCTGTCCGCTCCGGAAGCACGAGTTTTCGTGCAATCGTCGCCATCGAAGAGAAGAAATGCAAGCGGTGGGTTGACTTCGCCCCAGGTCAAAGCAATTCATCATTCGTTTCGACCACTGTCAGAGTTGACAGGTTGAAATGGGTATTCCGGTACAAGCAGTCTCTCCTAGACCTTCTATGCTCATTCGCTCAGGCTCCGGATACACATACCTAGAATCAGGATGTGTGCGACGGAGTTGGCTGCGTATGGCTGTGGCTTTACAGTTGGTCGGAATCGTCAGTGCTCGGCACATGATTATAAGCCGTCCACAATCTAAGAATACCAAAGAGCGAGTATGCGAAGGCGCGATACTACTCAAAACTGTATCGAGCTCGAGTACAATTTCGACAGAGCTACCATGTCGGCGGTGCAATAACAAGCTTACTGACGATGATCTAGGTGTCACCGACTCTCGTTCAGTACGACTGGCGCAGACTACTAGCCGAACTAGGCTACATCTTTAGGCAACAAGGAAGCACCGTCTACCGGTTGGAGAACGAGGCAGATGAGGCTGAAGCAACAATCACCGTGGGCAGCGGCCAGGATGTCTTGACAGAAGTGGCAAAGGCGATGAAGCAGGAACTTCACAAGATGGAACTCATTGCAATGGCACCCTGCACCGTCGCCGCGAGTGAGAAGAGGACCAGGAGACTTCGACTACAAATCCTGATGCGAGCATTGTATGCTCTTGCAGTGGGGTATGGTAATACAGCTCAATTCGAGGAACTGTTTAAGAAGTGTACAATGCAGTTCTTCGATTCGGCCAGCGATGCTTCCACCTCTCAAGGAGACTATCGGCGGCCTGTCCGCTGATGGCAAACAACATGCTTGATGGCATTGCTTGCAATAAACAGTGGTTGATGATCGATTTTTTGTGGCGATGGAGAGTCGGAACGGCGGCTCAGAAACAAAGAAAGTCAAAGTCGTCCTATTCATCAAAGAAGACGACAAGATAAATTGGAATAGCGCCGCCAACATGATCATCACAGTCATCAGCAATAACGCCCTATATAAAGACACAGGTGTTGAACTTCAAGACGCCCTGTCGAGTTTGACCCTGAAAAGTGAGTTCCCTTGCTTTCCTCATCTCCTTGAAGACACTAACAATTAGATAGACGACTTACAGAGCAAATTCCATTTCTGATCACACTACTTGAAGAAAAACCTTCATACGATGAAGGCGTCAAAAGAACCTTACGAGCAAGGTGTCTTGCACATGAGATGTCAGAAACCGTCTCTTCGGTCCAAAACTTCCGATGCTACCTCTTTCCGAACTCCCGTCTCCAGAATTGTGATCCAGGACTTCAAGGGCAAATTTCGAGAGCTATTGACCAGTACTGTTCACCAACACGCTTTATTTACCGAATCCAGGACCGTCACTCTCATCACTCTGCGGAGCGAAGCATAGCCAAGCGCAACTCGACAACAATACTCATTTGTGAGCACAAAGTGGTTCCACGGATGTCCGGAACTTTGGGTTCAACTGGTCGCCCTTCCTGTCTACTACAACTCGTATCCAGGCACAAGAGAAATTCAACAGTTCTAAGCAAAGGATATCATGGGTGCCAGAAAGGTTTAGGCATAATGGTTGCATCGCAAGCTACGTGAAGGCAGCTTTCGATGATCGTGCTTTCTTAGGGAATGCAGGCCTACTTTGTTGGTGTCCAACACCGACAAGCATCGCTTGCTACGCGAGCTCGAGCACGGCTTCTGGCCGTCGAGGCTCTGTTCACCTTACTCGTTCGCACAAACAGACAAGCCTGTCCTCGCCTTACGGACGTCCGTCCTGCGACTGGAATGCATTCGTGGCCCTGAATTCGTGGTAGCTCCGTGAGCTTGCCTTCTAGCAAGGTGGTTACCCAGAGATGGTACGGACGTACGATAAGGTCCTCTGTCTTTCACGTTTGCATCCCATCCAACGCCTCTTCGGTATCGAGGACCAGGTCAAGTGGCTGATGCTATGATCGCTAAACCGCGGGTAATGTCATGCGATTGGCTAAAGGTACTGATTGCCGACGAGCGTGCCAGTGAGAGCAACAATGATCAAGATGAGGCAGCGTCTGTCTCATACGACTTTGCTACACTCCCTCCCTTTGTTTCCGAAGATCAAGGTCCTAACTTCGTGGACTGGATGGAGATACTGTATTGGCTCCAGTTGCCCCGGCCAAGTGAGCCCCAAAACAGGCCTTCCCAGAATGCGCTTCTATCATCGGAAATGGTCCTCAGGCCCATATATGTACGATGTTTTGGTCAAGCTACTGCGCATACCGGCCTCAAGCTCCAGAACTGATATGTATATACTCAAGATTTGAGCACTCTTGCTCATGGTCCTAATGGGATGACAAGAGCCAGTGTTCACAGTCAGCATCGGTATCATACAGCCAAGCAAGGTTGAAGAGATAGAGGAGTCGATGCAGGCCGACATGAACCTGGCGGATATCCGTGGGACAATGGTCGGTCTGGGATTCGTTTCACAGCTGTACAGGCCAGCAAACAATCCGAGGAACAGGCCAGTCGACCTGCCAAAAGAGCAAGACTGTCACCAGCCTCTCGCGATGATCCTTCGACAACAGCAGCCGACAACAGAACTGTCGGGATGATGCATCGGTGGACCGTGTACCATCCGATATGGACTGGCCAAAGATCCAATCCGCCGTGCGAAGCGCACATCTCGATATCTATGGATTTGATGATGTCGATGGCCAGTTGTTGCAATCCGACACGAAGGCTCAAGACAGGTTTATACCATAGCCGCCCGAGGCCTCAGACACGGAGTTGGTGCTAGGAATATCTCGTGAGCGACGGACAGCCGTATCGTCGCAGATGCCGCTCTTGAAGCGCGTCGCGCTCAGGCTGGTCTCGGAGAAAATTGCAATTAAATATTCATCCTTTGCCTTTGTGTCGATACAGAGAACTTCAACCATAAGTAACTCTGCCCTCATGTGAAGAAGCGTGCTACTTGAACGTGCGTTACATGCAATGTCGATAAGCCCGAAGCTTCTCTTACAGTCCTTGGCCCTTAGTGTTCCTGACATAAGTACTCTTGTCTTGGGCAAAGTGTTGTCTACCAGGGAAATTGCAGACTATGTGATTGTATGAAATGGTTCCTGCCAACCTAAAGTCGTCCTTTTCGAGGTGTGATTGCAAGTCGAAAACCATGTTCTCATTGCTTTTTCCAAAACCAGGCCAAGTTGGCACACCAGATAGTCCATGGTTATTTGGACCCAGGGTGTTCGCGAACGAAATCCAAGCCCGGCTCATGAACTTCTGAGTAGCATTCTGGGCAGATGAAAAAGTACCTCTCGGGGTGTTGAAGACCCAAGGTAATTCCGCGGTATGATAGACTCCGAGATAATCCGGAGTGCCAGGTGGAACTATGTTGAAACGGTACGTCCACACCGGAACATCTTGACCGGCCCAGACCTGACTCATGCGACGTTTCGGTGCTGTGGCCCAGAAGTCTGTCATTATACTGACTATTCTTCGCCATTCTGCGCCATATGTGGTTGGTATATTGGAGACATTGGACAGAACTCCATTGGACACGTTCTGGGGTTATGCGGACAGAAGTCCCTCTACGGTGGCCTCGGAAAACCTATAGCCACCATGGTCTATGTGTCTTAGCATCTCGCACAGGGATTGGAATGATTTTGTACTCACAGAGAAGCCAGTCGTGTATAGCTGTTTCGTTTTGCAGTCCTTCAGTGGCCCATACGGTTGCCTCATCAGTGGTATCTTTTGGCGTCGGTCAGCTGGGCTTGAAGTATTCGCCAGAGCGGAGCACTTACGTCCGATAATGATAGGTACTTTGACAGTTTTGTTTTTCGTTAGAGCACTTGAGGGCCATTCTTGAAGGTAGTCCCCATCGACAATTGGCATCCAATCCAAACGGTAGAACTGGTCGACAGCATCACTGGTAACGTTGAGGAGTGTTTCATAGTCTGCTTGACGAAGACATTCGACAGAGTCATCCGCCTGGGAACAGCTACCAAGTTATTAATACGACTTAGCCCTTGATTTCAAGTATCGAAACTCACTTGACACCATCCAGAATCGTGTTGTAAATAGGCTCATAATAATCGGTGCCGTTGTATGCATCTCCTTCAGCAGACCCGGATTGCAGGATAGCTGTGATTGAGGTTATGCTGACGTAGAATAGTAGCATTATTGCTTTAAACTTGCCGGCACGGAATAAATTCTCATCTTTGCCTCCGTATGCGAGCAAATGATCCCCAACGGACATACCTCCTCTGATGATTTTATCAGTATTGCTGCTGCTACAGATATCATTGAAATGAGCAATGGATGTTTGTACGTACGATGATTGGCCAAATATGGTCACTTTTTTGGCGTCACCTCCAAAAGCGTGGATATTCTCTTGTATCCATGACAATGCAAGGCGTTGGTCTTTGAAACCTAGATTGACACTTTGGGAGTTCTAGAGGCGTACGTGGATAGTTAGTATACAAGAGGTCTTTCAAAGGCGAGGAAGGTTAAGCTGCTGACGAGAAGATCGGTGGATGCTAAAAACCCCCAGTACCCTAATCGGTAATTCAGAGAAACTCCGACGATAGGAGTACCCATCTCAATAGATTCGTGAACAAGGTGACTCATGTTGTATTCAGCCTGGAGGGAGTAGCCCTAGAATGTTCCGTTAGAACTCTGGAATGGAAAATGACCTCAGGCTCTACACTGCCGTCTGGAGTCCTCCACCATGTATCGAAACCAAGACAGGTAGCGTGCAATTCACGCCACAGCCAGCTGGTCTCCAAACGTTTAGACCTAAGCAGTCTTCATTCATTTCGACGCCGAGATCAGCGGACTGCCAAGGACTTTGCGGGCATGCATTTGGCATTGTTGTAGCTGGCTTTGTCCCGTTCCATGTTGTGTTCACGTAATGAGGTGGCCTATATCTTAGTGACCCTGTAGCTGGGAGTGCATACTGCATGCCTAGGAACAGATCTAGTCCCAGAGGTTCCAAACGTACTCCTTCGTACGTTCCATTTCGTGTTTCCGCAAGGGGCGCTGCCAAAGTTTGTGCCGAAGAGCTCGGTAGGCCATATATGAACGGGAGAGAGATCAGCGCCAAATACAAAACGTATGAGGAGATTTTATCCATATTGAAGATTCGCATCGGATTGGCGCAGTTGTATCTCGACCTCAGCTTTATAAATGGTGTGATTGACAAGTACAAGTCTCAAGGTATCGCACGTAAAGGCCGACTCTCGGTAATGATCAGGCAATCGATGTGACAGTCGAAGTGCCAGTCGTCAATCCTTTCTAATGAAGTATCATGGTCACTAGAGTACGACTTCTCTAGCGGTATAGTTCTTCTGGGGACATTCTAGTGGGCAATCCATAATGCCTTTCCGACTTCGCAAGCCGACAGACTAGGTTCTTTCGTCTCAAGAGCACAGTAGCACGTTATCGGGTTCGCTGATAGCCTAGATAACGAAGTCCTCGCCGAGTATATGAACCTTGCTTCTTTGGGCTCGGAGGCTGTCATCGGGCCGAACTTACTTGACTACCAATTCAACCCCCCCTGTGCCAGACTGTAGTGTCTTTCTCAATGATTCTTATGTTCCTTGCCATCGGAACCTTGGGCTCCGACGTCAAAATCGTCTCTGGGCGCAATGGACTAGCAGCTTATCGTGCGGCGCAGTTTACCGCTTACATCTCTAAGATGTTGTTGACCGAAAGGTTTGTTGGTATCCGAAGGCACTGAGCTTGACAGCTTTTTGGTCATTTCTGTCTCTTCCTGAAGATAATTGCAATTCTGAAAGGACAAACTTCTTTCCGTATTATACCATGATCCTGCGTAGCCCGCTTGTGCCGCCGAGGACGCGTCGACCAGTGACTGCACATCGATCTTTCCCACTTTCCCAGCTACCTTCTCTACTCTTCGGCGCTTTCGATTGTGACTGCTCCTCTTTCTCGTCGCCAACATCATCTTCTCGCTCATCATCCTCCCATTCACTCATCTTCTCGCCCTTCATGAACGCTTCTTGCCTTTCATGAGTGCCTTCGATCCATTGGAATATACATTTATAATCATATGCATATCCAGTCTGGCATGCGGCTGCTGTTGATATAGGATGAAGACAAATTGGACAAAGATCGCTTGATGGTGGTGGCGGCACTGTGAAGATGGGTAAATATGTGATGCTGGAGACTGGTAGGTCACGCTTCGATGAACTCTGCGTCCATGAGTTCTGTCCTGCGCTGGATTTCTTTGCAAGGTCCATGCCCGACACGATTGGTGGCGGCAACTCCAGCCCTTCAGCTGCTTTCCTGCTCAACTGTCGAGAGAAGTCGCTGGCGTGCCACCACTCCAAGAATTTCAATGCAAATATGCTGGTTGGGAGGAGAATCCTGAGACTGGACAAGAGTCTAGGATAGAACGTCCGGGGGTGTAGCATGCCACTCAAGCCTTGGCCTGGTCTGCCCGCAGCTGTACTAGCTGTTGTTGCTGCTTCACGTACCGCATCGATAGCTCGATAGTCGGCGGCTCCCATTCTCCTCATCCTCGTTCCAATCATCCAAAGAAAGGGATTTGAATATTTCGTCCCGTCGAAGAGGTAACCCAGACTGAATGCCAAAATGCTGAAATAGTACGCAGCGTTGAGACTTGGGTAGACGTTCCTTAGGAACCACTTGTAATAGTACATTATTCTTTGCTTTATCGTCGGATTCGGAGGGAGTTCGTCTCTGTTGAGATATCGTGGCCCTCCTATACTGCTGCTCATAAGCAGGCTTGCGGTCGGTGCGATGTGGATATCATAGCTTTCGTCCAACATCCTCTTCAAGTAGGGTATGCCGACAAGCACCGCTAGATTTCTCCAGATATCGGCGCCGCCTAACTGTAATCTTTCGCGCACCTCGTCTGGGACGGCCAGTTGTGTGCGCTTGATCTCGCCGCCATTGATGCTTAGAACTTTCTCTCTCTTCAAGCCATAGAAGTTCTCTGTGAAACTGCCGCCGAATGTCCTGAGGTAGTACCTCTCCACCGCCAGACTGAGCAGGGCGTAAACTTCCTCGTAATTGTTGAGTATCCGCAGAAGATAACGAGGGTATCTGTGTGTTGCGACGGCTAAGAGGTACCGTAGGGTAGGGGGGAGAAGTGCTGCGAGTTGCTGTTCGGAGAGGAGTTCGAAGAGTGATGGCTTGTGGTCATCGACGGGTGACTGGAGCGCATTGAGGTACTCCATTATATACGGTTGACGTTATCGAGACATGGGCGACGAGGATCTGTACCGCATTCCCTTTCGTTCTGGCAAGATCGTATCTGCCTTTTTGCGATCGTGAGGGAGGATGAGGCAGGCACATCGCTGGACACGCGATAATTACGAAGTACATTGTTTCGAGATGCCGAGGTTGATCCGGGCAAGCTGCGGCAATTGCCGCACACCCCGCAAAAGCAGCGATGTTCCACGGAAAGTGGGACCGTCTGACAGGGCGTGTACCCACGATAGAAGTTGGAAGTCAAGCAGGTTTATAACATAGTATGGCTTGCCAGCATGAAAAAAGGATATGCGGTAGAGCTCATGGCGCTTACCCCGGTGAAGGGCCAAAAGATATATTGTTGTGTGAGCAGGACTCCGGGCTAGCAATGGGTACCGATATCTATTTGAACCTGAGCAGCAACAGCGGTCAGGCAGTGCCACTTTTTTACCAGCCCACTCGCCGCCTGCTCGGATATTCTCGCGGCCTATTTGTTTGAGCCAGGCAAAATTTGTGAGAAAATGCACAGAGAAGACAGTTTGGCCGAGTGGTTAAGGCGGCAGACTCGAATTGTCTATTTTCTAGGCGTTATCGTAATCTGCTGGGTTCGCCGTATGTACACTCTATTTCCAAAGTAAAGAAACGTATACTGACTTTACCATTAGCGCACAGGTTCAAATCCTGTAGCTGTCGTGTTTCTTTTTGTCCTTCCTTTTTGCTCCTTTGGCTAAATTGGGTGGAGAAGCGAGGACGAGCAGGATTGCAGCGATCAGTTGACGGGGAGACGGCAAATGACCGGTGATGTGGCTGTTGAGTCAGGTTTGGTAGTGTTGACGTGGAATGAATGATATATATTATTGCATTAGATAGATACAAAACGTTTCTCGAATCTTTACACTGATAAGAATGCCTGGTCCTCAACTAGGGAGAGGCATGGCAAAGCTTCCAGCTGGATGATAGCAAATTTTGTGTTATCCTGAAGATCCCTTCGTGGCGTGTCGGTGTATAAATGTGCTTAGGGGTTAGCGCGGATACCCAGTCGCCGGCGTCCAGCACGGCTTTGATGCAATCCGCGGTCAGAGGTGGCGAGGTAGGTAATGTACCTTATAACCTGAAGCATGTCCTGCATGTCCCGTAACCAGCGGATACCCTATCTACGCATGACGTTGCACGTGAAAACGATCCCGTCTTTCTTCATTCCACGGGTCTGCTTCTGGATGACACAAGTAAAGACGATGCCGTCCTTAGCATTCGGTGGTGCTTGTTGAGAAGATCGTGCCATTATAGCGAGTTTCTAGCGAGTCTTGGGGTGGTTGGAAAAGAGCGTGTAAGAGCTGTCCTAGAAATGTCTGTGTTCTGTATGGGAAGGTGGCCAGCTATCGACACTCGAGGAAGCCATCTTTATGTTCAACCTTCAACAAAGATCAGATCAAGGAGCCATCAATATACTCGGGTAGTGGGATTGATGTCGTGGCGAAGATCGGAGAACAAAGAAAGAGCGAATGGTCGGACGAGGCTGAGAGAAGGGAGGGCGGGCCTTAGTATTGTTGTTGCTTAATATTGTTCTCTCCTCCACAAAGCATTGAGCGCGAACCTTCAACGCGAAGCAACATCAGCTGAAAAGAAACATCAGAGCCACGACGTCAAAGGAATGAAAGAAATCTTGATCATTCCCAAATTGGAACAGAAATCGACAGAGCTCGTAGTCTGTCATAGATGCGGTCGTTCAGCGCAAACCGATCGATTCAGACAAGGTTGATGTCATTGTTTGTTTCTGAATATCTATACAAGGAGCTGTACCTAAAATCGGGTAAATGGCAACCACTTTCCTCGAAGGTTGATGTTGACCTATAGTATGTTAGCAATCCGAAAGCCTTCCTTCATAGTCACTTACCCATGTATTGCCATCCTTGTCCACCTCTTTCTCAACGTGCGTGGAGAAAGAAATTGCACTCATGATACCATCTCCGAACTTCTCGTTCAAAACAGCCTTGTATGCATAGCCATAGTTTTGCACAATCTCGTACAGACGGTAGATCAAAGGCTCTCTGGGAGGCATCTCAATGCTCTTCCCCCGGTCTGGGAATCCGCTCATCTGCTGCTCCAGTGTCGCGTGATCAATGTCAAAGTACTCCGACAAGTTCTTGATGTCCTCGGGAGACGCCTTTGCCTGTCCATAGAACAGAGCTGCTACTGCGACCTCATCTCTGCCCAGCTTTTTGCTAATCTCTTCAAATGTAACCTGCTTCTTTGCTTTTGCCTCGAACAAGGTCGCGGAAGAGGAGCGGAGGCCGGGGTGTTGTTGGATCTATGCATGTCAGCTTCCAATCGTCAGTACTCAGGGATCTCCATACGTACATCAAGGGTTGCTAGCGAGGTGCTGTTGGACGCCATTCTGTTCAACTGTAAAGGAGTGATTCGTGAAGATCGAAGCGCAGCTTGTTTTGGGCTTAGAGCTGTAGTAGTAAGACGTTGTAAAGGACGCAGACGAGAAGACATTTTGGCGGCACTAGAGGGGAATATATATAGGCTAACGACCAAACCTCAGGTACCGTGGAGATGTACACTTTTTACCTGTAGTATTTGTATTCTGTTCGCTGTTGCGGAGGGGCGTCATTGAGCATGGCCCCGCATTACTGCATCATGAGCTTCGGCAGTGGAAGTGATAAACCCTTAGCCGCAATGCATCATCATGATCGCAGATAACCCGGAGATCATATTGATCGACTAAGTCTTGGCTTGCTCCGGAGCGACTTATACTGGCCAAATGCGGATAAAGGACATCGTCGAGAGACCGAGATCGGAATTAGTAGATGTCGATGTGAATGGTAGCATTTTGTGTCGTCTTTTAAGCATTCAAAAATTGGGAAGCTGACCTTTGACCTCTGACCTCCAGGTGGATTTTCAGGGGCATTTGGCGGGGTGATAATGAGGCGCAGGTGCCTAAAGCATTCTTCTGATTGGGGGCAGCTTACATGAGGCTTAGCAGCTTCACTCCAATGAGATGTTATTACGAAGCCTGTATGCAGGTGTTCGATGGACCAACTCAGCTGAAACATCACTCGATAGACAACACGTTCCTTCACTTACTCATCGCCAGGCACCTACTCTTCTCTAGATGCGGGCGTTCGTTCTTCATCTCGTTCAAGCGTCTGCAATAGCTTCGTCTATCAACTAGCATCTATCATGTCTTACCAACCCCCGCCGGAAGACGACGGCCTCGCTTATGGGAACGACTACTCTCAGTCTCGAGGAAGCGGTGGGCAAAGCGATTCCAATCGATCACTTCTTGGAGGTACCTTTCAAAAAATCAAATCCGATCTAGACAAGTTCAAAACTTCGTCATCATCGTCCTCTCAGCCGTATGCATCTAATCAAGCTTATTACGGTTCACAAGGTCCGAACACCACGTATGGAAGTTCCCAACCATCATACTCTGGTCAGCAACCACAAACCACTGGCCCAGGCTCAACCCCTTCTCAGCAGCCATCCTACGGCCAACAAGGTCAGAGTACTGCTACAAGCACGCCGCAACAATCATATTACAATCAACCCGGCCAGAGTACTGGAAGCTATTCTCAGCCGGGGCAGTCGCCATATGGGGAAAATCCAAATTACCAAGGAAAGCCGGACCTCGTCGGAAAGCTGTTCGGCACTCTGCAAAGTACTGTCCACAACATTGGTACCGATGTAGCGAGTTTGGTAGACCCTAATTACCGGCCTTCCTCACAATACGGAGCTCAGCCTCCTGGGCCAACCGGCTACCCTACCTATGCGAACACTCCTGGTGCACCTGCTCAAGCACCGGTGCAGAACCGTTTCGACAGCTTCGCCTCTGAGAAGCCTGGAAACGATGTCAAATGGTATGTTGATGGCTGCGGATACTTCTGGGCTGTAAGTCAAGCACTTGAGGCAGCGAAGCATTCTATCTGGATCCTGGACTGGTGGTTGTCTCCAGAGCTGTACCTACGCCGACCCCCATCTCAAAACGAACAATGGAGACTCGATCGCACACTCCAGAGAGCTGCCCAACGGGGTGTCAAAGTGCACATTATCGTGTACAAAGAAGTGACACAGGCTTTGACTCTGTCTTCTGCTCACACCAAACACGAACTCGAAAAGCTGTCACCTAACATTTCCGTGTTCCGCCATCCCGACCATCTTCCAGACCTTCAAACAGGACAGTCGTCCCTGATATCCTCCTTCGAAGGCCTCAAGCTTGACGCTGCTGGCGCTTCCAGACTTGGAGCCGAAGCCTTGAAAGGCATCTATGGCATCACTGACGATGTCATTTTGTACTGGGCGCATCACGAAAAGCTCTGCATTATCGACAGCAATGTTGCTTTCTTGGGCGGTTTAGACCTATGCTTTGGTAGATGGGACACAAATCAACATGCGATTGCCGACGCCCACCCTCTCAACGTTAATGAGACGGTATTTCCCGGTCAAGACTACAACAATGCCAGGGTTGCCGACTTCAGCGACGTTGCCAACCCATTCCAGAATAAACTAGATCGGACAAAGAGCTCCAGAATGGGCTGGTCTGATATCGGTCTATGTATCCAAGGATCGACTGTACCGGATCTTGGTCACCATTTCATCGACAGATGGAATTTTGTTTTCGACGAGAAATACAATGCCAGAAAGGATCCGCGCTACTACAGAATCATAGATGACTATCCTCACGCATCCTCCGGCCTCGCACAGCGACCTCAAGCTCAACCACGTCCACAACAGCAAGCCCAGAACTACCTCCAAGCTCCAGCACCGGGCGCCGCTTTCCCGCCACCACCCGGAAGTCAACCGTACAGCCAACCAGCTTGGCAGAGTACCAGCAGACCACATACGCCAAATGCTGACCCTTACCATACTCAACCAGCCACAAACCCTCCACCTTACGCAGAAGTAGCCAGCCCGTTCGGGCAGCCCGGACAGAACCAAACACAAAGCACAATAGGCTCTTACGGTCAATCCATCAACTCGCCTGGTCAAGTGCCACCTCAACCTGTGGCGGGCACCACTGGCTATGGTCAGATTTCTAGCCCTCCATATCAGGGGACGCAAACTCAGCCCGTCAACACCAGTGGAGGATACAGTTCTACGCCAAGTCAACCCTATCAGCAGAATTACCCACCTCCGCCTCCGATATCCGGGCCACAGCCGTCTCCTGGTCCAGCACAGGACTACACAGGATATCAGCCAGCCCCTAGTCCAAGCCCAAATCCGACCCAGCCGTATTCATCTTACAACCAAGCGCCAACAGAGCTTTCCTCTCATCAAACAACCAGTCAACCCTACCAATCGCCATCCAGCCAGGCTTATCAGACACCGGCATATCAACAGCCGGGGACTGAGCAAGGTCGAGGGATCGAGGGATACGATTCTGAGCAGTCTCGAGGCTACGAGGGCTACGGTAACGGTAACGAGAATGACGGAGGATACGGTGGTGAACGGGGTCTTGGTGGCAGAATCGACCAATACAAGAACGACGGAAGAAGATTGGGGCAGGAACTCTCGTCCGTGGGCAACATTGTGTCCAGTGGAGTTGGCGCCAGATTCAACCAACTGCAGGGCAAGTATATGGGAGGCACGGACAAGTACGGACGGCCTTATAACCAACCTCAAGGTCCGATGATCTGTCAAATGCTTCGGAGTTGCACAAAGTGGAGCAACGGTAGTCCTCTTGAACACTCCATCCAGAACGCCTACATCGATGTCATTCGGAATAGCCAGCATTTCGTCTACATCGAGAATCAGTTCTTCATCACAGCTACGGGTGATCAGCAGAAGCCAGTTCAGAACCTGATAGGCCAGGCTATTGTCGAGCGAATCTTACGAGCTGCCAAGAGTGGACAGAAGTACAAGGTCATGGTTGTCATCCCAGCCGTGCCAGCATTTGCAGGAGATCTACGGGCCGACTCCTCGTTGGGCACGCGGGCTATCATGGAATTCCAATACAACAGCATCAATCGTGGCGGTCATTCAATCATGGAGAAGATCGCTCAGGCCGGATACAACCCTATGGACTACATCCGCTTCTACAATCTGAGAAATTATGACCGCATCAACACAGGGAACGCCATGAGACAAGCCGAACAGGCAAGCGGAGTGAGCTATGAAGATGCACGGAAGCAACACGGTGACATTGTTGGTGCTGGCTACGGGACATACGGAGGGACAGGGGCATACCAACCTTCCCAGGCACCACAGTATCAACAGTATCAAACAGCTGCTCAGAATGTTACGCAATCTTCAGGCAGCCGGTGGGATACTGTTTCGGAATGTTACATGCTTGGTGGTCAGGACATTCGAACTGTCCCTTGGGATGGCCCAGCTGAAGCAGAACTTGATGCTTTCGTCAGTGAGGAGTTGTATATCCACACAAAAGTAAGTCGAGCGAATATTAACATGGATCCGGCTAATTTGCAACAGTGTCTGATTGCCGATGACCATTTTGTCATCTGCGGTTCGGCGAATCTGAACGACCGCAGTCAACTCGGCTCACATGACAGCGAGATAGCATTGTTCATCCACGACTCTACTCCTGTACAAACCTACATGGGCGGGCAACCCTACACGGCGAATCGCTTTGCAGCCTCCCTCAGACGACAACTATTCCGTAAACACCTCGGATTGATTCGTCCCCAAAACATGCAGAGACCTGATGCCAACTTCGAACCCGTCGGAGTTCCTAATGCATACGACTGGGACACGCCGGAGGACAACATTGTCTCTGATCCTTTGAGCGATACTTTCCAGAGTTTATGGAACTCTCGAGCACGAACGAATACCGATGTGTTCCGTCAGGCATTCCGGGCAGTACCGGACGATAACGTGACTACTTGGGAAGACTATAAAGAGTTTTACGAGTACTACTTCCACAACAGTGACGCGGCAGCGCAAGGAAAACCTGGTCATACATTGCCTCCAAAGGTTGAGTATGGTCATGTGGTTAGAGATGAATTCCCTGGTGGAGTCCGCGAATTGAAGGAGCTTTTGAGCCAAGTCCAGGGGACACTGGTGGAGATGCCACTGTGTTTCTTGCAGCGTAAGTGACAGTATAATGTGCATACATGCTTGTACTGACCTGGATTACAGATGAGGATATTGCGAAGGAAGGGTTAACCTTGAATCCGTTGACCGAGGAAATCTATACTTGAGCAGGGTAGATGCGATGACAATGTCCTTCATGGCTAAAAGGTGTTTTGACGATATATTGATGACTGAATGATAAATTACTTAGACTGCATTGTAGATTTCATAAGATGGGTATTATAGATGGACCTGGCGGGCGACAGATGTAGAAAAAGGGGTTGCCACAGTGCAGTAGTACTTGACCGTACATCTATTACGGTAGCGCATAGGTAAACTACATTGCTTGCTTTGAGGCTTTGCAGTCCTTCGTCTTCAACGGCTCCTCTAGTATTGTGCCGCTTGGCTGCCAACGACCAGACAACCAAGGGAACTTCGATGGGCTTGGAGGCAAACGGCATTCTATGGGTGGTTGAATAGGTGTTTTCTCTGGGCGTCCTCACGTCTCCAACGTCGACCTCCTTCCCATCCTTCACCACCCATTTAACTAATTCACTCTTCGTTCACTTCACTTCTCTTCACTTCTTCCCTCTCACCTCACGTTGCAATTCTCCCTCTCATCCGACCTTTTCTTGCGCTCATTCATCTTCGCTCTCCCATCATCCCTTCATCGCCCTCAAGATGAAGATCAAGTGTACCTACAAAGATTGCTTCAAGCACTTCAACTCGCAAGATGCCATGATTGCGCATAAGACGAAAGATCCAACACACAGCTACTGCAAGCTCTGCGATGTCGACTGCGAAGATGACATGCATCTTTTCATTCATCAACTCGGTACTCCCGCTCACAGTGAGTCTTCCATCTCTTCCGGATTGGTACAAGTGCTGAGGATCTGCTAGTCTGCTGTCCAGTCTGTGCTCTAGAGGTGAGAGAGTGATTACTGACACAGAAGACATACCATCTGACAAAAGCAGTTCAAAAGTACCTCGGGCAGGGATCGACACGTAGAACAGGTAAGCCTGTCGAGCGACTTTGCACACCTAGCTCATATTCGTATCAGGACCATCGAGCAGCTCAATCCTTGGAATGTGCAGGGTGCAACATCAAATTCCGTTCCGCGGCGAGCTTGATGAGCCACATCGAGAACGACGAATGCTCTATCATCAGACTTCAGGATTTCCAAATGCAAAGAGCTGAGAAGCAGATTCAGAAAGATGCTTGGGTAGCTGAAACAGATCCATTCAACATCAATCCTTCTGCCCGTGGCTGGGAAAACCGTACAAACCTCGGCACAGAACGCAGCACAGGTCTACTCGATGGCGGGCTTCTAGACGCCAATCCCAAGCGTGACAACCCAGACGTCAATGGCTGGCTGGCATCAGTCAAGAGCACTGCAAACCCACCCTCCGACAATCACAGCGAAGTGGCGTCGATCTACAACCGCAAGACCTCTGAGTCAATCGTGTCCGAGAACATTCCGCCCAGTGTCCGCCCCGCCGATCCTGATCCAGCGGCTGAATACAAGCGCGTCATCACCATGCCCGCTCATAGTATCATTAGCACCTCATCATTGGATTTGGAACGGTTCTGGGACGCCATTCGTCAAGAGTACATCTGTCCTGGCGAGAAATGTCGTCGCACGTTCAAGGGCAAATTGGATTTCCAGAAGCACTTGCTCTCGTCTGCGCATGTCGGTGGGCAGGTCGTTTGTCCTTCATGCCTAAAACGATTCGCTACGACAAATGCGTGGGTGGCTCACTGCGAGTCTGCTAGCAAGAAGTGCGATATCTGGAATAGCAGCGATTGCAACAATGTTATCCGTGAGATCACTGGAGGTGTGTTGGGGACACAAGGGTTCATGGAGGACGGAAGCGTGCAGTATGTCGCGCCTAAGATTCAGGAGTGGTAGAGAAAAAGATTCGTCGCTCGAGGATATGCAGATATGCAGCGATGTCACATTGCCGGAGATCAGAGTGGAATAACGCGAGCTAGGCAGGCATGTCCCTGACTCTGCCAACACTACAGCACTGGGGCTACAACAATAGACCTCGTGATCTTCAAAAGGGCTGATATGGTGGAACACATATGGTGCTTTGAGCTACCAGAACGAAATGTAATATAATCAAATGAGATATGATTAATGACCACAACGATATGAGCTTCAATTTACTTACAACCGACTCGCAAATCCATCCCGATCAATCCTACATAAAAACTCCTTACTGATCTCTTTGACGCTCGTCACGCCCGCCAAACCCATAGTCAATCTAAACTCATCAAGCAATAACTTCAAACACAGTTCCACGCCCTGCTCTCCTTTATACGCCAGACCCCAGAGCACAGGCCGTCCGACCCAGCAGAAATCCGCGCCGAGAGCCAACGCCTTGAAAATATCTGTACCGTGTCTGATACCGCCATCAACATGAACGGGGACCTTTTTCTGGACCGCGGCAACGACTTCGGGCAGTGCATCGAGCGTGGCTAGCGCGCCGTTGAGTTGTCGTCCGCCGTGATTGGACACGATGATCCCGTCGACGCCGTGATGCACGGCCAAGAGTGCGTCTTCGGCCGTCGCGATACCTTTGACCCACACTTCCATTGGCGCGCAGACTTTCTTCAGCCAGGGTATGGACTCTTCCCAGCTGAGTGTCGGGTTGGCTGCGTGGGTGTGGAATGTTATAGGTCCAGAGGGGAGGACGCGCTTCTTACTGTCTTCATCAAGTCGTCCTGCTGCGCTGGCCGGGCGTTCTTTTGTATTTGCTTGTGCTTTCGATTTAGATGTTGGCTTCCGCTCCACGGAAGCAGTATTGGCGTCTGAAGTGTCTGTGTTCGACACAGTTGAATCGGTGTCCTCATCTTGTTCCGCGAAGTTGGGTATGGACAGGTGGGAAGGTAATTTGAATTGATTCCTGATTTCGAGATTGCGGCGGCCCAACATCGGTGTGTCTACTGTGAGCAGGACAGCTTTGTACCCCGCCTTTTTGGCGCGGTTGATCAGTTTCCGAGAGTGTTCGCGCTCTTCGAATAAGTATAATTGTAATGCGTGCGGGTTCGAGCCGTTCGCTGCGGCGACGTCTTCGAGGGTAGATGTCGAGAAAGAGCTGAGGCCCATTACTATACCCTTGGAGCGGCATGCTCTAGCTGTGGCGATTTCGCCGTCGGAGTGGGCGAGGCGTTGCATGGCTGTGGGCGCGACGCCGAAGGGTGCGGCGTTGGTGTGGCCGAAGACAGAGGTTGTGGTGTCGATTTGTGATATGTCGCGAAGGACCCGTGGGCGGATACGGTATTTCTGGTAGGCGGATAGGTTTTCAGCGAGCGTTGTGCCACTGTCGGCGCCCTCGTTGTAGTAGTCGCGTGTTTGCTTGTCCATGCGTTCGTAGGCGAGGGCTTCGAGTTCGGTGATGGTCAGACAGTTGAGGTCATGGGGACTGGGGCCCTCGGAGGATGGGGCTGAGGGAGGCATGATTATTGAGGGCGCTCGCGTGAGATGGTCTGCAGCTGGGATGGTGATTGCTCGCGTGAGAGGGTCTTGGACGGTACTAGTCGTGGTGATGGGTTACGGGATGTAAAGGTCAAGCAGCGCAGGAGAGAGCATCACCTTGAGAGGGATTAACGCGTACTTCACCTACACTTGCCTTGTGGTCTTGATGGCCGCACGAAAGGATGCTGGTGGATGTCTCCTCATATCCATGACGCTCCAGCTCGGGCGAAGGTCTTTGATGTATCGATGGGATCATCACCATGGTGCCAGAAGTCCGGAATGACGTCGCGTTCGAGGAGGTGGTGATGAGTGCTGTTGTGGGGAAGCTTGTGTGGAGGCTATCCTCACGTGACAGGGCTGGTTTATCACGTGAAAGCACTGTATTGACGTGACTACACTCGCCCAGCACGTGAGTGCGTTATACTAATGTTAAAAAGTCGTTGCATATTTCACTTACAACAAGGCGATTCTCCCCGACCCATCGTCACGAGATCAAAACGATTGATCAACAAGGGGCTGACCACATTCGTCGACGGCCATTTCAGAGAAATCGCTGGGGTTGTGATACACATCGGGTCCTGCCGCTGAGATTGGACAGGCGCGCAGGATAATTGATATCCGGACCCCGCCTCCCACTGAGCCTCGCCCTGGCCGCGTGCAATGTGAGCCTACCTTTCGTCTAATTACCTTTCACAATCACTCCTCCACGATCGGTTCACTCAATGGAGGAAACCCAATTGCAGGTCAATGCCTTATCTATGGATTGAAAGGTAAGTTTGGAAGGTAATGTGTCTTGCTCGTGATATATCGCCTGTCCTCTGCTAGAGGATCCCAGGGCCAACCTCGAACAATTTCCTTGTCGGCGCCATATTTGTGTACACACTGAACATGGAAGACAACGAGGATTTCCAGCTCTACCAACCCATTCGACGTATTAATCAGGCTTGCAACTCGTGCAGGTGGGTTTCTTTCGCCGCAAACCTTGTCCCACACTTCCCCGGCTGTCTCGTTGTTTACCCCAGCAGACATCGTAAGAAATTCTGGCTGATGAGACAATCCTAGACGGAAGAAGGCACGCTGTTCCGGCCATCGTCCACAATGTACGAATTGCCGCCGTCTCTCTTTAGGTATCCTCATAAGAAGTCAGCACATCCTCGTCAAGCGTTTGCTGATCTTTTGTGTAGAATGCGAATATGCCTGCAACAATCTTGTGCGATCTGAGCGCCAAGTTCATCCAATTGCAGAGACGGAGCCATTGAACAAAAGCGTATGCTGCGCGACGGCCACCCTGTCAATGAGAATATCAAACTGATTCTGTATCAGAACGACTCCTCGGCAACTTTGACAAGCCTCAGGGCAGACATTTCACAATTGCAAGCTCAAATCCAGAGGTAGGCTCGGAGTCCTATCCTCTTCTGGCTCTTTACTTACAAGTCATCTCTGTCCGTAGCATTGTTGAAAACCAGCAGCAGATCCTCACCCTTCTCTTCGCGCAGAGTCGAGCATCAACCAACTCGACCTCGTCGCACCGAGACTCTATGAGCTTGGACAACCCACAGCGTTTGGGTACCAGCGAAACGTCGGATCCTGAACAGCCTGCAAATGAGCCACTATTCCAGTTGATTCGCTCGCCCTTGATCGATCGGCTAGTCGACATTTATTTCGAACATTGTCATAATCAACCGTATTCATTCTTCCATGAGGACAGTTTCCGTCTCTCCCTAGCCAATCAAGAAATCCCGGATTACTTATTGCTGGCAATTGTCGCCACAACGCTGCGATTCTCGGACAACCTCATCTTGACTGACAACAAACAAGAGACTGCTGGTCAAGCAGCAACTTGCTCCTGGAAAATCGTTAGCGCTATCTACCTCGAAAAGACCAAGGCGGACCTTCCAGTCACCCAGACTCTTGCTTTGCTTTCGATTTTCGATTTCACTGGTGCGTGTTTGATCAAGTCAAAGACTTTAAATGTGTTCCTTCTGACATTCTGATCATCTCACAGCTGGGAACCCCCACCACAGTTCTGCATGGATCAAAATAGGGATCGCAATCCGCTTGGCACAAGATATGAAGCTTATGCTTCATCCTCCAATTGAACTCTCCTTCCAGGCTCAGGAAGAGCGACGTCGAGTCTTTTGGTCCTTGTATCTTCTTGATCGGCTTGCAACCTGTGGCCGTGGACGTCCCGCGAGTATCTCGGAATATTCGTGTCAACTACAGCTTCCATGTGACGAGAAGTCTTGGAGAGACAACATACCCAAGTCCACAGCGACGCTGAGTCAACTATTCGAGCAACAGTCATTTTCACCCCTGGAGACTTCACCTTTTGCTCTAGTCCTGTTGATCGCAAACCTGCTTGGCCGAGCAACGCGTTTCATGCTGCAGGGTGTAGATGACGATAATAAAGTCCCCCCATGGGATCATAGGTCTGAGCTAGCCGCCATACAGTCAAACCTGATATATTTGGAGCCGTCATTCTCATTACAAAAGCCTCTCGAACAGATCGTCCTCCAAAACATGACCGCCAGTGGGCATGTTGACCAGTCCGTGCTAGGACCTTTTGTGTTTTCACAGACGCTGTTTCATCTCTGTTATTGTGTGCTGTAAGTGCCATCCCAAGACGTTGGTACACTCGAGATGGCGACCTGGTGCTGACAAGGCTTCTAGATACCATCCATTCCTGCTGAAGAACAAGCTCAAGGACTTTCACGGCCAGAGACCCAGCAACTTCCTCTCACGCGGGTTTGAAACTGCTTACACCCATGCAAAGCAACTGGTCTCACAAATCGATGCCGCCAAAGCAGCTAGATGTAGTGTTCACATCGCCTTCTACAGCTATGCTTCAGCGCTCGCTGGGAGTATCTTGGCGTTGTATGCGCTCGACACGTCCGAACCGCTTCGTTTCGAAGCAGACAGTCTTCAACAGAGGAATATCAGCTTCTTGGAAGAGCTCGGCCAGCGGTGGAATCATACACCAAAAGCAGTAAGTGGTCCTATGCAAAAACGTTACGTCCCTTCGAGGCTGACCCTGTATGCATCAAGTTGTGGCTGCTTCAAAAGCTTATCGTCGATTCGCAATCGTTTTCAGCCTTCGTCTTCGATGCAGAAGAGCAGGCGAAGCTCCCGCCAAGCGATGAGGAGCTGATGTGGACACTGCTCGACTACAGTGCCTGGCCTAAAATGCTACCGGACGACAATAAACCCGCTTACTACCAGGAGCAATCAGGCAACGACTGGCCTAATTTGAACATGTCGCTAGATGACTTTTGTACCCCTTTCCCTCATTTCGACCTTGATGGATATCCTGGATCGTCCTGTCCAATGCCGTTGCAGCCATCCAAGTCGGGTCATTATACTTATGCTCAGGTACCCTGCGTATGAAGTTGGTGTTGGAGTTGGCGTGATCGAGTTTGCTGGTGAAAAGTCTCAGACTGTGTATAAGGGTGATTGAGTTTCGCCCTTTCAGATGAACGATGCGGTCGTTCTCGTATGACATCTTGATAGCACGACTTGCATTCCACAAACACAATACTGCACCCACATATTGGACTTATCGCTGTAGCTAATTTCTCCAATGCTTATATGCTGTCTCGAATGCTCTGTCTGAAAATAATCGCGCATGAATCTTAAGCACTGTCTAATCATTGGCGTGAACAGAGAGGCAGTCCCGTAAAGCTCATGTCGATATTGATACCGGAGTGCTACATTGACTACTCCGACTCTGACCCAAAATTATCCTACCCATAAATGTTCAAATCACAGCCCAACTTGTCCGATACGAGATCCTCAACCCTCCTCTTATGCTTCTGAAAGATCGTCTCACTCAAGGAAGTGGACTTGGGTTCCTGGATGCTTCTCACCATGCTTGGTGACCCGAAGACTGAGGAGGTCTGGTCGTGAGTAATGGCCGACGGTGTCCAAGTTATGTTTGACGAGGTCCCTCAGGGTCAAATCAACATCGGCGTACAGAATACCCTCCTCGCCAGGGTCGAGAGGTTTAACCAGTTCCCTGCCATCAGGGCCAAAGATCATGCTAAATCCACCGCCAGGAGCACGGGCGTAATCATAGTTCTCGAGAAGGCACTTCTTCTTGTTCTTCTCGGTCAAGATTTGGGTGCACGTCATGACAAAGCAGCCGCCCTCCATGGCCATGACCTGGGAGAAGCGGTTCGACGCGTCGGGCGTGATATGCCATTGCCATGGGCTGCCGTCCGAAGGCATGTCCCAGATCAGCGGCCAGCTGGAGACGTGGATGTCGGGTCCTTGCCAGTAGGTGTAGTAGCGAAGCAAGAGTTGCGAGTGTTCCCAGCAGTTGAGACCGGAGACTTTGCCGAAGGGGGTTTGCACTGTGGTGGTCAGACTCTCGGACTGACCGTCACCGTAGTATGCGCGTTCGACGTGCGTGGGCTTGATCTTCCGACGGTGGTGGATGATGGTGCCAGTTGGGTCAATGAAGGACTGTTTCCGGATTAGTGTCTGGTGAGAGCCGCTGGGTATCGAGGGTGGGATGTTACCTGAGAAATGTACATGCTACCGTTATATCGCTCGGCATAACCCAGAACTACGAAAATACCCGCCTCCCGAACGGCATCCCGGATGCGATCCATCTCGGGAGACTCTCTGACAAGGGCGTTACGGAAGTACTCGTCCATGAAGGCTGCGCAGTCGTTGACTGATTGTGCCCAAATGGCCCTGCTGGGACTTTAGTAACTAGACAGTTCCCGCTGCCGCAAAGGCGTCGCTCAGGTCCGAACGCACCATGGATACCCAGGGATGAAGACCTCAGGGAAACCGAGGACGTTGGCTCCATTCTTGCCGGCTTCCTTGATCAGTGCAATGGCTTTGGCCACGCCCCCTTGGAGGTCATTCCAGACTGGTTCGGCTTGGATGGCGGCGATCTTGACCGTCTTCTTTGGGCCTGACATGTTTTCTTGGTGTTCTGAAGTGGAAGAACGTTCCGAGGCTGTACGCGTTGGGAGCGAGACGACGGACAGATCTAAGGTGCAAGAATCGGATTCTTGAGTTGTCATAATAGTGAGATATTCTTCTCTAGTACATCCATTCGTACTCATTGACCCGACTTGATCTTATAGGGCTCATCTTCTGCCCTCCTCGTACCGACTTCAACACCATCCTATCTGGATAACAAGTATCCGGGAGTTTGAGCCCCCCAGTCGCCAGGTCCGCCCGGACCGTTGGAGATGGACGCTTATCCGGATAGTAGGTATCCGGAGCAGTCCCTACCTAGTATGTGCAGAGCGAACTTATGTTTCTTGAGATCGACAGGCATCGGTCCCATTCCCTTACAGTGATTCGCCTCCGGCTAGGGTCGACAAGTGCCACGGCATGATGGTGACACGAGGTACAGTACAGTAGGAACAACAAATCTGGGGGGTGTGCGGGGGAGTTTTCCCGCCAACGCGAGTTACGCGTCTCACAGCTTCTCCACCTTCGTTGAAGGTTTCACCTTATCTTCTACCAGGTATGCATGTGTCAGATGGCTGCTACAAAGTTTACTCTGACTTTGCTGGTTCCAGAGATACTTTCAGCGTAATCTACTACTGCGCCACAAAGGCTCATTTCCTTATCACAACTGACAATGTCACCCCGAGTCGCTATCAGCTGTGGTCAAATTTCACCGAAACTCAATTAGTAGGTACTATTACCCGAGCAGGTATGGTTTGATGGACCCTGTTTACTCATTCCACCCACTGTGCACCCGCCTTGATTCTTCAAAAAGACGTCTGAAGGAAACACCTCCGAAATGTCGAAGCATCTAGGACTCGCCCTACGGCCGAAACGTTCTTCTTGCGATAGACCAATAGCAGAGGCATCTTTTCTTTGCTCACGCCTCTGGCAAAGTGAAGGGTCCGTTCTTGACTATACGCCGAACTCCTGTGAGGCCAAGGGTATCCCGGAAATTTCCGTTTGACTGTCAGCGATCAAGTCCTTGGTCCACGGTATTGGAAGGCACCACGTCGGGACTTCGAAGAAGATCCGACCTATTCCCAGCATTGGGCAAATAACATCTCGAAAGGTCGCAGGTCAAAGGTGCAATAGCAAATGGCTCCAGGAGCAGGGGAACAAACTTTTCGCAAAAGAATTACGCTTGCCTGCAATGGCTGCCGAATGAAAAGAACCAAGGTAAGGATCCAGCACGCTCGTAGCCATAGCCTTCAAGAGTCAACTTTTGCTCTTTCGAGTTGTCCGTGCTAACATGGTCTACTGGCAAGTGCAACGGACGTCAGCCGCAATGTGATGCTTGCAAGTTTCGTGGGGAAGACTGTGAATATAGCCGAGCTGAGAGTAAACGAAAGTATGTACGTGGGAGCCTCGAGACTGATGAAGAGACTGACACAGACGCAGGCGACCGAGTAATGCGTACATCATGGGACTCGAAGCACGCATTGCAAGCCTGGAAAAGCAGCTTTCCATTGCCACCAACGGCTCTGAAGGCTTTGCAACTCATGGACATGCCAGCCTTGTTCGTGATGAGAGTATCCCCGGCCCATTTGAGCCCCAGTCGAGCCCCACAGTCAACGACTCTGTCAATACCGAAGCCGAGGAGAACGAAGAAGTCGATGAACTTGCTAACGCGCTTGGCTGTTTTACTTTGGGAGACACTGGCGAATTGCGTTTCTTCGGCGCATCCAGCAACTTTAGTATTATACAAAACCACTACCACTCGTTGAGAGTGGCGTCTTCGATTGACGCACGAAGCCGTGGGATTGCCGCAGCCCGCTCTATGCCCGACTTCGTTGAGCCATCTGATGAGCTTCGAGACCATCTTTTGGGACTCTACTGGCAATGGCAAAACTCGTGGCAATACATTGTCGCTCGTGAGTCATTCGTGATGGACCTTTACGTTCACAAGGCAGGGCGATTTTGTACTCCTCTTCTACTCACGGCGATCCTTGCATATGCATCTCGATACTCGCCTAGACCGGAACTCAGGACCAATCCCGAGGATGCAAATACTGCAGGTGAGATGTTCGCGGCTCAAGCAAGAACTATGCTCCACTACGAATATGAAGCTCCTACGACATCGACAGTGCAAGCAGCGGGTCTGCTCGGGCTATATTGGGCCTCCCTTGACCGAGAAGGCCTTGGGTTCATGTACATCGGGATGGCATCGCGAATGGCCATGAATCTAGGACTACATTCGGATTGTTCGGCCTACATTGAACGTGGTTTCATCTCCGAGGAAGATGTTGAGGCCCGCAAGATAGCGTTCTGGGGTATCTATGTCCTAGATAAGTATGAAGTCCCGTCCCTGGCGAAGCTACGGGTTATCGCATGGAATAATATACTCATTCTGACCAACATAGACTCTACTGTGTCGGAATGGGAAGGCCTGCAGGTATTCAAGAGTTCAACATCACGACTGCGAAGCCCAAAGCCCAGGACCGGCCTCTTGTCGGTCTGACCGAACAGCAACTCGCAATTTCCCAGCCCTGGCCGACCTCGCATATAACCAGGAATGCGATGCAAATGTGCGAGATCTTCATCATCACATCCGAAGTGGTCGACCAATTGTAAGCTACCTTTGTGTTGGTTCCCGTTCAAGAGTCTTTGCTTACAATGACCACAAGATACGCCCAACAACCAATGTGGGACGAGCGCGGCAAAGTCGATCGAATCACTCAAACACACCTGCAACTGGTGAAATGGTTCGACCGACTGCCAAAAAGTCTCAGAATCTCCGAGTCCAGTCTTCAGCCTTCACCACCGTATGTGTATCAGCTTCAGTATGTGGCCCCCTCATGATTATTCCAGCACCACTAGTCAAAGTGATGAGTCTAATCCCAAGCACAGCCTACAATACCACGTTTCAATAATCCTCCTGCACCGCCCTTTCTTCCGAGTCTTATATCGTGGTCCCAGCGCCGGCGAGTACGACCCCTCTGGCGGCGATGTTCACTCGCGATCGTGCCAGACGTCAGCCGCAAAGATCTCGACTATCCTACGAATCTACAGAGACAACTTCACACATGTTTGTGACCCTAGATGAACCCCAAAAGGGGCATCTTGCTACTTGTGCCTACGCTAACACTCAGTAGCCCTGCATTCCCATATCCGCAGTCCATCCTGCGTTTACCGCGGCCATAATCCACCTCCTCGACCTAAAGACCGCAGATCCCATAGGCCGTAGAAGGGCCATGCGTCGCTTCGAAATCTGTTTGCGAGCTTTGTACGAAATGAACACGAATTGGGACTGGGCTAATCGGTGCATTCGAGCCATCCAGTCTCTTGCAACACAGTGGCAGGTCGACATTTGGTCGTCTTCGGGTCTGATATATGACATCCCACCGGAAAATAGGAGACAGTTTCGCATGTATGAGGATTCTTGTCTCCAAGCTAATGCAACCGGTGGTGATGGAGGTGTGGTGGACCCCTTTGACGAATTCTTCAATGCCTGGACTTACGACCAGGCATTCATGGATGGAGCATTTGATTTTTTCGACGGGAGTTGAACTCCTGGGGTAATACATTGCACATAGGCAGCTCTTTCCCCACCATGATCTAGGGTTGTAAGAGCCAGATTTACACTACAAAGAATGACTCTATTAGATTAGTCGAATACAATCTCAGACCTATACTCTGTCCGCATCCTTTGCTTTCCACACAAGTCCGACATATTCGGGTCAAGAAACGAACCCTTAACAAAAGCTCTTTTGCCAAACTTGACTACCTGCACCAAGTCAAACCTCCCCCCGCCGCCCTCCTCTGCCTGCTTAAACCTCTCACGTATGTCAGATTCGACTCCTCCCGGCTCGAAGTCCTTTATACTGTGCCAGTGCTCGTTGCCCAGGCCAGACCAAGTCTAACACGTTCGCACGCTGAAGTGTCAACGCCTTGGATGTGTCACCATCAGCGGCAGCCCAGTAGGAAGCAGCCAGCATATGCACTAACGTCGAATAGCAGATGACGAGGCGTGCAGGACAACACGTAGACTCACCGGTCGGTATAAGGCTGGCAAGTGAATTATGGCAGGATTACCAATAAAATATGCTTCTGATCGGACCAATTTGTTGTGCTTCACTCTTCCGCCAGGCTTCATGGGATGTGAAAGAAGGCTGGGGGTTGCTCAGATCTATCTCAGATAAAATGTGATATCGTGCAGGGCAAAAACTTTGCCATGAACCCTGTCGATTAGGGGTCATGGTAAGTGAAAGCCGGGTTCGCAGGCTTTTTTCGAGATTCGGGTTCGCAGAATCTATCGTATCGGACCCGGGTTCGCAGGGTGATCGTATTTGAGTCGAGGTCTTAACGCCTTCTAGCTCGGTACTAGTTTGACCAGATAAGACCTAAGACTTGTCGTCGAGAGGTTTGATCGAAAAAGTCGACTTTTGTGCGGTCGAACGGAGGATCGAACTGGCGAACAAATCGTCACTGTCACGCCTTCTAGCCCGGTGCTAGTTTGATAGCTTCACTTTTCGTGAAACCCAGAGACAGTGAGGAATTGTTGACTAATTTTCTGGAAGTCTGGTATTTGGAAATCGAATACTGGGGGCAAGTGAAGTGACTTGGCAAGCAGGAAGAAGGGTGAGGTCGCCAAGCCGAACGCGGTCAACAGGGAACGAGGCTGGCAAAGCCTTCCAGAAGACTATTGAGACATAGATGCCAGATTAGCTACCTACATCTACCTAGGTAGTGACCCTTGCACGCGCCTTTGGTCAGAGCATTGACTTACTCGACAGAGAGTCCGACGAACCTCCTGTCGCCATCGCCGCAGAGGTGCTAGAGGTTCAAGACGCTGACTAGTCAAAGAAAAACATTTAGTATGGCTAGTAATCAATACCAGAGACGACTCTGCCCACACATCCCACACGAGGATCACCTGCCCTGGTCCCCCAAGCCCTGCCGGTATGAGCACTTCGTCTTCCAGCTAGTTCATCTTCGTGTCATGTCGTGCTCCCCTCTGTCCCGGACAAACTCAAACCGTGACTTTGGGCGTCTTTTCCGAATCCGCAGAGTTGGAAGCTGCTGACACATCTTGTCCATTGATGATTGTCTGTTCGGCAAGGATACGCTCGTCGAGAGCGCGTTTCTCTTCCTCACTAATGTGGGTCAAGCGGATGGCTACGTTGTCGTTGAAGAATGCGCCAATTTCTTCCAACGATTGTCCTTTAGTCTACTCAAAGTGTCAGTAAATTTGGACGACCGAAGTAAAAAGAGATGCAGACATACCTCGGGGCAAAAGAGGTAGAGGAGAATCACGTTGATCGACGGGAGAATGATGAAGAGCAGGTAGTATTTCCAGCCGATGGTGGCGAATCCAGTAGCCGAGGACTCGAGGAAAGGCAGGGTTGACAGGAAAAAGATTGCAATGCTCCAGCCCATTCCCTTGGCACGAATGTGCGTAGGGAAGATCTCGGAACAGTAGACATAGACCGTGGTATCGACAAACCCGGCATAACTGCACAAGGTGCTGATGTCAGTACTTGATGACTGTTTGGAACTTTCTTGACATTTGCGTGGAACTTACAAGCAGATGAACAGGAAGAGCATGGCAACTCCAGCTGACAGGGCGGATTTATTGTCAGTTCCCCCGTAGTTGGCAACAATGGCGGCTTCGATGATCACACAGACGATACATCCAGTAATGCCAATCACTGATCTTATTGTCAGCGGAAGCTGCGAAGCGAGCTAGGAAAAAGAGACTTACTCAAACTTCGGATGCGGCCCAGTTTGTCGAGGTAGTAAGCATTTGCGAAATTGCCCACACAAGCTAGAGTAATCCAGCCAGCAGCGAGGAAGAGAGACTCGGCATTGTCGAAGCCCAGACCAGCGACCAAGACAACAATATTGCCTAAGAAGTTTGGTTAGTTGGTGCACTTGAACTATCCCAAAGGTTCGCCCACTTACTGTAGATGACAATGGCACCATTGGCTTGAGATGCCCACATGACTAGAGTGGCAATCAGCGCTCTCTTTCTGAAGTGTGGTTTGCGGAAGAGGTCCAAGTAGTTGACATCTCCGTATGCAGCTTGATCTGCTTCGCACTGCGCTTTAATCTGGAAGAATTGTTCTCTTGCAAACAGCTGCTGTCCATCGCTCGGGTTGTGATACAACCTAGCAAGGATACGCCAGGCCTCGTCGGATCGTCCTTGTCTCACAACTGCGAGAATGTTAGTAATCTTGCCACAGACAATTTGGTTAGGAAGACTCACGCCATCGAGGAGACTCGGGCAGCCAGACAAGAACGCACAGTTGAAGCAGTGGCCAGAGCACTTGCAACGACAGGGGAAATCGCCAATTAAACGCTGCATTTGGGGAGTAGTAGCTGCCCACTCCCACCCACGCCGCCAGAGTGTAGCCGACAAGGAAAAAGGCGCCTGAAGAAGCCAGTGAGCTTCACGTTTTGGTATTCAAAGCTTGGTCAGCTTACCGTGTTGACCAACCAGAAGCCCTCGAACTGCTGGGGGCGCAACCTCTGCTATGTAGATTGGGACCAGAGTGACAATCATTGCTAGGTGGAGGAGATAAGCATCGTAGCTTAAACGGACCATTTTCTGCACGTACCTCCAGAAAACCCCGTGATGAAACGAGCAGCGATGAACATTCCGATGTGAGCGGAGCCGGCTTGCAGAGCACCACCAACGATGTTGATGAGGTTGCCAATCAGAAGCGCTTTCTGCCGTCCATGAGCATCGCTATACCAACCAACGAAAAGTCCACCGAATATGGCGCCCGCGGAGAAAAGTCCAAAAACCGTGTCAAGCATCGAGTTGCTGAAGGAATAGTTTGGCGAGGTTGCGTCGGTGGTGAGACCCATATAAGCGTACCAACTGGGCTGACCCACGGTCGTGCTGATGATACTAAAGTCATAGCCATAGGTGATACTCCCCAGACTGAGGGCGAGGACAATCTAGCACTTGGCTTTAGTATCTTGTGTCCCTTGAAAGGAAGGGTGTTCTCTTACCGCTATGTCGCGCAGTGTAAGTTTGCCGTATGCCATGCTTCACGAGTTTCTGGCCTTTGCCACCGATACTTCTGGAGCTAATTGAGAGTAGATGCAATGGTTTCCCGACACAATTGTTGGCCGCCATTTTGTAAGTCAGCGAGATCCACAATTTTATATTACCTTCTCCAGGTCCGAGCGGACCGTAACTACGTTTTGTGCCTGTTGATAGTTGTTACAGCCTCGTACTTGCCAGGAACACCTCATTTGTATCTGCCACCAGTAGGGTAGGGCGAGCCAAACCTGACATTCCAGAAATGAACCACCGGATACTTAGTACCCGAGAGAACTGATAGGATAGGCGGTCCCGGGTCCGGGGTCTTACAATTTCTGAGGTGTTATCGGAATCATCATGCCTGATGTCTATCATAGTGTTATCAGGATACTTGATATCCGGGGCAGTCTGCCTGGCGAGGTGAGGAGATCATGATCCTAGCTCCTCTGGGCAAATGTCGGTAACGATCTGGTGACACGCGACAGTAGTGCGAGGAAGCAATTGCGAGAACCTCGCGTGCGTAACATTGCATGGCTATACCCAAAGTGAAGCTCATGTATGTTCGATTGTTAATCTCATGGTACTGTAGAATAGCATAATCACAATCGGTACCTATCTGGTAGGCATACTCCGCCGTAACTTTTGGAGAAGTAGGAGCACGTGTGATGGAATGTTTCGAGTTGGAGAAACATTTCAGAGTAATTTACAGATCACTCGAGAACGCGACACGCGCCAGGGAGGACGCTGTGTGCATGCCAGCCTTGTGTCAAAAATACGATATGTGTCTGAAATATTGAGAAAACTGCCTTCGCTGAGCCAGGGAGTCCAGAAAAAGCACAGTTGCAAGCCACGATGAGCTTGTCTATCTCGACTCTGAAGGATCTCCTCATGAATCAGAAGCATACAAGATGGATTGCACCTCTAATGTTGCTGGGAGAAGCGGTGTTGTGCGGGCTGATCATCTGGAGGATCCCTTGTTCGTCGACGCTGGCCTGTCTTGCGTGCCATACGACTGACACAACCCTTCGCAGACACTGAGATCGATTGGGCGACCTACATGGTCCAAGTCCGCATGTTTCTAGACGGTGAACGCAATTATGAGAAGATCACCGGTCCAACAGGTCCTCTTGTGTACCCAGCCCTGCATGTCTACATATACACCGCGCTGTACTACCTCACCGACGAAGGCACGAACATCCGACGAGCACAAGTCATCTTCGCGGGACTATATCTGGTTACCTTGGCTGTGGTGCTCGCATGCTACAGACGAGTCGGTGCGCCGCCCTGGCTGCTGGCACCGCTAGCACTGAGCAAGAGAATGCATTCTATATTTCTGCTGAGGCTGTTCAATGACTGTTGGGCCAGCCTGGCATTGTGGACGTCAATATACCTGCTACAAAGAAGGAAATGGGAGCCTGCTGCGGTCCTGTGGGGATTGGGACTGGGTGTGAAGATGACCATTCTACTAGCGGCACCGGCCATAGGAGTCATCATCCTCCAGGGAGCTGGGACCGGAAATGGTATTGTCTGCGGTCTCACCGTCGTCGCTCTGCATATCCTTCTGGCTCTGCCCTTCTCCACGTCGGGAGCCGGCTTTCAATATCTCCACCGGGCGTTCGAGTTGACTCGGCAGTTCTTGTTCAAGTGGACCGTAAACTGGAGATTTACTGGCGAAGAAGTCTTCCTCTCCCGCGAGTTTGCCGTCAGCCTCCTCATTATCCATGTGACCCTACTCTTGCTTTTCCTCAAAGTCAAATGGATCAAGCCGAGTGCGTCGAATCTGCTCGACTTCGTCAAGAAATATGTCGACCAGTTGTCGGCAAGTGAGCATGTGAAAATCTCGAAGAAAATCACACCAACATTCGTCATGGACACGATGCTAGGAAGCATGGTTATTGGGATGCTGTGTGCTCGAAGCCTGCATTACCAATTCTTTGCGTATCTCGGATGGGCGACACCGTATCTATTGTGGAGAGCAGGTGGAGGACCGATCTGGGTTCTGGTCAACTGGGCTGTTCAGGAATACTGCTGGCTTGTCTTTCCGAGTACTGACCTGAGCTCGGCAGTGGTGGTTGGTGAGATGGCGTTACAGGCTATGAGTGCCCTTATTGCTCCGCCCGTGGATCATATTGGTCCGCCTGCAAAAGTGCAGGACAGGACTACATGACGTGGAGAGTGTTGCAGGCAATCGTTACACCTCAATCATTGTCATCCTCATCGTCTGAAGGGGGCATCTTTCCCATTACCGACTCGTCTTCGTCACTGTCCACAGGGACTGCCTTCTTGACAAACTGCGCAGGCCAATATGCCTCTTTTCGCCATGTCTTCTCGTCCCGGACAATATTTATGATTTCTCCCTGGATCTTATTTGCTCGATCGGTAGTGGGATTGGTGTCAATCAGGACATATCCACCTCGTTTGACAAAGATGGTACCACGGAACCTCGCTTCGAGTTCGACCAGGAGATCAGTTCCGTCTGGGGTCTGGATAGAATACAGGTCTTTGCCCTGGGCTTTGACAACGCGAGCTATCGTCTGACTGGGAGACAATGAGTCAGGAGGGCTCAGGGTCTCCTCCGCAGTATTGCGGATCTTGCGGCGAGACATGGCGCAGCACGGAATTGTTGAACGTATGAAGGAAGCATGAAGATCAAAAAATATTGGTAGCGGGGAAGTTTCCCATCATCGTGCTGCGGCTAAACACCGGGGTTCTATTCGAATGTGGAAATGCTGCCGCCTCGCCGTAACTTCAACCGTTGATTTCCCATCATTCCTTACGCATCGTCCTATCTCATTCTCCCATCTGCTTGCATTTGTCCGCATCAACTATCGCTAATGTAAGTTCGAGTCAATGCGACGTCAAGACAGGGCTGCCAACATTTTGTCAGACCCACCATTGTGTCCAAACGCCCAAAGCATGCATTTTACCCTCTCGAGGTCACTATGAACGAGCCCTTATCAAATCGCGTCCAGTTAGGTGGAGAATGTCATGCTGTCCATGACTCTATTGCCAGAGATATATAGCGACGCTTCTTTACCTACTCCAAGTCTTGTACTTCCTTCAACCCTCGATTGTCTTGCAAATCGCTCCAAAATGTCCGCCACCTTTGGAGCTTTCATTTCCCACGAAAGTGATCCGGCTCCATCACTCTCTGGACCTGCTCCCGTCATATATCGAGACCGCATATCTGCATCAGCTCCTACAGAACACGAGCTCAGCCAATTGCAATGGGGTCGACAACTAAATGGCCCCGAGAAAGAAACGTCGCAAATACCTCCGCCTCTTGTACTCGGTCAATCAATCCCGCCGACGCCTGGAGAGTTGGAGCAAAGTCAGCCTCCCACTCCCCACAGGGCTCAGGCTGTCGATGCGCTCATTCAATCTTTCTCGAACCCAGCCAGAAATCGCTGGAGAGTCGCTTCTGCCACTGTGTTTTTCTTCTTGATGGGCATGAACGATGCTGCAACAGGCGCTTTGATCCCCTATCTTGAACAATACTACGACATTGGATATGCGGTTGTTTCTCTGATTTTCGTTACCAACGCTGTGGGCTGGATCGTGATGGCACCAATATCTCAAATCATCGAGGCTCGTGCTGGTCGAGCCCGCTCACACATCATTGCAGCCACCATGATGAGCATTGGCTATATTGCCTTGGTTTGTGCTCCACCATTTCCCGTCGTTGTAATCAGCTTCTTCATTCTCGGTCTGGGAATGGCACTGTTTCTTGGGATGACCAACGCATTCATTGTCAACTTAATGAATGGAACAGTAATCCTAGGATTCTGTCATGGCATATATGGAGTGAGCATCCCCTTTGCCAAGTCGATTTTGAGATTGACCAGTTTCAGGTTGGAGGAGTGATTTCACCTATTGCTGCCACAGCACTAGTATCCAACGGGGTCCGTTGGTCATATTACTATTTTATTCCCCTCGCTCTATCAATTTTTTCGATATTTCTCCTGGGATGGTCCTACAGAGGATTTGAGCAGGATGCGGCTGTACAACTTCTTACGAATCTCGAGCGTACGGCTTCGCGTCAACCGGGCGAGCCGACGAAATTACAACTATTCAGAAGAGCCCTCAAGAATCGGACCAGTCTACTGGGGGCTATTTTCATCTTGTGGGTCTACCATGTACTGTTCGTGATGTTGCGACAGCTATTGACTCTTGTACAGCTTTTACCAAGGAGCCGAGGTGGCCATCTCAGGTTAGCAGTCAATTAAGTTATTCAGACTGCTGGTTCTAACTCGTTTCAGGCTGGGTCATTTCCTATCTCATCCATTATCGAAAGGGCGATCCTTCCCATGTCGGCAATGTAACTTCAGGATTCTGGGGTGGCATTACCGTAGGGAGGTTTGTACTAACGCATTTTGCTCACAAAATGGGAGAGAAATTGGCGGTATTCATTTTGATAACTGGAGCCGCTGCTTTTCAGCTTCTGGTATGGCTCGTCCCGAATATCATCAGCGATGCGGTAGCCGAGGCGATAGTCGGGGTGTTCCTGGGTCCTGTCTATCCTTGTGCCACAGGAGTCTTCTCAAAGCTATTGCCCAGAAGCATCCAAATCGTCAGTCTATCGTTCATCACTTCAATGGGCTCATCGGAAGGCGCTATCGTGCCTCTGATCACGGGGCTGATGTCACAAAGCTTGAGCACCGTTGTGCTTCATCCGATTGTTTTGATATCTTTTGCTGCTATGACGGTGGGCTGGGCATTACTACCTCGTATCGGAAAGAGAACAGAATGAGCACATCATCTTGGGCTATTTCGGTGCTATAATCAGAAGTATCTGTTTGTTATGCTGGCAACCTCGTTTGCGCCAAGAGATATGTTCAGTCTTCTTCTTCAGACAGCATGTGCTCCGTTTGCAGCCTAACCGAGGCTTTCATGTGTTTGAGGAAACGCCGACTTGCAACAACTGTGATGGGAACGACGGCCATCGGTGCCAGTACAATGGGATACATATGGTGCACATCAGGAGTGTCACTTCACTTCCACATTCTCAACCGATTCAACTCAAGTCTCTTGGCGCTTCCTCGGATGAAGCCACAGTGATATATCTCCAAGCATTGTGCAATTCATCACGGCATCGCAACGTCCCCCTCATCTGAAAAAGAGTCGGCGCAATGGAACCAGGCGATGGTTCTCGACAACCTCGCGGCTTGCGCAAACGATTCGCGTTCTGGGCAGGTCGCAAGGTCAAACAATTGCTAGAGGGTGTCAATGGCATCAAGTCATCCTCCACGTCGACTCATCATGCAGGCATTTCCACGACACCCTCAACCGAAACCGTCGTTCGTCACCACGGAAGCGGACAAGGTCAATTTCCCATATCACAGCCAGTGCACGATCATCTTCAACTGCGATTCAAGGTACGTCAATTTCATTCTGGGCATCGTCTGCGCGTCGGAATAGATGAGTCTAAGCGACAAGACTATCACTCCAAATGACACTTTCTACCTCACCCCTTTGTTTTGCCTATTGTACAGTCAACCTCAACGGGGTCATTCAATCACTCCCTCCTAATCACCTATTGTCGCTGTCGCCATTCGTCTTGTCGACAACGGAAGGCCATGGGTTTTCTCCTGCTTCTTTTCTATACTGCAAGAAACACCTCACCGACACATTATCATCGTAATGCACGATCCTCGTCTCCCATCTCAATATGCAACTGCACATACTATCTACATTGTTTACATATCTCAATCTAACTGTCCTTCTCCAGTCATCGCCATTGCCCAATACCACCGGCAGCGTCGTTGCAGGCAACGAGACGGCATCCACAAAACCCTTCCCTCCAAACATCAAAATAGCCAGTGTCGACTTCTTAGGCGACGTCCACAGCGCGACAACATACGTCAAACGAGATCTAGGCTTTCAAGGCCAAATAGGCGAATACATCCTCCTCAGCTACGGCGACACGCTATACTCCGACGAGAACAACAACGACACATGGCGCGGCATGACAAGCGACTCGCTCGCTCTCGCTACTCACGATCCCTTGGTGGTTGTCGACCCAGTCCTCAATGACGATGGCTATCCTCCTCAATTCTGCCCCGTAGTGTCTTCCTTCGACGAAGATCCCGCAGACTGCGCCCTGGGCATCACCAATGCCGTCGAGACCACCGACGGAGATGGGATCATGTTCTTCTTGCTCAACCACCGTCCCAACGGCACGAATAATCTCGTCGGCGCAGGCGTCGCGACCGTCAACCTCGATACCTCGGTCTACCCGCCAACACCGAGCATCCACCGACTTGCGAAGTACTGGTGGGATGCTACATGCGAGCCATGGTACGGCGATATCTGTGCCCTGCGTTCTGAGGGCCACATCTATGCCTATGGCCACGGCGGCGAGGGTAATCCCTATGTGTACCTCACGAGAGTGCCCGTCGAGAACGCCACGGACCTTTCGTGCTATGAGTACTGGAACGGCGAGGGCTGGCAGCCTGAGAGGTTGCAGACCAAGTCGCTGGGCGAGAAGGAGAGTATGTTCTGGCAGATCAACCAGGGACAGGTCGTTTGGTCAAGCTATTTTGAGTGTTTCATCTTCGTGTACTGTGGTATGTGTTTCACTTTCCTCGACGGGCGGACTGGATGGACGCTAATGTGATGACCAGATAACTGGATGAACTCGAAGGTCTTGATGAAGACGGCTCAACGCCCCGAAGGACCTTGGTCGGACGCTACAACTCTGTACCAGGCCACGCCGATCACCAACGGGAGTTCGATCTATGCTGCTGTGCCGCATCCTTATTTCGATGAGTCGGGACAGACGCTGGTCGTTACGTTTACGAATCATCCTAATGTCGTGCAGGCGGTGAAGGTCACGTTTGGATAGAGTGATACGGTCATGATGGGTATTTCTCCGTGGTGGGAGACATAGTATGGTGCAGTGGTGGTTGAGGATGAAGACATGAAAAGGGCTCTTGGTCACAGAGAGCAGAAGCAGGGACGGGTGGGATGCTACCAAATACCAAAGAGAGTACCAGGTTTTGTACAAGTACACATGGAACTATGGTGCCGCGCATTTGAAGTCCCGGTACCTACCTGGTAGGTTCAGCGCTAGAGACATAGGGAGGGGGCCTGATCAACTTCTCGTGCACCCACTTAGACGCTGGGCATGGTTCGCGACTTCTAGGGAGATTGATTTCATTCGACGAGCGATGCATAGTACCTAGAATGGCAAGTAGGAGAAATATCAGGCCACGGCAAGCTAAATCAAGCTTGTACGGTATATATCTCATAAGTTAGCCTTGTCCACCTTGGTGGCTGTCCAGCAGCGCGAAGCACAGTCGGTCAGCCTGTTTGATAGTGACTCCCCACCACAAACATGAGCGAAGGACTCACCAACTTGTTCTACGGGCTGCCCTGACCCCCTTACCGCACGCGGCCCAGTTCCCAGCCAATGCAAATCCTCGCCCTGGGCCTCCCACGCAGCGGCACCGACTCACTACGATCGGCGCTATTAAGGCTCGGCTACAGGCACGTCTGGCACGGCTTCGATCTCCCCGCGACACGGTCCGACGACAGTCCGATCTGGGCCTCCCTACTAGCAGCCAAATCCCGGGGCGATGACCGGCCAGGACAGATCTTTGACTGGGACATTCTACTCGGCGACTGTGACTGCGTCATGGACATGCCGCCGGGGATCTTTGCCGCCGAGCTACTCGACTTCTACCCACACGCAACAGTAATCGTGAATCGTCGAAGGGATATGGATGCGTGGCATCGCAGTCTGAACGAGGCGTCGGAGATGGTGTTGGGGAGTTGGACGCTGTGGGGCCTGAGTTGGTGGGATGCCAGATTGTTCTGGTGGTACCGGAGTGCGGTGGCGTGGATGGGCATCATGGGGGACGGGGATTTCCAGAGGAATGGGAGACGCTGGGCGGATGGGCATTATAAGAGGTTGGAGGGCAAGTTGAAGGCCGAGGGACGAAAGTATTTGGATTGGGAGGTTCACTAGGGTTGGGACCCGTTGTGTGCCTTTCTGGACAAGGATGTGCCCGAGGAAGACTTCCCCTGGGGGAACAAAGCAGGAGGTGAGTTTGAGAAGAATGCGAACAGGGCTCTTGACAAGATGGTCAAGAGAGCCATGGGACGCATTGCCGTGACGGTGGTATTGGTTGTGGCGGGAACGGGAGGGTGGTGGTGGTGGATGTCAAGGTAGGGAATACTGGGACCATCGAAGTCACAGTGATCATAACTATTGCATCTATCGTAATTTTGCCCCTACGACAGATACATACGGGCGCTCGCTCGCGACGATGCTTTTCCAAAGGGAACACGTGCAATTGTACCAAACGATGACAACCATGGTGCCGCGCATCTCCAGTCCTGATAGCTGTGCGAACAAGCACGCCTGAATAACCAAGAGTGGCATGGTATGCCTCATAGCATTAGTTCATGGTCAATGCTTGTCCATCAGAATCTCGTTCCCTGATCTCGTCATGCAGCTCAATGCACACCTCGCGTTTCTGAATATCGAAGTCCTTCCCCTGATCAACCGCTTCTGGCTGTATGTTGTTCGAAAAGCTGTATGAAGGCCGTTTTCTTCTCGTTGACAGCATACTCTAGGGAAGTAGTACTAGTATAGTCCTTGTTCCTAAGCTCTGGGTCGGCACCGTATTTGAGAAGAAGAGAAGCCACGTCCAACCAGTCCTGTTGAACGGCTAAAGTAAGAAGTCGACATTCGGGCTTGGATGAAGTATTACTGATCAACGTGTTGGGATCCAACCCAGAATCCAGGAGAACAGCCAGAAGTGTATACCAGGATCGATGGAGAAAAGGCCTAGATTGATCAGAGAGACACATATGCAATGCTTTCCGTAGTGGAGATCCGAGTGTGCGCATACCGCCTTGCTGGATCACGGCTCTGATAGTTCGACCGTAGTGATCTCTCATGCTGGCAAACCAAGGCTCTACGACAGCGGACATGCACGCGGAGAGCAGCTTTGACCATATGGGCGAACCAAGGTCTGTTTTCTCGAGATATTGAGCAAGCAAATGCTGCACGGACAAGTGTAGGCCTGCATCTGCAGCAAGCAGAATCGTTTGAATTGGCCCACGGAGGACCTCGGTGCTACTGTCTATAATTTTGAGATAACGGAGATACGCTCTTGTGAAGCCTCGGGTACGGTTCCGTTGATCGAATTTTAGCCGTGTGTGCGTTGGCCCAAGTCGTTCGAGGTACGCGCTGATTCGCGTGCTCTCTACATTCTCGAGATGCCATGCATGGAAGAGGAAGCTCGGGAGAGCGGCACCATTGCCACCCATCAGTTGGGAGTGTTCATACTCGAAAAGTATTCGATGACCTTTCATTTGAACCAGCCCGGGAGATAGTACGTCGGTTAGTTCTGCTTTCTTGATAGTATTGCTAACGCTTTCCTTTGCTGTCTGATGGATAAATTGGACTGGTTGCGAGTTCAAGTCTTCCAGCATGGACGACCCTGGTTCTTCCCCAGACGGCACTGGTTCTTCCCAAGACGACACTGGTTCTTCCCAAGACGACGCTGGTTCTTCCCAAGAGCCCACTGTTTCCAAAGACCACAGTGATGCTGCGTCTTCATCCCAGCGGCGTTCGAAGGTTTCTCGGACATTTACGTGTTCAAGAAGACCTCCAGATCTGCTTGCAAGCCGGAGCGTCATGTCTTCGGCTGTATCAACCCCTGTTGTAGCAATCACTTCCGCAGATATAGCGGCTAAGCCGTCCGAAGGCAGATCCAGAGAGTCCGCGTGCCGTTGTATTATATGTTCGGAATCCAGTCGCATGGATTGATCATCCTCGCTGTAAAATGTAAGCATCGCTCTGCGCAACACCTCCATAAAGTGCCCCAAGGGGATCGGACGCTGCGCACACAGTGCAATTTGAAACATGCAATAAGACTGAAAGTCATAACGTCGTTGTCGTGCAAGGGATACGTTTCGCTTGGTTCTCATGCGTTTGACAGCATAGACGTAGAGATGCTGTAGTTCGGTGGGAACCTCCCGGAGGAGGTCGAACAGAGCCCGTGCATCATCACCATGTTGTAATCCCTCAAGTAGTAAGTCTGCAACGAGCCTCGCCCAGATGAACACCCCATCAGCAGCCCGTGAGATTTCCTGGACAAGAGACTCAATCAAAGGTTTCTTCGCCTCAAGCCTCGTTCTCGATATGCCTGAAGATAGCCGGGATCTTACATATGTCAGTATATCGGAAGCAGTATGCTCATGGATCTGAAAGCCAGGATGGTGCCGAAGTCGGCCTAGGAATTCGGCCTCTGGGCGACTAGCCAAGCAAAGCTTCACTTGCGTTTTTCTAGATCTGGTAGTCTCGACAATCTCCTGGAAAAGGTCGAGCATCTGTCGATGTACATCGCCATGCTCATCAAGACCATCGATGAACAGGCAGATGTTGTTTGCAGACGCATTGAGGAAGACAGTTCTAAGTCCTTTCAACAAGTCTTTCACAGTCCAATAGACCGACGAGGCGGGCTTTTGCCGATGGATGCTGGCAAGGTCGATTTGGGACACGGTTACCCAGGCTTGGAATCTAGCCAGATCCTCGTAGATTGGAAGAACCAGCCCGCGAAACTCTTGGCACGTCGACACCAAATTGTACAGGATCTCTGTAAGCAGGCCCCGAAATGACTTTTGTAGCTCGGAGCCGCGATCGTAAAAGAAGAAGCCACTTATGATCCATGGCTGACTACTACAGTGTCTGAGGTACCTGCGGGTCTCCTCTGAGTTCATGGCAAACTTCCTGACCGTAGACTTGCCTGAGCCCGGTTTGCCTCTGATCCAAAATACTTGGCTCTCACTCGCTTGGAGCCAGGCTCTGAAAGGTACACTATCGCTGAAAACCCAGTCAAACGTACCAACGTGATTACGCTCGACCGTGTTCATCCGAAAACGAGTTTCGTCGGATTGCAAGCTCTTGAGCATCAATCTCTCGACTTCCTGCATACATCAGTCCTGCGCGCCGGAGATTATCGCTATCTGTCCCCTGAGGACGCTGGCTGCGAACATACCTCTGTCTCAGTCGCTTGAATATCAGCGGACCATCGCTTGAGCACTGCCAAAAGTCTTCTGTAGCCCGGGTCCATCCTCGAGGGAAACTTTGTCATGTCCGAATGGTTCGCCTGTAGCTCATCTTGACCTTCATTGGCATCTCCGATACGGGAGGAAAAGGTCTCGACAATCATCATGCCTTTCGTCGGCTTCGTTTCACGAAAAGAGTGTACCTTAAATTGCTTCTCGTCCAGCCGCTCTGCAAACCTTTCACTTATGCGCTCGAGATCGTCGGAGTTTCCTTTGAGAGACTCCAGAACACCAGTGTTTGGATGGCTCCATATTAGTCTGGTTATGTTGTACGCAAGTTTGCCGAGCGATGCTGTGCTCGAACCACGATGGGGTGTTCCCAGAAAACAGACCCCCATTACCGAAGGCAGGATGTTCTGCAAGTGCTCCAGCTTGGTAGTCTGAACCTTTCCCATAGCGTCTTTGACCACGATACCGCCTAAGCTATGTGAGATCAAAATTAATGGTCTTGTTCTTTGGCTTGGTGTTGTCCGTTCGTTGGCAAGGTCTGACAGCAACTGCGAGGCATGCTGGGAAATACTGGATTGAGATGCGAAATCGAAAGCCTTAGCGACGTCTGCATCGTAGCCCCAGGTGAGGATCCGTGCGTTGGGCAGGTCTTTGACTAGGAAGTGGTGCGGCCAGAATATTTTTCCTGTTTCAGGTTGTGTATTTGATCCGAAGAGGTTTTCAACGCCATCAGAGTGCATATCTGTGTCATGTTCGACGCTTTCGTCTCGCGAAATGTCCGTAGCATGCGAGGCAGCATGAGTAGTGGACTGTGCGGCTCTGTGCAGGGGGTTCAATGCCTTGAATCTCTTCAAGATCGTCAACCTGACTCCTGTTGTGGATTGCCGTTTGGGTGGCTCCGGAGCCGTTGCCCGAGCTTCATGAATTTCGCTACCACGCGCCTCGTACGTCCAGGTATGGTACGGATGCCCAAATAGGCCGTGGACTAAGATAACACTAGAGCGTCGTCAGTAACTTCAGCCAATAAACAAGGTGGAATTCTCATTGTCTGACTCTATCTTAGCGTCTTCATCCGTACTTTTGGGTGATAATCGCGTCAGCCCTACCCGGGCAACGGCAGAGGTGTTCATCGTCCTAACTTTGATATCCGCAAATATGCCTTTGCCCGTGCCACGGTACTTGTAGTCGTGGCTTCCGTCCGGAAGTATCCTGTGCGTCAAACCGATTGCCAGAAAAAGTGGCCCTGTTTGACTGCTGTTGCTCCTCAGGTTCAAATATACTAGGTATATCGTTCCTTATTGTCATTCCTTGTCCCTTCGCAAACAACGATAGGCATCCGTGTTTGACATGGAACAATTTGTGGACAAAGCCCCAAAAGGACCACAACAATGGCAGCATGCTTTCTCCAGATGTTGACCTGCAGCCACTTGTTCTATGACTCTAGTAGATTGCAAGACCGGAATCCCACCAACCGTCGCCTTTGTGCCATCCCACCCACTTCGATCCTTCCTGATACCAGGTCCACCAACTCTCGTCCTTACCACCTGGGCCGAAGCCCGCTGCACGAAGAATACTGAAGGGTACGGGCTCAAACAGCCAGATTCCACAGCGCGCAAAATCATCCGCTAGCAGTGGCCCCGTGAAATAAAGGTAAACCAGGACAAATGCAAGGTTGGTGCACTGCTTCACGACTTGAGGCAGCGATTTTGTGTGTGGGACGCACCTGTGCAGAAACTTGATGAGGGTCGATTGCAGCAGAACGCCAACACCTTGAGTGAAGAAGAAACTCAACGCGCCCGAAAATGGGTGAGATGGTGTAAGTGAGAAGGTCGTGTAGCTGCCAGCTGCATGGATCGAACCTGAAAGGCCGAACGCAAGGGAAAGTTGGATCATGCGGGCTGCTTGTCCCCGTTTGTCAATCTTGAGCCATTCGATTACAACCCTCGAAGGCTCCGAAATCCCATATCGAAACATTTGATGCCAGAATTTCCCCCAAAACCCAGCCAGACCAGACTGCAATATTGAAGTTGTGACAGGATACCAGAAAGGGGCGTACATCCAGGGCTCGAGTAAAGGTGACTTTGTGAGTTTTGTAACATCCACGAGCTTAGGGAGGATTATCGTGAAGAACAATGGACTCAGGCTGAAAATGAATGTCAAGGCTGTGATCACACCTGTCATGGATACCCATAGCCGGACGAATCGTGTTGCAAATGGTATAACCTCATTTAGTCTGGCAAGCCAGGACCATGGAGATGTCGAGTTAAGCGGCGATAGACCTAGAAAATAGGGGTCCGTGATCATTGTCGTCTTCAGTAGATCAAGCAAAAGGTAGCTTATGGTGAAATCTTGCACGGCGCGGAGCTGCAGAGCTCGTAAAGATTGTTTGGGCACTGCGGTTGGCTGGCTTGAGCCATCTGCATGACCGTTCGCAGAAGGATCTGGCGGAAGGGGCGCATCGATCGCACCGAGCGTCGAAATGCGATGGTTCCAATTAGGTCCTCGAAAACTAGTGGTCAAGTCCACGGTCCAATCGATGAGGTGCAGCAGGCCTTTTTTGTACGGGAAACCCTGCCATATCAGGGTATATGGTTGGGAAGCTGCCTGTCCAGATCCAGGAAAAGACGGCTGCTTTGTATCGGTCGAAGTGTAAACTCCAGGCACACGACGCGGAGTCAGGTCAATGCTTGCAGAGGCATTTCCGGTCGATGTCGCCAGCATTCGTGCAGAGCCATTCGCCACGACATCGGTGTCAACTTTGACTTTTGTTGGCGTCAGCATTCGCGCAGTGCCGTTCGCCACAACATCGGTGCTTGCCTTCGCTGGCCTGGTCTCCAATCTTCGAAAGTCGCGTGCTGGGTCGTTAAAGACAAGCAAAGCCGCAGACATGATGATCCCCCAGTCTGTTGCAAGACCAATGCCGTAGCCACCTGCGAACCAGAGCGTCCGTCGGCGGACGTTGAGATAGAGACTGTGAAATAGTATGAGAGCGAATGTGGCATATCTGGTCGGTCGCGCCAGCCTTGGCGGAAGACGTGGGGTGATCATGATTGCGAGGAAGAGGTACGTGACAGGTAACATGTCCCATGGGTAGAGAAAAGGAGTGTATTCTTTTGCTGCGATTGCTGCATCGTACAGTCGTTGGCGCTCGGCAAGAATCTGCCGGTACAGAGACACGTACTCCTTCGCCATCATCGATGTATTTCTGTGTGGCCAGAGTGTCGAATTTCAAGTGCAAAGAGAGATATAGGAATGGAGGTGATACTGGTGTGGACACTCGAAGTCATGACGTGGTCGGTTAGCAACAAACGAGGCTTCTATATCGAGCCTTGTATTTCCATCTCGCGATAGGATATGCGGATCCTTGTTCAGTTGTTCCTAGATATGCCAGTTAAACAAACAAGGACTGCTTGACTTTTGAGACAGAGCATTTGCAAGGAGGCAGACAGTCCAACTTGAGTATGTACATGTGCTGGAGCATATGATCCACCGTTGACTTTTCTCTGTTGAACCACTAAAACCACAGCCGCACTTTTCACAATACGCGCTGTTTCGTGTCTCGCGCACTCAAATACATCTCTATGTCAACACGCAGGGTCGTCAGCACATGTAACTTGGGCACTCTCTGGAGACCTCTACGTGGAAGGCTCGACGTGGCTGAGGATGCAGCAGTCTTGAACATTTCAGGATACCCTTCTCGTCGTTCTTTCCTTCATTCTCGTCCTTCATGAACATCTCGCTGGTAGGTGGTCTCCCACCCTCATGCTACTACATTCCCAGCTTCATTACTGCAGCCGAAGAAGACCAAATCACGCAGGAAATCCGAAAGCTGCCAGAGTCAAGATGGACCGTCCTGAGCCACCGCCGCCTATTGTCTCTACCGTCAGTCTTGACAGGCCCTGCGCGTGATAAATTGATTGACGCACCACTGCCACCCTTCCTTGACTCGGTCGTCGCCCGCCTCAGGCAAGACGGATACTTCAAATCCTCTACTCATCAAAGTCCAAACCACGTTCTGATTAATGAATACAAATCTGGAGAGGGCATCATGCCACATGAAGATGGGCCAGCGTACAATCCGATCACGGCGACTGTGAGCTTGGGCAGCCATACGGTGCTGGAAATATACCAGAAGAACAAACACGGAGAAAGAGAAGCCCATCCTAGCTGGAGACTTCTTCAGGAACCTCGAAGTCTACTCATCACAACCGGTGAGATGTATGTCGAGACTTTGCATGGGATCTCCGAGACGCAGACCGATGAGAACCTCAACTCTGAGACCATTGCGAACTGGGACCTTGTCGAGCACAAGGAGGACTACGCCTCCGGCACTGTCCAGCGCGGAACAAGAATCAGTTTGACGTTTCGAGATGTCGCGAAAGTTGCAAAGCTTGGAGGTGCTCTGAAATTCATGACGAAAAAGTCATAATACCTGCACTTCGACCATGATGCATCAGCACCACGCTATACGACGTCGTGCACATGACTACGAGATCAGGACTATTGGCTAGGCATCAACGTGTCACCACAAGACACTATGAACCGAGAGAAGCTTGAAGCTCGTTTCAGCCGCCCGGACAATTTCCAGTCATAGGGAACTTGCAGAGGTCTGGCTTCGTCGATCGTCAAGCATCCGCTGCTTCTATCCAACGATATGCATCGGTCGAGTCGATTGATCGTTTTGCTGCCGTTCGCCCTGCGAATAATGCAACAAAAACAGTAATCGAGCCAATGTAGGCAGATCTTCCTCGCCACGGGTTCAAATACTCGTACCGTGCATCCAACACTTCTACATTGAACCCGTCTGAAGGAAGGCGAAGCGACAGGCATCAGAAGCAAATCCCGCCCCACGGAATTGATGCCGAAGACTACCTGTCTATAAACACTACGTATCACGTGGAGTAGCGAAGTGTATCTGAATTCGTTGGCGTGCAAGGGTCTTCTGGGCGCCTATTCTCGCCTGTTTTGGGTTCACCTATACACCCCCCTGCTTGACCCCAGGCATTGATTTGGAGACCCCAGAATCCTCTTTCCCTGCTTGTGTGCGTCCTCTCAAACTCTTGTGGAAGCACTCTCCGGTTTATTCCCAAGAGAACAAAAGCCCGCTTAGATTTCTCGAGGCTCAACCTGGTGACACGACCCCCTTGCTGCATCTCCCACCCCTCGAAAACTACCCCTTGTACAACAACCAATCCTGCATACAGCCACTCACTGCGCGATTACGAGGACCCTATCTCACACAAAGGAACCGTCCAATTATGGCGAGCACGGGAAGAGCTGTCAGCATTGCCAGCATACTAGACCCTGATTACCTGGGCATTGACTCCTTCATTGTCGATTGGCTTGTCGTTGCCCGACAGTTTCCAGTCCTTGCCCATGCCAAGTTGAAATCATGAGCATCATCTGGAAGCGCCTTCTCCTCCCTTCGCGCCAGCGTTTTCGTTCTTTCAAGGCTCAATATCCCTTTAAAGAAACACCATCAATCCTGTGCTGAGGCTGTCCCCAACGGCAGTAGCGCCTTGTGCGCACAGGCGAGCAAATGTCTGCAGAGTTTCCCTCCGCTCGAAACGACCGACACTGTTGACGGAGTTGGAAACCAACTACAAGGAGCCATCTATGATGTCGAGTTGCAATGACTGAATATCACAAATCATTTACGGCTACACAACTTCGATCTCTTGACGTTGTAGCCAGAGTATCAGCATGTCTGTCCCTCACAGGTGCTTCGTTCACCATCATCAGCTTCATCGGTTATCCACCGCTTCGAAAACCCGTCAATCGACTGGCTTTCTCAATTGCCATATCCAACATATTCGGGTGCTTAGCGTACAGCTGGGGGAGACACCCCATCAACGCCGGACGAAACTCAGCATGGTGTCAGACACAAGGGATGTTTATTACCTGGTTTGTCATGACTGATCCAATATTGGTATGCAACACTCGCGTTCAGATCATCTTCACATGGCTCACATGTACTCAAGGTCATGGTTCTAGCGTTCAATGTGTTGCTCACCGTTCGCACCAAACGCAATGCTCATGAGCTGAAAAAGATTGACTTTTACGGAATTGGGTTTGCATTTGTGGCGCCATTCATTCCGGCCTTGGTGTTTCTTTGCTGGAGACCGGATGGGCGGACAGTATATGGGGACGCAACCTTGTGGTGTTGGATCGCCAGAGAATCAGACATTCTTCGATTGGTGGAGTTCTATGTGCCTATCTGGACCATGATATTCATCTCAATTTGCCTGTTTGCTCTGAGCGGAAAACGGGTTCTCCGGGTTCGTAAGAACCTCAAGAGCGCACAGTCGTCTCAGCTCAACTCGGCGGGTGAGGACTGTCCGATAAGCCCAACTCACGAACGCCGATTCTCTGTCTTTGCTCGTTCATTCATGTCTCGGACAACCACCGGTGATGCCGGGCCTCCACCCGGTGCTGGCGATACCACCACAAACGCGCAGCCAGCTCTAAAAGGGCTCGAGCCACTTGCACCAATCCACTTACGTGAAAAGCTCGATACCGTCGACGTTGAGCGCCAAACGACGCCACAGTCTCCCATGCTGAATCGCCAACCCTCCGAACAAAACTGGACGCGCAATAAAATGGCTTCGAGGTTCGACAAAATTCACTGGAAATACGCCAAATTTGCTTTCCTATGTACTGTTGTGCTGTTCATTACTTGGATCCCCATCAGCGTCAACCGCGTGTACAACAACTTCATTAACCCGAATCACCAGATATACGGGCTCTATCTTGCATCAGCGGCATGTATACCTTTGCACGGGTTTGGAAACTTCATCATCTACACGAGCACCAGCTGGAATGAATGTCGTGATTTCATTACCGGTTGTGTAACCCGGTCATCGTTGGCATCTTCCATCCAAACCAGGAGTTCTAGGAGGTCATCAACGGTACAATTTCGAGAGCCCAGCTACGGAAATAGGGTTGGTGCATGGTCAAAAAAGATCCGGGATTTGGGTTTTGGTGCAAACCAGCTCGAAGGAAGGCAAAGTGCTCCATCTCTCGGTTAGCATCTCGGATCAGCATTATTTCACGGGCGAGTGGCAAGATCTGATTGTAAAAGTGACACTATATCTCATTTCCAGCGTATCGATAAGCATGAGCGTAGATATATGACTACATCGTCCACACTCCACGTTAACCAACAAGCCCAGCGCCCCATTGAATACATATCATGCTGCTCTCTCAGCAGTCTGTTGATGATGGTGCTTAGCGTGGAGGTCTTCAACAGGGGCATCAACCTGGTAATTCATCGTCTTCCGCAGATCGCCCAAGAACAAGCACATAATGCACGCCAATGCTCCGAATGGTGCCGCAATGATATACACCACCCGAATAGAATCGGCAAAAGCCTGCTTCAAAGCCACCACGCCAGCACCGATAATGGCAGGAGTGACGCCTGGAATTGTGGTTAAGGCAGCGGTATCTCCGCCAGCCAAAGCTGTAATGAATGCCTTGAGAGATGTCGCTGGTAATCCTGCTTTCAACGCAGCCTTGCCAATGTCGTTAGGCAGATTGCTATCGAGCCTCGTGTTCAGAGCAGCCGAGTATATCGCCGTGAAGACTGTCGCGGCGACGGCACGCGAAGACGTGGTGACTGCAGTCGCTGTGGCGATCAGCCGATGCGGCGTTGAGAGTTGCACGCCTGATATGATTAGAATGAGGGGTGCTCCGAAACCGAACCCAGCGAGAGCGCAGAAGGCGAGCTGGTTGATGTCGTCACCTGGCTGGACCGTGGAGATGCCTACTATACCGGCTGTGAAGAACAGGTAGCCCAGGAACAGGGGCTCGCGGATCGTGCGGAAGCGCGTTGACGCGTAACCCCAGATCACTGTCGATATGAGGCCAGCGATCCAGTATGGTTGAGACCGGGCGACAGTCTTAAGCGGGTCGGTGGTGAACAGCGCGTTCGACCTATTGGCTTATCAGTATCATTGAGAGATATTGGATTAGGGGTGGACTTACATAACCGGGAAGAAGACGATGTAGGAGAAAAGCATGATGCCTTCGATGAAGATGAGGCCGACGCAGATGGCGAATGTGCGGCCTTGGGCGGCTCCTCCTTTGAACAGGTCATGATGTAGGATACCTGTTCTTGTGCCTTTCCATTCGTAGACACCAAACCCGATTAGGATGACGATGCCCAGAACCATCGTCACCAGTGTTCGTACGTTGACCCAGCTGTATAGACCGCCGCCAAGATTGAGACCGGTCAGGAAGAGTGATAGACCGACAGTCAGTAGACCGCAGCCTGGGAGGTCGAGATGGGTGAGTTTCTGCCAAAAGGAGAGGTGATCGAGACGGGTGTGGCGTTTTGGTGGGCGGTAGCCGAAGAAGATTCCTAGTGCTGTGAGGCCCCAGAGGCCCATTTGAATCCACTGCGCGAAAGTCAGTCCGTCTGCTGATGAGCCTGTGGGATGTTGCTCACGTAGAACTTCCGCCACCCATCTTTCTCATTGCCCTTGACAAGCGCGCCGATGATCAAGGGGCCGCTGATCGCACCTAGAGCGGCCGCGATGTTCATGCAAGCTTGAGCCACTAGCCGACAGGTTAGTACAGGCGTCTCCTTCTGATTGTTGAAAAGACTTACTTGGCCTCCATTTCCTGGGCAGGATCTCACTCGGCACGGCGTATGCCAGAGGGACGGCGGCAAATCCAAAACCAATAAGTGTTTGAGCCACAATCAATCTGTAGATACTGCCGGAGCCTGGGGCGATGGCAGCTCCGATGAGTGATATAAGGGAAGAGCCGACAAGAATGGTCTTTCTGGCTTGAAAGGTATCGGATGCACCAGAGATGACTGGACCGAGCACTGCTTGGACAAGTGACAAAGAATTGGGAACCCATGTATCTGCCGCGGTGTTGTTGAGGCTCTTGCCAATGTATGATAGCTGGAAGTTCTTAGTGACAGCGAGTGTTGTCGAGATTCTGGGTACTTACGACTGCGGGTGGAGACTGTAGGGCAAACACTTGGACGAGGTTGAGGGCGAACATAGAGAGAAGAGCTATGTAGGTACGCATGTGAAGTTCGGGTTCTTCGTCAACATCGGTGTAGACCAAATTGCCCTCGTTGGTTTCGACTTTCTCCATGTGCTGTTCGTCGACCATCGACTCGGTCTTCGCATCTGCCGTGTGCACTCTTTCCAATTCGTGGGATCGAGCGGTGTCTGCAGTCACTGCATCTTGAGTGGTATTGGAGGCCATGTCTTCGATTGGGGTATGTCGCGCCAACGTGTGTAACGCAAGGCCTGAAGATCTCCTGACAACGTGGGAGGTGTCTAGGTCTTTGTAGAACCACCCCGGCTCTCCGATGTTACCGCGCACCGTGCTAATGGGTGTGTAGAGTTCGGCTATAGAAAGCCACGAGGGTGCACAGGCGGTACATACCTGGTAGTGTGCGGGGTCCTGGAGTCTAGCGCGACCCCGTGGGTGATGGGACACTCTAGTCATGGTGCTTGTGTGACTTGTGGGACATCAGGGACAATTGGGCTAGTCTGACCAGCCTTACAAACAGCTCGACTGCTTTAGTTGTTGCTTCTGCAGATTTACCGTGTAGTAGTGTCTGACTTCGTTGCTAGTACCTACTTTCAAGGGCGAAGCTTTGAGAAGTGGTCGGCCTGAGGACCAGATTGACCTGCTACGTTCTCGGGGTGAAAACGACATGGCGCCTGCCCCAGCCACAGGTGGTTTGAGTGTACAGTGACAACAGCTGCTGGATCGTTGGGTAGTATGCCAGTTGCAGGGAACTTTGAGCAAAGGCACACAAATCATGGCCAAGGCGGTCGGCCATAGAAGAGGTAAATCGACTCATCCCAGTTTTCCCAGATACCATTCAATTGGTTCCCGCGAAATGGCGGGGAACGTCCCACGGGGCCTCCAAGACTTACTTCTATACCGAGGCAACTCGTGGCCGGGTATCCCAAAGAAACTCCCTCGTAAGGTTGGACGACTGCGGGGCTATGTCGGGACCTGAGACCTTGATTAGTGAAGCATCCAAGGCGCGAGATCGAAATCTGGGGAATGGTGATCGGATGGCACGCATTCGTGATTCCCCGTATGCTGACCTCTTCGCGATCCTCAAAAGCTGCGGGTGTCAGATGAAAAAGGTAAAGCCTAGACCAATGTCAGCATTCTCTCCATGGTCTCTCCATGGGACATGATCTCCCAAGGCATGCGATGCGAAACATGGAAGCAAGATCTGGGAATCAGCGAACAGATTCTTTCTAGAGATTAACACAGATAAGATAAGATAGTAACACGTTTCTGATTAGTAAGGAAACTGGATGAGTGCTGCTTAAGCGAGCTGAATTGAAACACCTCCTATTCATTCGATCCACGCCTGTGGACATTTACCCGCGTCCACATCTCTACGACGACAAACAAGCTCCTATATCCCCGATCTTTGGTTACAGAAGAGATTTTGCCTCACTGAGATGTCTCCGATCGAGGAATGCCACAGCTTCTAGCGCATGGACTAGACTGATCACTGGTCCGACAGCGATTGTCGCCGGTCAGCCACTAAGCTGAGACGTTGGCAGACCGACCGAGGTTTCGACTACTCCCTCTGTGTTTGACCTTGTTGTTATACCGCATATGGCACCAGCTTGGAAAGTCAAAAGGAATGAGATCATCTTCCCCAGCTTGAAGCTACCCGGTCCTTGGAAGATTCAGCTTTTGGGCAAGTTCTAACACCACGTGGCTGGACGAGGATGGTTTCAAGGAGCCTCGTCCACGGTGCGGCCGAGATTACCTACATCTGCCAAGTTAATGTTACCTACTGTCCCAGTCTTCTCTTGAGACGTTCCCCGTCAAAGCATCCTCTTACGCAGGAGTCTAACCTGCAAGACATTTCAGCCTTGCCTGCCAGCAAAGACATTAATCACGCAAACGGATCGGACACATGGGAGATCTCAAGCTAGCTTGCCTCCTGATCTGGTCGCTTAGCTAGTCCACGATTTCATCCTCACCTAGGGCATTTTCTGGATCATGAAGTGCAACACATTGCTTGGAACTTGTTGCAGAATATGCCACCGAGTGAATTGTGCTGCTGTCGAGGTCTGTCCTGAGCAACCGTTGTGTACTCTGCCCAACATTTAAATAAGGTGGTAGTCATTCCGTGGTTTGCTGTCTCTCTTCCTTCATCCACAACTACTTCATTGACCAGTCGTCTCAATCTTTCAAGGTTCTGCGAACCATTTACATTCTTTCTCCCGTCCTTCTTGCAACTCTCTAGGCTGGTCCTATTTACTATCTGACCCTCAGTCGTCCATTCTTGAACCAGATCCTTACGAAAGCAACGCATTCCGAAGAACACCTAGTCAACTCAGTCACCATGAAGTACGAAGTCGCCGCTACCATTTTGGCTTTCGCCTTGTCCTCCGCCAATGCCATTCCTCACAAGCAACACAAAGCACGCGAAGTCCCTCAGGAGCACTCGCACAACGCATTCCTTGACCTCGTCCGCACTTCTTTGGACACCAACAACCCTCTGAACATTGCAGACCCAGTCTTCGGTCTACTCGGAAATGCTGCTGCAGCTGGCGGTGCTGGAGATGTCACTGACCTTGACTGCCTCCAACAAGCAACGGCAGATCAGGCCTTCACCAATGCAAAGGCCGCTGGAGACCTCGCTGGCATGGCTGGTGCCCTTGTCTACCGAGCTCTTGAGAGAAACACTGCCAGTGTCGGTCTAGCCAGCGTTGCCTGCACAGAGGCTCCTGTCAATGCCGAGATTGCAGCGCTCAGTCAACACCAGGACCCTGCCTCAGCCAATGCAGCGAGCATCAACAAAGGTATCACCATTGCACTGGCCCAACAATTGGCAGCCATTGGAGCCGATCCCCTTCTTGCACTCGAGAGCGGTACTTTCGCTCCCGGCACAATCGGCGACCCAACTGCGGCAGGTAACACCTGCGACACCTCAGATGATGAGCCCGGTTGCATTTACAGCGAAAATCTTCTTGTCCTCGACGCGACTGAGGACGAGATCAGCTCGGCCGTTGCGACCATCACCCCCACATTCACTGGCACTGGTGGCATCAGTGCAACCGACGTCAACCTAGCCGCTTTGTCTGTTGCTGACGCTACTGCCGCCCCCGTCGCCGTCGCTGCAACCAGCGCTACCGATGCTGCCACCGAATGCGCAGCATCAGCAGACGCCACAACCACAGCTGCCGCCGCAGCAACCAGCTCATGCACCGTCATTACTACCACCCTCAACGCCGCCGCTGGTTCGACACTCGCAACCGTGACTAGTGCCGCCGCGGTCGAAACCTCCACTGCTGCATCTGGTAAGTCCTCAGACAGTCCCTCTTATACCATCACTAACACAAGACAAGGCACCAACGTCCAAACCTTCACCGGCACCCTAGGCGGAGCCCCACCGCCAGTGATCTCCAGCTCCGGCGACCGCCCCTTCTCCGTCGAGGGCGACACCTTCGTCAACGCCGCCGCCGCCCTCCAACGCTCATGCTCCGTCCAACACAATGCCTGCGCCAACGCCGCCAACTCCGGTGCTCTAGCCGGTGGTGAAGGGCAGTGCGAAACCCAAGAAGACGAATGTAACGCCGCGGACGGTGTGACCAAAAAGCTGAAACGCGCCACCGACTTCGGCTCCTGCGGCAACCCGACCATCCTGTTCGAAGCGGGTCTTGACGGCCGAAACACCGACGCTTTCATCGCGCAGGACCAGACTGATTTCAACCATGGCTCCGCGTTGAACATTGCGGTTGTTGCTGGCTTCATCTGTCAACGTCTGGGCTCGCCATGTGATGCTCCTGCCGATGTCCAGGCCAGTTGCACTAGTGCTTCGGCGGCTGCTGTGGCTACGACCCAGAACCAGGCTGCTGCCGATGTGTTCAATAGTATCCTCGTTGGTGGGGATGCCGTTGCTACTGCTGCTGCTTCGGCGGTGACTACTGCTGCTGCTAAGGCTGTTACGGCTGCTGCTTCGGCTGTGGTTATGACTATCACTTCTTGCACCTAGGCACGTCGTTGACAGATGTATCACTAGGAATGGGACGCGGCGAGTAAGGGATCACAGTCTACCATAGCTTCAGTGTGATTCAGCCATTGTTCCAATATGTTGTAGCGATGAGAATGAGATACTTGATGGTGCAGGTTTCTTCTCTTGTGACAATACTCATCACGTTGTCAGGCACTCCTGTGCATGTCCATTGTGCGTTGAGAGAAGGCTTGGCCTGGTCGAAATCAATATGCAGCGTCCCTATGTTCTGCGTTCATAGCCAGCCAGCCGAGATCATCTAATTATCCTTCATCGCCTTCACCAGCTTCAGCGTCCACCAACACTGTATCCAACTCCATGTCGTTGTCATAGCCAATGGAATCTATGCAGTGGTCATTGTCCGGCAAAAGAATTCCAGCACTTTCCACTACGGCAGCCAAATTTCCATAGTCGATAGCTTTCCCTTTGCCCTTGTTCTGCGAATTCGATATTTCCACATTGAGAGCATCAGTAGACTCACTCGTAGCGATCTCTATCGAATTATTTTCCCCCATGGCGACCGGATGCAAATCAACCTCCTCCATCCGGCGCCACAGGTCGTTCAACTGCCCCAGCAGCAATGAGATATACACATGCTTGCTGCCAAACTTTTCTTCAGCCAAGCGTATCGCGCGGCAATAGTACTTCTGCGATTTCTTGAAGTTCTTGCTGTTCAGGTAGAGCTTGCCTAGGTCCTCCGCGGCAGCAAGACAAATGCCCTTCCGCCGGTTATCGGAAGGATACAGCTCGCCCACCTCCACGATCTGTAGCAGCAGCTTTTCGGCCTTGGCCTGACACTCTTGCTTGCGTTCCGCCTCTTCCTGGAGTTGCGATTTTGTCTTGCAATTTGGGTTCTCCGTGTGCTCAAGCGCTTCTTTCTGGTACATCTTTGCCAAGCTTTGCATCAGCATGACCTTTTGTACATTTCGCTCGGCCGGCGAATGCAAGAGACTAACATGCCTCTTCTCGAGCAATTGCGTTGCTTCTGCACGGCCTAGGCGCCGCTGGACCTGATAAAGGTAGCGGTTTTCCAAGCAGTATATGTGCCAGCGGTCGATCTTGACTTGCCTATCCTGCCTGTCGACCAGGTCCACCATCGCTTGCAGTGCCAACTCCGCAACCAGGTTCGGATTATTCTCGGGCTGCTTCTCCATCTCTTCTAGACATCCCAGAATGCGCGTCAGCGGATGGCGGGGTTCCAGAACTGTTCTGGCCGTTGCTGCAAAGTATCTGGTCATCTGCAGGAAAAGGGGGTCGTGGTTTTCAATACTGCCTGTACGTGTCGAGAAGAGAACAAGAAGATCTCTTAGCAGACCCGGCTGCTCAAGTCTCAACACCCCTTTCACAGCATCATACGCAGAGCTGATCTCAATCCAACCTCGCTCTGGCCGACCTCTTTCAAGCATGCTCATCCCGCACAGGAACTTGCAAAGAACATCGTTTGAATCATATTCCACGCACGCAGCTTTCCGCTTCTGCAAAGAGAGGGCGAGGTTCTCCCCCCGAGTGAAAATGCAAGGCCAGTAATACTTGACCTCGTTCAGTATTATCAGGGTATGCTCATCAAGAGCCGACGCTTTCAATGCATGCCGGCCAATAGCGATCGTCCACTCTGGTTCGTCTCGTAACCAAGGGCAGGTATATCGTTCGTCGTTGCCAAAATGACGCTTGACCTTGTCCCATGGCACAGGCTTTCCGTCAATCCTCATGTCTACTGGGGGATTAAGTCCATTGTCGTAACATCGTCTGGCCTCCTGCGCTGCGCACTCAAGCTGATCCCGAGCAAAATACTTAGTGTAGCCCCATTTCCTTGTTCTGTCTTTGAGCATCGACACACTGCAGAATTAGACTCTGTCGTGAAGGACAAGGGAAGACACAAACGTTATCTCAAAGCTATTTTGGCCTGACAGGATCCTAGCGACTTCCTCGAAGCTCTTGTCTTCCTCAATATATAACTTGTACACGGTTTCTTTGAGACAGTCCCATTTGTCTCGCTTTAAGGATGGCTTGCGGATGCCATGGTTGCCACGGCGCGTTCGTTGCGAACGATCAGACGGAGGCTTGCGACGGTTCGCTGATTTAGGCATCGCACAAAGGAAAAGTGTTGTGAGGGTCACCCTTCACAGCTGCCTGTCCCGGTTCGTAGAGATAACGCAGACCTGTTTTGGATCGGATGAGAGTGAGAGCAAGACAACGAGTCGAGGTTAACACAACAACTCACCACAAGACGCTGGCAAGAGGGATTCATTGCAATAGATAGGCTGCAGAGCAGGCCGGTGGCACGATGAAACTTGCTACTCGGGCCATGATGGCAGTGCAAGGGCTGTGAGGCTGCGCAACAGGAACTCGTTGAGGTGCATGTTCAGCCTCGCCCATGAAGAGTCCAGAGGTCCAAATGGTTGGAGGAATGATGAGGACAAGCCTGGTCCCCAATGTGGAGGACACGCAGCCATACAGACCGTCATGATCAGATCCCCTTGAGTCTTCATGGCTTCTGCGGAATGAGCTGTCCCTGGTCCAGGTTCGAAAAGACCGAGTCACTGCAATAATGGACAAACATCGGCGAATGAATTGCCCCCTAAGTTAGCGTGCATGACTTAACGCCGACCTTTCACGCCAGCGGCCTTCGACCTCCCAGCCAAGAGCAATCACACAGGGTCGCTAACTGTTGCAGGACTCGGTTGCCAATGCTGTTCGGTGAAACTCCGTGTGACTGTGGCATTGAAAAAGGAAGCACCTTGACCCAGTATCTATGCGGTTGCACAATCGTAACTGTGCTGGTCCGCTGAGTCTCCCTAGCGCATGTTTGGGCACATGTAGCCATCATGGCTGAGCAGGACGGGATGCCTGCGGGCAGAACTTATCCTGGTTGTCGCAGGTAATAGCGAGTAATTCGTCCAAAACTTTGACTTGCTGTCACACAGCCAATGCGGTTGATTCAAGAAATGCTTGTGGTAGAGATACCATTGCTCGGCGATTCCAATGTATCAATCTATCTTGCGGGTTGTGAGGTCCCTGTGGTCAAATTTGCCTTTTGAGATGATACCGAACCTTGCAGCTCCGGGCAAACGCAGTGTCTGGGTCTTAAGGCTAGGGTGACACATTTTTGGGGGTTCTCAATCGCCGCTCCTGCAGTTCGGAAGCAGCCGCGAGCAACTGCAGGAACACATATGGTGATCCACCGGTCCAGCACCCAAAGGGTCACCTATGACCTCCTTCTCAAAAACGAAGCAGGCGTCCGAAATGGACTCTGGGAGGTAGTAATAACATACGGGATCACGGATCTCAGTAAGGAGCATAGGATTAGGTGGTCGATATAATTCCATTCCGTCTTGATGAACTGCAAGTGAGCGAGGCATACGTGAGGTTGGAGTATATGGACAACAAGCATAAGCACAATTCGTATCGTAGCGCAGTTCAAGCGCCAATGAAACCGTCCTGAGCGCTTCCCAAAAGAGCGATTGACCGACCCTTCCCATGATATTCAAGCAGACTACAAATCAATCAGGCTCCCACCCTGCTGTCCACCCTGTCTTGCACCAAAAGGGTTGCTGTTTTGTTGAGCATATCCACCACCGAATCCACCTGCAGGTCCGGTCTGAGCAGGTGCTTGTTGACCAAAGCCACCTTGTGGTTGACCAAAACCTGTGGACTGTTGCGAAAAGAATGGATTGGTACCAGTTTGCGCTGCTCGAAGACGATCCATACCTCCACCAGCCGAGTTGACAAATGTGCCAGGGGCAGTATGTTGAGCGGGTATACGTAGGTCGCCTGTATTGCCAAAAGTATCTTGACCCTCGCCTGAAGCGAGCAAGGCGTTCAGCCTCGCATGTTGTGGGTTCACAGGCTTCTGTTGCTGCTGAGCTTGTTGCGGAGGTGGGGACTGGAAGCTCATAATGGGGTTCGGCTGAGATGGCTGGCTGAACTGGGTTGTTGGCTGTGATTCAAAGAGAGTACCTAATGAAGGCTGAGGAGTGGTGCGTGCGAAAGGAGAAGGTGATGCCTGTTGTGTTCTTTGCGCGAATGGGTTGTTCGAGCCAGTCGGCAATGGCTGGAGTGGTTCGGCAGCTTGAGGGGACTGCATTGCCCATGGGTTGTTCGTCCCCGTATGAAGACTGGGCTGCTGAGGAGACTGTGCTCCAAATATGTCCCCACTAGACTGCGATCCGTAGGGATTGTTTGTGGGAAAGGCAGTTTGTTGCGGCTGTATGGTGTTCTGTTGCTGAAGAAATGGTTGTTGGCCGAATTGGTCGTAGCCGGTTGGTTGTGAAGGCTGGAAGCCATTGTTGAAGCCATTTTGATAGCCCGTCTGCTGTGGCTGGGCGTATTGATTGTTCAAATACCCGGTACTCTGGGGTTGCTGCTGAAGAGGATTTCCAAACCAGTCAACCGCTGGTTGTTGCTGATAGCCTTGATTGTAGCCGGTCGGCTGGGGTTGGGCGGGTGCTGGAGTGTCATCAAAGAGTGATGCAGCATTTTGGTCCTCTAGTTGCCGCGCTCGCAAATCGGCTTCCTCCTTGCTCAGTTGTATTGCGCGGCGGAGTTCTGGATCCGTCTCGTCATCGTTCTGTCTCTTAGGCCTCTTTTGTGAATCTGCGTCGTGCAAACTCGCTGCAATTGCTGCCTCAATCTCTGCTTCCTCTTGTGCATTTTGATGACTTCCTCGCGTCTCCCTGCGCCGTGGCTGCTCGCGCGCAGGTCCAGCACTAGACTGAGGAGCAAACTCCTCGACACCAGAGACACGAGTCTTCCAGAGTTTTCGGTCGGATCGTTCACTCCTCAACCGTTCTTCATCCAGGATGAGTGAGGTCAATTCTTTGGCAGATGTACGGACTGCGAACATATCAGCTATTGCCCATACCAATGATCCTGTACTTGGTGATGTGCATACCATTTTGTCCGACATCTCTTCCATCTTCATCGATATATTGGAACTCCCTCAATGTTTTGATAATGTAAATATTCTTTCGGGCCCAGGTCACCACCAGCTCAGATCCCTCGTGGAGGCAGTAATCTAGGACTTTGAGGGATTTCAGGACATGTCGCCAATTCTTGCCTTTGTCGTTGAGGCGCTTATCTAGCATATCCATGATCTCGTAGAAGTCGCTGGGACTGCAAGGCGCTGTCAGCAAGTCATCAGGCATCACTTTGGTAGACTCACTTGTTGAATGTAAGAGCTGCGATCTCTGCCATATCTGTGCCCGTAGGGCCCCATGGATCATTAGAGGTAGCTATCACCGAATATTAGCGCCATTGCGCAGACCCTCGATCACAATCTCCTGCTTACCATTTCGCACCTTGACTTGCACACTGCTGTAGCCCTTTGTGACGTTCTTGACGCTTCTTACGACTTTCGACATCTTGATGATTGGCGCAGTCTCGAAGGACGATCGTGTGTAGACGTTCGCGGATGTTTCTTGACTGCGGGAGTCTTGAGTAGGGTCGAATTCGTTGGCAACACCGACAACAGTATTTCGTCGAGATGATGGATAATCAAACGAGCGGCTAGGCGTTACAGCGACCGAGTAGCTGCGTCCGTTACGATCGGTCACTATGCGCCGGGGAGGGATGGTTTGAAAGGATAGAGGTGAGGCGAAGAAAGCCAGGTCGACGGATGTATGAGAATCCGGAGTAGCGTTGAGGTCAGTGGCCGATCAAGCTCACAGTGAGGTAACGTAAGGGTGGATAAAATGGTTTCTTAGGGCAGGGCAGGGCAATCGTATCCACAAAGCCCGTGCTTGTCAGTTTATCGGGGGCAATGCGTGGAGGCCTTGCTGCTGGTGGAAATGCTGCAGGCGTGGCGTAATCCGTTAGAACAATATCAGTGATTAGTGGCTGCAGGTGAAGACGATGTTTTGAATGCGAGCGCAGTAATGAGTTGTTTCCCCAGGATCACAATCACAAACCATCACGGTAAAGGCGCAGTTTTAACGTCTTTCTCAAATCAAACGATTAGGCAGATTGAAGGGAGGGGTCGACTCGATCTGTGATCATCAGCTGCGACTCTTTCAACGTCACCGCCACAGCAGCCGCGTCAAACCCTCAATCTTGGCAACAACCATTCCCTTCCTCTCTTTCTCACCCGACGCTCCCGAGAAAACTGTGTGATGCATATCAAATACCATGCAGTAGTCTACAAAGGTCGCAGACACGCTTTACAAAATGCCTCGCCAGGTTCACACCTCTCTGGCAGATACAGCTGACTAACAAATTCTAGGATAGGTTTCCATGTCAACCTCTCGTCTTTACCTTCGCGTCTCCTCGTCGACATCCAGCCTTGTGGCATGTTTGATGTCTGCTCCGTCGATGTGGCTCCTGATCTGACCATACTTCTCAAAACCTGCCGTCTTAGCAAACTCGAAGTGATGTTCGACGCTGTTCCACGCCGTAAATAGAACGAATTCCTCTTTCCTCTCACCACTTGCCGACGGATCATAACCTATGTCTAACCTGAACCCTCCAACAACGTGATCAGCTCCCCCAATGAAGGAGTCAAGTTCGTGTCTGTTGGTGATGAATGTCGCTCGGAACGCATCCTCCTCCCCAGCTTTAACAAAATGTCGGCCAATGGCAATGAGTTTCTTGCTCAAAGGAAGAGCAGTCTTTGTTGGGTGGACATCGATATGAAACATCCATTCACCAACAAGCTGCCCTTTCAGCAGGTCTAGTATTTCTTGGTTGGCTTCGCCTGGGACGAACTCCCTCATATGGAACTCAATCGACGGCCATGCACCGAGTACGAACACCAGGCAGGGATCTTCTATGCAGTGGTAATAATGGAAGTTGAAACCGCTGGCCTTTTGGATCACATTCTTTGCCTTGGACAAGTTCGCAAGGAGTGTTGGCGATGGGACATCTGTGCCTGGTTGGATTCGAAGGAGTGCGAGTTCAATGACCGACATTGTACCCGGCAACACCGCAATTAGGTAAAAAGTATCACGTCTGAGCAATCTTTAAATTCAGTGTCAAGTTGTTGAGAATGGTATTAAGTATGAACAGCAACCATACGTGCATTGACACTTGGCTGATAGCCTCAAGCTTCGTCACTCTCCTGCCTGAGTCAGAGTCTGACAGCTCAATGACCAATAAGGAATACACGAAAGTATCCACATGCATACTGGGTCTTGTCTGCAAGGTCCAGGTGTAACAAAGCATTCAGAGATATCTCTGAGTACACCGGTGCTGGGGTCTGGAATGAGTGACCGACCATGTTCTGTCACCTCTTTCCCGAATTCACCAAAAGGCTGTATGATGGAACTGCCATAGACTTATTGGTCTTCGACCCAGTTGATTGAGAGTGTCTTTAACAGTTCAGGTCATGCCGAGAGACGTCTAGAGCAGATCTCGCTTTACGGGCTCCCAAAGAAATGAAAGAACGCCCAACAGGAGGGTCTCCTGAGCCCCCAAAGGGTATCACAGGCTTCGCTTTGATCGACGAGGCTCCCCATCATCCATCTTTGAATCGAAATCATCGATCGACTCTTGTGCGGCAGCTCGATGCGTGGTTTCGCTCGCTCTGGCGGTCGAATGGTCGAGAATGCGTTCGGTTGACTTGAGAGATGAAAAGTAGCGGGCGATTGCCCCGTGGTACATCTCAGCTTTAGAGGCAGAGAGACTTTCCAAACCTTGAGCAAAGGATGATGCGGTTGGCTCATCTTGGCGTTTGGAGCATTTTTCTTCCATATCCTGTGGAGGCATTGGAGTTTTGCAGAGTTGGGCCTTGGACGACAAGGTCATTGCGAAGGTACTGTTAGCAAAGGTTACGCCAGAGGTCAAAGTTCATGAGCATGGGCATTGAGCTTTATATGTCAGTGGTTTCTGGCATGATTGCACCGCTCAGTTTTGCAGCAGCACTTGAGTCCTCAATATTTGAGGGTGGACTCTGCAAGGACTCAAAGTCATATAAATGACCCCGAAATGCTGCACAGGACTCTCTCTTAGCTGAAGGAACCTCTTTCACTCACCTCGCCACATTATATAGAACATCCTATCAGTTCATACCGCCAGGTATCAACCGGCAAGCACGAACCGCGCAGGCGAATATCATATCATCTCGTTCAGTATGCTGATCGTCCTGCAAAGGAACTAAACGTCGCATCTGGTGGGGCTCAAACGCCTCTCTGCTTGCTGTAGAACCGCGGAAGAGATGCGGACAGTGCTTATGCATCAGTGGTGCACTCGCGAACCTATACTGTGGTTGTAGGGGTAATTTTCGTTAGTACGCTCGGAAAGTGGGTAGGTCATTTGACATATGACAAAGACAACAACCATAGAAATTCATGGAAGCACACTCAAGTTAGTGACACGGGCAGGACACGGAGCTTCAAATGACAAGATCTAATCGGATCACTTCCACGGGTACTAACGAAAATTACCCCTACAACCACAGTAGGACTCCGAGAGGACTCAAAAGGACTCCCTCCACCACGCACACTACGGGCTGCGGGGAGATATCCCTCCGTTGCCGTGTAGTCTTGTCACTACATTATTAAGGCTTGATTAGCCCACCTCTTTTCTTCGACCTTTCAACTCTACGAACATCATCAGATCACCTTCTACCGTTGGCGGGACAGCCACCCGCCAGGAAGCTCCTGAAAAGGACGCTTTAATATTGCCGTAGGGCCCGCTCTTCGAGCGCGGCGGGCCCTGCGTAAGAACATCACATCGGTCAACAAGGTAGTCGATTTGACTTTGATCCCTGGACTCATCAGATCGACTTCGGGAGCGTTGACGCTCCTGACCCTCAACCAACCTCAATGGATTAGTCGCCTCGTCTCCGTGGACCGGTACTGCCTCAACGTTCAGCGACCAAGTAGGGTCAGATACTTCAATTCGGCTTAATGCCTCTGCGGATGCGACTTCCACCTCACCCAACAGCACTCTGGCAGTGCTCCAAGAGCTCTTCCCTGAGATTACCGAGTATTTCGAACAATTTACTCAACCTCCAGCTCAATCGTACAACACTTCAAGTGATGAAGAGGCGGCCTCGCTGTACCGTCCCCCATTTGAGGTCATCGACGGAGGCAGTGGCTCAAACCTAAAGGCTACGTCCATTGCACCTGGTCTTATCAGACCTTTCTCCGGCCCTTCAACCGATGGCGAACAACCACACGACGCAGAAGAAGCCTCCGCCCGTGAGCTTTCCCGCATGGGGGGGCAAGCATCGACAATCGTGTGTGAATCGTCTGTTCGGTCGCCGCTTTCCGAGACCGTAGACACGTCTTCCAGCTCGTCTGCACCCATAACTGTCCGCAAGATCCCTCCCGAACAAGCAACAGGGAGATGGAGGTACATGTGCACTTGGGCTGGCTGCAGGTACATCTCGTACCTTCCCAAGGATGTCCGGAAGCACTTCCTCAAACATATTCCCCCAAAAGAGGAAGACCGTTTCAAGTGCATTCACCCAGGTTGTGGAAGACTTTTCACTCGCCCGGACAATCGCAACAGACACAGTAAGACATGCAAAAGAAGACCTTGAACGATCTCCTGAGATTGCAGCATGAGGTACACCGTGTCTGCATGATTGGAAGCGCGAATCTTGTACGGTACATCGCGGCTACTCCTTTTGCTCCTGCTGCAGATCTGTGATGGGTTTGCACACCGAATTTCCGTCTTGTATTCCACCTGTTGCTGCCTTATTGTACGATCTCATCTCCTCAACTCCTCACCATCCTTCCCGCTTGGTTGTCGTCCCCAAAAAAATAATGAAAACCGGACTCTGAAAATGCACCAAAAATTGAGCTAAAACGACAATGATTACTGGCGACAACCCAACCTTAAGCGGTGCGATACGCAAGTTGCGACCTGATATGGTATAGCTCTGTCTCGTTTTGGCGCGGTCGCTCCCAAGAATTGCACTCAGTCCTACCGCTCCAACAGCAGTAAGGAATGTTACTTGTGGCGTCAACTTCGATCAGACGCTGCTGTCGTTGCGGATAACCCATGGGATATCCCGGACCTAATTCGGCCATGAGGTCTGGGGACACGGAAATCGGCGTTATATCTGTTTCACATAGAGTTAAAAAACACAAACGCAACTCGACTTCCATTTTCTCTTTGTCGTTGTGAAACAATAACTTTCGCATACAATCGCATAGAATATGCTTGTTGCACATCTCCTGCCCGCGATCCACAAAAGTTCCCCTCAAATGCGATAGGCCTCGCCCGCTATTGTCAAATACATGAACATTTTCAGAGTCGGCGTCCGATCTGATGTCCCGGGCTATCGCATGAAACGATCTTGCAGGGCAACGAGCATTCAAGTTACTTCTTAAATTTGTACTTCTAGCCTTTCAGACATTGTGTGGTGTAACAATTACACGATGATTAAGTGTATGTACAATACCATTACATTATCTTTATCTATATCTTCGTGGGCTGACTACACTATAATCCCTCCAACAAACATCTACTTTCGCGGAACGATTGTCGTGTTTCGCACGGAGCTAGGAGTCATCTCGTAGTACCACAAGGCCTTTGCCGCCTTAGCACAAGTAGTGTTGGGGGTAGTGGCGTTGACTGGGATGGAGTTGCCTCCTTGAGGGCGGCCAGCAACCTAATTTCGTCTCGTTAGCATTCCAAATTACACGTCGTCGGCGCAGATTCAGGGACAGCAAACTCACATGTTGATAGTACCAGACCTCACTGACGACGGTGCCACCGTTGTCGGTGCTGTTCTTGCCGGCAGCGGTGGTGTTGTACTTGGGGCCGCTGCAGCCAATGTAGGGGACGGCGCCATACTTTGAGGCCAATTGGTTCTGAATGTCGGAGAGGGTGTATTGGGTGGTGTTGGAAGGTCTGATGTTGACCTCGTTCAGCCACTCCCAGGTCGGGAGGCGGCGGTAGTATTTGATTGCGGTCTCGTAAAACTCAATAACCTCCTGGTGCTGGACGTAGTTGGGTCCGTAGCAAGGGACGTCGAAGGTCGAGTAGCAGGTGGCGTGCTTGGAGAACTCGTGGGCCCAGAAAGCCTCGTTAGAACCACCCTGGTTGATCCAGTAGGTGTTCATGTAGTTGAGCAGATCGTAGCGGCTGAAGTTGGTGATGAAGGTGTCGACGCCGGGACCCTTGTACGGCGGGACGACGGTGCCATTGGCGAGGCCAGTGGTGGTGTTTGGTGATGGGGCTGGGTCGAATTGGCGGTTCAAATCGCAGTATTGGGTGTACGAGCCGTTGCAGAAGTCGGGCCACAGTCCGTGGAGAGTCCAGGTTCTGGGTGGGAGGAGCTGGCCTTGCGACTCTAGGCCGGTGTAGGTTTGCCAGAACTGCGTGGAGAGAACCAGGCCGCCGAATGTCTCGGTGCAGCAGGTATCAGCCGTTTTGGCGTTGGCACCTGAAGAGCATGACAAGATTTCAGGTTCTGAGAATGTGGTGTTAGTGAAAGACGATTGAGCACGGCTAGGTAGTATTACCTAGGACACAGGTGTGGTTGACGTTGCTCTCGCCGTAGAGCGAAGCTTGCGTCGAGCTCAGAAGAGCAGCAGCGAGCGCTGCGTATTTGATCGAGGCCATTGTTGGTGCGGATGTGATATGAGAGGATAGAGCAAATACAAAAGAGTCGTCCAGGAACGGAAGAAATGGCGGATACTTACTTTTCTTTATAACTTACCTGGGAGCTTCTGTAGCTACCGTCATGTTCGCTTGTGCATGATGCTTTTTCAGAGCTTCCTCGCTTTTCGAGAAATGGATCTTCGCCTCCAGGATCGGTGGAGAGTGCTGAGTGGTGAACGAGTCAGATGCCATGATTGAAGCACCTGCCCGGTAAGCGAAAGATCCAAGAGTCTGGGCATATGGAGACGAAGGTATAGCTGGAATGTGGTGAGCATGGTTAGGGTGGTATGAGGTATGAAGCTTTTTACGAGATGGCGATGTACCTGCACTAGAGTGGTTGCTCGTGCTAGAGTGATTGGCGGGCGATATGCGTAAGGACGAATAATGACTAGAGGATCTTGGAGCAGTCTCACTACCTTCTCAATTGATCGAGGCAGCCTTCATCGTCGACATCATTAGGGTGGGACAAAAAACAAATAATGCCGGGAAGCGGCCTCGGCGGATCTGGCCGAGACGGCAAAACGTCCTCGAAAGCCTGTGAAGCCTTCACAATTGCTCGGATCGAGCTTGAAAACAAAGCTAGTCAACCCACTAGTATCACCGCCGGATCCCAGTCATTCCAGGGCAGAGGCTGAGAGCGCATTTGCTTCTTTTTCTTCTAGAGGGCGAGGGGATGCAACCTCATAAGTCTCCAATGTAAAGTCGCAAACGAAAGGATGTATGCGCTGGACACACCTGCCGGCTAGCAATGATTGAACAGCCATAAGATACAAGTCAGGAATATATGGCACAATTTCCCATAACACAAAAACGTCACCCAATTACAAAAACCAACTTAGGCATCAGGCCGATAATCAGTCTGGCCCAACATCTCCTGCCCTTGAGACAAATTAGGTGCAGTTGCTGGCGCAGTAGGTTGGGGGGCCGGGCGACTGCTGGCAGCATTGAGCCTTTCGTCCAACGCCTTAAGAGCCAGCGCCCTTCGTCGTTCCGCCTCTTCCCGTTTGCTTAGCCCTCTCGTTCCTCGGGCTTGTTTGTTATAACTTGGCAGACCTCCCTCACCTCGAGCAGCGGCTTGCTCATTGCTCGTTGCAACATCTTCGTCCGAGAAAGGTGTGCAGATCTTGAGGTTGCACAATAAGAGGAATACTTGGTTGCAAAAGGCCGCGATAGGTGGCTGCATGACGTCCGGAAAGAATGTCGCAAACGAAAAGGTCTCGCTTGCATCACCCTTCAGGCCTTGACAATCTGTACTTGTGCCAGACAGATCCGGCTGACGCTTGAAGAAGCGGAGGTAAGTCCATGTCGTGATCAACCCGTACCAGGCGAGGATGAGTGCTGTGTCGGTTCCGAGGAGCAGGCCGGAGAGGGTGTTCACTGCGAGAAAGACGGCTGGGAAATGCTTGACTCGGATTTTGATCATTCCCTTGTATATGCTGACGGTATGTTCGGGCACCAATTGTTTCAAGGCGACGAGGAATGCCGCCTGCAGGGTGATGCCTCCATTGATGGGTGTGGAAGCTCTTGCAGGATTGCCGGTCACGGCAGCCCACAAAATGTATGTAGGAATAGCCAACAGGTTGGGTATTATGGCAGCAATGAGAACAACATAGATCAAGCCTCGAGATCCCCAGGCTCTTTCAAGATATTTCCCGCCAAAATAGACGGCGGCTCCCTGAAATAGAAGTGTAAAGATATTTTGCTCGACGAAGGCGGAGCTAAGCAATGTCCAAGGGTACCAAATGCATTGAGATGGTATGAGGGCTAGGTATGGGACACTCGGTCGAGGAGGAGGGTTTGTTGGCGGAGTGATTTCTCCGAGGCTTTCCTGCAGTATCCTCCATCGCGCGACGTTGTAGAGAAAGGTCAAGGCGATTATGATGGCAAGGAGGGCTCGGGTGACTGGCGGGATATTGATTCTGAAAGCCATGGCGCAAAGGTTGGCGTTTCAAGCATATCCTAATGCGCTTGTCGTATTGTTGAATGCACGGTAAACATGAGCGCTGGAAGAAATGACGATGATCTCAACGTCGGTCGGAGAAAGACGATGGTGCTCTCCTGCGCTGGCACGCAGGATGAATTGGGCTGCAGCGAAATACGGAGAATAACAGGATTGAGGCTGGTGAAAGCCGAAGTCTAGCCTTTTTAGACCAGGAACATCTGCCTGCGCCACGAGCGCAAGCAGTGATCAGATCATATTCCGGGACGGTGGATCGGAAAGCATCGCTTTTGGGGCGTCGGCGTCTGGATCAAAGAGATGGTCCAGCTGACCATGTTGTTACACACGAAGTGCTCTTGCCAGGCTTTTGCAACAACATCGATGAAGATATTAGTTCATGATACAGTCCTTGGCTCACAAGATGAGGCTACAAGGGGCGTGAAGTGCCCAAGGCTGCACCGTTGATAGAGGCCGCTAGGCTTTTAAGGCTCACGGGTGACAGGCCACGGTTAGCGTAAATGCGTCAAAGGCCTAAACGATGAAGAAGATCCCCCCGAACTTGAAAAAGCACCTCTTTTTTCTGATTAAGTTATTAGCCTTGGCTGTTTGGCGGGCTACTCCACTAACTTACTCGCCAGGTGACTTGCGTGTTTGACCCACGACACCTTTCTCTTCTCAACTCACAGTTAATGAATGTCACCATCTCCATTGATTCATGATTTGTTTCCATATTCCACATTCTCCATCTTGAGATCGCAATATCCCAAAGTATCAATCTTGACGCTATCGACTACGCGACGTCGTCGATCCTGATCCCTCACCCAATTGGAATTGTCGACCAGATATTCTTGGTATCGATTGTATCTCGATCGCGAACCACGGTACAGCTTTTAGGAGTTCAGCTTCAGGACTACGTGCGCCATCGACCTACAAATCCAAACTCCCTAAATCCGACTGCCGCAGCCCTTACCAGTCTGATTGTCATACTTACTTCTTGCATCTCACTTGTCGCCGCCGGTGGCGCTTCTCTTGTGGCTCTTTTGATTTCTCGATCCTGACACCACCAAACCCCTGCTGGAACCCGTTTCTTCGAGCGGAATGTCGGCATGGAGGCCGACAATGCGTCAACCTTTAACGCGAAACCTCCACCACTAAATTCCGATCAACTCAACTATCTCATTTGGAGGTGCGCTTCTTCTGCATCCTTCTTGTTGCAACGTTACTGATCAGATTTTACAGATACCTCCAAGAATCGGGTAGGCTACCGCCCGCAAGATCCACAATTTTCTCCATCCTAACACGTTCCATCTAGGCTATGCCGAAGCAGCTGTCAAACTCCAACGCGACTGGAAAGTCGATGCTGAGAACGTGCCTTTCGCGAAGAACATCAAAGGACATGCGCTTGTTGGCCTTGTTCAAAAGGGACTGCGGTATCACCACCTGTCGCTAACCATTGATGAGGTATGTACTACTAAATCTTGCGGTGGCCATGTACTGGCGCTAATCCCTTTTCAGAATGGACGACCTTCCAGACAACTCGACCCGTCAATGTTCTTCTTTGGTCCCGAAAGTAATGAGCCGCCGCCAGAACTCGTAGAAGAACCTATTCCGTCAGCCCCATCACCGGCTGATTCAAGCACTACCACACGAAGAGTCGCCCGCGATAGTGTTCCGAATGGCCTGCCAGAACCTTCTCTTCAGCCAGCCCCCAAGCGTAGTCGCAAGACAGCAGCTGGCTCGGATCGCAATGGAGCAGCTTCGCGCAAACCCTCGGGCTCAGTCAACCAATTCGGCGTCGATCTCGACATGTCGAATGGTCATCCGGCTTCCGTCACCGACGCGAGATCACCTTCCGGGACCGAAGGAGGAGTCGAGGACAATGGGCCTTTACTCAATGGAGCTCGAAATGACGACCGCATGGACCTCAATGAAGAATCACCAACTGCAGACCAACAACATCACGAGGCAATAGTGAAAGCTATACCACCTCCTATATACACCCTCACCAATGGATCGAGTATAGGGATCCAAGTCATACCTGACAAGGTCGCAAACCTGGCGCCATCAACCACCTTCTTACGCGTTGATAATGCTGCACCTTCTGAAGAAACGCCCTTGCTTACGCGAGTATGCTGGCGTCCTGCCGATGGCAAGATTGTGACAGCGATGGGCGATAACTACTGCAAAATCTGGAACATGGACGGCCAGCAATCCAGTCCTGAACAGCCACTTCGTTCCCAAGAACTTGTGGAGGCGACCGAATCGATGCTTGTCAGTGCGGTGGCCTGGGAACCCAATGGAGAGATGCTAGCTGTTGCTACCTACAGCAATCAAGCCGGCCAAATACACCTGTTTGATGGCCAAGAACTCACACTAATGGAAACTCTGCCAGCTTCGCAAAAGGCAATCACATCATTGAAGTGGCAGAGCCAGGGCCTACGTCTATTGGGTATTGCCCCCTACGACTCAGACGCATCGGGTTCCAATCAGGTTGCGGGCTCATCCGTTCTCATGTGGGATCTATCGCGATCACCAAACTTTACCGGACCGTTGTCGGTATCGGTTCCTGAAGTTCTAGTGGACATGGACTGTGCCTTCTTGAACGGCAATGGCATTGTTTGTGCAGCAGGCCAGCGCGCTGTATACCACTGTCAAGCCTTCTTCGACCTGGTCCTGCAGCAGAAATGGACTTCGCATGCGAATGAAAATGACCAGTGGACATTTGTAAGATGTGCCTGGCACGATTCGACGGACGCCATTCTGGTGGCCGCATCAGCCGACTCTGGATCCCTGTGGGTGCCGGCTCAGAACCTCGTCAAAAGAGGTGCACATGATGCCGCGATCACGGGCCTCGAAATACGCCCCCGTCTGCTGGGCTCCTACGACTCGTCTCTGAAACAAGAATTTGCTACCTCATCAATGGATGGCACCGTCAAGATATGGAGATTCGATTCGGATGCAAACTCAATCGTTTCGGTTTGCAAGCTCATTATCGGGCACGCCTCGCCCGTCATGACTCTCTCATATTCCCCCGATGGCTTCTGCTTGGCTGGAGCCAGCTATGACACTATCCGCATCTGGTACGCAGAACATACTTATTCGCACATGGCAACGTGGAAAGGCGAGCCAGCTGCTTGGTCGGGCTCACGACTCAGGGACGATGATATGATGAGCATTGGAGGAGCTTCGAGTGTTAATGGCGACAATCTCCAGACCAGCGCAGATCATTCATTGACATGGGATGCTGATAGCAGGAATCTTGCCTTTGGGCTTGGATTCCAGGTAAGCCTTATCTCCACATTGTGTTCGCTCTTTACTAACACAGGCAGATCGCTGTAATCGACTTCCAACGTTGAAGCACGCATACTTCTCCGACAAGTGTATGATTAACCCCGGGTATTCAAGCTTGGCCGCCTCTCTGGATATAGCCATGCGAGTGAGGTCGCCGCAGATCAAGATTATGCCTGCAATGAGCAAAGCGATGACGAATTCTGGACCGATGCATTGGCATAGAATTATGGTTGAGATGTCCAAAAAAGAACTGTATGATACCCGCTTTGACTGGAGTGAGACCAATTAATCATGTTCCAGTGGCACTTTCAAAGTCACCCCATTCCTCGTGAGTGTTTGTTGCAGGGTCCTTCAGTTCTCTCCAGTGGGAAGCCTTCGCGTCCTCCGACAGTTTCAGCTCCTCTTCCACGTCTCGAAAGCCACGAAGCCAAGCGTTTACACCGTCGTGCAAAGCCTTGGCATCAGATGTGCCATCATGAGTCTGACTGACTGGTGCTTGTATGTGCTCATCCACATAATACCGACCACGAAACCTGCCTCTGCCTCTGGTCACCACTCGTTTTATGGACCGATCTGGCGTTGGAGTACCATTAATCCACCCCTCGAGACCTGCGACTGCACTTGACATCGCATCGACTGCAACGTGCTTCTTTGCCGACTCTGTATGAGCTTGCTGCAGCTCCTCATCCAGCATGCGATTTTCCTGCTTCAGCAGTACCATCTCTTGCGCGAATTCCTTCAATCGCCTCTCCTGCTGAATGCAGCGTTGCGCAACTGCTTCCAACTTTTCGACCGCCAGCTGATGGAGATGTTTTTGCTCTTGCTGCCTCATGCGCATCGATTCGACGGTAGAGGCTAGACTTGCGCGGACAGCGCCGAGGTCGTCTTCGGAGGCGGGCGCAGGCTCTGTCGGTGCTGTCGCGCTTGCGAGAGGGGCGCTATGAAGGTCGCTGTCGCTGGAAGAATCATCGTCGAGGGCGGCCTCGATTTGTTCTATAGCGTGTTCGAGTTTGCGACTCTTCTCTCCTCGTATCGCGCCGTCCTGTTCGCAGGCCCAGATCTCGGATACCAGGCCATTGAGGCGATCTGCGATCCCAACTTGAGGCGACGTGTCACCATTAGTGTGGAAGGAGTTCGGTTCTTTCTCAGCAGGAGCGGGAGTGCCAGTTCTGAGACTAATGGCCGAATCTGCAAAGAGCGAGTCATTGGTCCAAGCCGAACTTGGGCGCGTTGGAGTGCCTGCTCTAGACCGGGGTTCGTGGGTGGCCGACGTCATGGTCCGGGGATGTTTGTATATGTGATTCAGATATTAGATCATCTCCGAAACCGTTCGTACTGGTGCGACTGGAACAGTGTGTGCGAAACGGTTGTTGGCGATTTTGTAAATTATCTTATATGATTGATTGAATGCGGCCTGGATCACACTGAGGGCGGAATGCGGCCTGCGAGGTGGCTGGGGACAGTTGTGGCTGTTGATGTCAGTCACGTGTTAACCCGTTACAGAGGACCGCGGTCACTACTTTCTCCAAGATGCTTTCCAAATATTGGAGTCGCAGTGACTCAAAATAGGATACGACACTCACCACTACCATTACTGAATGGAAATGCAAAGTGCGCCGTTGTCAACATGATTTGAGCATCTTGGACTTCTCATCGCCAACCCCGACCATCTTGTCATGGTAAGTTGTTCCATCACAGCGTCCTCCCCCTGCTTAACACCTTATAGGCGCAGATACAACCTTCGTTGGAGGAGGTTACCTCCATTCTATTCAAAGCAAACTCCTCGTCCTCGAACTTCCCTCCAAATTTGGTGCCCCTGTGCGCCCAAATACCTGCCGACCTCTTCACGCCAACACAAGCGTATTTGAAAGTGTCCGAGGGGTCAAAATTGTCCTTCCTGTATGAGAGTGCCGCCACGACTGGGACCATAGGAAGGTACAGTTTCGTGGGCGCAAACCCGTTGAAAGTTCTCAAGACTGGCCCTGGCCACGGACCGGAAGAAGATCCTCTACCCGGACTCGAAAAAGAACTGTCACAATATCGAGTAGCGAGTGTGCCCTCACTCAGGTTACCACCTTTGACAGGAGGAGTAATAGGGTATATCGGCTATGACTGCGTACGATACTTTGAGCCCAAGACGGCTCGTCCTATGAAGGATGTTCTCAAAGTGCCGGAGAGCTTTTTCATGCTGTACGACACAATTGTGGCGTTCGACCACTTCTTCAACGTCTGCAAGGTCATCACATACCTTCGAGTACCGTCCTCCGATTCACAATCAGAACTATCGGCTGCGTACGAGAAAGCGAGCGACATTCTGCAGAAGACTGTCTCGAGACTACAAGCCGAACACATTCCACTACCGCCTCAGCCCCCGATAGCCCAGGATCAACCTTCGAAGTCGAATGCCGGACAGGAAGGCTACGAGGCATTTGTTACCCAGCTGAAGAAGCACATAAACCGAGGAAATATCATTCAGACAGTTCCATCGCATCGAATAGCTCGGCCGACGACACTGCATCCATTCAATATCTACCGTCATCTGCGGACGGTGAACCCTTCTCCATATCTTTTCTACATTGACTGCGAGGATTTCAGTATTGTAGGCGCCTCACCGGAATTACTGGTCAAGGAAGAGGCAGGCCGCATTATCACTCACCCCATTGCGGGCACGGTCAAGAGAGGCCAAGATCCAGAGGAGGATGAAGAGCTGGCCGACGAATTGCGCAACAGCCTCAAGGACAGAGCGGAGCATGTCATGCTTGTGGATCTGGCAAGGAACGATGTCAACCGTGTCTGCGATCCGACGACCACACGAGTGGACAGACTGATGACCGTGGAGAGGTTCAGTCACGTACAACATCTTGTCAGTCAGGTATCGGGTGTTTTGAGGCCTGGCGAGAACAGATTTACAGCATTTCGAAGCATTTTCCCTGCGGGGACTGTTTCAGGCGCACCAAAAGTGAAAGCCATGGAACTAATCGCTGAATTAGAAGGCGAAAAGAGAGGCGTCTACGCGGGCGCTGTTGGGTATTTTGGGTTTTCACGGGTATCTATTGACGGCTCGAAAGTCGAGGACGAAGGTGCTATGGATACCTGTATCGCGTTGCGAACGATGGTCGTCAAGGACGGCATCGCTTATCTGCAGTCCGGTGGCGGTATTGTGTTTGACAGTGTGGAAGAGGATGAGTGGATTGAGACTATGAATAAGTCTCGGGCGAACATCCGAACCATCGAGGAAGCAGAGAAGAAGTATTTGGCGTTAGAGAAGGCTGGCAACGACCACTCCAACGGAGTTAGATAGTATCCAATGGCACCATCTGACCGCTGTTGCCCTTCAGGGTCAACTAGATATTGTTCCTTGTTGTTATTTCGAAGTGCTTCGCACACAACGATATGAGGTTGGCCATTAACAACGGGAAGGTCATCACCTCTATCCGTGTATCCCTACTGGATTCCTGTCAAGGCACCCGCTATCGTGAACCTGCTGGGCTTTGAGATTGTCTCGTAGTCGTACTCCCTGTTCAACGTGCCACTTTTCTTGGAAGTGGCTCGACGGGTAAAGTTCAAAAGACAGAGTAAATTGCTTGTGAAGGGGGAAAATGGAGTCTTTGGAACAAGTCTTGCACTAATTCCCATTTTAGACTAGCCCTGTGTCATTCTTGGCAGAAATCCGCACATCGAAAATTCGCTCTCCTTTGGGGTCCCAACTGCGACCACAACGAAACTCATCTTTCATCCTTTCGACTATTTCAACTGCTGGTATCTGTCAGGACTCGATTTCGCCAGTCTTGACAGCCTTCGAACAGCACACTCCGTCAAGATGAAGTTGAACATTTCCTACCCGGCCAATGGGTCGCAGAAGCTGGTCGAAGTCGAAGATGAGCGCAAGCTGCGTGTCTTCATGGACAAGCGCATGGGCAACGAAGTGTCAGCCGAGAGTCTGGGTGATGAATGGAAGGGCTACGTATGGATATCCCTGTTGATCATAATGAAGAGATTGTGTGTTCAAAATACTGACATTCTTTTTACCAGATTGTCCGCATCACCGGCGGCAATGACAAGCAAGGCTTTCCTATGAAGCAGGGCGTCGTACGTACCCCAATCACTCTGCTCTCTGAAAGCGCCAGCACATGAAACAAAATGCTGAGACTTGTCTAGATGCTCCCCACCCGTGTCAAGCTCCTCCTCGCCGACGGCCACTCCTGCTACCGACCTCGACGAACTGGTGAACGCAAGCGCAAGTCCGTCCGTGGATGTATTGTTGCTCAAGATCTGTCCGTGTTGGCTCTGTCCATCGTCAAGCAAGGCGAGGGCGATATCCCAGGTCTCACCGACGTCGTCAACCCCAAGCGCCTTGGTCCCAAGCGTGCTACCAAGATCCGAAGATTTTTCGGCCTGACCAAGCAAGATGATGTCCGGTACGTTCTACATATGCAGTTGACGGTTTTGTATGTGAGAAGGTGTGGCTAATTGGTATCTACAGCAAATTCGTCATTCGACGTGAAGTCGTCCCCAAGAAGGAAGGCGCCAAACCATACACCAAGGCTCCCAAGATCCAGAGACTGGTTACTCCTCAACGCATGCAACACAAGAGACACCGACTCGCTCTCAAGAGAAGACGCGCTGAGGCCTCCAAGGATGCTGCCAACGAGTATGCTCAGCTTTTGTCTAAGCGTGTGCACGAGGAGCGTGAGAAGAGATCCGAGTTGAGAAAGAGACGTGCTTCTTCTATGAGAAAGTAGATGGATGGCGATGTGTTACTTGAAGGAGAAAGCCATTGTTATTCAGAGCGAAATCCAACAACGAATTAGCATCAATTCAAGGTCACGAGACATGGCACACAAGCTGCTATGAGAGAACGGAGAATGGAGGCTCGGGCTTCTGAGGCCACCTGCCCGCTCACCGCTCTGTGACTGGAGGAGAGAGAAATCTTGTGTCGCTATGTGTGATCACTTGATCTATGAAGGCTTGAGGTCTACCCATCAGGCTCTCTCATGGACACAGGATAGAAAAGGACAAATCATACCAATTTTCACACATCGATCGGGCGTGTTGCATTCTTCTTGCCATTTGTTTTCTTCTTCCATTGCCCTTATTTTGCAATACCGCACGCGCCTCGTTCGAGAACAGTGATTTGGAAGCCAAGCCTTGAACCAACCCCACCCTGCGAATCGGCACCGTGCTCGACGTGAAGTGGTGTTTCGCTAAACCACCCTAACCGAAACTCTTTGTTCTTTCGACCGCGGGGCCCATTGGTATTCCGTCATAAATTTTTTCCGGGCTCCCTTCAACTTTTAATGACCAGCAACAACGACGTCTTCTCTTCTGCTCAGCACAATGTTTCTTCGGTGACCACATCTGCATTCGACTCCGCAGCCATGGCGACAAACTCGATCAAGCTGTTGACTGGCAACAGTCATCCGGAGCTGGCTAAAGCCGTCGCTAAAAGGTTCGTCAATCTCCGGGCTGCAGGAGCCCGTCCTTAAGGCGACGAAGTGTTTATTCTGACTGGTCGCATTATCTAGACTCGGGATTGAACTCACAAAGATTATGGTACTGCAGTACTCGAACCAAGAAACCAGTGTTACAATTGGTGAATCGGTCAGAGACGAAGATGGTACGGCCTCACTACTTATCATTGTCTTCCTCCCGAGACGAGCCTCTGCAATTGCGAAACCACTAACCTCTGTCGCTGGTATAGTATTCATCCTGCAATCAACGAGACCGAACGATATCAACGATGGCCTTATGGAACTCCTTATCATCTGCAACGCTTGCAAGACTGCGTCTGCACGAAGAGTCACGGCGATCCTACCCAATTTCCCGTATGCGCGACAAGATAAAAAGGACAAGTCGCGAGCCCCAATCACTGCAAAACTGATGGCAAACATGCTGCAAACGGCTGGATGTAACCATGTTATCACAATGGACCTGCATGCCTCCCAGATCCAAGGATTCTTCAACGTCCCGGTGGACAATCTATATGCTGAACCCAACTCGGTCAAATGGGTTCGAGAAAACCTGATGCATGCAACGGAAGCCAATACAGAAATCAACGGAGCGAAGCAAGATTGTGTGATTGTCAGTCCCGATGCTGGTGGTGCCAAAAGAGCCACGTCCATCGCAGACAAGCTGGATTTGCCATTCGCCCTCATCCACAAGGAGCGGTCGCGGCCTAACGAAGTCAGTCGAATGACTCTTGTTGGCACAGTCGAGGGCAAGGTGGCCATCCTCGTCGACGATATGGCAGACACTTGTGGAACGTTGGCCAAGGCTGCCGATACCCTCATCAAGCACGGTGCGAAAGACGTTGTTGCTCTTGTCACCCACGGAATCCTGTCAGGCAAAGCCGTGGAAATCCTCAAAGGCTCTGCGCTTTCGCGGCTAGTGATAACCAACACTGTTCCTGTGCCTGAGGAGAAGGTTGAGGCATTGAAGGTTGAAGAAGGCCAGAAAGGCTGCAGATTGGAGTTCATCGATGTTGCTCCCGTTTTGGCAGAAGCCATCCGAAGGACACACAATGGCGAGAGCGTCAGCTATCTCTTCAGCCACCCTGTGTCATAATCCTTGGATGCCTTACTTTCTCCGTTTCGAACAACAATGCATATATGTTGTTCATCAGTTGCGACACGCGGGACACGGTGTCAGTGGATGACGTCCTCCGGTCCCATGGTACTCCGGCGTTTGGTTCACGAAGACATCCCATTGAAGAGCGGGCGGATGCTGGAGGTGTTAACGACTAAATAGATGGATGACGAGAGCACTGGAGTGCATTTGCACTTGCTGCCATGGTCACGTCCCAGGTGACGAAGAGCGGTCCACTGCGCAGTGTTTTTTCGAATCAGGCATGCAAGTCTACCAAAGGTTGGGACGAACCTGGTAGTAGGGGAAGTTGTTCATTGAAAGTCTCCCAAGAGGGTTCACCTGTCATGAGAAGATGTATAGAACTAGAATTTCCCGGCGCGACCGCCATTGCGGAAGGAAGTGCAAGCCGAATTTTTAAGGTAAGCACGGGTTTCAAATCACTAGAAAGCACAGTGTGCATTTCGTTTACAATATATCCCAGAAAATATACCCGCGTCGATTACCGATGATCAAAACCTTCTCGTCCATCCTTAACCTATCTTTTGCTTCCACTTATGCAAGATCTCTTGGAGGCTTCGATAGCGGTCCAGACCAGTTCCTGGCCATTTCGGTCGTATATCTTGCCGATCTCCTGACCTCCACCTTTATCTGCGTTTCTCCTGCCAAAATGTTCCTTAACGAGCAGGCAGGCTCGCCTTGATCGCAAACAATCGACGGTGTATAAACTGTCGTAGAACAAGACTGCAACATCACGAGTGCTCTTACAGTATGCGTACTCAAAACAATACCGGATTGAATCTCCTTATGGCTAAGATGAGGTTACGCCAGCCAATCAAGGAGGACGGAAACAGCGCAAACCAATTCCGTCGAGATCCAATGGCGACGCTAGACACCAAACGCAAATTCGACCTTCACAAGTTTTTTGTACCGGTCTTTCATAACAATCCACCACTCTTGGCCTATCATGCCGCTTCTACCGTCGCCGACGTCCAGGAACATGAATCCGGCCGTGTCTTTTCATTTTGATTTTAGTCTCGAGGTAGGTTTGGATGGGCGGGGAAAATGGCCGCTGCCTCAAGCCCTGACCGCAGAGTCTTTGACTATAAGACGATCCATTGTCCTTCTTGGGACGTCAAAGACCCTGGCCCACAGGTCGCAACTTCTTACGCTCCGGTATTCTGGTCCGTAGGGAGTTGAACAGGAGTCAGCTTCCCTTTATGAGCATCCCAGGGCATTTGCAAGTCACGCACAATTGTTCCGAGGTTGGCCACCGGTCGAGGACCGGCCCTCATATTGCGGGCCAAGGCAAATTCCACTGTACGAATGAGAGGATTTGGAGATTCGTTTCCGTAGTGGATGACGCTCGTGGCCGGTTTAAGTGCAGTCCACACCTACTCTTGTCAGCCATGTTATTGCGCTCGGCGACGATATCTTCTTGGACTTAGCTTTCTGCCTTTGCCTTGATCTCAATTTTCAACTCACCACGTACACCACCGGAAAATACAAACGCGAACGCTTTCGCCTCCCATCAGATCATTGACCCCACCGCAGGCCAAAGCAGCCGACGCCTTGCGCCATCGGATCTTTTGCCATTGGTCTCAACCTCGACATCAAGCCACAGTTCGGTCACGTCCATCTCTACCTGACGGATCTGACTTCCTGTTTCCGATCAAATCAGGACTTCTCAGGCACAAACACCGTCACGTGTGCCTGAACAATAGTTTTTTCTCCCTTGCTCTTGCCTTGAACGTCCTTCGCCCACGGCAGGCAACATGAGATTGCGAGCGAGGACGACACGAAGCAGATGGCAACAGCAGGACTTCGGGCAACACCACTGCACGAGCGCCTGAGTCCTTTCCGTGTGACGTCCGCCGGACAGGTATGTACTCGAGCATATATCAACACCACCTTGACAATGTTGTGACTGACCGGATAGGTGGCCCTTGTACTCACCGATGTCGCAAAAGCCTCAGAGACCTCTGGCACCAGCGACTCCTCTAGGCTCCACTGCTATCCCTGGCCCCAGTATCTTTCACTCGCCGGCGAAGCAGCGCAGGAACATCACCACAGCCTGTAGAGCCTGTCGCAAGCGTCGTACCAAGGTACGTATCGCTCAGCGACACTTCCATTCCTGCCCAGTCCAGAAACAAAAGGCGCAGTCTGACATGGAGCCTCATTTGCAGGAGATCTGTCGAAATGCTGCTTTGTTGGTGTCAAGCTTCCTGTCAGACTGCGTCACGAGAGCCCAAGACCGGGTCAAACCATCCTCCCATCAGTACCGATCCTGCTACTGAGTCGCGCTCACCTGTCCTGGTGCCAAATAGTGCGATGATAACACACCATGTGCGGCATGCGTCGCAAAGCGCACCGAGTGTATCCGCGAGGTAGCTGAAGATGGCCGACGCAGGATGGCATGGAAGAGAAAGGTCGAAGAGCTTGAGTCAGACCAGAGGTTGTTGCCTGACTTAATTGAAGCCATTCGTAGTGGCGACAACAACCAAGTGGAAAGTCTCATAAACCTCATCCGAAGCAGCACGTCTCACGAAGAGCTAGTTAGCCACCTTGCCGCCAATTTTCCCGGGACCGTCACCAGCGCTGAGGAGGACGAGGCTCGTAGCAAGACTTCCACCCGTCAACAGTCGCCCTCATCGCAGCCGGGTCGTTCTTCGAGAGGCTTTCAGTCATCGAGCGTTCCGATATATACGGTGCCGGCGAAACCGTGGACAACGGTAACTAATGATGATGTGCTAGTCTCGCATTTGCTCTCGCTGTGGTTTACATGGCGCCATTGGTGGTACCCCTTTGTCGACCGTGATGCCTTCATCTCAGCCATGCAAACTGGGAAAGAGGATGATGATATGTGTACACCAGCATTGGTCAACATGATCCTGGCAGATGCATGCGTCAGTGACCCCTCGTTCCACAGCACGTGATGGCCTTGTTGACTCGCTCTCAGTTTGATTACGACTACCTGGATGAGGATAACATCAATCCATCTACGGAGAAAACCCTGCAAGATCTGTTCTATGAAGAAGCAAAACGCCATGCAGAATCTGCGAAAACGAAGATTTCATTGCCGTGGATACAGTTCCTGGCGATCCAGTGGCAGTAGTAAGTCGCAGCTCCTCTACACGAGGTCCATCTATCTTAACATTGTCATAGCCTGCAGACTTGTGGCATAGAAAGAATGGCAACCACAATCATGCATGAGATGCTTTACGTTCTCCGACAGTACGACAAACCTAGCCGCGCACACAGGCCGAAGACGAGAGGTGGGCGAGAACGAGTCTCCGGTGCGCAACGGATCCTAGGATATACTAGTTGGGCCGCCTTTGTATCAACGACAGCAGCCACATTCGCCATGCGCAATCACCCACTCATGGAACCTCCCGAGAAAGACAAGCCTGTTGTATGCAAGGGCGAGTTTGGTGAAGCATGGTTGCCTTATCCTCGCGACCACCCCCCAGTCTCCGCGCACCCCGACTGCCACCTTCACCACTTGAGCACTTTGTTCGAGATCTGTTATAACATCAGTCAATGTCTTTTCGTCGAAGATGGGCCTAAGCTAAGTTCGGCCACTCGAGATGCACTGGAGGAGCTTCACCGTGATCTGACAGCATGGTACGGCGGACTTCCCGGTTGTCTCGAAGTTGCAGGGGTCAAGGCTCCCCACACTCTGAGTGTCCAGTGAGTATTTCCCGACATGCGACGCGCTTTTGCCATACTGACGGTTCCAGTGCGCAATACCATTGGGCGGTTTTGGTATTATCCGAGTTGAATTTCACGTTACAAACCGATGACGAGGACGACGCCACGGTCGAACTCCTAGTACCTGTCGTTCGGGCGCAACACATGACTTCAGCCCTTGCCATCGCCGATCTCGTGCATTTACAGTCCGTATATTGGGGTGTCGACCACATCCCGATCAGTTTTGTTGAACCCATCAATGCCGCTTTGGCAGTCATCATAGGTGACATGGAGGCTGCCGATCGCACGTCCTCTTTCGTCAAGCTCGCTGTTGCGCTTCACGGATTATCACGTCGCTCCGTCGCCGCTGAAAGTATGCTTCGCATGTTACGACTTACTCTACGACAACGTCGACTCATGTCCGCCAAGGATGTCGACCAATTATTCAAGGATGCCAGTGATCACTGGGAAGCTAGTGTCTTGTCTCCACAGGTCGGTGTCGCAACAGCAAGCGATGCTACACAATTCAACGAGGTTGGGACAGCCGAGGAAACCTACGACATGTTGGTCGAGAAATGGAATCAATTCCATTTGGGTGCGCCTTCTTCGTCGAGCTCTTCGTCAAGCTAAAATTAGTATCAACCCAAACGCTCGGAGAGAGGAGCCGAAAACAGCATATCTCCATCGCAGCGACAACATCCATCCACGCCTGTGATATGAAATCGAATGGACGGGTGTCCTGATACAACGCTCTCATGGCAAGCCTCCAACCTACTCTCCCATTCGGGGCCAGAAATGTTCCTAGTCAGAAGGCCAAGCTATCAAACATATGCCTATTACACCAGTTTTCGACAACTGTTTATCCAGACAAGTTTTTGATGAGGGTGGTTTTATTCGAGCGACACGATACAATGATACCCCATGACAGTCTCATGAGCAAGTCACGATATAGTTGATATGGGAAGAGGAGGAAAAGCAAGGATAGAAAGTCGAGCATGTTTGTTATCATGATGCATAGCGGGTTGCGCATTCACAGTCGCAAGTCAGGGGTAGTTGTAATTGATCAACGAAGCAACAAGAGGCCGAAAAAAAGCATTCAAATCATTTTATCTCCAATCGCGCCTGCTCTTCCCTCAGTGAGTTTGTCATGGTATATTAAGTTAGCTTAAAACCAACATGTCCACACAGTTCATACTGGAACAATGCAAAAATATGTCAGACCTCTTGCTGACTGCTTGGCGATGAAATCTATATTCTTATGTCTAGGCGTGCGCAATTATGCTCTGATCAGGATACCTCTTTGGTAACTGATCTTGCGACATTCAATTACTCTGGAAGGGTCCAAAGAGTGAAAATCTAATAACTCTACTTTGTGAGACGACCTGTGAGACGTATACATGCGACGTTTGCGCCCTGCCTCGTACTCTCTTCCCGTCATCTCGATGGGGTGTCCTGTCAAGTCTGACCTTCTACCAAAGTGACATGCAAGAACAATATCCCGGCACCCTCAGGAGATGTTGGTATTCTCTGGTGCGGGTAGATTCGTCGTCTGAGTCACCCAATGTCCAGACAGCGCAAGCCAGCACGGTCGTCGAAGTTGAGGTTCTCCACCCCACAGCGTCCATACCTTCAACCTCCTCGTCAAAGCCGGACGTAGTGGTCGTCGGGCGCACGCGACTCCTCAGGATAAGATCAGACAACGCCTGGCCGAGTCCAGTGGGATGTCGTCGAAGTCCAGCCGGGGAATTGAGGTTCTCCGCACCCTCATCACTGCATAGCAGCCTTCTTCTTCGCCGAGAATATTGTCGGTCAAGGGGCGCCCCGGCAGTACCGTGAAGTTGAGGTCCTTCACAGAACATTTCGTCGCGGCAGGCCCCGACTTGCCCCTGATGTCGTTAAGGTTGTCGGGTTCCCAGTCGATCCTCCTCGGCGTCATTGTTGGGCTTCTTCCGCCACAGGAAGCCGGCCTCTTCTTCTGGTTCCGGAGACGAGGTCTCCGAGCCCAGAAAGCGCAGGATTGGGTTTGGGCTATTAGCCAGGGACCGAAGACAAGGGCCAACAGGCAGTTATGCCGTAGGTCCAGGGGTGGGCCGCAAATGCAAACCTTGTTCCGTCTGATGCTCTGCAATCAGTATGCCTAGGATGAAGCGCACACGTTGTGATAAGGCGGTCCCCAGTTTCGCAGTGTATGCAAAATGCAGCAAGCATGTCGTGCGACGGCCTCGTTCGCTTGTAAGTTGAGAGCGAGGTAGGAGGTGCTGATCATTCGTAGTGTTCCCTCGGGTGGTCGCCTGGTCTGCGTCGATGTGCAGCGCTTCATTAAGGACGAAGATGCATCACTGCAGCGTCGGTGGTAATGTTCCAGGGACTCATCGAGTGAACCGTCAATGTTTCAAGCTCCGAAAGAGCCATATACAACGCTGTTGATCAGTGGTAGTTGCCGACTGGGGTGACTTCAAAGGGAGAGTGATGGCTTGTCGGTGTTTTCGGGTACCGCCTCGGTTCAAATTCTTGGAATAGAATATCAGAGAGGGTGAGGATCCCATGAGGTATCAAGGTTGCATTGACCGATGAGCCAAGGTCGACACAAAGCGCCTGTAAAGATGGTCATTGCATCTGATAGGATGTTCGATGAACCGATTCATGGCGAAGATTGACAACCCAAGGGAGAGGTTGGCTGGACAAGTGAGCCTTCATCAAGGGTCAACGAGGCTATACCATGCTTGTGGAGGTTGATCGATGTGGTGCAAAAGAGTGTTAAGAAAGAATCTCAGTCTCGTCGTCGTGAAGTGAGAGGAAGGTCAGCCGAGCATTAGTGTGTTTTTCATGTTAACAAGGTACATCCTGGAATTGTTCCTCCTCTTCAGATGCTTCCATCGCTTTCTGCGTGTTCATGCGGCTGATGAAGTAGCATCGAGGTAGGTGATACTGAGGTGAGTCTCGGTCCACGACACCGAAGATGATGATAACATCAAGGCGCGCTTTGTGGTGTGAGGGTTGAGAGATGTGCGGATCTGTCAATGTCGGTATTGTACCACGAGGGGAAAAGACATGGCAAGCCAGCCCACGCAACCATGTTCATCTGATTGGCTGCAAGACTGTTGTCAAAAGTGCTGTCGACTCAGTGGCCGCACGCGTGTGAGCTGTGAAGATCTCTAAGAAGGAGAGTGGAAGTATTCATGAGGTGGGCCGATGCTGTGCTCGGTACTCGAATGACTGAGGGAGAGATGCCCGGCGCAGAGATCATCTTTCCCTCCTTGATGTCGACAGAGTGAGGACAACATTCTGTGTAAAACAACACTAGGTGATACCGACGCAAAGGGACGACTGATGTCACTGAGCCAAGGTATGTGAATTACTAGGTAGGTGAGTGAGTGGCCAGGTGAGGTTACAAAAGAAAAGAAAGGTGAAACGAGACGAAAGCGACGAAACCAACTAGGTAAAATCCAAGAAAGAGTGCGGCTGATGAGGTTCGGCAACGTTCAGTCATTTCATGGCAGAAGGTCATCATGAGCATCTCAATCATCTTATACATTTGTGATTGCCACATTATGGTATCTAATTTCTATGGTTGATACTAAGTCAAGATGGCCTCCGGGATGTCCGTCGTATAAGCGAAGTCCAGCTTCCATACGCCCAGACGAGAACAGACTGGACCATATATCTTGTGATAAAGTCATTGCTATGACCGCTCTGCAGGCGAGTCAATCATCTGCGCAAAAACTCCTCAACCTCGAATCCCACACGTCGCTTCGCCTTCTCCCAGTTCTCCATCTCTTTTGCCTGATGAACTGGATCGACCAGTTTCTGAGCTGTACTGCCCTCCCCATGACCATCCGCGGCAGCAGCGACCGCTGTGCTAGTGGCTGGCATACCTATAATAGCCGTCTTGACCACGACCGCCCGGCAGTCACTCAGACGGATCTCCACGCCAGAATGACCACCAGTAGAACTCAGTCCTGCGCTGGAATTCCTCTCTCGTCCACCCATAGGCGTACTGGCTGCAGCACTGACAGATGCCCTGGCGGCCTCAGCAGCTTCGGACTCGTCGTCGACACCCTTGACGACCACGGTGATATCCGGACCAATGCAGCCGCGCCACAAAGTTGCAAACCATTGCCAGTGAGCGGGCGGCGAAAAGCCATCGCTGATTGGCATTGAGATGGAGGCAGCATTGACCGTAGTGAGCTGAAAGTGCGGAACCAAGGCGATAGGGATAGCAGTGTTACTTGGCCCGATCAGGGATTGTCTGTCTTGAGCAACGTGGCCAAATAGTGGAGGTCCAGGAGCTATTTGAGTCGTATGAGGAGGTGGAATCCTTGAGGAGGGGTGTGCTACTGGCGGTGGTGGCGGTGGTGGCGGTGGTGTGGCAGGAGGCGGCGTTGGAGGAGGTGGAGGGATACGGGTAGAGTTCAAGGGGCGTGGAAAGGTTAAAGTCTGCTGTTGAACGCTGTACTGGCTCGGCTTATCCATCCCTGGACCGGGTGTACTCTGACTTCGAGTCTTGCATGGTGGTGACACTATAGACAAGTCGGCCGTCTTGCTCATGGTTTTGGGACTGATTGCAGCATCGTGAGCCATGTCAGCCCCGCTGTCAAAGAATCGGACGGTCTTGTCCGGAGTTTTGGATGCATGGTGGCCAGTCATCAGGGGGTTCCGATCGTAGACCGAAGCGTCGAGCGACATAGGTGATGATTGATTTCCATCAGTCCCAGGTCTTGTACTGATGTATTCGACCATCTCCTTGTTGATTTTGTGCCAGTCACTGAGCATGCTCAAGTACGCCTCGGTCGTCATAGGCTTACCCTGAGCGTCTGCTCGATTTCGTGCATCGCGAATAATGGTGAACGGGTCTGGACCGCCAAAGATTCTGACGGCGAATTTGCCTTCCTTTTCCAACTGCTCAGCAAGTGAAGCGGTCATGCTATTGACGGTGTCGGAATCCATGCCTTCAATAGCGATGATGGCACCACGCACTTCTGGCCTCGGAGACATCGGACCGGGAGTGGGAAGAGGCGCTGATATCTGGTTAAGAACCTTGATTTTGTTCAGGACTGGTATCGACATAATCATGGCTTCTACGCCCGAGCTTTGTGATTGGATTGATGATGATTTGGTTGGGGTTTGGGACACTAATGTCTCTATTGGTGGCAGAGCAACTGTCGACCTAGCTCGTTGATGTGGTTGAGGTGGGCGAACAGGCTGAAGTTGTGGTGGGCGAGGGTAAACTGCTCGAGGTGGTGAAACAACTGCGGGTCTGGCCATGGGACCATGTTGAACAGACACCTGCGCAGGGTGGACACGAACAACTTCAGGTCGAGCGTATGAAGCTGTGCGGATCGGAGAATGTGCATATGTGTAGGTACCTTCCGGGTAAGGTTCCCGAGCTGGCACATAAGCGCCGTTGCTATTAAACCGCCGTCTCTTTGCATCCTGAGAATCCGCTGACGCAGGGGTGGGAAGAGGCTGATTGGGAGTGACCGCATATACTAGCCGAGAGTCAACTCGTTGGTAAGGGTAGGCGTCGATAAAGGTCTTTTGATGAGGCATGAGCTCGGGCGAGGTGGGTGGTTGTCCGTTATATCTCTGAGGAGGTCCGCTACTAACAACGTAGCTTCGCTTCGCGGGAACCTGCATTGTCACAGGCTGATGAGCAGCGGTGGCCGGAGGAGTATATATCGGGCTCGCGTTGGTATAGCCGTTCATCGGTCTGCCACCACACTTGATGCAAAGTTCTTGCTGCTCCGTTGATGCTGGTCCAGAAGCAGAAGACTGAACACTTGCCCTGCCGTTGCGACGTGGTTGATAACGATAGCCTGGATATTGTTGTTGGTGACGGGTCTTCTCTTCCTAATGTCAAAAAGTCAGAACAAAGGGCATTGTGTTGGGCCATGGTATTCTTTAACTCACTTCCGCAAGCGAATTCCATCCCTCTTTGGCCTCCACTGACAGACTCCTCCATTGTTCTCCGATAATCTTTGACACGTCCGGAATAGAAAGGCCAGGGTTCTGCGCCATAATACTGGACTGCTGATGTTGTCGAAACAGCATGAATGCTGTCATAGGTTAGCTCATACATCAGGAACCATTCATGGCCGTAGGATGCAAGGAAAACAGTTGGAGGTCTCACAGTTTCGGGGTCTTGGGATCTTTGGTTCAGACGGGCACAGACACAGATGTTCTCTTGGATTGGAACTATCGAATGCTTTTTGGGATTGTGCCTGTTCTTCCGCCATGCTCGAAGATTGAGATGGTCTGGCACTGGAAGCAGGCTGACCTTCCCCAATCCCTACCAGTTGTCTTCCTATATCCTCTGTTGACATTTCCATTGATTTGCTACTTTCGGGGAGCTGCACTGTAACATCGGGCAGACCACCTCTTGCCGGATCATGGCCGGAGGATCCAGCATGGAACAAACGGTGCTGAGAGAGCAATGAGGAACGGCGCAGGGTAGGATTATGCTCAGTTGGAGGTTTAGGAAGTCGACGATACCATGCTGGTGGAGGATGGTTGGGGGTGTCAGATGTCATAGCGCTGAGAAAGGAATTCTTTGATCCTAGCCATCCAAATTCTTGAATGGCACAGATGGACGAATTGTTGGGAAAAAGAACATTCTAACCTTTGTAAGGAAAGCAGAGCACTTACCATATCCGCTGCACCTTCTTTTCTTCTCCTTTGTCTGCTTGGTCTGAATCCTCTTGTCGCAACGTGAGCCATGACGAAATGCGAGGGACGAGGCTGGAGTGGGATGTTCTTGGTTTGCTTTGTCTCCAGATGGTGCTATCGGAAAATGCGGTACCAATCACCGTGCACCCGAAACAATTAACAGCAGGAATGCAGGGCAGACAAAGAATGAAGCTCAAGACGGTGTGACGAACGTGGATCTTTTCACGGCGCGTCGGTTTCTGGGACTGCTGGGACCTTGATAACTCACTGATAGTGGGATGGTCGACCTTGAAGTAGCTGAAATGATTGCTACAAGGTCGGCCTGATTCACAATTGCATAGGCCTGTCAATGGATCAGTCCTTTCTTTCGTATTGGACCAAGCACGTTGAACGGTGATTGCGTGTGCTGAAAGACATTCCATCTCGTTGCCGTACTAAGTTGGTGGGTGGTCCTTGCAGGGTCCATGCTATCGTGACCATTGCTGGTGTTGCTGTGGAGTGGCTTCTCAGCTGCCGGCGTCAAGCTGTTGCCAGCCTGTAGATAGAGCTGCGAATGAGTCCATATCAGCAGATATCAGGCCTGAAGAGTTCATTAGAGGCCAATCGACGGATCATAGCATCCCGACGGGAAGAAGTGTTTGATGTTGTTGACAGTCCCGGCGTTGCCGAAGTGATCTTGGGTGTTGTAACTACATTTCCTGCCCAGGGGGACCATCAGGCACAGCTAAAGACTGCAAAAGTCTTCCGCAGATCGATAGAGCAAGAGGTTGTAGAAATCATTGGTATTGGTAAAGTGATAGAGAGTTGTCATGGTTGTTATGGTTGATTACTAGTGTGGATGAGAATTGAAACTAATTTATTCTTCCGTCATATTGTCTCGTTACTCATATACTCGTACATTCGTCGACCACTCTTTCTATCAATTAACTAAGACATCCAAAACTTTCCCAACTGCAAAGTGCTGGAGATGACTGTGATTCAGGATCCGATTACAGTCTACATCTTAGCCAGCAAAGACTCGTACGTTCAAATCCACACTGGCAGTGGCAATGACACAGCGAATCTTGCCAGTCCCTCCACTATCTTCTTTTTTGGTAGATGATGTTACACCATTGCTCTCACCATTGGCAACTGGCTGTACAGGCACATCTGGTGCCCATCTAATACTGCTAATGAAATGTTGGTGAGCCTCGTCCACCACTTTGACACATTTGCACTCCTGTGACAGATCCCAGCACCGAATAGTCTTGTCGTCTGATATCGAAAGCAAGTATCTTCCACCAGGATGGAAGACGAGCCCCCGGACCCAATTGTCGTGGCCAACTAGCGTCTTGTGACAGGTGCCCCGATTGTCCCAAATCTTGATGATCTTATCTCTACCTCCTGTCGCCAAAAACTCCCCACTGCTGCTGGATGGTGGTGGCTTCTTGTATCCGGCAATGCTTGCCAGATGGACATAGGACGAGCTTGGCGCAAAGGCCACGCACTCCACGACATGTTCATGACCCAGAAATGTGATCTTGACCTCGCCAGAGCTTGCATCCCATAACCGGGGTACTTGATCGCTTCCTGCACTCAAGAGAAACCTGCCGTCGATCGATGGTATCACTGTTCGGACCCATTCCGTATGCCCTTTGAGCGTCTTCAAGCAATACCCCGTGGTCACATCCCATATTCGCAGGGTCTTGTCCCTCGATGCAGACACTAACGTATTTCCTGAAAGAGGCGCACCAGCAGCGCCGGAGGGGATAAACCGGATTGAGGAAATGGAATGGTCATGACCAGGCAGCGTCCGGATGTTCTTGTACTCATCGCCAGGATCCCATAGCCTGATTGTCAAATCACTGCTACAACTCGCAAGGAGCGTGCCTCCTCTTGGACCTCCGAAATCCACGTCAAGTACTGCTTTCGTATGACCTTTTAATGTCCTCTCCAGCTCGCCCAGCTCCCAATCCCAAATCTTGATGGTGGAATCTTCCGAAGCCGACGCTAAGGAGGAGAATATAGGATGAAAGGCGACCGCGGTGACCGGAAGACGGTGCCCTTGCAATGTGTGTCTCGCTGGAGTTCTCGGAAGCCACGTTACCGGATCAATCTTGCGGTTCGAAGATAACGGCGTAGCGGTCTCTATCTCTTGTTGCAAGGCGGCATTCTTCGCTTCCAGGTCCATGATCTTCTTCTGTAACCGAACGACTGACGTCCACTTTTTCTCAAGGAGAGTCTCATACTTTTTCGCAGTAGCATCGTCAAAGGTGTCTGCTAAACTAGATTCTCGGCGAAGGGCGGCCGCACTATCGTTCATGCCCACAGAGAGCAGGTAAGCGATCATGGATTTGTGCCTGCAATGGTCAACAAGATCCAATTGTCTCTTCCAAAGCAACTCACAGTTCTTCTGCTTGCCGTGTCGTGAGAAGTTGGCTCATTTTCGGCTGGTTGGGCTTGAAGCCCCGAAAGCACGACCTTTGCACGCATGCAATCTTTCGTATGTGCTGAGATGGGTGCAAAATCTAGCTTGTGACAGAGTGTGGTGGTTGTTTTGCTGGTGGTCGTCTGCGCAGTCTTGCAATGGTTGCGGGGAGGAGCGTATCCAGGGACTCTAACAGTGGAACACCTGGACACTGAGTACCATAGTACCTCAGACAAGCCCGGGGAGGGAGGCGCTCCTGTTAGGCTACGCAGTCGTGTAATAAGGTGCTACAGCGGGTTTCTTTCGAACGCAGACAGAAAATTGAGGAGAGAGGCACCATCAAAAGTCCGCAGGGGGAGTGATGTATGGTGTTGTCATACTAGTCAACACAAAGACGCCAATGTTTATATGCGCCAATAAACCACTCCACCACCTACGATCTATACAAACCACAAACACCATCATCTCATTTATCGTTTGTACGATTGGAAGACTGTGTTTAGACGCGCCCCATATCGTTCAGATTGAAAGAGCCTTTCAACAAGTCCAGGTCATACCTTCCTGCGGTCCTACTTGCATTCTGTTTGCGCAACTACATGAACACAACCTAACAAAGGTGAGCGCATGACAACCTCGATGAGATACAAATCCGCGTCGCTACGCAGTTGCCCATCCCCTGCGATAATCTGAGATGTGGACCATCATACTAATGTTTTCCGACAGCCCACTCGTGCGCCTCTCCAAGGACAAGCCCTCGGCGAAGTTCCTATCCATAAGACGAATCTTCTCCCTTCCTGCAATGGCGGACGGCCAAGAAGAGGATTTCTCTCAGCTTCCTCTCCCCGATCGATTCGCGCACAAGAACTGGAAAGTCCGAAAGGAGGGATATGAGGCTGCCGCGAAAGAATTTGAACTTACCCCAGATGAATCAGATCCCGCATTCAGACCGTTTCTGTCGGACCCGAGTCTGTGGAAAGCAGCTGCTGGGGACTCGAATGTCGCCGCACAGCAAGAAGGCCTCGCGGCGCTATGCGCCTTCTTGAAATATGGTGGACAACAAGCAGCGACCAAGTCAAGGAACTTTACCCTGCAACCGGTTTACGAAAAAGGTCTTTCGTCGACCAGACCACAAGCAAAGGCGAGCGCCTTGGAAGCCATTCTACTCTACATTGAGCTTGACAAATCCGACCCCGTCATCGAAGAACTGTTGCCGGCGCTCTCGAACAAGCAGCCCAAGGTTATTGCTGCGACGCTAAACGCCATCACCGCTATTTACCACAATTATGGAGTCAAGATCGTCGAGCCTAAACCAGTGCTAAAGGCATTACCAAAAGTTTTCGGACATGCTGATAAAAATGTGAGGGCAGAGGCGCAGGCCTTGACGGTGGAACTATACCGCTGGTTGAAAGAGGCTATGAAACCTGTATTTTGGGGTGAACTAAAACCCGTTCAACAACAAGACCTGGAAAAGCTGTTCGAAAAGGTTAAAGAAGAACCCTCCCCGAAACAAGAGCGACTGACGAGGTCACAACAAGCCGCACGAGCTTCAAAACCAGTAGCATCTAATGGTGCGGAGGCTGGAGAAGTCGATGTTGCCGAAGAGGAAGAAGAGGAGCCCGAAGTTGACGCTTTCGACCTTTCAGAGCCAATCGACGTCTATTCAAAGATACCCGCCGACTTCCATGAGATGATCGCATCGACGAAGTGGAAAGAACGCAAAGATGCCCTCGACGCCCTTTTCAACATCCTCAATACTCCTAGAATAAAGGAAGGCCCCTTCGATGAGCTGTTACGGGCCTTTGCAAAGTCTATGAAGGATGCCAATATTGCCGTTGTGACAGTCGCCGCCAATTGCGTCGAGAAATTAGCACAGGGTCTGAGGAGAGGGTTTGCCAAATATCGATCCTCGATAATGTCGCCTATGCTGGAAAGATTCAAGGAGAAGAAACAGTCCGTTGCGGATGCGCTTGGTGCAGCACTGGATGCCGTCTTCGCCTCTACATCTCTCTCGGAATGCCTCGAAGAGACTTTGGGATTCTTACTGCATAAGAACCCCAATGTCAAGGCTGAAACCATCAAATTTTTGATCAGGTGCTTACGTACCACTCGGGATGTGCCGTCAAAGCCCGAGCAGAAGCTGATCGCTGATGCCGCAACAAAACTGCTAACGGAGTCTACCGAAGCACTCAGATCCGGTGGTGCTGAGGTCCTCGGTACGCTCATGAAGATTATCGGCGAGCGAGCCATGGGCCCGTATCTGGATGGGCTAGACGACATACGGAAAGCGAAGATTAGAGAATTCTTTGACACCGCTGAAGTCAAGGCAAAGGAGAAACCGAAAGCTGCGCCTCCTCCTGCGAAACCTGCATCTGCTGTTGGGAAAAAGGTTGTTGGCAAAAAGCCTGTAGCAAAAAAGCCCACACCCGCAGCTGCACCACCTGTGGAAGATGCTGCACCTCCCCCACCCAGATCAGCCGCAAAGGCTCTTCCCAAGCCAGGTCTCGCTCGTCCCGGTCTTGCAGCACCTTCAGCACTCAGACTTGGTGGACTGAAGAAGCCTGCTTCAGGTGCCCCGTCCAGTGCTACTACCAGTCCACAAAGACGGGTGTTATCTCCTCCGATGAGTAACGATGATGATGAGGAAGCTGTCGCACCATCGCCTTCGAAGTTCGGTATGGGTCGCGGAGGACTTGCAGGTCGACCATTGTCCAGACCAGCCACAGCTCCGCTATCACCGCCATCAGCACCGCCTGTCGCGAATGGTCTATCGGCGATTGAGCGCGCGGAGCTCGAAGAGTTACGTGCAGAGAGAGAACGTCTATCAGCACTTTCAGACAGTCTTCGAAGCAGCAATGCCAAGCTGACTGCCGAGATTTCAGAACTTCAAAACCAAAACGCTCAGCTCATAGAAGATCACACGCGTGACGTGTTGCAGATCAAAGCAAAAGAGACGCAGTTGGTAAGAGCACGAGGGGAATATGATGTCCTGAAGTCCGAGATGGAGAGTCTACGGAAAGAGAGTGAGCGTTATAAGCGTGAGGTCTCCAGACTAGGTCGTGACAGCATCGGACGAGAACGAGAAGACATGAGTCGTGGAAGAGGAATGGAAGACGAAGCAGGAGGCATCTACGATGATTCCACAGTGAAGAGGTACCCCACAAATGGCGACACGCAGCCGTCAAGACCTATCAACAGCACACTGCAGAGAACCGGAAGCGCAGCCAGCTCACAGAGCGGCAGGGCTTTGAGCAACAAACCGAGACCGCAAAGTGGTTACAATCCTATCAGTCCCAGCGAGGAGAAAGAGAATGGTGGTCTAGATCCGCTGACTGCCAGAAGGAAGATCAGTCCGCCTGTTGGTAGCATGAATGGAAGCGGTATGACTAGTCCGCAGCGACCGACTTATGCAAGTAGAGAAGCAAGCGAGACAGGAAGTGTTGGGTCTAGAGAACCGCGACCGGAGGAGAATTGGAAGAGAGCCGCCGAAGTCACTAGTCAGTTGAAGGCGAGGATTGAGGCTATGAAGGTAAGGACACTTTCCAGAAGAAGTGCGAACAGATGCTAACAGTTCTGATCACAGGCACGGCAGGGCTTGACACGGCATTGACGATAATATGCTCCCGATTTCATTCTGTGAGCAAGCACGTTGGACTCGCTACCCTTGGGACGCTCCGACATGCATAAATTCATGCATTTGCTGAGGCGTTTCTGTTTCCTGCAATTGAAAAGAGATACCACCTCTGTTCTGCGCGTCATGCGGCCTACTCGGTAGCGTCGTTCATTGTATATGTAATCTGGAAATGTTAATGAAAGATGTCTCCTCACGTGCCGTTCAACGAGTCGACTGCCATGCTTTCTGATGGGTGTTTGCAGTACACCGCCACTAATAGACTGATATGCAGTGAATGAGAGAAGTTGTGTCATCGTAGACAAGAGCAAGGAAAAAAATGAAGACATGTTTACAAGGTGAAGCATTTGATATCATTTCGTCTTTGTGAATGGGCGTAACTCATTCCTGGACAGTCCCTTGCTGACTGCAGGTCATATCGAGTCACTCACTATCTTGGCAGCTTTTTGGACATGCAAGCATCTGGCGGCGGGCACATCCTTTTGTGTCGTTGCACTCTGGGAGAAAACTCTGCTCGATCAAGCCAAGTTCTCCACAGCAATGCCCACGATCCGGTCCACTCATCCCCACGAGTGCTTTCCGTATCAAATCCTTCAACACCAAGCAGAATGTGAAACAGCTTAGATCTTGATGGCACTCTCAACAGCCTTCCTTCTCTTCTCCTGCTTGGCCACGGCCTTGGCACCCATGATACCACCACCCCAGTGACGTCTATGGTCCTCGTACTTCTGGATGTAACCCTCGTTGACGGTGGAGACGAGCTTGCTCAGCTCAGACTTGTCCTCACCCTGGACCTCGGTCAAGGCCAAGACGGCGGCAGTCTTCTTGTGCACAACCGTACCAAGACGGGCCTTGCCCTTGACAATGGCGTAGGGGACACCCATCTTGCGGCAGAGAGCTGGCAGGAAGACAACCAACTCGATAGGGTCAACATCGTGGGCGATCAGGACCAAAGAGGCCTTCTTTGACTCGATCAGACCGACGACATGGTTGAGACCGTACTTGACGGTGTATGGCTTCTGTAACGAAAAGATCAGCATCTCCTTTGCTTCGTGTCAGGTCGGTCCCGCGCTTACCTTGGAGACATCCTCCTTCTTCTTGCCATCAGAGACGGCGGTGGCTTCTTGGTGAAGACGCTCCTTCTTCTGGGCCTTGGTCTCAGGTCGGTACTTGTTGAGGAGCTTGAAGGTCTGGCCGGCGGTGTTTCGGTCGAGGGTGTTGGAGAACTGGGAGATCGCAGGGGGGACCTTGAGACGCAGGTTCAAGATCTTCTTCTGGCGTTGGAGACGGATGTACTCTGGCCACCTATATGAATCTTTAGCCTCTTGTTCAGACATTCACAATTCAGCAGACTGACTTCACCATGCGCGACAAGTTGCGCTTAGGCTGGATATCTTGACCGATGCCGTAGTTTCGGGGTCGCTTCTCGAGGAGAGGGTTCTGGTCACTGTCAGCCTGGGTCACTGTGGATTTGTGGAAAAGTCATGACTTACCTTTGCGGCCTTCTTGCTTGTGCCGGCCTTTCCCTGAGGGAAGGGCGCAGCCGCGGGCTTCTTTCCTTTCGGTGGCTATCATTGAGAAAAGAAAGATCATCAGCACATGTTCAATGATCATCTCTTTTGACTCTAAGGAGAAGACGATGAGGTGGCGCGTTTTCACACACGCCACGCCAGGTCTTCTCCAGCCAGTTCAACGCCGACCGTGAATTGCGGTGTCATGCTGAGGTCTCAATGAAGAGTTCAGAGTTGACAACCTCAAATTCCATGGTTCGGCGGAAATTTCTTTGCGCTGTCGCTTTTCACGGCAACAACTCGAAATTGCGAGAGTCGTGTCTCGAGATGAAATCGGAGGTATCGCTAGCTTACCATTTTGACTGAAGGATGTTGGTCGACACGGAAAGAGTGATGGGCTTGAGAGAGGAGAAGTCGAATTCGAAAGTTCGAACTGCGCTTCAAAATTAGCCAAGTGCGTTTTGGTGGTGGCTTGGCAGATTCTTGGAGTCAAGATCACGTGACCAGATTTTCTGTGACGCACGCTTTCAGCCAACCAGATCACTATGATGGAGGGAAGGACGCAAGTTTCGCATCACACTTCATTGCCGATGCATCTATCTACTAATTATGCTAATCATGAGACCTATGGATCCTAGAAGAATAGCGACGGGTCAAGATCTGCACATCTTTCCCCGGGCCGTCTCCCACGCCTTTCCATGCTCACCAAACCCCGTAATCGCTACAATCTCCACACTTTTGATGATAACACACAGCCTCGAAGTAGCCAGTTTTGTATGCACGTTGTTGCTTCACCAGCAACAACATTTTCCTCAAACTACCTATGCACCTCTCAACGCCGCTCGATGGTGCCTGCCCTCGAAGTAACCCGTAAGGCTTCGATCGCTATTCCACCGTGTCAAAGAAACAAAGCCAGATTATGCGAATCCGAAGTAATCTGCACCAAGGTTGATCGCTGTCATCAAGCTGCTCTTCAGTGTCTCGTAATCATCGTAAGCGGGAAGATCAAGTTGGTTGAAGCAAGTATGACTCGTTGGAAGTCGAGTTTGACTTGGATCCCTGTAAAGCAGTCAGTGTTTGTTCACGTTTCACAGGCGGAAAGTTAACTTACTTATGGATACTGAACAAGGTATTTCCTTGCATTCCCTCAAGATCTTTGAAACCGTTCAGAGGAACCTTGCTAGTACCGGTGACGAATTGCAACAGTTTCGCCCGTTCTTCGTTGCTCATGCCTCGGACGATGCGCCAGAACCAGGTGATTTGTGGACTGTTGGCCGAATAGTTGTGGTACTCGCTATGAGCTTTCCAGTCGTCCACATCAATTTCCGGAAGACCAGAGATCAGCAATTCGAGCTCTTGCTCGTCAAAGATAGCAATCAACTCGGCCGGGATGATATCGTGGAAACCTCGAGTGAAATTCTCGAGTTGCTCCTGAACAGATGTTGTGAGGCGATAGCGGACTTGGGCGTTGACATATTCTTTCTTATTCTCCTCGGTGACAGGGATGTTACGACCATTCGGAATCAGGTCGACGACCTTCTCTTCACCAAACTGCTCCTCGATAACCGAAAAGTCTTCAGAGATGACATCAGTGATATCATTCTCCAAGATCCACACAAGACTTTTGTAATAATCAAGGTCCATGGACTCGAGATCTTTGAGGTTAGGTTCCTTGCCGAGCAAGCGTTTGTAGACAGCTCTGCTAAAGTGACAGTCAAGGACGCGGCCCTCGTGGAGTGCTTTGCCGATGATGCGACCAATAAACTTGAAGTACAGAAGATGCTCTCCATTGATCCAACTGAGAGGATTTGGATGGAAAGTGGTACGGTCAGCGGCGACTGGCTGCCAAAGTGCCCAGTCAGGATTGAACATGCCACGAGCAAGGACCTGGAACCACTCTCTGGTAACACCGCCAGCATCAACACCTTCTTCACCATTGAAACGAATGTTAAGTTTGCCATACTTCATTTCGTCGGCGGTCTTGTAATACAGGGCCTTGTAAGAGTCCAGGAAGATTTGATCACGACGTACATTGAGTTGTAAGGGTGGTTGGATGTGTCGCTGTTGATGGAGACGAGAGTGGATCTGCTTGGTGAAGTACGTGCGCTTGTTGTCGAAGTCCAGCACTTTCGGATTCTTCACCAAGAGGCTGAAGCTGCCGTTGCCTTGCATCAACTTCGGAGTTTGACGAATAATATCGTTGAGAATCTTGCGGTGCTCTGTGGTGAAATTGAAGAAAAGTTCCTGGATGTCATCCATAACTTCCGGCGCTGGGCTTCCTTGCATTTGCTCCTTGACCTGTCGGGCTAAGGCCGAGTCTTTGAGAGTGGCGTTCTTGCACACTACCATAAGCGACTCGATAAGAGGCAAAAGAATCGTGGCAAAGCTGGTGATGTTGTCTTTCTCACGAACAGTCGTCAGACATTCGCTCAATTTGTCCCACAATGGTCTCAGTGCAAGACTGTCGTAAGACATTGTCTTGTCCTCGGTCTCCTCAGTGTCGGTCTTCGAGGCCGAGAGGTAATCCAGGGCCTGGAGAACACGGAGCAGCTTAACTTGATCAGAGCCACCATGAGAAAACTTGGATGAGGACAGTGCATGGAGGTCTGTAATGGACTGTGCTTCCCTCAATTGTGGAATTAGCTCGTCGAGGTCGGCGCATATCGACTGGGATAGGCTCTTGACATGCTTGATCAGCTCTATGCGGAATGTCACCGAAGTGCCAGGGATGTTAGATAGGCTTGAAACCGTCTCCAGAGCGGAATGGAAAGTGTCACTATTGCACTCTGGAGCGACGAAGATGCTGACGACGAGCTCCAAGTTGTGCTCTGAGATCTCTGGCGGTTCGAAAGCTTTCTTGGACTTTGCTTCCTCGCCGTTGACTGGTTCGGTCTCGGACTTGGTTGCAGGCTCTGTGGCTTCAGTCTGCTCACCCGCCACACTGCTACCTAGTGGTTGGTCGACTTGCGAAGTCGTAGTTGGTGCATCTCTGAGTTCGATGTCACGCTCCTGTCCAGATTGTTGTTGCTCTGTCGGAACCTGTGTGGCAGAGGTGGAGGATTCTGCATTTTCACCTCCCTCATTAGGCTTCTCTTCTTCCGAAGGCTTCTCCTTGTCCTTTCGCAATAACAGGGACAGGGGCTGAGTCACAGCCGAAAGTAGTTCTGCAAGGGACTGGAGACAAGATGAGCTCTCGACGATCAACTTGCGATCCAGAAGACCAATCAGGTCGTTGATGGGGTATTTGATAATCTTGGCTTCCTTTGCCTTTCCCTTGCCTTTCTTAGCCGCGGGGTTGACATCGACCTCACGTAGGAAGATGGTCCGAGTGTGGACACTATTCTGGCACAATTGCTTCAAGGCTGACAGACATTGTTGCACAACCACAAGAGGCGTAACATCTTCGCTAATGCTTCCCGCAGGTTGCATCGAAAGCGTGCGCTTCAGGGGTTGCGGGGTCTTTTGCCCGACCGTGGCTTTAGCACGCAGGGACAAGCTTGCAAGGCTGCGTTCAACCGCACTGACATCTGTCGATCCTTCCTTAAGGACCACGAGCAGGAGATTGATGACTTCAAATCGGGTCTGTCGATTGCCACAGATGTTGCGAAGGATATGCCACAAGTTTGTCCGGAGGGATCCTTGCTGTGGTAGGAACATAAGACGTAGTATAGTGGCAACACCAGATTTGTCGACCATCTGAACGATCTGTCGCTTGTTGTCCCGCTGTGCGCTTTCATCGTTTGCCCGTGCGTCACGATCACTAGCGTTGCCATAATGAAAGAAGCGTCTTGCATGAGCTCGACCTTCGGCAGCATGTCGAGGATCCAATTGCCGCAGGATTTCGGGTGGTTGTTCAGCAAGGATTACACGACGGAAAGCCGGGTCCAAAGTTGCAAGGAAAGTGTCATTGTCCATTTCTTCCGCCTGGGCTGGGGCGCCAGCAGTGGCGGCTTGTCGGCGAGCCGCTTCTCGCTCACGTCGACGTTGAGCATGAGCTTCTTGTTGACGGATTTCTTCTCGTATGTCTTCTGGAAGAGCATTGAGGAAGTCTGGATCAATGCCTGTTGAGTCATTGCCAGTTTCTCGCGCCTGTTCACGACGAGTGGCATATTGTGCCATGATGACCTCTTCCCGCAACTCTTCTGGCAAAGCCTCCAGGTATTCAGTGTCGATGTCCAGCCCGGTAATGTCAAGCTGACGTCCTCGAATGGTGGTAAATATGCGAGGTTGCGAGTCATCAGCCTCGCCTTCCGACTCCGCCTGTTCCTGGGTATCAGTGCCTTGCACGTCTTCCATTGGCTCGGTATCGCCATCATCATGCTCAGTGGCCACCTCATCTCTGCCTCTGGTTGCGCCCTCGGCTTCAGCTTCTGCGCGCAAGCGATCTTCTTCAGCCTTTGCTACAGCTTCACGTTCTTCGGCTTCTTGCTTGCGACGTTCTGACTCTACTCTTAGTCGTTCCATTTCCTCGCGTTCGGCCTTCTGCTCCTCATCGCGCTTGCGCTTGCGTTCCTTCTCCTCCTGCTGCGCAAGAGGTACGAGGAGGGACATAATGACATATTGAACACGTTGAACCTTTTCAACGAAGGTATTGCCGAAGAGAATGCGAGCCTCTTCTTGCCATCTCGTCATGGTCAGTGCAGGTATGAAGTTGCCGGCACGGGATGATTCTTCACGGGTATGAGGACGGTGGCTGACCACCGAGATAGGCGGTCTCAAGACATCCCCTATCTCCGCGAGCGGTGCAGTCATAGAGAACTGTATACGTCCATCACCAACGCGCTCGCCACGGTGGAGCGCTTGCAGAATAGCATCCAACATGGCTCCGTGACCACCAGCTTCAACGGTGTCGCCATTGCGAATGATGGTCTGGAAAGTGGCTGGAAAGGGTGGGAAGCCGCCTCCCTCACGAAGTATTTCCATATCGAGAGGGGGGCCGTCAGCATCAAGTCTTGAAGGACGAGGGGCTTCTTGTTGTGGTCTGCGTAGCAGTGGGTTCGTCCCATCATCAAGACCAGATCGCCCGTGTTGTGGAAGACGTGAACGACCCATCGGTATGAACTCGTCACGGTGTGTCAAGCGTCGACCAATCATGCTAGCCATATGTCCACCTGGGCCGCGGAAGTGTCGAGCACGGCGCATGTTGGGAAGACCATTCCATAAAAGAGGATCAGCATGGTCAGCGAAATCACCATCCCCTCCTCCAGCTAGAAAATGGTCGAAATCACCGTAGTCCATCTCGTCATTCTCGTCCATTTCGTCACCATCTTCATCCTCTTCATCTTCTTCGTCCTCGTCGTCAGGCTCAACATGGTCTGCACCCGGGACGATAAGCTCAGGAGGAACATGGTGGGGCATACCAGCAGTTCCGTCGATATCGTGATCATTCAGGACACGAAGGAGACTGCTCAAAACCCCGGGTTGTGTCAGGTTACCGCCTCCTGTCATCGGCATTGGCATGTCGTCACCGTCAAAAGTGATTTCTTCAATATCGTCTTGATGCTCACTTGCATCTTCTTCGTCTCCCTCTTCCTCGTCTTCCCATTCGCCCTCATCACCTTGGCCGCCGTTGAGACTATCGTTCTCTTCGTCTCCGTTGAACTCGCCAGGGTGATCGTCATCGTCGTCCTCTTCCACGATTATTTCGTCATCTCCATCGTCATCTTCCTCGTCATCCTCATCATCGTCCTCATCGTCGTCCTCGTCGTCGTCGTCGGTGTCGACTTCCATATGAGGATCATTGACGACAAATTCGATGTCCATAGGCACATCGCCAGGCAGGCCCTCGATCTCACCTTCAGGACCCATTCCATCGTCCACCTCATCGTCGCTGACTGCTTCGTCATCGTTAGGTCCTCCTGCGACGAGGCCATCGTCATATTCCATTTCGTCATCATACTCCTCGTCGTACATCTCTTCATCCTCGTCATCATCGTCTTCCTCAGAATCCGATTCAGAGTCTCTGTTCGGATCAAGCATCCCAAGTGCAGAGTTGCGGAAGAGATCGGGAGTCTCTTCACGCTCCTCGTCAACATCAGAGACGGAAGAGGCTGATGAGATGACGTCGTCTGCAGTATTTCCAGCAACAGAGTTGGCGAGATCAGGATCAGTGATGCTCAGTTGGCTAGCCAGCGTAGTGAGCTCTTGCAGAGGCCTCAGGATAAATTTGATGACTCTCTTAGACCCAGGGTACCCAAGGTCAATGTCTGCAAGAGAGTTGGTCAACACTGCTATGAGGTTCTTCTCAAACATCATCCGGGCAAGGACCTTGTAAGAAGTGTTCTGGGATCCAGCAGACCCTTCAGGCACGACTGGCTTCGAGATAAGTCGATGAAACATATCAGCGAGACACAATAGGCGACTGTATTTCATCTGCAGCGCCTCGTTGGAGGACATTGCATCCTTGTATGACTTTATGGCATGTTCCAGGACAAATCTTCGCACAAATGTCAAATCCGGCTCGTTGTCCGCATCATCGACTTGGGCTTGTGCAGAGAATCTCTGCGCCGGGGTATGTCGTGATTCTCCCGTCTTGGAACATAAAGCAACAATAACCCGGATTGCCCAATCGCTAGTGAGCAATTTCTTCTTGAACTGCAATGACTCCTCTTTCTCGACATGACATGACGGTATCAGTCCGTTCAAGAAATAATTGAGAATACCCGCCCGGGGCTTGGATGGTGTCATGGTCAAGGGATCTGCCTTTCGGGAAAAGTTGATCAGCTCAACCTTCGTGCGGTTGTAAGAATGCAGCAGCTCGGTCAAAGTGTACATCAAGAAGCACCGATAGGAGAAGATAGGGTGGTCTTCAGGCTTGAATTTCGGCTTCTCTGGCTTGGGCGGTGGTGGTTGATCGAGCACGTCTTCAGAAGTCTCCGGCGCCGGGCTCTGCTCAGTTTTAGGGTTCTGGTCCGCTTTGGGGGTCGTCTCGGCGGAGACCTCTTTATCCTCGACATCCTTGTAGTTCAAGAGCTCCGATAGTATGAAGTGAATGACCCCATCTGGATTCTCGACAACTGGTGGTCTGATTTCCAGAGCCTTGCCCTTGTTCCGATCTTCAATAGACTCTTCCGGTGCCTCAACACTGGCTGCCGGCTCCATGGAGACCTCATTTTGCTCAGTTGAAGTCTGTGCTTGTTCTGTCATCTTCTCATCGGTTGACTTGGAATCGGACGTTTCTCGGAGCACGACACCAATGGATCCGCCTCCGCTTGACTGCCAAGATGACAGTTTGACCATTTCGTTTGTGACTTGGGCAAAGAGTTCTGGGGAGCGTAGGACGAGGTGGTACAAATCTCGAACATAGCTGGTGGTGTCGACTTGTTTTGAGCCACGCGCGATGAAGTGAGCCTTGATCTCACTTCGCATGAGTTGCTTGATCGTTTCGTCGTCTTCAACAATATGGCGTAACACGATCATGAATGAGCTCTGTAACCGATGGCCCACGCCATTTGCAAGCTGCTTCACCATCAGGAAGAGTCTCTGAAGATTCCGTCTCTCAGCTAGCCGAGAAGCAATGTCTCTTGAACGAGTGAGGATGACTAATATTCGGGTGATTGCGACAGCCATGGTCTTGTCTTTTCCGACTCGGGTTAACATGTTGACGAGGATGTCGAAAAGTTCCAGCTTCTCTTCCTTGTCGAGGACATTGTTCGGCGTAAGCTCCGCCTTGCCGCTGGAATCCAGATCATTAGGAGGATTCCATTTGACTTCTGCCGGCTCGCTGTCTCTAGAAAGCATCTTCTCGACAATCAACAAGACAGGTGCTATCCAGGGGAATGAGTCCTCTGCCGAACGACCATCTGACGCTGGCAAACGCAAATATGAGAGTAGGCCAGCGAATGACTCCTTGAAGATGCTAAGTGTCTCATCGAAAACATCACCATCCTGGATGAGCAGAGCCACAAGATGTGCCGCCGCCGCAATTCTCTTCCCATGAGCTTCATTGATATCCTCTTCCACTTGCATTGAGAGTAATGAACTGACTAGCAGATCGGAAGTTGTCCTCCAGTAGTCCTTAGCAAGATCGTCTGGCAACTTCTTGGTTGCACTGATAATGAGGTCCGAAAGCTCGAAAGTCAGATTTTGGTGATTGTTCAGGATGTTGTTGCAACGGTCGGCAAGATCTTCTCGAATCTCTGCTCTTTGTTCCGTGATCGTCTCGACGGAGTAAGTGGTGGTAGGCTCCTGTTGTGAAGACTGAGGTCGATCCTCCCTTGATTCTCCTTCGTTGTTCAGTATGTTGTTGAGGTCCATGGCGGACGAGGCGGTTCCTCCAGACCTCGGGGCCACGGAACTCGATGGATCAGGAGTTTGAACCACATCTTCCATTTCATCTGGATCTGCAGCGTTATTTGCAAATTCTGCAAGTGCGGCTTCCACGGAGCCAGCGGAGGGGACTCCCAATAGCGCAGCAGTCACAGAGTGTCTGATGGAGTTAGACGGAGGACTAGTGATGCTTGGAGTATCGCGAGTGGTCGCAGAAAGGTCGCTCTGTTCGTACGGAATCGGGAGTCTTCGACGCCAAGGATTAGACGAGAAAGCCTTGCAGAATTCTTCTGCCGGTGTTAAGCTGTTTGATGACTGGTTGCTTGCACGGTATAGCGCTTCTCTCGCAAGCTCCTCGTCATAGCCCTTGTCCTTGAGAATGCTGACTTTCTGCGAGTCGATGAACAGTTTCCTCGGCGAGTAAGGAGCTAGAGCCGGATAACTGCTGCTGGATTGGACTGCTTCATTTTCATGATCGCCCGTGAGAACGTGTTTTAGGATGGAGACGAGCTTCTGAACCACATCCTTCGACGCCTGGTCTGCGTAGTCGCTTTCCCATACTAACCGAGTCAAGGGCAGAGCCTCTGTTCGTAGGCTGAGAAGAACTTGTGCGGGGACGAACCAAATCTGTTTCATCGGATCTGTGACTTTCATGACGCCCGACTGAGCTGAATCCATCATGAATTTGGAGTTGGTGAACTCATCCAATATTGTGAGGCATATCTTGAGACCGGTATTAGCGGAGAACATAGAATGCTCTACTTTGCAAGACTTCAACTTGTCGAAGAATTCTGTTCCGATGGCTGTCAGACTCTTGACACCGCCCACTTTCCGGAATGCCTCGATTACAAAACTCTGCCGGCCGGGATGCATCATGGGACCAGGTCCTGCTGGAGGATGACTATCGTCATCAAAACTGCGACGGACATTGTCGAGGGCAATCACAAAGTAAGTGAAACGAGACTCAACATCTTCGGAAGTGGCACTAGTAGTACTCTCCGTCTCCAGGAAGTATGGTTGCAGCTGAGTAAGGTAGGCTGAGGCAAGAGCATTTGCTACCAGAGCAGCTTTCTGTCGAGAAAAGCCATCGGATCGTCGCCGGCCAGTGATGCCACGTCCCAAGCGGCAGAAGAATTCTGTAATGGCCGCTGGGGTCTCGACGAAGAGGAACCGTAGTGTCTGCACGTTCTTGAAATAGGGCGTCTGCTTGTCTGTTTCCAGCTTGGTGCTCTCGTTAGGGGGGTTCTCAGGTTGACTAGGCGTGATATCGTCGGTAAGGCGCGCAGTATTATCACGAACGCTCATCCAGATCTTGTCGACTTCTTCGTCGCCGGATGTGAAGTCCCGGGCTCGAGTCTCCCATGCCCAACCCTGGGGGATGACACGTTGAATAGCAATGTCCTCACGAAAACAAGCCGCTGAGATAGTTCCCATCATCTTGCAGATATCTGCGAAGATATCAGCCAGGTTGACCTGGTTGAAGAGAAGATTTTGGGTTGTTCTTGTGCTGTACATCGGTGCGTTGAAGACCTCGGCCAGAACATGGCCTAGGCACAAGACGGCCATGAGGGCTTTTGCCACCTTTGTCCCGTTGAGCCCAACTTCAGCCTGTTCAGAACCTGCGACGTCCGAAGAAGTTCCAGCTTCCTTTCCAGGTCTGACCAAGGGCAAAAAATAGCAGGACCAATCCTTGGGTTGGGCCTGGCTGAAATGCTTCAACTCAGCACAAGCAAAGCGCGTTCGGTCAGCCAATGTTGGAAGTACAACATGGGGCTTGCACTCAGCCATCATATGAACGGCTGCTGCGAATTCTGCTATCAAACCACTGTTCCTACTCAGTGGCTGACTGTCAGCTGGCAAGCTCGGCATTGTGACAAAGTCCAGTACCAGATCACAACCTCCGTGGTCAAGAAAGCTGTTGCAAAGAGTCTGATTCTCAAAGAATGTCACAAGGAAGCCGATGGCAGGTCTCGCGTAGTCATTAGCTTTGAGGCCATGGCTATCCTGATCACATGGATCCCCAGACGGTTTACTTGGTGGCAATACTGAGTCTTTGAGAATCAGCTTGTCACCATTCGGTAAGTCAATCGTTCTGGCTGGTACTGGACTTTCCGGGGCAATCGTTGGAGGCGGTACTATCTCGAGAGAGAGGGCACCCACCCCACCACATGGTGAGAAGGCATCTTCAGAGCCTATCCAGAGTTTCGGGCCAGCACCGTAGTCGACGGCGAGCGATCTGGTGATGTGTCGAACCCTAGAAATCATGACGATGACTGCGCTCAACACAGAAGTCCGCAAATTGGGGTGATGGCGGATGAGCTCGTCAAAAGTCGAGCCAAGTAATGCCAGAACATTGGGATCGCTCAAGACTTTGGCGTGGGCTGGTGACTCGAATATCTCGAAGAACTTCTCCAGAGCGCCAGATGCCTTGAAATAGTCGAAACCAGCAGTAGTCAAGCAGATGGCTCCGAAAACCTGTGAGATATTGACAATGGCATCAATAACCGGTGGTATACCTTGCGGACGACCTTCCGGCTCTGATGATAGGGACTTCGGTTGTTGAGAACCTGCCGTTGAGTTCTGACCAGCATTCACTGTTTCCAAAAGACTTTGGATGAGTCCTGCTTCCGAGATGACCGTGTAGCTAGTAGGTTCATTGTGAAGAAATCCGCAGATCGCTTTCACGACTTCGCTCCACGTATGCGCGCCAAAGGCAGCCAAATGATCGGTAATGAGTCGGAAAGAGCGGAGCAGGTTTGGAGAATCCACAAAGCTCCGTAAGACTCGGTCTGCCTGAGTACCCTGATGAGTGCTGATGTCGTTGATCATGTCGATGATGGATCTAATGATTTGCTGATGCATGTAAGGAATATCGTAGTCTGTGGCACGGGTCTTGTACTGTGCAGGGATACCCTCACCAGCCTGAAGCATCGTCCACGCACTGTTCACCAATTTGGCAAGGAGGCCGCTAATGGATTCGAATGCGTTGCTCGCTAGCAGAGTTGTCAGGCCATCCTTGAAGTGATGAAAGAATGTTTTGATGAAATCAAGCATTCGTAGATGGACCCGAAGCGCTTTCCCAGTTGTAACATTGAAGCCGGCCAAGTAAGTGGTGATAAAGCTGGAGGCCATGGTCGCCTCGCTCGAACGGCCATGATGACCACTGGCTTGAATCAGAGTTCTGGGCATGGAGAAGACTGCTTCTCTCCAGTCATCGCCGACAGGTGTATCAGTGCTGTCATTGTCTTTGCCGATGTCGCTCAAGCCTTTCAGTATCAACTGCGACAAAAGTCCTTGCGACGATCCGCCTCCGAGGGCGCCGTTGATATCTGCTGCAAACATCTTAAAACGAGCCAGAACACTCATCGTCTCCATGGCGATGGTCTGAAGGTACAGAGAGACAGGCGGTTGACCTTTCTTGGAGTCGTGAATAAGACTGACCAGTTGCGATATCAGGTCATGAGGCTTCGAGCCTCCCTGATCCACAGGAAAGAGTTTCTGGGACAGTTCAGACTCATTGAACACATTTGCGAGGCTTGCAATAGATAGCAGTCGGATAGCAAGCAGTTCCTTTCGGGTCTTGGAAGATGTCATTAAGCCATGTGCGGCACGGAGCTGGTGCAGCAGCTCGTATCGCACTTTCGGCGGCATGTCCTCAGGTTGATCCCGGAGGATGGACTCGATGGAATTATTTGCTATGTCTGAAGGCGACAGCTCGACATGCTTCAGTTCCGGCTGAGCTTCGTGCTGCGTGGTATCTAGGCGGCTGGGGCTGCTGCTTGATGTGCCGTTCGTGTCCATTCTGCTAAGCCCTGAGGAATGCTGTCTGACTGGCGTCGGAGTCGAAGGAACATCAGAAGACTGCGGAGGCTCGCCAGTTGCAGGCTTCTGCTCAGGGGGCTGCGGCGACCAGGTCACTTTCACATGTGCCCACGCTTGCCAATCACGGTCAGGTAGGGCAGCCGATTTACCGCGGTCGCCGTGGCTGGTAGTCTCTTTGCAAAGAGATCGGAAGTCATTGGGGTTGACCGCTGTAGAACCTCGCCTCGGTTTGCCTGGAGTGGGTAATTTGTCTTTCGACTTGGTAGTTTTTACCGGAGATGTTGTTCCGCGCTTTGTAGGGGACAAGGGCTGACCAAAAGGAGCAGCGAGCTTTTGGAGACGCTCATGGTCAAAGTCGTAAAACTTCACAGCCAGCTGATGCGAAGTATGTGTGCGTTCAGCATATCTCTGCGCCAGGTAGAAGGTGATCCGCAATGTGGTGTGCAACAACGAAAGGGAAGTGGTGTTTAGCAGATCATTCAAACGATCGGTGCTGTTGTAGACTGCTCGATTCGCACATTTCTCCACCAGCAACTTTGAGAAGACTAGGATGGCCTCCACCAATTCTCTGTCACCCTCAGGACCGAAACCGAGCTCTTTCAATCTCTTCTCGTCGGTACCGGGGCTGCCTTCGAGCAGTAATGATGTGCCAAACGGTGTCGTCTGAGGGCCTTTGTCCAATCCATATTTTGTGTTAAACTTCTCTAGGATAGTGTCGAAACGATCAAGCGGTTCGATCCAGTTGTTGAGGTCGCCACGAGGATATGGCCATCGTTGCGACCACGCCGTAAAGAGGGCTGGAAGATCTGCGAGATGTGCCGTAGAAACCTTCTGGACAAGGTCTGATACCGCAGGTGACTATGAGTAGCGAGGTCAGCAAACATCTCGAAGAGTGGGAGCTGCATGACTTACCAGCGATACTTTGTGCTTCTCTTGTGGCTTCTTCGTAACCTTCCCCATCTTCACTGAACGCCGTACTGTTGCAGCATAGGCTGCATCAGAAGAGGGTATTTCAATTCAGCCTCACCTGCGCAGTCAACCTTTTGCGAGATTGCGATGTGGAGTTTGTAGGAGAACGCTCGTAGATCTGTAGGACAGCGAAGTGTCCAGTGATCTTGGGTGGTAAGGGTGTGGTTGTGCTCGATCTACCGCGATGGCATGAATTTCCGAAGTAGCGAGAACTGAGAATGGTGGAAGCTGGTAACGGCGAGATCAACTGACCCGGAACTCCTTGCTCGTAGAAAGAGTCACTCTTTGTTGTTGCAGATGCGATGTTGTACAACGGGTAGTGATTGAGAAATGAAGGAGAAAGGGACAAGTTGGTGCTCAAAGGTTTGGCTTGTGATTAATTAGTTTGTGGTGGTCAAGACGATGCAGTGAAGACGGTTCGATGTCGGCACAGCCAAATTTCATTATTCAAGAAATGACGTCCTTTTTCGATGGGCCACGGCTAGGCTTCCTTTAAGTACTGCCTCATCCTCACCCGCTTATAATTCAAAGTCACTCTTTATGCCTATTTTCCTTTAGGACGTTGCCTTGCGGACACAATATTCAAGAAATATTAAAACATCTAGTCTGGCATAACAGACCTGGCATTTCCAAGAAGTACTGCCTGCAGAGTGGCCAGGATCAAATAATACCGTCCTTCTTAATGATAACTTAATGATAGCTGCATAATAGCCATTGAATGGTCAGAGGGCATTGTGATACGCTTTGCTCTGTGAATTGAATGGCTCCATCCACAGTATGCCAACGGCAGCTTCAGGTGGCTTCCATTCCAACTCCTTCTGCTCTCGAACTACCTCCGCCTGTCTCAGACTGACTTCCTCTCTTCATACACATGATGTGATGAGTTGTCCGCTCTCCCTAACCTCATCAGACGCTCTCTCCATTATCATGCATCCCAATCGACTTTCATTGACACTGGGTGCGAGGAACTTGCACTCTCTTCCAAGTTAAGATACGTGGTTAAATCGCCTTGCCTCAAGCGACGCAAAGTACCCGTTGGACCTGGAGCTCTGCTCAAGGTTTTCAGGCCGCTCAAGACTTGAAGAGATGCGGATAAGGCTGAGTCACTAAGCATGACCCCCAGAGATAACTCACCGCCCCAGGCAGTGGGCATTGCATCTTCTGGTTTCACTGTGCACACCACTCGCTGGCCAACAGGGAGCTCTATTTGACGGGCATCATCGGCGACGGTCACAGGTGATAAGACTTCTCTTGTAAGAATTTTCGGCGGTAGATTGCCTCGAATATCCTGGATACTTGTGTTGATCGTCTCAAGGTGAGCTGCATTACCGGAATCTGAGAGCTTTTGCAACTGCTGGAGCTGTGCCTGCCCTTGTCCGAGGAGATATTCAAGGCCTTCAGCTGTTACACGCGCTTGATTGACATAGCTGATAGCCGCCAAGGGGAGGATCTGATGCCACACGATGTGTTCAGACGAAAAGCCGGCCTTGGATGTTTCGCAGATAGCCTGGGTAATCGAATTCCGCCGCTCCACCTTCGACTGTGGCCGGATTGAGCCATTGCTCTTGACGATACTCTCGACCTCACTTTGAATGTGCTCTGCAAGCTGATATATTGCTCTTTGCCGTTTTGCTGCAATGACAAACCGATGTGCAGCTCCCGACTCCAGGCTCGTACAAGCATATAGAGCCGACAACAGAGATCCGATATCATCCTCGTTGTAAGAGCCGTGAGACGCCCCAAGTGGCAAGAGGAACAAACTGGCAACGAATCGTGCATGAGCAATATTGAATACATCACGCACCATATCCACCTGAAGCCTGCCGGCCAATCGATATGATTCACTCTTGAGTAGATCCGACAGTGTCTTTTGGTAGAATGCTGTTGTGGCGTGCTGCAATTCTACAGTCCCCAACAACATCCGAGCCAACGTGAACGTTTCAGTCTGCGTGTTCTTTTCTAGGCGTTGGACTGGATTGATGACAGCTGGATCCCAGATAAGCCCGAAAGTATCCGCATTGTTGGCTTCGAGCTGGCAGGCGTCGATAGACTTTAGCATTTCAGGCCGAGGACGTTGGGTGGATGTATCAAAGTTGTAAAGATCCGCTTTCTCCAGTTTGGACAGAATGGATTTGTTCTCATCCGGAGTGACCAAAGGGTAATGTGCATATATGGAATTTGATCGGTAACTGTTGGGAAGCGTATTGAGAACCAGCTTGTACAAAACACAGCCATAGTTGACTGAATTATCGTAATCAGCTTGCCGAAAGCCCCAGTTGGTCAAGTTAGTGGGGGTATAGTCAACGGTATAGAACCGGTCGCCTCTGACGAGGGCGACAGCGTCAGACAGGATTGCTCTAGAGATGGTAAAGTTGGTGCAAAGGCCGCTCCCAGGTAGCCTGGGTTCTTTGGCTGCTTCAACAACAATGCCGGGGTATATTTCAACATTGTCAGGGTGGCCGTAAAGCCTTCGCAGTTGTCCCGCGATCTCCGGATCCGGATTGATATCTTCGAATTTCTCATGTGGCTGAAGCTTGAAATATGATCGAAACTCGTTCAGGCTGGCCAAGTTCCAGGAACGACTCTGAATAATCCCCAAGATTTCCACGTTCTTAAGGATGGCGGGTACATGGCTGGCACCGTACCTACCCGCCACATCTGAAACCGACGCCGTCCAGATCTTTGCCAGCTCGTCATCGGGGTATGTGTTGTTGGGTAGGCGCTGGAGATCAGCAAACTCGCGTTTGACAGGATCCGGACTAAGAGTCTTCGCCCACTCATTAAGTGCAGACACAAAAGCACCAATGTTCTTCGGTTCCTGGTCTCCAAAGAGCTTCTGGAAGAGCTCGTGCGACCACTGCTCATCCTTCTGTGAGACGCAGGAGTGCCAACGATAAATAAGGTTGAACTCGGCAGATACCGAGTTCCCAGTGGCTTCGGGGATTTGGTGGCCAAAGATAGCCTTGCCTGTGTCGGATCTCGGGTCAAGGTCCCAGGTACTGTCCACTCGATTGAGATTCAGAATTGTCCTAACATAGTCCTTCAGGATGATGTTGATATAGAGACCAGTTGTGATCAGCCTCGCTGTTTGGAACAGCGCTTCGTCATAATCTTCCTCTGGATTCGTGGTTTTCTGCAAACCCTTACGAGGGTGCAGAATCTTGGAGAAACGGCCACCTTCGTCAATGAGGGCTAGGGTCTCCGCGACGTGGTTGTGGAAACGGTTGAACATGATGAGAAGAACACCCACACCAGGTGGAAACCCAAGAATGCGTACGTCTGAAAAGCAGTCGGGCTTCAGCTTCCCATCTCTCATGGCTCGGACGGCTTTCTGCTGCTCGTCAGAACTACCGTACAATGGTCCGAGGTCCAGGTAGGACGAAGTTTCAGAGATGTTGAAATCGTCATGGCTGGTGTGGAAGATGTCGTGAATGATGATGGTAGCTAAGTAGAATAGCACACTTGAAATGTTGTTCGGATGAGGTTCGAATCTCTTTCGCACCAAGAGACTCTCGAAGACGACGGCAGGATCTGGGCGGGCAACAGGCTGCATGAGTGTTGGGCGCACCGTGCGGGCGTAGGGTTGACCAGCAGCACCGAGGTGAGACCATAGAATGTTGTTTCCACTTCCGTCGGCTTTCCGGAAGACGAAATTGTTACCAAGGTATGACTGAGGTGGGTGTTGGAGGTCGGTCCATAGTTGATTGAGGAATGCATTTGTCAAGGTAGCACTGGACGTACTGGTGACAGGAAGGTCAGCAGCCAGTTGAATGATGCGTTCCATTAGGTAAGTCCTGTCATCGAGTGGCTCGCCGTTAACGCCGACAAGAGCGACATCTTTGACAGTATTGAGATTTCTCAAGTTGAAGGCCTTGAGGACACTGAGGATATATTTAGAGTGCTTGCTCTCGGTGGTTGCTGTCGAGCTGCTCGACTGCCTCGATCGTTGGCCATGATCTTTGTCGATCTTATCGACGGGTCGACTGAGCGTCACTTGGTTGCTCGTTCCATCCTCTGCCCGAGGTTCTGGGTTTGGAGTGATGCCTAGCAAACGTTGGAGCTTGTTGAGTGGTGATTGCATCGTATACTTGATATATGCTGGGGGTAGAGGTAAAAGTAGAAAAAGCAAGGTCTGCGGGCGTTAGTCCTCGACACTGACATGCATCGCACGATAACGGCTCGATAGACGCCGCAATGCAACCGATGTCAAAGACAAGGCAGGGTCAACTGCAAACAACAAGGACACAGGGCAAGAAACATAGGCAAATCAAGAGGAAGGCACGATAACATTTTCACCAACTCATACCATGGCCAGCAGCCCCTTTACCTTTACGGCTGATGTGTCTGGTGGGAACACCACCAATAGTGTCAGTTCAGCTGCAAGCCTGCAAGCCTACCCAGCCTCGAGATCTGCGATGAACTTTACTGACACCATTGGCGGTCTCGACCGTACAATTCCAGGGCATCGAGCTGGGTTTGATGCTGCACGCTTGATACATCTCAGAGAAGGACCTCGCTGTCGCTGTATGAGGAAGGATGAGGACGACAGGATGAAGTTGCTGACATTCTTCAGGGAACGAACAGATGTCATGCTCTCAAGGATGAAATCAGCCTCATTGGTATTCCCGCAGCTAATCCTGGTTGCCGCCCGGCTCAACGAAATCTTCTCCGTGGATGACATCGGCGGCATCCGCTAGGGCCCACAGCAGCTCAACAGGTCGTGCTTTACGTCAATGGATAATAATCATCCCTCTCACGCTTCACGCTTGCTTTCAGGCACCAAACTCTGTCGTCCTCGTCTTACTGTGAGCGTTCTCGCGACCACATCGCGTGCAAAACTACAGCTTTCAAGATGGCGTCCAAACCCATTGCTTTGCAGATTCGTCCTCGTGGTAAGCCTGATTTTGCGCTTCAGTGCGGCAGGTACTGATGCTTTTCCAGGAAAGCCCATAAGATCTCTGCCAGAAACCCTCGAACTTGGTCCAGATGCCACTTCTGCCGACCTCTACGCTGAACTCGCAGCACGAACCAAATTCTCTGTCCATCAGCTACGTGTCACGAAAGGTTCCGACGGCAGTGTTGTTGCCAATGCCCAAGATACTTCCGTGCATGCGACAGGCCTAAGGGACCAGAGCACGGTATATGTCAAAGATCTTGGGACACAGATTGGTTGGCGCACAGTGTTTGTTATCGAGTACTTTGGACCGATACTCATACATCCCTTGTGGCTTGCGCTGCGACCATACATCTATCCTTCGGCGACTCACGAATCATCATCACTACAGAGGCTGCTGTGCTGGCTGATTTGTCTACATTTCACCAAGAGAGAACTGGAGACGCTGTTCGTTCATCGTTTCTCTGCTGCAACAATGCCATTCAGGAACGTCTTCAAGAATAGTTTCCATTACTGGGCGCTCTCCGGAGCACTGATTGCGGCTTTCATCTACTCGCCCTCTTCGGCTGCCGCGCGCGAAGCGAATCCGCTGCTCTTGTACCCCGGGCTTGTCCTTTTCGCCCTTGGTGAACTTGGAAATCTTCAAGCCCATCTTACCCTGATGGGTCTCAGGAGTGCTGGAGGTTCGGAGCGTGGGATTCCGCAAGGTCCTCTCTTCAACCTGGTCACATGTCCAAACTACCTGACCGAGACGATCTCTTGGATTGGCGTGTATCTTATCAGTGGTTTGAGCTGGGGTGTCCTCATCTTTACGATCGTGAGTGTGGCGCAAATGGCACAGTGGGCGAAGAAGAAAGAAAGTCGGTACCGCAAAGAATTCGGCGACAAGTACAAGAAGAAGCGTTATACGATGCTTCCGGGTATCTGGTAAGAAGTGCTCGCAGTAAAAAAGCTGAGGACTGGTGATTCCAAACATTGTACCACCAGACTAGAAGTCCATTCATGCTGCCCAGATAACTGCCAGTCAATTCCTAGATCCAGGTACATGGTTATGAGAGCGCAGTAGCTATACAAGCTGGAATCTGTTTCGCCGTCTTTTTCATAGTGTTATTGGTAGAGAACATGTCACTATTAACATGCCCGACATCCAGGCCAACAAGGTAGAATCGAAGTACGCATGGGCTTCATATATTCTGCGTCGTGCGAAAGCATTGAATGTAATTGTTAAGACGTCAGGCTCTGGCCAGGGGGTGCAGCTTCTAGAACAATAATGGACACTTTTGACAGGTGAAAGTAGCGGGCGATTCACTTTTGGCTGCGGTCGTTTGCATGTGGCCGTCAACTTAAGTTCCGTTCCTCACTCCTTGACTCAGGAGACACCGTTTCCACGTCACAACTGGCCTCAAAGAAAACAAGAATGCATCCTAGGTCTGCTGACTGAGAAGTCTTCCCCGTCTGCGGAGCACAAAATGCACTTCGCGCTGCCGTCCAAGGCCTCTCATCCTCCTTATGCGCGCGCCGGTACCAGCGCGTCCGCCAACTTCAGACGGCAGAAGCAGCTCCGCATCGTCGGCTATGTGGTATTAGGACTGCTAACCTTCTACCTCGCACTGAAGTCAATACTATATCTGACTGCATCCGGAGGTGTTGTCGAGGATGGCGTCGGTACGATTGAGGGTCGTCAGGATATCGTGCTCGTTACGGTCTTTGACAACAATACCATGAGCGAGGACTACATACGACTTGTGAAAGCAAATCGGGAAGATTATGCTGCACGTCATGGTAGTTACAACACAAAGACTCTTGAGGTGCACGCGAATGCTAACATAGGTGGCAGGATACAAAAACTTCTACAGCAATGTAACCACGTACGACGACCTCATCGAGCCCGCTCCTCCTTCCTGGTCAATCATACCAGCATTACGACATGCCTTGACAGAGCACCTGTCAAGTACGTGGTTCTGGCTATTGTCTGCCGATGCACTCATCACCAACCCTTCACTCTCACTCGAATCGCATATATTGCAACCACTTGAAACCCTCATGCTCAAGGACATTCCAGTTGTACCGCCCGACTCGGTCATACACACGTTTTCCCATCTGAAACCGTCCCGGACGCACCTGATCTTGTCTCAAGATATGGACAATTTGGCTCATACATCCCTCCTCTTACGAAACACCCCTTTTACGACCGCGACCCCAGACAATTGGGCTCAGTATTTTCTGGATGCCTGGTTCGATCCTCTATACCGTGCTTACCAATTCCAGAAAGCCGAGAACCACGCATTAGAGCATCTCGTACAATGGCATCCTACTGTCCTTGCAAAGCTGGTGTTGATTGAGCAGCGACGCTTCAATTCGTACAATTTCGCAACTCCACCAGTGCGAGATGAGACTGGTGAACTCCGTACACACGACAGTATGTGGCAAGAAGGAGATTTCGTCGTGAACCTAAAGGACTGCAGGGAGGGCGCTAAGCACGGCTGCGAGGAGGAGATGTGGGAATACTTCACTAAATGGGAGAAAGAGGTGGAAAAACTGGACGGGAAGAGACCAGAGCACAACCTTGGACCACCCAAACCCAAAGCGAAGCCTGTAAAGGAAGGGAAGAAAAAAGCGAATATCCTTCATGAAAGCGATGATTGAAATGGCCTTGTTCGGGCATGGGCATAGCGACTGGGTTTGGGTTTTTTTAATTGCTAACACAGATAAAGCCATATGGTATTGGTATGTCTGAATGTTGAACGGTGAAACCTAAAATGGCCCAGATCTCCGCGTCCATGTTTTCTATTTCTGGCCTGTATTTCGAGGTGCTAACGTGGCGGTCCTTCAAGCGAAGGTGCGCGTCTTGTCATATCTCAACACAGCGCCGAGCAAGACCTGTGCGCCAATTGCACTACATCATCGGTCAGCAAGCACATATTTCCACACGGAGAGTGGACTTACCAATCTTCTGGACTGCAATACTCTTGAGGGTTGTGACTGACTCCATCCTTTGTCACCGTGAAGATCATGCTGGTCGGGCACCGACGATTCGTGTAGCAACTGTCATGACCAGCTCCGCTGATCATGTACCTCCACAACTCTCCATCCTCCGCCGTCATGGGCAAGTCTTGAACGACCTCCTTTGCGCTGGCTTCGACGGCGGCAATGCAGTCAGGATGAAAGTTCACCGCAGGGCTGTCCACCAGCTCTTTCCACTCGACCTTGCAACCCTTCTCACTTTCCTTCTCGGCAATTCTCGAGAAGGCCTCTCGGCATTCTTTCTCGATCTTTGCAAGTTTCTCGTCTTCCACGTGGCGGACGTCCAGCGTGAAAGTGACAGTGTGAGCCATGGTGTTAATGGAACCTGGCTGGCCAGTCAATATGCCGGTTGTTGAGAGACCACCGGCTTCCTTTGCTATCCGGTTAGACTCCACAATTAGCTTCGCTGCACAGAGCATTGAATCCATGCGCGCTGGGAAAGGTGTCGTTCCTGCATGAGTATCGCGGCCCTTTACCGTGATCTCGAACCATTTGAAAGCTTGCACACCTGACTTATTGTTAGTCGGGTTCGACAAATGGGCTTCGCCTCCTACCTTTCACAACGCCTACTCTTCTCTTCTCCATCTCAAGAGCGGGACCCTGCTCGATATGAAGCTCGAAATGTGCGGCCATGGGGAAAGCCTTGTACGATGCCTTCTGCTCTCCCATGTACCCAATCCTCTCCAGCTCCTCCTTCATCGTTCGATGGTGTCCGTGCTCGTCAGGCGACACCTCGGCCAAGTTCCACGCCGTCTCAAGCGGGACAGCCTCTGCCCAGACACCAGACGAGACGGCCATCATCGGGAAACGAGCGCCTTCCTCGTTGGTCCAGTTGACCACCCCGATGCTGCCTTCGGTCTCTACGTTGTTCTCGTGCAGAACTTTCAGAACCTCGAGACCGGCGTTGACGCCCAGAATGCCGTCGTACCTTCCACCCGTGGGCTGAGTGTCAAGATGCGAGCCCATCATGATAGGTGGCGCGCTCGAGTTCTTCCCCGGCCTGACTGCAAAGAGGTTTCCCATCTGGTCAACGCTTGTCTTGCAGCCAAGTTTCTCTGTAGTATCAATGAACCAGTCACGGATCTGTTTGTCGGCATCGTTCAGACTGAGTCTGGCCATTCCGGTCTCGGTCGGATGGTCTCCATATCGATGAGCGGCGCCAAATTCACAGCCAGAATGAATGGCGTCCAACAACCTCGACTGGTTCACCTTGAGAGCAGAAAAGTCATGTTTTGATCGTGTGCCGTTGACCCCGTTGACCCCATTTACTGCCATCGCTCTAAGATTCACCCACTTCGATGGCCCAGTTTGGCAGATAGCAGGACTTCGAATAGATCTGATGATGCTCGAAGGACGTAACAGCGCTGAAGAGAGCCTGGCTCCGGACATGGGCAAAACTTGAGGATCAAGAATAGCAGGATAACGGATAGACCTCGACAAGGTTTCTAGCCGTCACGTTTTGTCTTCCAAAAGTCCGCCGTGGCGGCGAACAGACTCCTTTTACCCACGGCGACCAGAAGCCCCATCATTGAGTTAAGCCGAAGGAGTTGTGCGCTCCTCGATAGGCGGCGCAGCGTCCGCCGCATGTTGGACAAATCCGATGCCGCCGGATTAGCTTTCATCCCCGCAGTCGTTCGGTAAAAGAACTGACTAAAACTTTAGGTAAAGGTTTCTCCAGTAACCATTTGTCCTAGGGTGTTTTAGTAGTTGGCTACCTCGGTGTCTCTTTGGGTGTTAAAATGTCCCAGCACGAGCAACGTCTACTTCCACCACACACCCTGTTTGCTTACATCCTTCGCTCAAACGCGACGGAAGTATACGATGATGTACAAAATGTGAAATCGACACACCAAATCATGTTCGTGGAGGGCTCAAAACCGTTTTCCGATGAATTACAAGCAGCACAGATGTCAAACCATGGTCAGCAAAGTGGTTTGATTAAATCACATAACTTTTCTGAACTTTCCGCACTTCTGTCTTCATATATCTTCACTTTCCCATCGTTTCTAGATTCACAACAGTAACCCATTTCCTTTCGGCATCTCGTTTTATTTTGTTTGCGCCTAAGGCACCTGTTACTGCTGTTACAGGTTTTTTTCTAGGCGCTTTTGGATTTGACCAGTCCCGCACATGGGTTGACCTCACTTGGGGCACGCGAGTGATCAGAAGGCATGGAACCGGACGCCACCAGGTTGGAGGGCGGTGTTGGCGCTAGCCGATCTGATAGTGCAACACCTCCTCTACGCATGAATGGACAAGCTCATTCCACGACTGACATCTTCGATAAACACCGTCGCCTTGTGGATTGGGTCCTTGCCAATGATGGATACTTTCACCCTCATGCTCAGATTGCCTTTAGTCGGCGCAAGGGGTTTCACGCCGTGGTTGCTGATGAACAAACACTGTTTGCCGGTGCTCGCATTGCCAGTTGTCCTGTACCAATCACCATGTCTGTTCTGAATGCTCTGGACATCGAACCATTCTCAAGTCATGGCTCTTCTTTTCCAAAATCATTCCTTCGGAACCAAGCCCACAAGCCAGAGTCTCTGCAAGCTTTCTTTCTAATGGAGCAGCTGGTCATTGGAGAGCAGTCATGGTGGGCACCATACATTGCCACGTTGCCCACGGTTGACGATGTCACAGACATGCAGTTCGAGGAGGAAGCAGACGTTATCTGGCTGGAGGGTACTAATCTCAAAGGAGGTATCTCAGCGCAAGTCGCGAAATGGAAGGAGATGTATCTGCAAGGCATGGGCCAACTAAAGCAAGCGCAGTGGCCGAATGCGCTTGACGGATCTTATACCTGGTATGTTCAAAACCGTCCTACCATTCTGCATGAACACAACTAAACACATCCACAGGCCCAAGTTTCGTTGGGCCGCCACGATATTCGGTAGTCGCTCATTTACTTCACAAGTCCTCGATGACACTCCTCCAGCAGATCTGGCACGTTTACGGTATCGTTCGAACGATGACGACTCTAGCGATCTCGTGAGATTATTCTCCGACAGGTTCGGGGTGCTTCTTCCACTGTTGGACTTGCTAAATCACAAACCTGGTGCCAAAGTCGAATGGCAAGCCCGATACAGCTTCGTCGGTCTTCAGATTCTAGAGAATTATCAATCTGGTCAGGAGCTCTGTAACAACTACGGTCCTCGCGATAACGAAGGTCTCCTTCTTGCATATGGTTTCACAATACCGGACAATCCCTTCGATCATCTGGTAATAAGCATCAGGCCTCCTCCCGGTTCTCCACTAGCGACGACTCGAACATGGAAGCAAGATCTACGTTCAGATCCGGAGAGAAGATGTTTTATTTTCGACTACCGTCATCCTCAGTCCAAATCGGCGACTACGTTAGAGTCATCAGTGTTCTCTTTTGAACTACTGGATAGCATATCAGTTCTCTGCGCCAATGAGCGGGAGATGCAGATCATGTTTACTAGACAGCAAACAATCATGAGTTACTGTCTAGGTCAGGAGTCCAAATTCGAAGACGGTCGAATCATTTTGGCGACCCTGAGTCAGTTGTTGAAGGAATGCTCCAACAGAGCGTCCAGATTAAGGGCCACAGATCCGGCACAAGCCCATCCTCCTGTCACTCCAGCAAATTCGAAACAGCGAAATGCGAAAGTCTACCGGGACAGTCAGCTCAGTATTGTGGAAACGGCTGTAGCTGTCTGCAAGTATGTACTGACTTTTGCTGCAAGCGAGAGCACACATCAGACTGTTCTTGACGAGATACGTTCAACGTTATCCGCCTCCGTCTTTCAGAATCTGGAGCATTTGCTTGAGCGGCATTCGAAGCAACTTACTCACCAATCCGAGCTCCTAACTGTCGCCGCCATTATGGGGATGCTCCCTAATGACCTCTCGATATCATTGAAGAAATGCTTGTCTGAGCCCGAGACCAACCTGACAATTCTCAAAGAAGACGCGATGTCAATGGGAAACCTTGAGAAAAGTCGATTTGCCGTCATTCTTGCCGCATTGTACAGTGATTACACGTATGGTGTAAAACTCCCGCACAGAGTCACACAATGGCTCAAACAAGTGGCTGAATGGTATCCTCAAGACAGCGAGTCGTGGGCCTATGTCCCCACGCCGGGACCGTGGGCTCCAGGAGAAGAGCCTCCAGATGGATTGATGACGCTCCTTACAGCTAGAGCTGCCATGTCTCCAACGTTTCCTGCAGAGTCCCAAGTCAAAAGATGGTTGCGCCCGGAAAGACTGTGCTGGGGTTGGAATGTCATGGAGGAAGAGATGGTACGGGTCCCAAGCAGCATACTGGTGCGTGAGGACATTCCGGATGAAATGGTACTGGGAGATAGCTCGATTGTATTATATTGGCAGAGATATTAGGCATATGATACCCCCCATAGCAACATTTCGGTTGATTGATTGACCTTGATTCCCGCCATGCATGCGGATGCTTCAACCCCTGCAAGCAGGTTCAGACTGGAAGAAACTGCCGACTTCGACAGTAAGAGTATCTCTGAGAAAACTCGCATGCTCTTACCCTGAGTGGCAATGCAAGAGTCTTTTTCGAGAATTGTGGTCAGTCGAACTCCGGTGAAGCATACCTCTCCGGAAGATCATACCGTGGAAATTCAAACTTGGCGAGGAGAAGCTCCCAGCCAATCAACCGCAGCGCATTTCGATCCAAGACGACATACTCTTTGATGTAGACATTGGGCAAACAACTCGCCTCTTCTCTTTTCCGTGTCGGCCATCTCTTGTCCTCACCACCTACTCCGTCCCTCTATCATCGTCCTCGGACGCCCTTCGGCGCCATGATCGTCAGATCTTCTGCCACGAGAAGCGTGGTCCAAGCCGCCACAAAAGCAGCTTCAGCATCACGACCGATCGCCGCCACCAGCTCCTCAACCCTCCAAACCCGCTCCTACGCAACCGTACAAGAAGGACAACCACAGCAAAGAAGATATGGTGGTCTCAAAGATCAGGACAGAATATTTACAAACCTTTACGGCCACCATGGCGCAGACCTTAAAAGTGCAAAGAAATATGGAGACTGGCACAGAACGAAGGACATTGTCCTCAAGGGCCACGACTGGCTGATCAACGAGATCAAAGCCTCTGGTCTACGAGGTAGAGGAGGCGCTGGTTTCCCATCTGGTTTGAAATTCGTGCGTCCTCGAACACATCCCATTTCCTCAGCCACTCTAATACTCGTTTAGTCATTCATGAACTTCAAAGGCTGGGAACAAGACAAGCGGCCGCGATACCTCGTCATCAACGCTGATGAAGGCGAGCCCGGCACCTGTAAAGACCGAGAAATCATGCGCAAAGATCCCCACAAGCTCGTCGAAGGCTGTCTGGTCGTCGGCCGTGCCATGAACGCCTCAGCCGCCTACATCTACATCCGAGGCGAATTCTACCACGAAGCCACCGTCCTCCAGCGCGCCATTCAAGAAGCATACAAAGAAGGTCTGATCGGCAAGAACGCCTGCGGCTCAGGTTACGACTTTGACGTCTACCTCCACCGCGGCATGGGCGCGTACGTATGCGGTGAAGAAACATCACTCATTGAATCCCTCGAAGGCAAGGCTGGCAAACCTAGGCTGAAGCCCCCGTTTCCCGCGGCCGTCGGCCTTTTCGGATGCCCCTCAACAGTAACCAACGTCGAGACCGTCGCGGTGGTTCCCACAATCGCCCGCCGCAGCGGCAAATGGTTCGCCGGTTTCGGTCGCGAGCGCAACCAGGGCACCAAATTGTTCTGTATATCAGGACACGTCAACCACCCCTGTACCGTCGAGGAAGAAATGTCGATCCCCCTTCGCGAACTCATCGAGAAACACTGCGGCGGCGTTCGCGGAGGCTGGGACAACCTCCAGGCCATCATCCCCGGTGGATCCTCCACGCCAATCCTCCCCAAACACATCTGCGACGACCAACTCATGGACTTTGACGCCCTGAAGGACTCGCAGTCTGGTCTGGGCACTGCCGCGGTCATCGTCATGGACAAATCCGCCGATGTAGTCCGCATGATCACCCGACTTTCTCAATTCTACAAGCACGAATCCTGCGGCCAGTGCACACCATGTCGCGAGGGCAGCGCCTGGACCGCCAAAATGATGGAGCGCTTTGAAAAGGGTCAGGCCCGCGCCCGCGAAATCGACATGATTCAGGAACTCACCAAGCAGGTCGAGGGTCATAGTATTTGTGGTAAGTAACCCTTCCGATCTCACACACCTTCTCTCTCCCTCTGGAAACATGGAAAAGGCTGACATTCCATGTGTGTTGCAGCTCTGGGCGAGGCCTTCGCCTGGCCTATCCAAGGTCTCATCAGACATTTCCGTCCTGCTCTCGAGGCGAGAATCAAGGATTACGCCACCCAGAACGGCGGTGAGGCTCTCGCTGGTGGATGGGAGCCCGATGCTTCGAAGAAGGGTCTTCTGGTCTCGCCCGGCCAGTAAGCGGACCTTGGGAAGGGTTGGACGGATCTTGAGGCGAGGCACAAAAGATTCATATGCTGGACGAAGTCTGCCGCTAGTGTGACGAGGCCAAGTCCGGGATCGAGGCACTATATATGTGACGGATAGACTGCGTGAAGATAGTGCTTGAGCATACGGCGACTGTTCATCGGCATGCATGACCCTTGCGTGCTCTGGGCACAGTTAAAGCCGTCTGCGAGACCTTAAGGGTTGAGCACCAGAGTGAAAAGACGTCTTTTCTTGATTATTGATGCAAGGCGTGGCGTTGTATGTATATTCTCCCTGCTTTAACGCAGACATGATATATTCATAAGAGTATTCAGATCCAGAAGAATTACTGTGTGAGCGCCGTGACAAACCTGTGGCGCATTTCAAGACGAAAGCGAGAAGATGTTTGGTCTTCATCGTTGCAAGGCGTGGTGTTCATGTATATTCTTCCTACTTTCACGCAGTCATGCTACATTGATAGGAGTTCGGAAAATCCAGCAAGAGAATTTTGTACATGTCGCCCTAAAGGTGCATAGAATCACCCAAACTCGTCCACCGATGAAGTGGCACGATATCGCTCAATCATACAGGTTCTGCACATCACACCAAAGAGCAGAGATCCAGAATACAGATCATCATCCTCCTCCAAAGGCCTCTAGCCTGGCTCTCATGCTGCCGCCACTGCAAGCTGGCGGATCCAGTCGCCAGGACTCTGCCCAACATCCAACTCCATCGCCTTGTCGCTATGAAGAACTGGGGCATTCTCCTGCTCAGGTGCGTCCTTCGGCGCCTTGTCACCGTCAATCGTACCAGCACCATTCTTGCCAATAGTCGTCGAGTCTTCTGGCGCAGTCAAGCCCGACTTCTTCGCCAGATTCTTGCGCCTTATCGCATCCTTTCTCACCTTGGCTCTGATAGCTGCTCTTGCAAGGTTCTCCTTCTCCAGTTCCAAGGCTCGCTTGCGCTCCATCATTTCCTTGCGCAGTCTCTCACGCTTCTCTTTACCCGTTCGTCCCACGCGCTTGACCTCGATGCCGTCATCGACAAACTCGGTTTTCAGGACCATGAAACTTACACCATCGTGAGGTGTGTTATTCGAATCCGGTGAGGATGTCATTGGCTCTGAGTCATCAGGCCAACTGCGCGATCTAATCCCGAACCGAGCGCTCTCGACGTAACTTTCCAGCTGAGGTAAGACGAGAAGTGTGATATGCAGATCCCGATTCTCCTCCACCAAACGTGGTCTTTCCGGAGCCGGACTGCCCTCAATTTTGGGGTTCTGCTCCTCAATGACCTTCTCCAGCAGGGCCTCATCGATACCAGCAGGGTGTACCGACGAGATGAATCCGGAGTGCATGGCAGCGGCAACTGGATCAGAATCATCTGTGTAGATTCCTGAACCCCAGAGATATCGCTCCGCACAGATCAAGCCTCTTTCCCTGTGTCTTAGCCACATGCGAGGTACGCGTACGGTGTATGTACAATTGACGTGTTCTGCATCTGTGAACGCAGGTAGAAGATTAGGTCGTATAGAGACATCGAATTTTTGAGTTGTGGCTTTGGTGATGTCGACAGGAGTGACTTCAGGATCATACTTGTAAAAGCCCAGATGGCGACGTGGGTTGCGGCGGGCTTGAGCGATGACCGAAGATATCCTGATCGTTTTCTTCGGTCTGAATTGAGGGACTTTTTCTGCTGGCGAAGACTGACGGTGTAGTAGAGGATGATTCGCGAGTTGTGAAGGATTAGACGTTGGAGTACCGTTACGCCGAATATGATTTGATGTTCCAAATGCAGTCTTGCGCTGGCCCAAGGCTGCTTCTTCCAGATCAAGCTTGTACGAATGCTGATATTTGCTCTTCTTCCCACGTCCCGTGGCAGTCTTCTTGGCATCGCCTACATCACTTTCGGCTCGAGCCTCATCGTCGAAGGCTTTGCGGTTACGCTTACTCATGCCAGAAGCACTCCGAGACATCTTCATGAGGTTCTCCTCACTTAGGCGGGCACCTCCTTCATTTTGCTTGAATGGACTTGCGGATGGAGGTTGTGGTGTTGGGGTGGGATTGGCCGATGTTGTACCCAGACCACTTCCAATGCCCGAGAAAACACGCCCTTGCTCGGTCTTGATGCCTGTGTCTGGGACAGGCGTCTGTGCCTGAGCGCCTTGTACAGCTTGAGGGAGAGGAGAATACCTTCCTCGCTTTGACTCGTTTGCCAGGTTTAGAATAGCTCTGTGCTGGGACAGCTCATCACTACCTTTCCGGACTTGATCATCCAGCAGTCCTGATTGCGAGGCCACAGAGCCTGCAAACGGGGAGTATGGTCGGTTCCGCAGGCGATCTCCAAGTACTGAGCGATCACTCTGTGACTGCACCGAATCTTGTCTCATCATATTGTGGCTACCAATTGCAGCCTCACCAACGTGCCCAAAAGCCCCATATGGACGACCTTCATTGCCGTTCAGCAGCGGTCGTCGCAGTTCAGGCGACAAGGACTGTGGGGCTGGTCGTTCGGGTGGTCTAGGTATGCCTGGGGGACGAGTATCGTAAGAGCCCACATGACCATTTGTACGTGAGACATCAGTGCCATTAACATGGGGTTGGTGTTGGCCAAACAACGGTGGGATACTCTCGGGGCGGGTGGGTGGATGGTGTGCTGGAGGGAACGTCGACGTGGTGTCTGGTTGTGGCTGACTCTCGGGTCTCTGTAAAATACCACTAATGCTTGTGCGCCGCGTCCGATCTTCAAAATCATCCTTTGCCGGCAAGGCAGGCCCGAAAGGGGGCGAAAACCTTGGTTCTGGGTATGGTCCTTGATTACACCCCTGCCGCGGCTGTGACTCGTAGAAAGGTCCCGGCCGCTGTGTCATGGTACCTGAACTCGAACGATGCGTTCTTGCTCCGAAGGATGTGCCAACATCAGCGAATCTATCAGGAGTCTTGGACCTTGGTTTGTATGAATATTCCCCGGTATTTGGTTTGGTGGGATATTGTGGAGGTGACATGACAGTGCCTAGTGACATAGAACCTGAGGCCTGCCGCGAAGGCGTCCTCGAATGTGAGCCATGGTTGTGGTATTGATCTTGTATTGGTCTCTCTGGTTCGCCGCCCAGCATCGAAGAGATTGACATACTGCTTCCCGGTCTCTTTTGCGGTGGATGTGGTGGTCCATTGTTGGCAGCTATTGCAGGGGAAGGGCCTGGTAGAGACGGCTGCGAGTATCTCGGAAAATGTTGCGGGGATGGTGGCAGCATCGGTCGGGAATGAGGTCCGTACATAGTAGGAGGATCCCGAGGATCTGGATAACCTGGATTCGACAGTCAGCAGCCATTGCACGCATTAAATGCGGTAAGTGTAGAGGGAAGTCAGAGCTGCATCAAGTGAGATAACGATGCAGGCGCATGTTTCGTTTCATCGCGCGACCAGGATGGTGGCAGGAACGTACCAGAGAATGATCGTGGAGGACTGGCAGGAACGTTGTATGACGGAGAATGCCCTGGCATTGCCATTATGGCAGACGCCTGTTGATGAGGATGCGATGGTTGTTGTAGAGAAGTATGGTGGAATGCGGGATGATCAACAGGGAATGCAGCAAAGTGATGCGGAGGCTGCTCAACAGTGGATACGAGTCCTCCCGCGGCCGATTCTTTGAAGATTGCAAGTTAGGAAAAAGGACTCTTCAAATGAGGGCAGGCGTCGATGCATCGAGGTGACTGAAGTGTAGCAACAATTGTCGTTGAAGAGAGCGCAGGTACAAAGGGGGAAATGTGTATTGTCAAATGATGCAGGGTGTGAAAAGGTAAGAAGACGTGGATATGAGACGAGAGATGCAAGAAGGTGCCAGTGTGGATTTGCGGATGTGCTGCAAATAGTCGGGTCACAGGCCTTGTCAGGCATGAGACGACGTGGACAGTTTTCCGGGGCAGTTTGGCCCCAGCAGCAGTCAGGACCAGCACCAGAGCACCAGCAAGCAGGAACAAGCAGCAGCCCAGCAGCAAGAGAGTCGTGTTCGGGTATGACACACAGACGTGTGGCAGCCACTCGAAAGAGTCGGATAAACCAGGGGTGGCCCGCTTTGGTGGTCTCGTTAAGTTTGTTCCAGGGTTGGTCGATGATGGGCGCATTCGATCATTTGATGTGATGGCAGATTCGGGATCAAGCATCAGGATAGGACCCGCCGGGCTTCCCCCCATCTTCATAAGGCACCACCTGTCTTCCACTGGTCGAATCACCCACCGCCAAAAGCAGGGTTTCGGAAGAGTATAGCAGTTGGTGGACTGGAGCTGGATCGTCCACTTCGAGCTGCAGTTCCTTTAGCCTAGCAATGATCGCATGTCGTCCTGCCCCATGGTTTTGGTGCTCGGTGCTGTTGTTTTTCCCTTCGCTTTGAGCTCCCGCAAAAATTTGTGGTAAAAGAGGGTCTCCTTTTTAGGCGCCGCCCCTTGTCGATTTTAGTCCAACGGGCGCCTTTCCCGGCCGCCAAAAACACAGGGCTCCAGGCCCATGCCAAACTCTAGTGGAAGAAAGCTCGACGGTCAAACCCGTCAAACATGACGTCGATCATCCCGGAACAGTCTTTCACCACTCAAGAGTCCGTCGATTCACCTGCTTTGGTTGCTGCCGGTCTGTGCTCATATAGCCAATATTGTTGATGCTCCTCGTAGTGGTCGTTCATTGTGTATTGCTGCTGCTTGATGCCCAAAATACACAGTAATCTCACCCACCTCTCTGCTGCTGCTGGGCTTGCTCATGCATGGTCTTTGGTGGCATGACCACTTCTCATGCGCACCAATGCACGCTTACAAACAGGGGATCGTCAAACCGTGCATACAAGTTTGGGGGTGCGACTTCACGTTGGCAAGCACTGTGGTGCAAATATAACATGCTCGATCCAATCCATGTGAACCGATCTTCGTGCTGACAAGTCTCACGGAAACAGACTGAGGTGTTTGTGCTTTTGTTTGTACGTACCTTTTCCTGACTGAGGCTGGCCATGGTCGCCATGCATCCAGATATCTCCTCTTTCTCCTATCCATGGTCCGCGCCATTGCGCCTGCTGGTATTGCTGATTGGTTTCGAACGGGTAAGGGCTGCCGTGTATCGTTTGGTTGTGCTCATTTGCCGGGTAGAGCATTCTGTGGTTGGCATCGGAAGCGGTTCGATGATTTTGCTTCGACTTCATGATGGAAATTCTTGAAGACGGTGATCCGTCACCTTGTTCTCAATGATTTAGTTCATCTTTCTGTCCCGGACATATCGCATTGCGTAGTTGAACATATATGAATTCGCTCGTCCTCTCTCTTTCACTGCGTGTTGAATCTTGTCTCGTTGGCACTCTCTATTATGGTTGGATGCGCACGTGCTGTGACGGCTAGGGCTCGATCTTCACTTTTGGAGGCGAGCGTCGGATCGCAGACGATTGGCGGGGAAATCTCCTGGCGATCAAGGATCAATTGTCCGAGGAGGTTTTCAATGGTAGTATTGCAGGGTCGAAAAACTCAAGAATAGCTTTTAGGTGAACAGCTTTTCGTTCAGAATTCGGTATGCCAATTTGCAAGACCCAAGATGAAATGCGCAAACAAAAGACCTCAACAAGCTGGCCTGAAAAAGAAAACGAAGCACTGCAGGTGGATTGCATTTGGTGGCTCCATTGTGGCCCTGACTTGCTGCACGAGGACTCGTGCTTGATGAACTAAGGGGACTTAAAGGTAGGTTGCAAGGCTGCTTGTACCTAACTTAGCCCAAACTAAAACGCCCCAAACCTTGTGTCACCACTATCATTGTTGAAATAGCGGTGCCCATCCGGAACTCTTTGAATCTTCGGAATTGCATTCAGGAACAAAAGGCGCGATAAATGGCTTGCATGTGAATGGAGCCTTCAGGGCTCTGCCCCAATGCGCGTGCGTTTCGAGCCACTACTTTATCCGCCAGGGTTTTCCGCACATGCGCTTCATGCCATCAATATTCAGACATCTCCTTTCCGGTCCATGATCCTTCATAAATGCCAGCCGAGTCAAGGACCGTCTCTCCCGTTCATGCATCGGTATCTAGTCGCCGTCCCTTAGTGTGTATGGCTAGCAGCATATCGGATCAAAACCCTTACTTTTTGTAGGCTGCTAGAGCTTCCAGACCTAATTGGCAGTTCTTCACGGATCGAAGGAGATAGAGAGCACTCAATGTGAAATCATAATGCATGCTTATAATTTGGGGACGCAGGGGGCGCATATCTCTTGGTAGGTAACCTGTCGCCAGTAACTACCATCGTCAGTCAACCATCTCAGTTTGCCTGCTCGCACGATAAGTTTTAGCCTTCTAAAATAAGGCCAGAAGACCTGTCAAGGTTGCTTCAGGGACTCTTGTATTGCATCATGATTTTGCATCCGGTTTGTGCTCCTCACTCGCATTACAGCTTCTTGCAGAAATCCCTCCCGTGATTGACCTGCCAGTTGCATAGCCATACTTCGAAGCCCATGCTTATAAAACCAGCAATGCAGATGCCGGCAGAATCGCTGACTGTGGTAGCCGACAATGAGAATTCGCGGTCTTCCCTGGTTACATGGTCACTGATCTCTGCAAACGTGTTGGCGTAGACAAGACCACCTAACAGACCCTCCCAAAATATAACAGCAAATATGATGTATATACTGGGGATGAAGTTGAAGACTGCATGCAGTGCCAGCAAGACGAGGTTGGCAACTTGCAATATGGATGGAAGGTAAAGGTTGTGCACTCGCAAAAACGGTGTCGAAGATCTCGAGATGAACACTCCGATTTGATAAATGGCGTTGTAGGTAGGGTAGAAGGCTCGAAAGTGTTTGAATAGTGTCTCTCCCAGAGGAAATAAGAGCGTTGGAGATACACCCTGGTTGATGGTGTACTCGGCCACATAGACTATCAGCAGAGGTAGCATGTATGGGAGAAATAGACCTCTTGCCCGGGCCAAGTTGTGTCTGAACATCAACCACGTTGTATGCTTGCCATTGCGCATGTCGAGCACTGGTTTCGTTGCCCCGGGAGGAGATAGGAGTCCTCGTTGTTGTTCATCGTCAATGTTGTCATCATCCTCCTCCTCATCCATAACCGGACTTGTGGCATGGTCATGCTTCTTTGCGTGCAGGCGAAGCGGTCCCCGCGGCAGTATCAAGAAAAAGCTTAGCAGCATGACTGCAGGTAAGCAGGCTGAGGCGAGCAGTGTTCTTTGAACACTGAGTCCCAAGGACGTAGTTGCTATCGCATATGCGCCTGCGCCAATCAGCCCAGCGCCGCCTGTTCCACTTCCCCAAGCAGCCAGACTGAAAGGTCCATAGTAATGTACGAGTCCCAGGAAGCTCAACTCTCCTCCACCACTGCTGAGAGAGGCCAGTAACACACCCGCCAACTTGGCCCCAATCGACCCTCCATCCGTGTAGCTCGGAGTCAAGGCGATCAATAGCATTCCCAATGCTGATAAGGCAACGAAGATTACGATTCGGACCGGATAGGGAACGAGATGGATGAAGTAGGGCGCGCAGAGTTTAGTCAAAAACGAGGGTATGACATCTGCTAGGAGGACGACCCCTTTGGGCACGTCTGGTCCAACGAGATCCAGGGCGGCAGAGAGGATAATAACATAGAGAACATTGTTAATCAAGCCTAGATGTCCATTGCAGTTAGCAGCGCAGGGCCAATCTTGCAAGACAATGCTAGTTGACTCGTTCCTGGGAAGACTCTTACCGAACAGCCAGAAAGCTACGCATGTTCTTGGATCGGCACCGCTGAAGGAGAGCCTGAGCCGTTCGCGATACATCGCCCAGGACGATGAAGGAGACATTGGTAGAGGAATGGCCATTCTTCGGTCGTTCATCTGGTGGCGAGTGCGGTATTCGCCATGGTCAAGACATGGCTAGATGGTTTCTTCGCGTAGATTCGGTCTTGTGCCGAAGAAAGGTGCGGGAGTCGCGTGTGCATTGCAAGTCAGACACAAGATGTTGTAGGCGCAACAACCTTAAAGAAAGACGTCATGCCGCCGGGAAATAAATAGGGAGACACGTGCCCAGAACTCGGCGCGACGGCAACTTTAAGCACAGCCTTCTCTTATCGTCTTACATAGACATTTCGATCCACATTACAATTGATCCTCCACAGTCAAAGCAATATGCATTGTCGATTACGTTGATCGTGTCCTGGAATATGTGACGGTTCCATGACGACTCTGTCAAAGCCTGACAGACCGTGCGACAGTTGCCGCCGGCGGAAGATTCGATGCCTGGTCGAGCCGGGGAGTGATTGCGCCCTATGTCGGTCTCATGGGCAGTCATGCACGTTTGTTGAGGGACCACCCAAGAAGAAACGAAAGCAGTCCGATGTAGTCAGTCCAGTGGGAGTGGTAGGTGTTTCCCCAGAAGCGCGCTCCCACCAAGAATCGCCGCACGACTATTCGGCATATCCTGAAGCACCTTCTTTGTTGAGGCAAACCCTCGGTCATCAGCATTTTCGTACCAACATATACATCGGTGCCACGTCGGGTCCGAGTCGAGTGCTGCTCGATTTGACCGAGCGGTCCCCTCACGGTCAATATCATGCCGGACCCCTTGATTCCGAGGTCCGTCGTGTTGGCAATGATGGTTATTTCCTCATTCTGCCAGACGAGCAGGCCGTCATTGACGAGCAGCTTGAGACACTGGACAAGATCGAAGCACTCATCAGGCCTCACGGTCCGGCATTGGTGGACCTCTTCTTTCGCATTGTCCATCCTAGCTTTCCAATACTCCATAAGGATGTCTTCCTGGAAAAGCATGGTCGATCATATCGAGAACTTGCGCCGGCGTGCTTGTCTGCTGTCTACATGCTAGCACTTAATTGGTGGTCTTACAGTATTGAGCTCGCCCACCTCACGAAACCAAATATCGGCGAACTGGAGAAGTTGGTGCCTGCCCTCATGGTTTACAACAAGATATCCAAGGTCTCAGACATCCAAGCTGGATTGTTGTTGCTACAGCGACCTAAGAGGGATTCTTGGAGATTGACAGCCCAATTGGTAGCTATGGCTGAGGATGTAGGCCTACATCGTGACTGCACAGATTGGCAAATCCCGGACTGGGAGAAAGGCGCGCGCAAGAGAACAGCTTGGGCACTGTTTATACAGGACAAATGGGGAGCTCTCGTACATGGCCGCCCCTCGCACATCAAAGCGGACAACTGGGAAGTCTTGCCACTCGACCTGGGTGACTTTCCAGAGAATATTGAGGACGAGGACGCAGAGCAAGGTAGCTCTGAGGTCGAAAAGGGTATACTGATTTTCATGCATCTTGCGTCGCTCACGCAAATATTATCGGAGATAATCGACGATCTATTCACCCTGAAAGCAGCCAAAAACCAAAGAAGCACATTCGATCTGCTCCAAGCAGTCAAGCCACTGCAGTTAAAACTGAAGTCCTGGTATTCTCAGTTGCCCTCATGTTTGGCATTTGATTCTACACAACCAAGGAAGCTCTCCGCGACAGGTGAGTGCCCACTCGTTCAGCCGAACGGCTTCGTGAAACTTATCTCTGAATCCCAGGTCATCTGTATCTTGCATACCTGACTGCTGAAGCTACCCTGCACAGAGCTATCCTCGAGTCCGAAATGCGAGATGCACTGGAGCCGTCTCTGCGCAAGATCACCCGTGATGCTGCGATCATGAGATTCAAGTCTGTGATTGATTTCCTGAAACGGCTCAAACCTGAACATATGCAAGGGTTTTGGCATTCTGCGTCCGAGCCTTGTCTGGCCATCATCAGCACATTCGCACTCGTCTTACTTGCGACGAGCCGGGCTCCGAGCGAAACCAAGGATATTTTCTCCCAGATCGCGGAGTTTCGATGGTTGCTTAACATCAATGGCCCTAGTGCTGACTTCATGAAACATGCTGTCGATTTGTTGCAAGCCAACGCAAGTTTCCTGTCCAGCTACCGTCCACGTAAAGACGTTAAAGGCATTAACGGTACCTCTCCTGAGAACGAGGAGACCACTCCTCATTCCGTTGGCCGTGGCCGATTAGCACATCAATCTGGAGCCGAAGGTATTGAGGGAGGTACAGCCTACACGCCAGCTATGGAAGCTTTGCAAGATTCTGGACGACATCATCAGCTCTCTCCGTCCTTACTGGGTGCGGGCCTGGACCAGTACTGGTTCTACGACATTAATGACTTCGGACAGCCTACATGAAGTCACTAAGACTTCCTAGCCTGCGTGTTGAGCAAACCGAGGGCGGAGGCAACAACACTCAGGTGATCCAGATATGTCTTCAAGGAGCGGCCTGACGTGCACATGATGTGCTGGCATAACCGGGCTATGGCTCGCTCCTCAACCGATCGCCTCACAGATCTGCCCACACTCTTATCTCGGAGTTTGCCCGCGGGCATTCAGACGGGCACAGACGGGCTCTTCTGCCCGCCCCTGCTGCCCGCGTCACGTGCGTTTGTGCCTACCACTGGTTCTACCACGACCCCCTCGCTTCGACTCCGCGATATCGAAGAACCTTACGGTGACTCTCCAGGAGTATACTCGCGAATTGTTCTTCGTCAAATTTAGTCGAAGAGTGCGTCAGTCATTCATGGCTTTACAAACGGTTGACCATGTTGCCATCAGTCTGGATGCTCCCAACGCCGATCCCTTGCATGGGACAAAGTACGATTTTGAAAGAGACCTCATCGGCTATGGGAGGTACTCCATTGATCCCAAATGGCCGAATAATGCCAAGATTGCTGTGTCATTCGTGATCAACTACGAAGAGGGCGCCGAAAGGTCGCTGCTGAATGGTGACAGTCAAACCGAGAATGTACTTTGGGAGCAGCCTCATGTTGCCGCACGCATTGGATCGAGGGACCCAAAAATCGAGAGCGACTACGATTATGGTTCTCGTGTTGGAGTGTGGCGGCTTCTCAACATGTTCGAGAAGCATAATATCCGAACAACAATATATGCAGTTGGCCAAGCATTTGAGAAGAACCCACCACTAGTCAAGGCCTTCGTCGAGGGCGGCCATGAGATCGCCAGCCACGGTTACCGATGGATTCCATATCATAACATGTCACCAGAGGAAGAGAAACTGTACATCCACCGCCAGATGCAGTCTCTGAAAGCCAGCACAGGGGGCTATCCTGTGGGATGGTTCGTGGGCAGATGTTCGTCCCATACACAAGCATTGATTCATGAAGTGCATGAAGAACTCGGTGCGCCTTTACTATACGAAGCCGATTGCTTCGCAGATGATCTGCCTTACTGGACCGACGTCCCAGCAGAGAAGCACCTCCAAAACCCAAAGGGTATGCTGATGCTGCCCTACACCTACGACAACAATGACCTGAAATACCAAATAGCTCCCGGTACATGGGGCTCATCAGGCGCATTCTTGGAATACTTAAAAAGCTCGTTCGATGTGCTCTATGCAGAAGGGCTGGAAGGTCGGCCTAAAATGATGACGATCGGTCTCCATTGCAGGATCAGTGGCAAGCCTGGTCGCTTTGCCGCAGTACAGTCCTTTGTCAAATACATCCAACAACAGCCTGATGTATGGATCACGACTCGAAAAGACATTGCTGTGCATTGGAGGACGACCTTTCCATATACTCGGATCAAGGAGCAAGAAGACGTTCCTGAGGAGGAACATACCGCCGTCATGCTTCAAACGGCGGAAAACAACGTTTACGCCCGGATATAGTCCTTGGTCGCAGATACACTATACTTGGAACCCTCAGTCAAGCAGTCTCTGTCATCTACCCTGCCCCACTTTCTGCATTGCTCTTTCTGCTGCCATGACACCTGCCTCAAGTTGATCGACAATAATGACCTTCTGGCCATCCGCCCGGCCCATTTCTGCTTCACATACTTCTCTGATCCATTCTTCCATGCCGAACAGGATCACGCCGCCAATGCAAATCGCACCAATGTCTCCCAAACCCAACAGTTTTCTCACCCCCTCTTTGACCTTCGCCTTTACCATTTCAATTCCCTCAATACCCTTCTCCACATCAGACCATCCCACCCCCGTCGACACAACGCCGGCAAACCTCGATAGCGGCACTTTCTTGGTGTCAAGGAGCCTCGTGACACCTCTGCTCAACTGCTCTTCATATGCATTTCCCGTCGTCAAAATAGCAAAGCGCTTCGAAGGCTGCAAAACAGCAAGCGCATGGTGAACACTCGCTTCGAAAATACTGACCACAGGCAGACCCTCTAGACGCGCCTGTAGGGCTGCACCGAGTGGATGGTCCGCATAGCAAGCCAACAGGAATGCATCGTATCGTTTGCTATTCTGGATCTTGATCAAAGGCTCCAGACATGCCGCGGTACTTTTGTCGATATCATCCTGGGACTGCAGCACGGCTGGGCCGTAAGGACATGTCCAGTATGTGGTGACGGTATTCGGCCCAGTATAGCGATTGATACCAGCTTGTATGAGGTTTGTTATCGCTGTAGACCCGTTCGGATTGATTACCAGCTGGCTTAGAGTTGGGCTCGGGTATGGGCACATCCCCAATCCTGCCCGCGAGCACCACGCACCAGGGGCCGGTACCACAGGCTCCGAGTATTGATCACTTGATATGCAGCAATAGCAAAGACCGAAAACGGGCTTAGATACCTTAAATGTCGGGCACTTCTGCAAGGTCGCTTTAATGCATTATGCTTAGTACCTAGGTATCGTTCAATCGCATGTATTTGACGAATCAAATTCCTAATCGTGGTCCTCCAAACGATTATACTTCATCAACGGGAAGGGGTTATCTTTAAACATACCGAGCCCGCGGGCTCTCCAGCGATAAGGCCGCTTGAGGTTCTAACGGGCTTATCGTCCCTCTTTCTTGACTATCTTGTCTTTGGGCCTAGCATTGGCTGGACAATTGTGTATCTCGTCTCTACACCTTCTATACACTGAGTAAATCGAATACACCATGGCTTGCAACATTATTTATGAACACCGCCACACCCATGGGGGAAGAGGAGTTTCACGCAGAAGCGAATGCTCTACAGACAAGATTGGACCCAGCTTCGAGACCATAGCAGACTAAGATAAATTCGATTCGAGCAACCCCTGCCCAGCAGCGACAACAATGATGGACAGACTCCGTCACTTCCACGACAAGCACGTCGTCCTCCATCCAGACCCAGGATCATTCACAGCCGAAGGAGATTCTGCTCGCTGGAGCAACAGGGATCTCGATCCTGTACCTGAGGACAAAAAGACATGGGAGTGGTGGCACGTATTTGATCGAACGGACCTTTGATGATTGGCATGCTAATAATGATCAAGGCACGTCGGAGGCTTCTGGGTAGCTGAAGGTTTCAATCCCGCGCAGATGCAAGTGCCCTCAAGCGCCGTCGCCTTGGGTCTGAACCCTGGTCTGGCCATGGTAGCTTGCTTGATAGGCAATCTGTTGGTGACCGGACCAGTCTGTATCGTGGGATGGCTTGGGAGCAAGTACTCGATTCCGTTCCCCGTCATTGCTCGAGCGGCATATGGCATGATCGGCGCATACTGGGCCATGGCAAGTCGTTTGGCTAGCCGAGTGTCTCGCACGTCGACTAACACACTCACAGATCATCCGCGGGATTTTCTGCGTCATCCTGTACGGCGTCCAGGCGAGTTTGGGTGGTAACGCTGTGCGATGCATGCTCGAAGCCATTTGGCCCTCTTTCGCCCATTGGCACATGAACAGCCTCCCTGCGAGCGCGGACATCACGGCTCCCGACCTTCTCTGCTTCGCCCTGTTCTGGCTTGCGTCCTTCCCGCTCCTCTTTGTACCACTGTCGTCGCTCCGCTGGCTCTTCGCCGTCAAGATAGCCATCATGCCCTTCTTCTACGTCGCGCTTTTCACATGGGCTCTTACCGCAGGTAACGGCGTTGGACCTTTGTTCTCCATCCCCAACAAGATCACGAGTGGCTGGTCAATTGGATATGTCTTTTGCTCCACCATTCTGGCTACCATTGGAGGCAATGCGAGTAGGTGGACGTCCGAGAGAAATTGACGTGACGTTGGGCTGACATCGTTGCTAGCATTTGCTGTCAACATGGCTGATATCACTCGATATGCCAAGAATCCTCGCAGCTCTGCCATTGCACAGGCATTCGCTCTGCCGATCTGCATCACCATGATCGAGCTGCTTGGAAGTGGGTTGCTCCCTGCTAATGACACTGTGCTTTGTACTGACGACCAATTGCAGCACTGATGGCAGCAACTGCCCAAGTTGTGTACGGCGAAGTGCTGTGGAATCCCTTGACCATTGTCTTGCTTTGGAATAACAGGACCGCCAAATTCTTCGCCGGCTTCCTCTTTGCATTTGCAACCATTGCCACCAGTAAGACGAGACAAAAAGCACCGCAACGGTGCGATCATCACTCACGCTTTCCAGATATCACGGGCAACAGCATCCCCTTCGCCCACGATATTATGGGTATCTTCCCAAAGTACCTCAATGTTCGGTAAGGCCAGTGGTTGCTTTTGCCCGTCCATGATTAACCTGATTTTAGACGCGGCCAAATCATCTGCGCCATTCTCGGCTTTGCCATGAATCCATGGGTTATTCAAGCACGAGCGTCTCGTTTCTTCAACTTCGTTGGAGGATATTCGATTTTCCTGGGTCCCCTTGTTGGCAGTAAGTATCATTGTTCCCCACGCATTTTGCTTGTTGCTGAGCTCTCAACCGCAGTCATTCTCTGTGATTATTTCATCATCCGCAAGGCAAAGCCGTACAACATGCTCCACCTGTACAAGACGAATGGTCTTTATTGGTACTGGAAGGGATGTAATCCCCGTGCGTTGACGGCCTGGATGGTCGGCGTGACGCCACTCCTGCCTGGTCTGATTTACAACATCAATTCCAACATCAAGATGGGTAAAGGTATCTTGGAGTTTTACACACTCGGCTGGCTTGATGGATTGGTCATTGCAGCGTAAGAATCGCAGTTTCATGATTCTGTTTAAACACCTTGTGCTGACATCCGCTTCAGGTTGACTTATTATTTGCTGTGCTTGGCTTTTCCGTTCCCGACATTAACCGTAGATGGGTCCGATGTTGTGGTTGAAGCAAAAGACGAGGAAAGTGTCAGGGACGCCTCTGCCGAAGGGAAGCCGGCTGACGTCGTTGCTGCCAAAGAGATCTAAGCGTGCAGACTTCGGCAGTTGATATAAGACTGCATTGCAGATGTTGTCTCGCATATTCGACTGTGTTTGGTTCTGACGGCTCTGCTCGAGCGAATCAATCACCAGTGATGCCAGCTGCTGCTCTATTCAGACATGAAGCCTCTCTAAATCAATCGGAGTAGAGTGAACTGCTTGTGCGTTCGAATCTGCTGGTGTGGTCGGGTTAACGAAACCGGAAACCCTGCGTGCCATGTTGAAAGCAAGCACTTTGACGGGAGCCGATGTCCCCTGTGCCAACGCGTTGTTCGCCTCCAGCGGCTCAACAGTCTCATCTATCTCACCTGGGTATGGCTTCCTGGTCTTGGGCGTATATTCTTCCAGAATTTCTGTTAGACGCACATCATATCTCCAGCCGCCAATTGAATGGGGGATAATCAATCGCCTAGGACTATATGCCTCAGGAGTGCTCCCCGCGTGATAGAGCTTCCAATTGACATTAGTTGATACACGCCGTGCGAGCGGGGAAATAGCCGAAGATCGGTGTAGCTTGAAGCGGTCCTCGTGTTCATCAATGGGTTGTGCTTTTATTTCGGCTTCCAGTAGCCATTTCTTCCAGGGTTCATTCATTGGGGCTATGGTCGTAGCTTCGTTGAGCCATTGTGAGGTTCCGGTTAGCATGATCGCTGTCCACAGAGCCGCCGTGAAGTTCCTGGCGCCAGCTGCATTTGGCTGGGCAGAGCCGGCTGCGTTCGAAATGTTGGGGCCAGCTGCTTTTATACCATTCGGCCCAGCTGCGTTGGATCCGGTCAGTCCAGCCGCGTTCGACTTGTCAGATCCAGCTAAATTCGACTCGGTCGGCTCAGCTGCATTAGGGACATCCATTTCTCGGGTATGTTCTGTTGCGGCGATCGGACCGCCGGGGGTTTGAGTTGTCCCAATACTCGTGTTTACGTGACCCTTGTTCCGTGCTTGGCTGTCTTGTTTTGCCGGCAGTGGAGCGAGGGCGAAGTCGACACGACGAATCTCATAGGCGTGTCGCCAGTGAAACCTGAATGGATTTAACGCCGAGACTGTCCAGTAGATACCATTCAAGACAATGTAAGCGGCAGCGAAGGCAACTTGTAGGATGTTAGATGCATTGGCGAGGGAAACCACGCCGGCCATCAACATAATTGTAGACAGAACAGCGAGAATTCTGTACGGAGTATCTGCCGAAAACGACGTCAGCCTCGCATTCAAGGTTTTTACGAGAATGCTCACCCTCGATTTTATACTGGGCGTGTTCCGTCTGAAAGTACAGTCGTGCAATCTCTTCACGTTGAACGCGGACCACACGCATGGAACCCTGGTTGCCACTCAGTCAATATTTGACGTAGCAAGCTAGAAGACTGGTCCACTTACATTTGGGTAGTATATCACCACATCCGACCGAGGCATTGCTTTTCTACGCTCCGGTTTGATCTTTGGTTCTGTGAAGGCGATGTCCCACCGCGTGCCTATTCCTACCGTACAGCTGACCATAGACAGCATGATCGTAGAAAACAAAGCAAAGCCATCATCGTAGTGGACAGACAATGCAATGATGGACATAGCCATGGCGAAACCCAGCAAAGTGACCCCGAATAGTGGTCCGAATGGACGCGGACCAAAGCTGGGTCCTTCATCCTCCTTCTTGCGCAGAACTTCGACAAGTTCCACCTCAAAGTCGTCGAGGGGCTTTTGGTGCAACAACTGTGCGAAGAAGTTGATCTCCTTCTTGACAGTACCGCTGTATGCTCCTGCCACAATTCCAGGGGCGGTGGGAAGCCTGTATTTCCGTTCATGTTCCAGTAAAGCTTGAGGAGCTGGAAGGAAACGGGGCAGGATCGACCACCATGACAGGCTGGTTACCTGGGCGTTTCTCGTAACGGATCCTTCTCCCAGGACTGCTATTATACCCACAATGTCCAGCTGCAGACTCTGGAAATTGTTGATCCAATGCATTGCGCAGGCAAACCAGGCAGTGACTGCCGAAGAATTGATTGCCCGGTCGCTTATCAAGCATCGAGCATTTGGCAGCGAGACATAAGGTAGTAAATTTCGGCGTCTTCAGCCCCAGATATGCGGTCCTGGTGGGCACTTATACCAAGTCGCGCCATCTTTGCTAACTTCGAGGGGCGGCTGAAGGAGGGTTTCAGCCATGAGTGGGTGATGACCCTGGTAGGTCATGCCCAATAAGAACGACTGCGCATTGGGGCTTGCATCGGTAGCCTCTTCTTCATGCTTGCCAAGTGTGATCTCTGGACGAGATCTCGTATTCTGCCAGCCTGATGGTCGCAAGTCCGTGAGTCTGTGCTGTATCTTCCATATTGATGGTGCCTTGGAAGCTATTCTGCGTTGTATGAACGCCGGATGGCATCGCTGGTCTCTTGACAGAGTTCTTTGAGGCAGAATTGAAGAAAGTGAGGGAGACATTCAATAGTAAGTCAAAAGGCCAGAGACGTCATTGGATTAAGGGTGGTAGGAGCGGCACGGCGGCTCGAATCGGCTGTTCACCGCCCGGAGCTAACTTTAGTTAAATTAGACTGCTACCACAGCTACCGTAAGTACCTAATTAGTTGAGTTTTCAGGTGGCCTAAGAAAGAAACTCTGCCCCCAAAGTACATCATCCGATGCGCCATATCTCATCATCACGACCCTCTGGCTGAGACCTTTCAACAGCTGACCCATTCGTGCTTGCCTCGAGAATTTTCATCTCACCATTGAACTTCGACCCAGTTCCACTCTCTTCTCCAGAAGCACGGGTGGGCTTTCCGTTGTTTTCATGCCGCCTCGAACGTCGCCGACGGACGACCTCTTGATACAGCTCCACGGGGGTGCAGGAAATCCATATCCGCTCGAGCAATGACTTCGACTGAGCGAAGTCACTTTGGTCAACCTCGTCGTCCAGCGCTGCCGGCTCTTCTCCGGCCAGTTTCTCGAGTGAATGTCCCATCGTTTCAGGAATGAGAAGCGAAGACAATAGTCCGAGGAAAGCAAAAGCTCCAAGTATCTGAATGACATGGGGAAGCCATGGAGAGGCGTCGTCTTCGCCTTTTGCAAACCCAATGCCACGCAATGGCCCTGTCAGTGCCTGCGCAAGAACTGCGCCGATCTTGCCGGATGCTGCCGACAACCCATGACAGGTGCTTCGGTACCTGGTAGGAAAGCACTCCCCAGGCACGATGAAAGTAGTAGAATTGGGGCCTGGCATAACATTGTCAATTGACAGCACTCTGGCTCACTGAAGTTATTCACTTACCAAAATTGATGAAGAACATGATTAGGACAAACAGGGCAACCCGGGAAGCATCCGACATGTCGTTGAACGAGCTGCCGAGGATCAAGAGGAGTATTGTCATCATGCTAAACCCTCCGACTTGGATCGACTTACGTCCGATTTTGTCCACAAGCAGTGCCGCAAGAACCGAACCTGGCAGAGCTCCAGCAACCACAAGGACCAAGTTTCCCACCGCACCCTCCCTGAGGGTGGTATACAATCTGACAGCATTGTCGTTGTTCACTGAACCGAAGCCCATTTTCTGCAGAAAGATGGTGTTGTTCAAAGCCAATGCATAATAAGCAACGTCGAGGAAGAACCAAGAACCGCATGTGCCAAAGAGGACCCAGCCGTTGGCTCCCTTTCGGAAGTATTGCTTGAAGTCTGCAAAGGATGAGTGTGGAATCACAGTCACGTCGAGGCCACCAGTCCGCTCAGGGTTCAACAGCGTCCGAATCTCTTCTCTATCACTCTCAACCTTTCCCTGCTGCCCATCCCTTACTCCTATCTTGTTCTTAACCCATCCTTTATAATCCGCGAAACCTTGTTCAACGTCCCGGCTTACATCAAAGGTATACCTCGGTGTTTCAGGAATGGTCAATCGGCAGTATAACGCGAGGGCCGCAGGGACCGCCCCAACACCGATGATGATTCTCCACATTCTGTCCACTGCAAGGTGTGCGGCAGGACTTTGTGAGCAGGTGCTGCCCTGACAAACATTCTGGTTGTTATCGGTTTGATCTTTGAACGCCTCGATAACAATCAGAGATACAAGACTGGCCATGAATTGACCCCATGCCTGCATCGACAACACAGCGGCAACCATAGTGCCCCTCCATCTGGTCGACGCGAATTCGGAAGTGATGATGTTTGCCAGAGGATAGTCGCCCCCTATTCCGATTCCCATGAGGATTCGCCAAAACACGAGAAGGCCTGTAATACCTATTGCCGACGAGGGTCCAGTGATAGCCTGACCAAGAGTTGCCAAACTAATGATCAACAACTCATAACCATACATGCGCTTTCTTCCGACCCTGTCAGCAAGCCAGCCGAAGAAGAGCTGACCAACGACAGTCCCTACAGAAGTCATGACTTTGATCAGAGTGTCATTCACCTGGGGAATTTTGTTTCCATGATTGGGAAAGTAACAGAATCCGATCATGTCGGTTACCAAGTTTATTGCGAAGATCTGGGATAATCAGAGGACTTTCCAAGGCAAGAATGGTAGGACTTTGCGGACATCATAGCTGTCTGTCAGGAAGCCAGTCCCTGCAACAAGAATAGCGCGGACATGCTCCTGGCCGAATGGCCTCTCATTGATAGCACGCAGGATGAGTCGGCTACGAAGGAACGGATCCTAAAGCAACTGCAGTCAGCGCTGTGAGAGCTATGTTGCACACGAGTACACTCAGTTATGCCACGAACTTGAATGTGCTTGTATTCGGCTTCCACATCTGGAAAAGCTTTATGTCTCTTGACCATGGCTGGTACTGATGGGCAGCCGCTTTCGCAGCTTGCACCAGGAATCTAGAATGCTGACGCAAGAATTACAGTGTTCAGTGAGTATTGCCAGAGAAGGCTCTGAGGGAACTTGGGGTACTATCTTAAGAGTACCAGGTCACCCCGGATTCGACTTACAAGCATGAAGTACATTGATGAACGACGTCCTTTATGACCAGTCTGCCTTGCCGCCAGCCTTACCAGGCATGTTGGGGTGGATCTTTTCGGGAGTGGGTTGATGCCTAGAATGGCCCGACATTAGCGGCCGCCACGGGACGCAGGACAGGACACCCATTGAGTTAGTGCCCATTTTAGGATACCAATTGGCCCCTGCGCTCGCGTCACTGCATGAGCGATTATTTCGACACACATCGCAACAAGCCCAGAGTCCAGACCTCTGTTTGATTTACAGCCCAATTGCCAGCGGGCTTGGCTCATTAAAGGCGTCCAAATCTCATAGAGATACAGGATCGGTAAGTGACGAGGACGGTCCCTCGTCGGGATCAAGGGGCCACCGGACAGGTCGCGACCAGTAGGTCTGTTTGCCTTGTTTCAGATGGCGCGGCTGGATTAACAACCGCCCCCTCCTTTCTCTTTACCATAAAAGGTCAATGACTGCAGCCTCAGAGTCCACGTTGTCATTACTCCAGTGGCGAGTGGCTCAAGTTGACGTTCCTGAACCTCTCCCTCTGATGCTGAAAGGATGTCGGCAGCATCATGTCTCGCAGAAACGCCCTTGGCCACGGCATACAAGCTGCCGATCAAAGCATGGGGTACTACATTTTACCTCAGGTCAAAGATCCAGCCTGATCGTCCAGACGAGCTTTCTATCTCACTCTAGCGCTATTAGCTTTTTCTGCTGTTCGAGGTAGCCTCGCAAGAAGAGCTTGCTCTTGCTACTGACCTCATAACCGCTCGTATGGCTATCAACGGGGTGGGAGATGTCCTGGCTCTTATACAAATAATTGTGCAAACAACCAGAATGCTCCGCGATGCTACACAGGCACCAGCCGAGGTCCAGAAATTCCTTGAAGAAATAGAGCAATATCAGACATGCATCGACTTGGCAGCCATCAGGCTTCGTCAGCACGGCGCCGTCCTGAAGTCTCATTCTGGAATTAAAAAGACCTTACAAAAAGTCCTTGGGCAATGCACAGAGACAACCAGAAAATTAGACAAAATTGCAAGAAGCTACCATGATATCATCTCGAAAAGAGGAGCTGCTCATGAAGAAGGAGCATACTGCCGCCAATGGATGGAAGTTTTCAAGACGGTGTACCGCTCGATAGAGTGGACCACGAGGACTGATACAGTCGGAAAGCTGCGTCAAGAGCTCTGGCGAAATATCGAAATGTTGAGATGGCTGGAATCTATGCTAATGTCGTGAGTACTTTTATAAGGATAGACCCCGGACAGGCAGGGGATGCTGCTAACACCATTTCGATGCAGCGATCAGATTGATCTCATCGCCGCAGGACTGGACAACATTCTGCATATGCTTTCTTGGGTGATCTCAAGTCCCTCTCAAACTCCGGTATTAGGCCCCATGGGACCATCACCAATCCCGACGCCGGCACACGGTAGTTCAGAAGGGTCTGCCAGCCAAATCAATTCCCCTGACGCGTTTCTGAATACGCAACGCCCGCCTCCGGCGCCCCCATTGGAGCTGCCGAATCCATTGTTCGATTTCAACTTCGATTCTGGCGAGGTCATTGATTCTCAGACTCCACTACCAGACAGTTTCCCAAAGTCTACGCCAGGGGACCAATATCGTCATGTCCAGCTTGCCTCCAGTGTGGAACAACAGGCATTTGTCGACAGTCTTGTCGCTAATCGCACCTTCACTGAAATGTCTGTTCATGCGAATTGTAGAGTATGAATATTTCGTTAATGTGTCACAGACCGATCCAGTCTTTGTGGTTCCTCTGGCGGAAACCTGGCAGCACGGATGAGGAAGTCATGATAGAGGCCAGTGATCCTGGAAGACTGTTGCTTATCAAGAACGGAGCGGCCATTGAGGATATCTGGACGTTGAATGACCAGCGGACTATTCGAATTCGACACAGAGGTAGGCCTAACCTTTCCTCCCATCCGGGTTGTCCTGCCATGTTGACAAGGTATTGCCTGTAGTCCCTACATGGGATGAAATCATCCCATATTGCGCCAACGGTGAAGAATTAAGCGCTGAGGTCGAACAAGGAGACGGTTTGACGTTCTTCACAATCGAAGACGGCCAAAGAAAGGAACATCATAAAATTCCCACGTCTTGGGTGAAATACACCTTCAAGACGATGTCGGGTAAGTTGCGTCGCCAGTCAATGAAATATGCGATGGCACAGCCAGACTGACAGAAGCTTGTGCCTTACATTGCAGATTGTCGACAATTCCAGGAGGTCCTTTATGGCTGGACTCTGCGCCTTCTCATTCCAGTCTCCCAAATCTGCCGGCCACACAGTGTGCGAGATGACGACCGCCTCATTGGTCTTGACAACGTGCGAGTATGGGAGAGAGACGCTGAGATGCGATTCATGGTACGCCTAATGGAAGAGAAGCGACGTAACAAATACTTGGAATTTGATCGTATGTAATCCCGTCCTATGTCGTTCGGCCTACAGGGACTGATACTTGAGCGCATAGTCTGCCAGGCAGGTATCAGTGTGGTCGGCAAGGGCAAGGGCAAAAAATCCACCCTTGTGTTGTCCGGCATTAATGCCCAAATTGACGAGGATGAGCCAGCTAGGAGAGGATCGTCCTCTTCTCTAACCTCTGTCTCGACAAATGCTTCGGCTAAATCATCAGTGATGCGCCGGCTATCGTGGGATAAAAGCCTTCCTTATCTGGACAAAATCGAGATCCATTTTGCGGAACAAGACCGTAAGTCTACAATAGGATGGATTTGATGTTACCTGTACATGCTGACGGGTAAATGCACAGACCGAGATGAACTTCACAAACTCGCGTTGAATTGCCGTCCAGCACAGCGGTAGACGTCTGCCAACATGGACATTCAATCCTGATGGGAAGGAGCATTGAAACGCACCTCCTCAGGCCAGATCTACTCTCCAAAGGCTGCAGGCAACGTCAGACACCTCATTTGGCATCTCATACGTTCACGTTCTCAACAGTGGCCCTAGGAATGAGGGTTTCTCTGACATTAAAAACACTGCAGCCTCTCTCAAACAATTCACAGATTATACTTGCACTCAAAGCAAGGTTGCATGAGACACGACACATGTACAGATAGTGTTAACAACGAATACACAAAGCCAGAGGTATCTCAAACGAATGAAGTCATGCGATCTTACACTCAGCGGCCATCGCACGCGCCTCTCCAAAGAGTTCCAGCAAGCAGGCTTCGCGAACCATAGCCGCGTCTCGGCCATCACCATTCGCAGTTTATCTCAGACATCTCGCAACATTTCCAGCAACTGTGGTACCTCTCAATCCCTCTGAATCGTCAACACCCAGAACAAAACTGTAACAACCATCATGCCCACGCTGACCACGACACTAATCCAGCCAACGGCTAAACAATAGCTGGCGACGCTCAAGCTCAAGAACACAAACGCCAAACAAACAAGCAGCATCAACCACATTCCACAACCCAGCACGACGATTCCGAAGACCACGCCCCTCTCGCCGGCCGTCCTAGTCCCCGCACCGCCACGCCAACTCTTATACCCACGCTCAAACGCATCGCGAACATGATGCCGTTGGAGAGTGAGCGCCATGGATGTCAACGTCGCGAGGGCCAGCGAAAGTGTGAAGAAAAGCCAGCTCAGCGCGATGAACACCTGAATTTCGGCGTAGTAGTGCCGCGGCGTGCCGAAGATGCCGATTGTCGATGTGAATGTGATGAGGGATCCGAATGTGGACACGAAGTATACGCCTGGAATGAGCGTCTCGAGCCAGCGGAGACCTGCTGGGTCGTGAGGGTCGGAGGCCATTTCGAAGCGTTGCATTAATGTAGACTAGATAGTCCTTTTTTGAGGCGTTTGAGGAGATATAGGTTTCTCGGGATGTAGATGTCTCTAGGCAGGAGGGTCGTAATCGTAATATCAGAGGGCGTAATCGCAGATTCCCTGAGATGTTTTATGATCGGGCAAACGGCCTTTGATTGTCGCAAAACGACTGATGCAGCCACTTGCCCACATCAAACGGAGCAGACGGATCGGAGAATTTATTCATATCCAGGGATTCAGCCTTACCATAGTCCGCGTCCAACATGCCATGCGCCTCATGTGGCAGGCTGCCACGTAGACATCCTGATCCTTCACTCCTACAAGTCCAAGAAACCTGTTTTTCGTTTGCCGGGCCCCATGTTCAGTGGCCTCACGTGACACGCCTTGCTATCGTCCAGCCAGGTACATCCATGATGGTCACGGGATAGAAGGCAAGATTGAAGTTGGCAATTGGCGGTTTCATTTGCAGGCCCAAGGAGTAACCCGATATTTGATCACGCGGTGCAAATTATTGTAGTCCAAGTATGACGTCGTAAGAATAACTCGCAAGGCTGAGGTGGAGACAGGGGTGTTGAAGCGCCTAGACTTCGTTGAGGGGGATATTGATACTGTATGATAACCACGGACCAACACAGCGTTGATAAGGTAGCTGAGGCAGCGCGAAAAATGCCGAACATGGAACAGGTATGTTCTTTATGATTTCTGATTCGGATCAGCTCAATTTACCTATCTACTTGTACATAGTCCGATGCTAGGCCATCCTATTTCATATGACAGAAACGTACGAGTGACTGAGTAGCAGAAGGACACTTCATCATCCGTACGTCCAGCAAAGCACATTATTCAATTTCAACGCCACACATCTCATATGACAAAACCTGCACTGCAGTCTGTAATCGTACAATTCTGTAGGAGAACCATGAACATCCTGTGATGAGCCTCATAATCGTCCTCACGAAAAACAAATATTAAAGAAAGCCGCCAGAAGGAGCCCATGCTTCGACTTCAGCAATGAAGAGCGATCCCAAGATCGCGGCCACCTCGGAAGAACACATCAGAATCAATAAATCGGTCGTCCCTCATCCCACCTCCGAACTTCCAAATTCGAACGATCTGGTGTGCCCTCAGCACTTCCATTCCTCCCGTCCTCAATCAATCCTCCAGATCGTCGTCCCTCCAAAGCGGGCGCCAAATCCACTGGGCCAATCCACTCCCAAACGCGACTCCATTCACCAGTCTTGCCACCCTCCCTCGTCGCCGCCCTGACGTTCGAATTGCCCTCCACAATCTTCCTCACATTCTGCCACACTCGCTCTCGTTCTGATGCACTGAACACATTTCTCAGCACATCATCCCTGAGATGTCCCACGCTGATGAATGGTTCGGCAGCTCGGCCTCCCTCCTTCAAAGCCGCTTGCGTCGCCAATCTGTCCAGCGTGGTCGCCACCAGTCCCGGAATCTGCGCCGTGGCCTGCTGATACGCGACCAGCTTGCTGCGTCCATAAAACAGACTTGACACGATCAAAATCAGAATTGAAAGAGGGAGTCGATTTTGCGTGACCGCTCGGAGTAGCGATCGTCGGACGGCGCATCCGAGGGGGAGTCTTGCGAGGGAAGAACTCGTGAGGAGGAGTCTTCCGGATCTGTAGTTGGAACAGTGACGCTTGGTCAGTCAGCGATTCGCAAGACGTTGAAAAGAAAACCAGACACAAGAAAGATGGAGACTTACCGATCCTGCTTGACCTCAACTTCTTCTCGTCCCATGACATCGCCAAGGGCACCTCGCCAGAGGTCTTGGAATTCATCTTCGCTCATTCCCTTCCTTCTTTGCTTTGATACTGACTTCTTCAGTTCTTCCTCATTGATTTCCAGCTTCGGTGCCGCTGATTTGACGACTGTTTTGGTCTCTGCTATTGAAGACGCCACAGTTTCTTTCGTTGTGGAGATGTCATCGCCGCATTCGTACGCAGCCCTTCTTTCTCGTAGTTCCTCCACGGCTCTATCCGCCACGGCTTTGATTCTTCGTTGCTTCTCGCTATCTGGTTCGCAGGTTGGTGGTAGTGGCACCAGACCATTGGCGCTCAATGGGTGAGGTTTGAGGACAAAATCGGTCTCACACTGGACTTCCATATTCGGATAGCAGATGGCATGTTGTGGGCAAGGTTCACAAGCTGGCTCGATATTCTGATGGACCCAGGCAGGAATATGCGGATTGGCGGCCAATGACCACTGTGATTCTCCCACGCCACAATAACCAACGTTAATTTTCTCCTGTCGGTACCATCCACCAAGTGCTGCAAGAACGGTCGTGAGGACAGCCAGGGGTGCAGTTTTGGCGACTGTACTTGTTGGCTGCTTCTTTTTCCGGCGAACAAGCGCGGATGGTCTGGCCGGTACGACCTGTCCATTCCTCTCTTCCTCGGCGAGTTCTTGAGCAGCATCTGGTGTGAACTCCTCCGTAAGCTCGATTCCGTCCTCTGGCTCATCTGATGTGACTCGAGAAATTGGGAACGAATGTCTCGTCCGGGAAGGTGCAGATTCTTCTGCATCGATAGATGGCGATGTTGTTTGTCTGCGCTTGGTCGGACTCTTTTTCGTGCTCGCTACTGTAAGAGACTTTCGTGATCGCGATGCAGATTTGCGACGATCTGCTCCAGAGGGTGGACTAGACCCTGACTGGAACGGATTTTCGTCTGAGAAAGGGCTTGTTCCCGCTTCCAACGATTCTCGCTTCATTCGAGTATCAGGCTCGTCAATCTTGACCAAGGGCTCCAAAACTGCCTGCGCAGGTACACTTTTGCGCGATTTGCGTGTTGTCGTCTCCACTTTCGGTTCGGTATCCGATACTCGTGGTGTCCTTGTCGTGCTCCGTCGACTCGGAGTCTTGGTTCGTTTTGTGGTGGATGGCACAGCGACGTCTGCTGATAAGTCTGACTTGCTCTTTCTGCTGCGTGGTGTCTTGGGTGGTGGCATCATTGACTTTTCTGCCTCTCCATCTCCGTCTACTGTCCCTTCTTGACTGCTAGGAACGTCTGTAATGCCTTTGCTGGTGCGCCGGACTCTTGCTTGCGCCTTGAGCAATTTCTTCGCTTGCGGCAACAGTTCCTGCTCAACAACTTCCAGCAATTGTCCCTTCTTGGCACCGGAAGGATATGGAATGTCATGCGCGACGAGGATAGACCGTATTCTCGGAACCGTCAGAGTGTTGAAATCAAATCCAGGCTGCAAATAGTACAGCTCGTCTTCTTCCGCCATGACGACAGCAACCTGCAATAGGGCGATTATCGATGGAAACAACACAAACGAGAGCACAAAATGTTCAGTTGGCAGCCTAGGCAAGGCACGAAGGCTCTGAAGTAGGAGAAAAGAGAAGAGAGTTTGCGAAAGAGGAAGAGGACAAATTTCCTCTCGTACTCTTGTGCCGCTAGAACAGCGAAAGTAAACAAAGGGAAGAAGCGGGCAGTTTAGTTAAAGGAGGCCCACCGAGGCCACTAAGTATGTCCACGTGATGCGCCACACAGTTTGACGACGCCACTTGCTCTGTCCCGTCTGTGGCAACATTCCCCAGGCAGCGATGCTCTAGATCCCAGAAAGAGATAAACAGGCAGCTCTTATGGCGATGAACGTCATTTTATTCTGAGACGAGTTCCAGACTCTCTACTGTCTCGTATCAGCACGACAGAGTCTAGTCCGTGACCAGCCCAATCCCATAGGCCCAAGTAAAGTAAGTCGTGATCAATATTCACACAGTCATTCCCTTCTTCAAGGGAGTTGTCCCACCCAAATGATATCCTTGCAAACATATGCTCCAAAAATGCTGCTATGAAATGCTCACACTTCACCCCATGCACCGCCGCTCGCCAAAATACTTCCACTGCCGACACTTCCGCCAATGTCCCAATAGTTGCGACTCGAACCGCTTCTGACCACGGAAGCTTTCTTGCTGCTCCGGACGCTTTCACTTGCGCAACTGCTGGTAGGCCTGCGTACGCTAGTCCGCGACTCTCGCCGCAGCCTCACCGGAGAGCGTTGTGCTCGCGCGACAAGCGGATGGTGCTGTCGGATTATGGCGGCTCTTGTTGCAGCATCTTCCACCTTCTGGTTGGCGGCTTCTGATGCTTGAGTGGTCGGTCGTGTGACAAACTTGTCCCTCAAGTACCTGAATACCATCTTGAGGTCAAGCTCTCGTTCCCAGTACTCCCTCTCACGTTGAAGATTCATGGACGAGTCGAGTGGTGACGAGTTCGAGGCTGGATCTTCCTCGAGACCCCAGCTTTCAGCATGTGCAGGGTCTCTGACAGTGGGTGGGAAGTTGGGACTTAATGTTGACGATATAATCTCTCTGACCTGGGTGTTGGTAGTCGATGGAGGTATAACTGCTCGAGGTCTCGGTTGGGGCATGCTCACTGGCATTCCAGCATAGTCAGGGCTTCGGGAATAGATCGCGAATGCTCCAGGGTGTGGGGACAATTGATGCACGAGTACTCCAAGCTCTCGTGCAATGCGTTGCAGCAGTCTGTCCCTCCACGTAGGATCATCCACATCACCTTCTGGCGTCTGCTCTGGAATTGTGGGGAGGTGAGTGCTGGAAGACTGCATATTCTCAACCTCCTCTGGAAGAGACTCGCCAAAGATCACCGACAGGAGGGGGTCGTCAATGCCTATAACATCGCGAATGAACTTTCTCGTGATTCGTCGCCAAAAAGGCTCTGACACTTCAGCATTCCCTGTTGTTCTCGAGATATAGTCGCTCTGTCTCGGCGTCGACCCAAGGACATCCTCATTCATTGATGCAAGAGTCTCTTGGTAGCTTGAGAGGTGGGATCCTGTCCGCAGACTTCTGCGAGTCTCTCGTTCGACCTCGTCCATCAATGCCTGACTTTGTTCGATGCGCCATTTCTCGATCCGCATCCTCTTCTCTTCGCTAGCTTGCAACTCAATCTCATCGATCGTATCAAGCCGTCGCTGTAAACTCGACGGTCGTCGATGCTGCCCGTCATGCTTTCGTTTCGGGTTGTAGGCTTCGTGTTGCCATAGCTGTTCGAGGACGGGTGCGCTCGAAGCCTGAAAGGTTCCTAACCCGTCATGAGCCGGTAGGACAGGGCCTTGGGTTTGATTTGAGGTGGTGGGATATAAGGGTGGTTCTCTGAAAGCATGCAGTCCATCGTCAAGGCTATCGAGATCGCCATCTTCGGTTGCGTCCTCGTCAAGGTCGAGCCTTTCCGATCTGCCCGCTGTATTTAGAGATAGGTCGCTGAGTCTAGAAACGCCTGCAGTGTGACTTGTCTGAGTTCCGGTTATGGTGGACTCGGCATTCGAAGGGGTGAAGAGGATCCATTCCTGGGAGTCCTCTACCGTCGGCCTCAACTGTGTATGATGGGATGAATCTTGGGAGTGGGCTGTATTGATGGCAATAGGACGTGAGACGGCTGATTGTTGGAAGGCCATGACGTTCCCGACCCGCGATGGTACGGGTGGGCCGTGCTACAGCGAGCACGAGGTATAGGAGCGCGTCTTTCGAGACCAGGGCGGTATAGAATGAGGTTTCCTAAGGACGGTTTCTGGCCTTCAGCAACCTTTGTTTCCTTTGTCTAGCATGCCCGAAGCTCTTGATTCTCTTCAAGGGTGGAGGTCCTGCTCCGATGCAGGAGGTGCGATGGGATAGATTCGGGGTCAAAAGTCACAAGATCGGGTGGGGACAAGAAGGCTGAAGTCAAAGTAAGGGCGATTTCGCGGTAGTATTTAGAAAGAAGATAAGGGATCAAAGGAGGAAAAGAAGTAAAGCTGGCAGATGAAGAATGTTGGGCAGAAACTTGAATGAAACAAGAACAGGCCTATGCGCCTGTTGTTGAAATGGTTCTATCAGTTGACATGGTTGACAAGCAGAGTAATCCGTGATTCCCCTGGTACTGTACACGAGTGATGGGGACCTGGCTCGGGATGTGCAGCCGCTGCATGACCCATTTGCCCATGACGCTCATATGCGAGATACAGCGCGCAGTCAAGGGGCCACCCCCAATAGTTAGCCTACCGGAGCGAATCTCCTATCTAAACTTGCCCCCAACCATGATCTATCTTCCGCATCATCGTTCGCCTGGCGGACTTGGGCTTAGGGCGGGCCTGTGTTACTAACACTTCCTCTCTAAATCTGGCTTCGTAACACGCCCTTTTACTTTACACCTTGCGGCAATCTCTCGTTCTTTGTCATCTTTGTGGCAGTGAGGCTTATTATTGATGCACGTAGGACTTTGGTAAATACTATTACCGCTGCTAGACCATGAACTGCAGCAGTAATAGGGGCGCACGCAATCTGACGTCTGAATTATGGCATGCACTGGTTTCGTCGTGACTCATCGCCGGAACAATTATTATCGAGCCAGACAAGATGCAATGCAATACTGCGGTTCATTTTCGTCACTTTGTAATGTATCTGTGGCGATCCATTACTTGTAGATGGGTGCTTGCATTTCCCATCTGTTGCGACCGTGCGTCCGGGTAGAATGCAATACATTGGTTTCGGGTGGAACTTCGCAAATCTCATTCAGGACGAGGTCGGCTGGAGGCATGTAGAATGACATCCATTTCTCGTCTATCTCCATATGCTAGCTATGCCATGACTCGAAGATACACCTTTCCCTTTTCATCCCAAACGTAGAAGAATTTATGCCTCGCTGGCGACTTCGTAAACGCCAGGGAATCTCTTCAGGTTCTGCTCGATGTTGCCTCGTTGACGGTGGAATTGGACGTAAGCACCATCCTGGAGAAGACGACCCTCGGTCTTCAGCTTGATGTACTCCTCTCGTCGGATTGGTGTGAAACCCCAGTTCTTGCTGACAATGATCTTTTGGCGACCAGGGAACTTGTACATGGATCGTCGGAGAGCCTCAACAGCAGTAGCACGGTGAACGTCTCGGGTTCGGACGGACAGAAGGATCTGACCAATGTTGACACGGGCGACGCTTCCTTGTGGCTTTCCCCAAGCACCTCTCATTCCAGTCTGCAGTCTATCGGCACCAGCGCAAGACAACATCTTATTGATTCGGACGACGTGGAATGGATGGGCTCGGACTCTCATGTGGAAACCTTCTTTACCGGCGATCTTGACCAAGTACCTGATGTATTGTTAATATTTTTCTCTTTTTCATTGTAGTGATACGCACTTGTTGGCGCAAATACGCGCAGCCTCGAGGGCTTCGGAGCTCAATTGTTCGTACTCATTGGAGACCATGTGCACGCAGAGAGGGAATTCGTCGACATTGGCACGCTTTCGTCCAAGATCGAAGATACGGATCTTAGGGTCGGGGACACCACGGTTGAAGCGAGACTTGTCACCATTAGTAAATGCTGATTAGGGTCTGTAGAAGTACATACCTTGGGGTAAGGTTTGTTCTTGCAGTAACGGTAGCAGCGAGCAGGTCTTCTGGCCATTTTGACGGTTGTGAGGGATCCTGCACTTCTTGCGAACGATGATGGTGGAGGAGAAGAAGTTGAGCAAGATGATGATCTTAAGGTCAACTTCGCCTTCGCTGTTTGATTAGAAATGCAGACCATGCCAAGCCGCAATATTATCGTCCACAAAAACCGGCATGAATTGAAACCGCCACCCGTGGGGATAGTCACGTGATTCTCTCGATCGGCATGGTCCGGCTCCGGCCAACCACTTTCAGAAAATGAAAGGCCAACTCCAGCCGTATGTAACAGATATCTTTCCTGACACCATGAGGGCGGAAACACTTTCAGTCTTTGCGATACATATGTTACATCTCTGTTTAACGCGATTTTACACCCCAAGAATTTTGTGAGATTGGCTCCAAAGCAGAAGTTACTTGAGTCACGCCCGATGTGTGGAAGTCTACAGCTGCCGCCCAAGGGACATAGAGGCATTCTGGGGTGCCATTCGTGCGCTTCACCAGGATGCTCTTCCCAGCTGTCCAAGGAGGAAACGACAAGCAAGTACCAGACATAAGTTCCGTAATACAACATGGAACGTCCAATCCGTCACACAGAACCAGGGTTTAAAAGTCACAGCGAAAGCGTGATATGTTGGATGTCACCAAGCCATGCATGCTCATTTGATTTGATTGAATAATGCTATCTCTTCCTTAACGGCTTGCCTCCGCCAGTGGTGGCAAGGACCGCACGGTCAGCGATTGCCTTGTGACCTGCCGTGTCGAATTTGTGCATCGAAGGCACTGCATGCGTCGCAGCATAATGAGTATGTATGAGGAAGACCTTGGTCTGTTTACTGGGTACCAGCACCAAGGATATCCGAGTCACCGGCATCGAGGACAGCCATGGTAGAGCATCGGTACAGCTTTCCGCAAGCAGTTCCGAGTTCAATCTAAACGAGAAGGTGTCACAGGTCAGCCATAATCCCTCCAAAGCGCCGAAGAGCTTCTTCGCAGGGTCTTTTTCATATTTCACTCACGTTGTTTCCGGCAAAGTGATGGACGTTCGTCTTGGAGAGCATGGAGTAGTACTCGAGTTCACTCTTAACAAGAGGCGGCCTGGAATTTATGGTTAGCTCAACGGCATGAGATCAAAAGAGAGGAGAACTGACGTATTCGCGGCTATAATGATGAGCTTAGCTTTACCGCTGCGGAGAGTCTTCAAGGTCGACTTGTATCCCAGAGTCACTGCAAGTAGGAGTCAGCAGAGCCCAGGGGAAGACCTAAACAGCGCCTGAAGAGAGGAGGAAGAAGAAGTAGAGAAGGATGAGAAGAGAATAGTAGACTGACCTTTGCCGGACTTCATCACAAGCGCCAGGCGCGAGTTGATGGAGTCGGTAGTCTTCTTCGCCTTCTTTGGTGCCATCGTTGCGCTCTACTTGTTGTATGTAAGTAGAATGTGTGATTGAATGCGCTCCGGCGGTATGTGGTTGATGTTGAGGATCAAACGCAGGCTGGAAGTCTCTGCGGCGGTCAAAATCGTGATCAATGTGTGTAAGTCTTGGCAAGTTTGCCGGACGCTTATGATGCTCCGCTATTGGTCAGTTTTGCGCCTGCGGATCGCATTGGACCCGAGCGGAGTGCCGTGACGCCACTTAGACCATGCCGCTTTTGAGCCGTTCAACTTCTCATGCCCTCCTCGACCCTTCAACTCAGCCTTGTCTTCACAATCCCACCTCTGCTGGCTCTGCCGCAGGTCGTCTCCCAACCATGATCAGCTTACAATTGTAAACCTCGACAGGACTGTTCCTGGATTATGTTGTCAGGGTTTCAGCGTCCTGACCCTGCAACCACTGAACCCTGTTAACAAGCCCACAATCGGCTTGAGACTTGAGTTTATAGTATGGGAGGTAGGAACACGGTGCTAGTGGCTTACAAGGAAGTTCGCATTCATCGCTGTACTAAGAAAGAACAAGAACTTGCCGAGGGCGCAGAATGGAGGCTAGAGGCTCTGCTATATCATGAAACGTTGTTCTGCACTTGTTGCTCCTTAAGACTTTCCGGACCTCGCCGCTTCAGGGACGAATATAAGAAATCCTGGTTGATGGAGAAGATTCCATTTGATGTCCTCGTCGGATCAAGCTCGAGTGGCGACGAAGTAATGTTGAGCGCTTCTTTTGAAACATCTGCAGCCCAATAATGGAATGAACTATAATGTAAGTGGCCAACTTTGAGGGAGGCACCCGACACATTGGCCTCCGTTGTGAACACAGAGGCCTCGAAAGTGAATGACCGATATCATTGAAAAAATGTACATACAACGTCCAGTGAAGCGCCACTGCCCCCAGGCTGTGGTGGTTTGCACTGCCTTGGGAACGCACCTGGTAACGTACAACTTTGCAGTCTCTGGATCTCCTTTCCCTTGGATACGTTTAACATCGCCCTAAATTATCTCATCTTTCGAGTTCATTCAACCATCGTTAGCACCTCTCTGTGCGACTCCAATGCGGTCGTTGCTCCCGGCGTTACCCCAATATCAATCTGAGCGCTAAAACCACTACCTTCCGCGTTCGCAAGATGGCACGCTCATATCAGCACATATGGCCTTCCATCTGCCTTGGCCTCTTTGGTCTGTACAGCTTGATGGTGTGGTCGTCGCGCTCTACCAAATGCGCTCTCGTGGAGGGACATGTTGTTCTTGGTCTCAACTTCGGAATGACTCACGTGTTAGTTCCCTGACTGCTTTCCCAAGAACACCTATACATGCTGACTCATTCGGTGAAGGGCCGTCGCATGTATCGACACGAATGATAGTCCACGGCCTATTGTACGGATGGAGGGCGATGAGGCTTACAAGGCGTACATGTTGGGCACAGTGGATTCGTCGGAACATGCTGAGTGAGTACCAGGACGTGCCTACCGAGTTTTCAGAGTTGTCATGTCGGACTATGCTGATGGGTATGATTCCGCAGGCTTTGGAGTGGGCCTATGCCACCCTTGGTTGATCCCGATGAGCAAGAACAACAACTTGCTGCATATCTTTTCACCAACGTCCTTCGAAATGTCACACAGAGAGCTGCAAAGATTGTTGGCGAGCCCACCAAGATTGGCGTGACTGCCGTACCCTACCATATCAATCGGGCAACCTGGCACTCCATCATGGACGCGATACGCGAAGTCGGTGACGCTTTCGGAGGCTGGGGCTTGCTTCGCAGCGACATGTCAATGGCTGCGAATGACTATTCCCCAGAACACTGCATCGCGAAGCACTCATACAGAGGAGACGAAGGGGGCGAACATTTCGTCCTGGTCGTCAACCATGACGCCCATCGTTTTGAGGTCGGAACAGCGGACCTGTCAGATTATGGCGCAAGCTTTGAAAGATACAAGGAAGTTGTTCAAAATCGCGTAGGTATCAGATGCGACGCACCTTGCTTGACCGCACTGACTCTGTGCCTTAGCCTCACATGACAGATTTCAACGCCCACAAAGATGGAGAAGCCCTGCAGAACGCCATCCAGGAACTGCTCAAAGACCATCGCGCAAATCCGACATGGCTAGGGCCTCCGAACGAGATTGCAGCTATCATCGTGGTGGGTGAGATGAGCCCCAAAGCTTTGCCGCAAATCTCAGCTACTATCGCTTCTGCTCTGCCCGAGCATAAGGACAAGATACAGACTCAAAACCCAGGGTACAGAGCTGCTTTTGGAGCTGTGTGTCATGGATACCAGATCCTCACCCACTATCCAAATGACGATTTTTAAGGGGGTTTGTGTGTCTATCAGGCGCTCTGTTTTCTGAGTACCATTTTCTTCTTCGGCGTCGGGAAGATGGGGGACATCGGAAGGCATCGAGAGGTTCTTGGGCAATCCTGGCTATCTACTAAATTCCAGAGGAGAGTGTAATGCTTAGTAATTTCTGACATAACGAGGTCACAATGACCCAAAGTACCTGCAATGCTAACGGTCGACTAAACTCTTGGGGGAGTCGATCATAACAGACCCCACCAATTCCGGCGATTCCTGAATCCTCAGGTTTGGCACACACCAAACTTGACACAGCCTCGCTTGACCAACTCAATACCCACATTTTGGCTAATCTCTCAGCTGGAACCTGTTTCGCAAATACAGGACTATTTATGTAACGGCTGAGAACCATTATTGCTCATCAACATTATCCTGTCATAGCCACGAGCCCATGTCACTTTTAAATTCCTCGAGTCAAAGCGCCCTTCGGACCCAAAATACAATCATTACAATCAACAATGTCGACGGCGAATTCAAGGAAACCGCTATCCAATGCCTCCTCTACTCGCGATCCCAATGAAAATATTCCCAGACGGCCATCGGTCCCAAGTGCTACGGGTCAAGGTCTCGCACGCTCTCCCTCCGTCAGACAGACAAGACCACTCCGTAAACCCACCGTACGAATGAGCAATTCCTCTCCTGCGGGCGACGCAGAAACAGGAGATGAAGAAGCAAAGTCTGCAAATGCACAATTGATCGCGGATCTCAAAGAGCAGGTCGATCGTGCCGAGCAGGCCTCCGAGCAATACAGAAGGCAATTGGAGGTCATGCAACAACGTCTTGATGAGGTAGCGGCAGAGCAGACGACTGCCGAAGAACGCGATTATCAGCGACAGACGGATTTGGATCGTCTGAAAGCACAGATCAAAGACTCTGAAAGACAATACCGAGAGCTTGAGGTGACATACAACGAGGATAAAGATACATTCCTGCAAGAGCGAGACAGGCAAGCCCGCAGAGAAGCAGAACTCCAGGCTGTCATCAGCAGGTTGAATGAGACACTGCGTACTCGAAGCGCCGACAAACTGACTGCGAGCCGTTTGGGTGCCAAACATCCCGACTCGGACAACCAAGAGTTTGAGGCGCCAGCACCAGGTGATGATGCCGGCACCGTTAACGGTCACAATCCAAGCCAGGATCTGAGTCGCATTGTAGAAGAAAAAGACGGGGCTATCGAAGCCCTCAGATTTGATCTTGCGGAAGCCCAGTTGAGGCTGGCCGAACAGGAGCACATGGGTGATGGTCGCCTTCAGGCCATGGAGAAGGCCATCATGGAGATCAAGATGCAAAACGCACGACTTGTGGAAGAGAACGAAAGTTTCCAGATGCTTCTGACCGAGAAGACGTTGAAAGGAGACTTTCTGCACGGCCAACACGCTCAAGAAGATATCAGTGGTCTGAGTAGCCTCGCAGAAGAACTCGAATCTTCTGGGGAGGCTACCGAAGGACAGACCGACGCATATAGAAAACTTGAGGCGGAGTACAAGGCTTTGCATGAGGAGAAGAACGCCCTCAACTTGTACATCGACAAAATCATAGGTCGCATGCTCATCAAACCCGGCTTTGAGCATATCTTTACAGATCAGGACGAAGCACCTGCACCTGCACCTGCACCTGCGCCTCCTGCGAAACCCCCTACTGTGGAAAAGGCACTTCCTGCGGTGCCAGACCAGCAAACGTCAGATCTCGCTGCAGCAGTCCCACCCGTGGGTGTGACCGGGTTCTTGCAGCGAGCTCGGTCGGTAGTGGCACGACCCGGTGGGGGTAAAGCGAGGCCGATGTCGTACGCACAACCGTCAGGACATACACCACCACCACCTTCAGCGAATGAAAATCCTGATACCGCGCCAAGGATACCGATCAATCGAGAGCGAGGGCACCGTCGGGCAAGATCTGACCAAGCTCAGACTGACATGGCCGCTGCTGCAGTTGTCAACCAAATGAATCGTGCGTCAACATTTCGAACCACTTCTGGAGGACCACTAAGTCCAGGTCTCCGACCTCTCAGTCCTCAATTGGGACAAAGACGTGGATCAGGTTACTTTCCGCCCCGTACGCCGTCCGCTGATAAACGTGGTGGTAGTTCAGCCAACAGCGTGACGAGCGAGCATAGCGATGAGCAGTGGTCGAACACGGATGGAAGTTCTGTTGCGGCTGTGACCGCCGCCACCCCTCAGAATCAGCAGAACATACCCGGTGCAGTGATGAAGCAAAACCAGTTACGTCCACTACGTCTGGTACAAAAGCAGGATGAGGAGGAAGAGATGATGAAGAAGGCAAATCGCGGAAGTTGGATGGGCTGGTTGCGAGGGAGCACAATCGAGGCTCAAAACGAATAGATTCTGGATACAGCCGATACCCTTTATGCTGGAAGTCCATACATTGTTTAACTGTATGGCGTTTGGAGAAGAATAGACGGATACATTGTGTATCTCACTCATTGATGTCTTTTGGGATCCTATTGATCAACCATCGTGCAGGTAGTCAGGCTTAGATGGCAAATGTCACAGGTGAAGGGTTCTCGAACCCCTGTCGGATATTGGTTATTATCTCAAGAGTTCTCATGAAACCGTGTGAGATGTGAGATACTCCTGATAGGGTTGCCTCGGCTAGATCGAGAATTTCGTCGATTTGTTGCTGATCTCGAAATTCGGACGAGAATTGAGTGGCGGTTTGAACAGACAGCAGTACGACATACGCGCCAATCAGGAGCTGTACGTCGCACCAGGTCAACAAAGTAGTATAAGACACTGCACCGTTGGAAAGAGGCATCGATCGAGCCAAGTTATAAATGATAAGCTTGGCGCTTTCAATGCATGCGTGGCAGGAATCCAGTACCCATGCGTTTAGATGTCGCTCTGCCACAGGCGCCTCTTCTGCACCGCTCAGTGATGGTGGCGATGCGGTTTGCTCCAAGTTTTGATACAGAATCCAGTAGAGCACCGGTCGATTGAGGATGAAAACGCACGCGTGATATCGTACGGACAACTCCCTCTACGCACAAGAAAGAAAGAAGGAGTCAGTAATGATAATATGAATGGCATATTGCTATAAAGGAAGGCACGGACTTACCAAGCGAAGTGAAATGGATGGCATAAGCAGCTTGAAAGTCCTGATGTCTCGGCTAAAGTGAAGCGACAATGGCAACGCTTGATACCAAGCGTCTAGAGCCGAATAGATTTGTGCGATTGTCGGACCTACGTCGTCCGGCTGGCAGTAAGCTTGATCGATCGTGAACATCTTGCCGAGAATCCGATTGAGGCAAGCCCTGAGCCAAAGATTTGCCGAGAACAGAAAATCGAGGTCGACAGTATGCACATCATGAGAGGATGAATAAGAAGTTGAAATAGCATTGAACATGTCGCCTGTTTCATCACTCACGATCGCGGAATGCGAACTCGCCACGGTCGGGGTTGAAGGATTCTGGTTGAATAGTGTCTCCTTTCCGACGTTGGGTGGTACTCGCATGGATGGAGTGCCATCGATCTCGCTCAGGATATCACTGCCGCGGTCAGCATCAGTGATCAGGATGAACCAATTCTGATCCGAGAAGAGCGCTGGGAAGAAGGGGGATAAGCCTCTCACCTTTGAAGCAGATAGAATAACCGACTATATAATAGACTGATGGATTTGGCAGGCCTTGAGCTATTAGAAGTGTCAAAATTCTTCAAACGTGGAGTGTCCATACTGAGAGTGTCGAATTGTCTTCAAACGTTGAGTGTCCATTACTTCATGCTTTGTGAGTCTCTCGACAGCCTCATCTATGGTCTGAAGCATTGACAAAGCGTGAAAAGGTTTGCTGAAGACATACAGAAATATCTGGGCGAAGCAAAGTATCAAAGGCACAGCAAGAGCATCCTCTTTTAAATGCACCTTCCATAAATTTTGGAGAGCCAACTTGAAGCAGATCGTTGATCTCTGGCTCGGCACCAACACAGCTCCGCTCATGGCTGGATTGGTCGGGTGCAACGCAATGGTGTAGATCAAATGTTGCTCGAGCGAGAGCTCGCTCAAGGAGCGCATTGCAGTTGGAGTATGCATATCCACGGAGCCACCACTGCCACACTCTGTGGAAATGGCGTCAAAGGAAAAGAGGTTGCAATGTGTTAGGAGGACGCCCATGGCAATGGGTAGCTGAGAGATTTGATGGTAAAAGGCGTCCAAATGCAGAGCGAGCAGGTTCGCATCAATGTGTGCTTCGGGGTGACTGGTCGAGATTGTGTCCATGAGCCCAGAAAAGTCATCATCGGCGGCTTTGAGATACTGAAGTACATTCACGTCCGGGAGGGTCAGCCGGACTCGCAAGCGAGACCAATACTGCATGATTTTGTGGTTACCGCCATGGTGAAACTCGGGGATCTTGTATTGATCACTTTCAGTGGCTGAATTGCCGTCGACGACGGGAGGCTCGCGGGTTATGGATGATGGTATCTGGCTGGTTGTTTGTGAGAATGTTTCCAAGCGAGCCTCGACTGCTGCCAGCCGGGCAATAACGGAAGCATCGCTGCGAAGTTGGTCAGCTAGGGTTCACGCAGATGTGAGTGTATCACAAAACCGTACGCTTCATTGCTAGTGAGAGGATCACGGTAACGGCATACGCGCCGTGCCTCTAGGCAATGCCTGCATGAAGGACGAATGCCGTCACATCGTGACTTGCGCCGACGACAGGTTTCACACGCCAGATGGATCTTGACTCTCTTGTTTTCTGGCGGACCATCGAATATTGTAGGCTGGTCTGAGGACATTAGACGCGACAGTCCAGCCTCGGAAAACTTATCAATGTGTTGACATCAGTGGTCTAGTCGTGTTGCAGGCTTCAGGATGACAACAAATGAATATGCGAGAGAATGGGGTGCCGCACAAGTCGACCACAGGGTGCGAGAAAAGCAATACCAATGTCAATAAGATTTTAGGCTTACCTTTACCTAGCGCGGTAGATGTCTGGAGCGCCTAGACCTATTATAATAGGCGTTAGTCTTGGCATGCTTTGGAAGCCTCCAAGGGCTAGGGCGCTTGATGGTTTTGTTCAGAGTGGGTCTGGAGGTGTATCTCTCTTCCTTTCGGCTGTCCTCCGCCTGTCCTCCACCTAATTTCGAGCATCATACGACCTTGAGGCCAGGCGGCCGTGAGGGGCCTTTGACACACGGATGGCAGTCGTGGATCCTACTTAGTCTGGTCCGTCGCCATGCACTCACTGTGCGATCAAATATTTGCAGAACCGCAAATTAAGACGCCAGCACCAACTCTCCTAGCCAAACTACGAGACCATTGGAGAGAGGATGCCTTCCCGTAGACTTCGGGTAGGGGTTATTGGCTGTGGCGACGTTGCACAGGTCGTCCATCTTCCAACACTTCAACTATTAACTCATCTCTACGATACGGTCGCCGTTTGCGACGTGTCTGCAAAGACGGCCGCACATTGCGCCTCAGTCTTTCACATACCGATAGCGACAACCGACCTTCAAGTGCTCTTGGATAGCCCTTCAATCGACGTCATCGTCGTCCTCACGTCCGATGAATACCACGCTCCTTACGCGGTGGCAGCGCTACATGCCGGTAAGCACGTCATGGTGGAAAAGCCCCTGACTCTCAGCCTCGCCAGCGGCAGGGAAATTATCGCAGCTGAGGACGCTGCGCCCAACGGCGCCCGTGTATTTGTTGGCTACATGCGACGATATGCGGCCAGTCTCGAGACGTTCCAGCGTGAGATCAGTACCATCCCTCGCATCCACTACGCACGAGTCCGCGACATTATTGGGCCTAACGCGTATTTCATCTCCCAGTCTGGAGCTTCTCCCATGAAGTTTTTCGATGACATTCCCTCATCAGCATCGGCAGATCGAAATCGACGACTTCAGAATCTACTCGAGGAGGCATGGGGGTTGCGTTTTGACCAACTTTCCGAGAAGAAAAAGGATTACTGCTGTTTGCTGGCCAATCTCGGCAGCCACGGGTTGAGTCTGATGCGAGAATGTCTTGGTGGTCTTCCTGATGCGGTGGCTGCTAGTCGTGTCAGTGGAAAGTGGTACACCACCATGTTCGACTATCGAAACAGGAAAGGCGAAGGGCAGCCATTCACTTGCCTCTATGAAACAGGGATAGACAGTGTCCCGCGCTTCGACTCTCACGTCGCAGTCTATGGAGAAAAGAAATCCGTAACCATTCGTTACGACACCCCCTTCATCAAAGGTCTTGGAATCACAGTGGAAGTCGACGAGATGAACGAGCACGGCGAGAAAGTGCACTACAGCGTACAGTCCGGTTACGAGGATGCGTATACCAGAGAGCTAAAAGAGCTGTATGCTTGTATCGTGGAGAAGAAAGACTTCAAAACCACGGCAACTGATGCATTGGAAGATTTGAAACTGTTCAAGATGATGCTTGAAAAATACCCTGCAGAAAATGAAAGCTGATGCTTACTTTTGAGACGAGTGGTAGCTGCAGTGCTGCACTTATCAATCACGGGGAACGCTCTGGCTGGGGTACCACTCGTCGTGGTACGACTTTAGAGAGATAATGCCGCAGCCAGTAGGTACATCAGAGGCAAGCGCGGCTCTGGTGGTTGTCGATCAGAGCATAATCTACATGTGAAGGACTGAATATCCATGAACACTTTGATTCTATGAGATCATATCTTCTACCCACCAGCAGCCAGAAACCAGGATAGCAACTTCAATGGATACCGTTGGTGGTGGCTGCAGAGGAACTGATGCCATTCTTTGCCAGTCGCGGAGCCACAGTCAATTTCCCCAGCACGGCGAAAGACGAAGCACCTGATGCCGCGGGGATGTTGTTGGCCAAACTTCGTTTCGTGGCGAATGCCAAGGTCGCGAACTTGATTGCTTCCTTGTACGCCGCCGGCAGACCAAAAATGTCGCTCGTACACAATGTCAGTCCATGCTCAGCCAGGCGTTGGCCAAGGAATTTCATGATGCTGGCGTTCCTCGTCCCTCCACCACTTGCGACCACGGTTTTCACCTGTGCTTTGGACAACACAAAGTCCACCAGGGCTTTCTCCACCGACCTGGCCGTGAACATGGTAAGAGTGGCCACCAAGTCTTCGGTGGAAGCCGAGGCGTATTGTTTCAAGACGGTGTCAGCGTAGCTTGAGCCAAAGTCTAAGCGCCATGCCGACCGCGGCGGTTTCCGGGTGAAGAATTCGTGGTCCAGAAGTTGTTCCAGTAGTGGTTGGAGGATATGACCTTTGGCAGCTAACTCGCCGTCTTTGTCGTAGTCGCGGCCGGTGCGGACTTTGACAACATGATCGATCATGACGTTTCCCGGGCCAGTATCGAAAGCCATCATTTTGCTGCGGTCCGAATCCGCCAGTTGCAGGTTGGCGATCCCACCGATATTCAGTGTCACTGTCGGCGTGGGCTCATTCCGGAAAGAGACAAAGTCCAGATACTGCATCAAAGGCGCGCCGGACCCACAGAGAGCATGGTCTGTCGGACGAAATTGCGTCACGGTGGTGATGTTGGTAAGCGCGGCGACGACGCCAGACTCGACAATGAATAAACCACAAGGCCAGCCGCCTTTGGTCCACCGTTCCACCAGACTCTGGCTTTTACTCTGCTCGAAAGCGACAATCTTCGGCCGGTCCGGGGGTTCCTGGTAGACGGTCTGGCCATCATAGCCCACGACGTCGATGTCTTCTGGGTTCAAGCCATTTTTGGCCAACAGTGCGTTGACGGCCGCTGCGTATATGGCACCGGCAGCGTAATTGAGACGGGTCAATTCGAATATGGAGAGCTCGTTCTCGAAGGCACGTAGCACCAGTCCACGCAGGTCTTCTGGCCAGTCGATGGTCAGAGCATCGACGTATTTGGGGCGAGAAGGGTGTCCATCTTCTGGCGCAATGTCGATGGTGCAGAGGACAGCGTCAATGCCGTCAAAGGATGAGCCGCTGTTGAGTCCAACAACGTAAGGCATGATGGACCTGGCTGATCGAGTCTGCTACTGTAGACAGGATGATTGCTGAGTACTCCTGTCTTCAGCGGAATTGATATGTGTATAACTGACGATTGCGCAACGAATTGATCACAAAGAAATTTGCTTGCTCCCTTAGATCTTCAACAACGCATGTTTGGCAAAGGGGACGCGGTTAGCAGTTTTGCGTTCTCCTTTTCAGCAGTGAGGCTTCTTGCCCGATGAAGAGCGTTTTCCAATACCTGGGGTGGATATGCTTTCATGGTGGGGCGTGACCATAGTGGTGCATTTACACTTTATCTTCGGAGGGCCTCCGACGGGGGGCTTCCGAGAAGGGCTCAAAGACCCGCTACCCCGGCTTAAAAGTGTGGATACTTATTTCACTTAATCAGCTAGCGACCGTGGATTGTGGCCCAACTGGTCAACTTTCGGGCACGGAGGCGGTCCCTGCGTCGTCCATTCCAAGATCCGGCGGATATTCTTCAAGTTCTGCTCCTACGGAGCTGTTCCGGAGTGACTCTAAATTGGAAGAACAGTCCCCTCTGCCAGGAAGTCGAGTTCGAGACTGCAGCCCTCCACGTTATCCCCACAACCTGATGTCTTGTGACGAGCATGTTATGGGGCGAGCGTCGCGTGTTCGGAAAAACGGCATTCTGTATAAATTCAAGATCGACATCCCTCTTCCCGGTTCCCAACCATCCCAGTCTTCAGACACCAGCTCCTTTTCCTTTCCCCATTGCGCTCTCACGTCCATCCCCTGACGGTCCTCGAATACTCCTGCGGTCTCAGGTCACGATCCAGCATGTCGACGAAATTGAACCTGGCCTTTGCAGCCAACAAGTGGGCTTACATTTTCTGTGCCATCGCCTCGATTGGCGCCCTCTGTTATGGTTATGACAACACCTATTATACAGGTATCCTTGGGATGCGGCCCTTCATCAACATCTACGGGGACCATGTCGACGAGAACGGCAAAAAGGTTCTGGCCGTGAGCTTTACCTCGTTGACGGCCTCTTCGATCTATATTGGAGATCTCCTTGGCGCCCTTATTTCTGCACCCATAAACGATCATCTGGGTCGGAAGGCCGTCTTCTGGGGAGCATCCTTGTGCATCCTTGCGGGCGGCATTGCCCAAATCGCTGATAATGGTATCGAGGGCGTGATCATCCTGGGGCGAATCTTCATCGGTCTAGGGGTCGGGCAATTCACCGTTACATCTCTACTCTACATTGGCGAAGTCGCTCCTTCTCAGGTCCGTGGACCAGCTTTGATGATGTTCCAGTTTCTTCAGTCGTGCTCTCAACTGGTTGCCTCGGGCATCACCCAGGGAACGGAAACCATTTCATCTTCAGCGTCCTTCAGGATCCCTATGGGAGGATTGGTCGTCCTTCCCATAATAATGTTCGTCTTGCTACCTTTCATTCCCGAAAGCCCCAGCTGGTTCATCTTCAAGGGGAGAAAGGTGGACGCAGAGAAAGCACTTGTCAAGATCAATAAGAGCAACCCCGGCTATGATTCGGCGACAGATCTACTGGTTCTCGAAGAAGCTCTTAGACGGGAGCGCGAAAATGAAGCTTCCTCGTGGATGTCGCTGGTTAGGAATCCGATTGAGCGGAGGAAGACAATCTTCTCGTGTGGTGCCATGTTCGCTCAGCAAATCAACGGAATCCTATTCTTCTATGTCTATGGAGTCATTTTCGCTCAGGCAATCGGTATCAAGCAACCCTTCACCATCAGCTTGATTACCAATATCCTCCAAATCTTCGCAGTCGGTGCATCCGTTATTTTCGGAAAGAAGGTTCGTCGACGAGAGAACCTTCTCATCACGACAGGAATGATGTTTTTCGCCTTCATCGTCATTGGTGGCATTGGAACGAAAAAGACAATCAGCACGGCGTCCCAATACGTTATTGTCATTTTCTCCTATGTCATTATCGTGGCGTTCAACTTTGGACTTGGCCCTCTGGCTTATACCGTTGCGAGAGAGGTGGCTGTCGGCCCCAATCAGAATAAGATTATGTCAGCTTCGATCGTGGTCTTCTTCGTCACCACATGGGCCGTATCATTTACTGCTCCCTACATGTATTACACTGCAAATTTGGGACCGATGCTTGGCTTTGTGTACGCAGGAACAACCCTGCTATCGATGCTTTATATTTGGTTTTGTGTCGGAGAAACGACCGGAAGGACGAATTTGGAAATCAGCATGTTCTTCCAGGATCGAGTCCCAGTGCGAAAATGGAGGACCCATATCTTTCCAGACGTCGCAGAGATTCAACACAGATCCGGAAAGGAATTCGAGTCAAAAGAGCACACCCAAGGTTCCCAAGTCGTTCAGGTCGAACGGTGTGCAGCCTAGACTTCCCAAGTACGACGCATTTGTGTACCTCCTCAAGGGTCGAAGACAATTGTGATTGCCCGAATCTGGCCTGGAACGTGGTGGGCACGGACTTCGCCTTAGCCGCGTCTCGCCTCAAACCTTTGTTGTAGGTATTTTGAACCGATTGATAGCTACACAGGACGAAGTTAGACGGTGGGAGCTTGCCTCAGTGGAGCAGAGACGAGGGCCTCCACGTCCACCTGCTCCTCCTCCTCTGCCTCACACCTTACAATTCTTGTTTGAATCTGTTCTCTAGATACCAGTACCTGGTTTACTAATGATGCATGTACGAGCCGTCATACTCTGGCGATTAGCATGCAATCGAATATCGAAAAGGGGGGATGAGTAAGCCAACTTATCGGCGTCGTGGGGTCTGTGGCGTGTATGGGTCGTAGAGTCTCCCAGAGATGCAATGGGATGGCTTTCCGAAGGCAAAGGTCATTCCGAGGCCACAGAGCCTTTATCTCATTGTTGACACGCTCCTGCTTGGACGTGGGTTGCTTCCTACCGCATCGCACGGCCACGCGCTGCTGTTATCCATCTCTTTGGCCAAGGGCAATCATGGCTAAACTCCGGCTGGTGGGCCACCCATCGGCGTTGATTACTGAGGCATTTCGCGGCGCCGGCGGTGAAAGGCGGGGATGTTTTTCCCATCTCGGACCTGCGTCACTTTTTTTTTTTGATAAGTTTGGTTTTCGAGTCATTGCTTCAACCCTATGACAATATTACATCGTTTCTTTCTCCTAGATTTCATTGTTTCCTTTCCTAGACCTCTTCCTACTCCTCGTTGCAATCAGCTTCATCAACAAACCCTACCAAAGCTCCCATCTTTATCTCTTCGTCGTTCACTCTCCACAGCCAGAACAATGCCATCCCAACCACGAATCCACCTCGTCCGCCACGCCCAGGGCTTCCACAACCTAGGCTCAGAATTCCACTCTCTCCCCGACCCTCGTCTCACACCGCTAGGCGAATCTCAATGTGCAAAGCTACAAGAAGAGCACTTCCCGCCGTCCCTACAACGAACCATCTCCCTCGTAACCGCCTCCCCACTAACCCGCACCCTCCACACAGCATGGCTGGTCTTCCAACCAGCCCTAAGTAACGGCAAATGCCAGCCCTCCATCCTCGCCATCCCAGACGCCCAAGAAACAAGTGACTACCCCTGCGACACCGGCAGCGATGTCCCCGTCCTGCAGAAGATCTGCGCAGACCAGAACTGGAAAGTCGATCTGTCCCTCGTCAAAGAAGGCTGGAACATCAAGACACGCAACAACCGGTACTCCCCGGCCAGCGACGCCATCAAGCTTCGCGCTCGCGACACTCGCCGACTTCTCCGCGAAAAAGCCCGCGCCCTTGCCGCTAACGGCGACAACGACGTTGAAATCGTCCTAGTTGCGCACGGTGGATACCTGCACTACCTGACGGACGACTGGGAGGACGCGAACAAACTATCCGGCACGGGTTGGGAGAACTGCGAAACCCGCACGTACGTGTTCGAAAAGGACGTCACATCCGACGACGAGCAAGCCTGGTTCACCGAGACCATGGACTCGCGCAAACGCCGCGGCATTACCCACCTTATGCCCAACCACGAGAAACAAGCCGAACTGTTCAATTCGTGCATGCAGGGCTGGGAAGACCAGGGATTGCAAAGACCAGATAAATTGCCGGCCGAGGACGAGGCGTCGCAACCTATTGACGAGGAGAAGCGCGCTGGCCAAGAACCTGCGGCGAAGAACATGGATGTCGACAAGAAGACGGGCGAGGTGGAAGTCATGGCATGAAAGGTGTCTTTCTTCCCTGTCCAAGCTGCACCTGCAGATCCAACACCGGGCGGATTTCGGTGTAATCGCACGGTCGACTCTGATGGGTTCAAGGTGCATTTGCAGATTCGACCTTTGGGTTCTAGTGGAACTGCACGTTCGAGCTCGATTGAGTCGCAGCGTAGGATCACACAATGACCTTGACCCGTGTTTGATGCGAGTGGCAGATGCGATAGATTGGTGATTTTACATGTTTGGCGTTCCTCGGGAAAGCATAGCATGGTTGCGTGGAAGCGAAGTGCGAGATCTTACACAAATAGACGAGCATGGAGACTAGACGATAGATTAGAAAGGACCACGCGTGTTTGCATTGCGTACTCACCGTACCCCAGGTTAGAACTGAATATGAAGATATGAAATAGACGGAATCGCCAATCCAGGACGTGCGAATGCCGAAAATCTCTAATACTTGTTGTAATGCCCTATTGTGAGTCGGACGCTCGCAATGGCCTCATCATACTTAGAAATGGAGGACACGACACGGACCGGGCGAGCAATGACAAAAGACCGTATAACCCCGTGGGTAACCATGAATTCTATTCAAGACTGGCAAATGGATATCAAGCTAAGTAGACAGAACAATAATCGCCCGCTAAACGCTCCAGCCAAAGCACAAAAAGTAAACACCTCATAGCCATATCCATATCCACTTAGTCTTCCTTCGACCCGAGCGCTGTGTGCCTGTCCAGTTCCATCTGGGCTACAATGCCCCAAACCCGAAACAATTCTCAATAGCCTTCGTCAACTTCTCCCTCATAATCTCTCGACTCGAGTACTGCGGCAGCAACAACCTGCCATAACAAGTACTGCTGCTGGGCAATCGGTTATCGTCATCCCCATGTTTCAGAATGACGAATTGTATACTGGTCAACCCATTGACCGGCACGCGGTCACTCGCTGTGACAAACTCCAGCAATTGCCGATGCTGGTCTGGACTCATGCTGCGCACGACGTGCCAGAAATCAACAATCGTGGGCGAATGAATGCTGTATGAATCATCGTAACTGACCGACTGCTGGAGTTCGTCGATGTCGATCTCAACATGCCCCTCAATCACGGTCTTGAGTGCTTCGGGCGTGAATATCGATAGCGCCGTGCGGTCCAAGCATGTATAGAAACCCTTGGCGAACGCTTCGTACTGGCCTTCAATCGAGTTGTGTGTCAGCCACAGAACATAGTCTTTCACATATTGTGCACGGTTGGCGTTCGTGACCAAGGCGGCTTCTTCCTCGAGTAAGTCACTATCAAGACTCTGCGGCGTAGAGATGCCTCTGAGCTCGACCGATGACGACCGTCCCAGGACAGGGACCACTGTAGGCTTGAGGCCTGGTGACGATTGGATGGGCGGGGTGAGTGAAGGTTCGATGGGCAGTTCGAAGGATGTCGATTTGGCCTTCTCCTTCCCTTTCTTGCTCGCACGCGATTTTGTCGCTGGCCATGAATCATCCCGCCCAGCTTTCTGCATGTCCACGGACACCCTGTTCCCACAAAGTTCGTAACTGAACTCGTATGTCCTGCCGATGTCATCGCCGACATCCCCCTCGGACCAATCTAGTAAGACTTGCAGGCCCCTAGCGAGGTCGGGCCACCCATCAGCGATATGATCCAACTTCTTCACCTTGAGGCCCAGCAGCTTGCGGTAGAATGCCAATGGGAATGTCACCGGCAGGGTGATCCCATTGTAAACAGCAATTGACATCAGAATACCGAGGGCTTCGAACTTGTAGAGAGGTTCAAAAGAGCCAGGCTGAAACCAAGCCATCCTCGTCGTGCCGTCAACCGTGAACATGCCATATTCAGGTTTGAACGCTTCCGCAAACACGACTCGGAAGAACTCTTGCTGCACTCCGCCGTAGTCAACTCCCTCTTCGCCCTCCTCCTTACCCAGGCGTACCCGCAGAGGGCGCATCAACTCTCGTCGCTGTCGACGCCATATTTGATTGATCGCATCGGTCAAGACATTGTCCCTTCGGATTGTAAGGACCAGATATCTGGCCATATGAGGTCGCAGATGCGTCAGCACCTCCTTCACTCCGTATACCGGAATATTAGGCAGGAACACGTACTGTCGGGCGTCGTTGTACACGAGTTTCGCGTTCTCGTATGACTTGCGCATTATGTCGAGGTTGATGGCTCTGAAGTATTGGACCAAGATCCTAGGTTGAAACAAGAATGAGAAGGATAAAATATGCGTCTGCCGAGTGTCCGCTTGAAATGATAGCCAATCCATGGGCATAGACATACCCTCGAAGGTCTCCTCAACGAAGCTCATGTGGAAGATCTCAGGATCCAAGTTCAGATCTTTGCGTTCACGATAGATGCCAGCCAAAAGCTCAAGAGCTCCACCAACCGGTCCCGCACGCTGAATGATCGCTCGTCCGTCCCAGGCTTTGAGCATGACCGTTCTCACAACTTCCACCAAAGCCGTTCCGACCCAGCTCTTTGGCTGTTTGTTGCCGGAAGTTCGACCGTTCAGCGTGTTGCGGTCAAAGCATTCGACCAAAAGTTCAATCACGGTCTTTCTCTTCTTCGACGCGGACTTCGAAGCGTCCATGGCTGTTGTCCACTTTGTCACAAGGAGTCGGTGGCTGATCACATCTGTAACAGCATGAAGTAGATGAAGAACGGGCCAGGACTCGAACACGTCCACGACCTGGACCATCTGCTGTCGGTAACTATATTCCTCACGCCACTCGGTGGTGTCGTCGTTGGAACGCTTTCGCCAGCTCGTATGAGCACCAAAATGATTCCTCAGCCGTGAGAGGTGATCGAAGAACATGGCATCGTCCCATCTTTCGCCCGATGGAGCCCTGAACGCAATAGAAGCGATCGACATGAGGGCGACAAAGCACATCTCTGCAACTCGGGCGTCACTTAGAGGCAGGTGCTCATCTTCCTCGCCCCGTGAGTTGCTTATGCCCATGATGTCTTCCAAGCCATGATCATCGCAATGGCCTTCCTGGCCCGTGGCTGACGCTTTCTCACCACTCTCGCCACTCGACCGGCTACGTTTTCCGGTCATTCGACTTCGCAGGCCGTGAGGTAGAAGATACGAGCGCTGCAAAGCCGTAGACATGCTACCTAGGACTATATCTCGTAACGTGAATTGGTCGAGAAAGGCAAGGCTTGCTACCAGCGCAGTCACATCCAACCATGTCTTTGCGACAACCTGCGGCCACACGTCCGGACTGACACTTGTGTAAGGTAGGGATGGCGTAGACCGAGACTGCAATGCAATGTATGGCGGCATAAAATCCTGCTGAAGATCTCTGACTGAATTGATGAGGCGATCAGGGTCGCTGAAGCAGTATGCAAAGCTCTGCTTGACGAAGGGTTCAATAATGGTTTGGGGAGTAGCCGTGCTATGGCTCTGGGGCGTATGGTGCAGCCAGAGCAGGGAACGCCAGCTCAAGGTGCGTAAGGTTCTTGTCGTGAGGAATTGTATAGGCAGATCTATTTTGTCATCGGATGGCTTTGCGTGCTGGTCAGTGTTGCTTGTAATGGTACCAGGGGAAGTGCCCGTTGGCGATATGTCAGCATCGCCAACCTGATGTGTTTCTGTTTCATGTTGGGCAGTCTGGCTGCAGGTATCAGACGGCTGAGACTGACTTCCTGCCGGTAGCAAGGCGAGGAGTCGGAGGGGCAACAGATCGAACAGTGTCTGGGTGAAAGAGGCAATGTCTTTCTTTGCGGAGGTGTCTGGAGGTGTGGACACATCACCGGCTTGGTCGCTCGTGGGAGCTTCACCCGACGGTGCCGTGTCAAAAGATTGACGAAGTAAAGATGCATTCAAAACGTCCACAATCTCGTCGTCACGTTGGTCTTTTGCCAGCTCCTTGAACCTTCTGCCTGCTTGTACGAACCTATCGTGACTCGGCCTCCGGGGCACAGGCTCGGTTCTTCGGACGTGACCTCCATGACCTCCAGCCACTCCAGTCCCATGGTCTGGAACTTGTTGTTTGGTTACAGGTGTATCTTGGTTGCTCTGAACCTTTGTCTTATCAGGGCTTCTGCGGCTCCTCTTAGTTGCAACAGGATCCTGGTACCATGGCACAACGGGCTCGTTTGCACAGAGCGAAGCCCGCTCCTTGCCACCTTTTGTATATTCTTCGACCAGCTGGCATGCCAGCGTCCTTGCACTCAAGTCTGTATACGGCCTCAAAGGACCCGTGGTATTTCTCTTCCTGTAACTCAGGCATGTTGGGGTTGTGCAATTGACATTCCTGCAGCCGTATTGTATCTGATTGGTGAAGCGACGAACCAGCAGGCGAAGTCGGCGCTCACGCTGAGCATGGACATTCGAGTAAAGCAACGCTGAATTTGGAATAGGTATTATATCAGGTAAAATGTCATCTGGAATGAACCCGTGCTCGGTGGGCTTTAGGCGGGATTGCCTGTCGAGTCGTTCAGGACTCGAATTGTCCAGGCTGCTGCTCCTAGTTGCGTTCTCGGCATGATGCATCGGGCGGGTGTCTCGATAGTAAAGATGGAAATCCAAATGCGATTATATTGAACGCTTTATGCATGCATACTGGGTAACACTGAACGAGAACGAGAATGTAGATATGCAAGAATGAATGTCGCGCGAGACCATGAAATAAGATGCGAATTGCGGAGGATCGACAGGACAGGCACCTGCCGGCTTCAGCCTCGTCACTTCTCACTCCGCTTTCTGAATTACCGGCTACAAGGCAATCGATACCGACTACTGACACTGCACTTGCGCGGAAACACCAGCAGACGGTACTATTAGGTCCATAATATCATCATACAATATGTTACAGCCCGGGAGCCCGAGATTCACATCGGGCGTTGGCATATAGCCCTGCCTAATTGCCCAATTCTCGAGACTCGTATCTCGAGATACTAGCATCAGAACTGCTGCGTTGAACCATCTCCAGGTATCTGCATCTTCGTCAAGTAGTGTGTTGCGCTCTTTGCCTATTCAACCGTAACGCCCGCTATGCAAAAGAGGAGCCCCCCAGGACGTGAGAAAGTGGAAGGTGAGGAGTAGAGAACTCAGTGAAGCAGGTCCAACGCTCGAGGAGGTATCTAAAGAAACTCCTAAATGAAATGTGGAGTGGTGGCCATTTCCAGTCAAGCGGCCACAGGTCGAGACTCGGCTGGTGCTGCTCCAGGAGGAGGGATCTGGTGCTGTCAGCTGTATGTACCCGAATGCGCCTGTAATAGACTTACATCAAGTCTGGTGTTCTCAGCCATCAGTCGCTGAATACCGATGCCGACACCTTCAATAACAGCCAAAAAGATAGCGCACATGATGGCGCCGTTCCTCGCAGCCTTGTAGCCTCCTCTTATGGCGAGAGCACCACCGGTGAAGAAGCCGGCGATGATCGAGTTATATGGATCTTCCTTCTTTCTGATACCCTTGACTGCGCAGTCGAATGTGCTGAATAGACCACCCCATACGCCGAAGTTGCCTCCTGTTACCGGCGCTCGAGCTTTGATGGCTGTGATCATGCCTATCCTTCGCTCTCCATAGGGCGAATTTCTGAATCCTTTGATGCCGTGCCATAACGTTCCTGGCCTTTTGTCAACAGTTTGTCCGAGTACTCTTTCTGAACAATCTTACCTCCCAAGGCGCCCATCGAAAAAGCTCCACCAAAGTCGGATAGTGCTACCCATGGGCAAGGATCTCGAGAGTGATCCATTGTGAAGGTGGTATGCTAAGGAGCAGTCGACGACACAGACAGATGCTCAAGCCTTTGCTGCAGTCAAGGAGGATGCGCTAGAAGTGTAGGAACGAATATTGCTGATCACAAAATCTTCGAGAAACACTGTCTCAGGAGCAAATGTCACCGCAGCTGGACAAACTTGATAGGTGGAGGCTACGCCTTAGATCGTTGCGACGCTAATCAGCAGGTTAAGAGGGCCAGAGACACCACGCGGGAAAGAAAGTGACCGACTAGTCGTAGATGGCGAAGAAGTAGTTGAATAGATGCAGCGCAGGATCCGGGTGAAAGATCGTCGACCTAATTTCGCCGCAAATCATGTGATCTAGATAATAGACGCAAAACGACCGACTGGAATCCATAAACGAAGGCTACCACTTTCGTTATTGAACAATTATAGACTTATGCAGTGGCAATACTGATCATGTCATTGCTTTCATTACCTCGTGACTCGTAGCCATATATTCCCTTATGTACCGCGGTGCCTGTGCGAAGACAAACCAACGCTCAACGCTCACAACGACGACAATCCTCCCTTCATATCATTGCATTGACGATGTTTCCGAGTTCCTGCTGTGAAAGATCCTTCGCAGTGGACTGGGCTTCTTGACTTTGACCGCGACCTTTTCCCGTTTTGCTGATTTAAATTTCCGCGACTTCGACGATCCTTCTTCACTTCCCACAAGAGTCTGATCAGTATCGTCCTCGATCAGTCTCTGCTTCCTTCTGCTCTTCTCCTCTTTCGAAGAACTCCTGTAGCTCTCTTCATGACGATCTCTGGGGAGAGGCAAATGACCTTTGCTCACAGCTGCCATCGGAGTGATGAACTCGCCTTCCACGCTCGTGGCAATACTCGCCGTGTCTCCGTCAGAGATTCCACGTCTCCAGTGCTCGATGCGGTCAAGCTCGTGGACATCGATCATCTCATCGACACCGGCATCATCCTTCTGGCTGGACCTGGCTCTGATCTTTTTGATGATCTTGTAGCCGCCAAACATGACAACCGTAATTCCGACACCCACGCCCACAGCGATGAGAAACTCTGGGGCTGCAAGCATAGCAAAGACAGCAGGTGCTCCAGTCTTGAAAACTGTCAGAGCGCTTGGTGCCATCTTCGTGGCCAAATTGCTGATTTCAGCCAAAGTCAAGGCTATAGCTGCCATAGCATCAGGGTTCTGTTGTAAGTGGGCAATGGTGGCCCTAATACTGTGCTGCGCACAATTGGCCTCGTCCATAAGCAGCTTGCATTTCAAGACCAAGCTCGACATTTCTTGCTTCTGTAGTTGCTGTTCGACTTTCGGATCAAGCATGAGAGTCTCCGGATGGAATTCCCCGTAAGCCAGATCCATGTCGACGTGATCGTCCACTTCTGACGTCGAATGAGACCGCACAGGTGGAGGCCGGTGTGAGTTGATGTGTTCGAGAGGAAGATCGGTAGTTCGACGGACGAGGTCGTGGTGTCCATAGTGGTTGACTGGTGAGGTAGGCGCCCAATGATGGGGACCATATAGGTCTTCATTAAATTCTGCAAGGCCGCCATGTCCATGCGGAGCATCCACAAACGATGCTGGTGCTTCTGAGACAATAGTCCTTTGAGCATAATCCTCCCTTCTCACCGGCTCGGAAGAGCGATACTGGCCGCCTGCTGACGGTCGCCGTCCGTCTTGACCGTGATCTCTTCCATAAGAGTGGTGTCTACCTGGCCTTCGAGATGTTTGCGACCGAGCGTCTTCCTCAGCCATTGTTACAGCCTTCATTGCCTTTCTCAATTCTCTGTCTTCTTTTGCTCTCCGCTCTGCCACTATCTCCGCCTTGCGCTCCAGGTAAGCGAGTTTCGCTTCCTTGAAGACATTCTTCAACTGTTTGGATGTACTGACAACCTTGTTCGACCTGTCGACAATCGCTATGGTCTGGTGGATGGCCGCCATTATGGTAGCAAGCAGGGTTTGGTAGGAAATCGTCACAGGAATTCGCGAGGCAGGTCCGATGTTTCGTTTTGGAGGGACTCCAATAAGTTCAATAAGAGGAGAGTTGGCAAGCAGCAGCTTCTTGGTGCTTTGGACTAGCACTGTGATCGCCTTTGGGTGTTCACGAAAATAGCATGGCTGGAAAGAAGGCGGTCAACAAAGACAAACTTACAATAGACAGAGTACCAAAGGCCCGCGTCAAAGAACATGTCTTTATTGCAAGGTCTCAAGAAAAGCCGGCGGCAATCCTTAGGCCTTGTCTCCAATGAGAAGGGTCATTGTCATAAGTTGGGCTGCATGGTGCTCGTTCAATGGCGATTGATTTTCCCTGCGGCGGAACTACGTAGACATCCTGCTCAGCCACGACTGTGGCTGACATTCCTGTGGCTGTGATCTTCAAGTGGTCGACGCTCAACAGTCGACTCACCTAGAACATGTTGATCATGCCAGCTGAATAGCTCCAGCCCTTTCGCTAGTCTGCTCTTTGGACATTGAAGATTTGTACCTCTTCCATCACGGCTTACGAATCACTCGAAAGTAACTTCTCGACCGCTGATACCTTGTCCTCCATGGTCTGCGATTTGTCCGTGCGACTACCAATACGAATATCCGTCTGTATCCGTACAATTCCTTTCTCATGAAGGATACTATGAGCTTGTCCAATTAGGCGAGTCACGTCGTCCCAAGAGCCTTCTGTTATGAGGAGGTAAACGTTAGTACATAGTCACCAACGGTCATAGCAAGGCGAGAGCATATGGACATGATCAAGTCAGTTTCATTGACCGAAATCACCAGAGCCGCCCCCCGCTTCTTGACCGAACCTCGTCGGGTCCAATCGCCTGAACCCTTTATCGACTTGCAATATAGGAAGACCACTCACCAACAGTCGTTCCAGCTGAGTGCATGGAGTATTTCAACCCGCTTTTCTTCATCAACCTTTGGACATCGGCAATCTGCGCAGACACAGAAGCTGTTGGTGTCCCTAGCGGGATAAGGCAGAAGTCTGCTGTGCATTTGGCCGGTGTGGCGAGATCCTTCAGGTCTGTAGACATAGTGATGTGGATTGAGTATCCTGGAATCTGAAAACGGATATTACACAAGGCTTTGTGAAGGAATAGTCAATGCCAAAACCGAGGTTAAGTAAGAATTTTAGGCTCTATCCAACCGGCTAGGTTTCCGTTGGTCCCTGGCCGCTTCCCCGCAGTCAGGGCTCTTAACGAGTTTCCACCCGGAGTGAAGGATAGTCTCTAAATGCTTACCATGCTCAATATCTTGCTCTTTCGACCGCTGCCAATTTTTATGAGTCGTAGCACTCGCAGCACTTCAATTCCTTCCGCCCTTTCCAGTACCAAATGAATCGATGTGGGTATCTCAATAACTTAAAAGGAGGCATCCAAGCCAAGTGTCGCCTGTCGCTTGCTTCCAAAATACAGAATTTCACAGGAATCATACAGGCCTCGAGTGTCGTGAAGGCTCGGTCTGTCACCTCTGGACCTCATCCAATACCCGGATGAACTCGTGATAGAATTTGACCATCTCCACCAGCCCTTTGATGGGCATTCTCTCATCAAGTGTGTGCATCCGCGTCCCACGTGGATCATGACTCGCACGCCACGGTGACCAGCGGTATATCTGTGGCGAAAGGTCCCAGTAGTACCGTGTGTCAGTGTTGCCTGCTCGGGTTAGCTCGTGTCAAGACGACTGACCTGGTGTAGAGTACATACCAGTCAAAAGCTCCGGCGCAACAACGACATTTTCGCCAAATACTCCTTTGATCACGCCAGCAAGCCAGCTGAACCTTGAGTCCTCGGTATCTGATATGGGTGACGGTTCGAGCTCATATTGAGCAGTAAGTGTAAGGTCGCCACAATCGTTGTTATTATCGAAGCGAGTCTGAGAGTCTTCTCGATTTTTCTCCACCACACCGAATGCATCAAGGTTGAAGTGCCGCTTCTTCGCCCACGGCCGGAGCAGGGCACTATAATATTCTTTCACTGCCTGTACAGAATCATGAAGCGCAATCCGATGATTAATGACCAGATTAGCAGTCTCCGGTAGTGAGTTCACTGGTGTCAGTTAGTTTCGAAGCCGTGGTATGACATTCAATGAACATATGGCAAGAAGAGTTGGTAAAGCACAATGCGATCAGTGGGCACTAACCTTTATCGCCGCCTTGAACCATAGTAATCGCTGTGGATGTTCTGACCATGGCACGTCTTTCACGATCACTGTCCATATATTCAAGGAATCTTTTCGTCGGTTTCAATCCCAGTATCGCGTCTCGCAGCTCGAGTGGCATACTCTTGGATAAAACCGCTGCCTGTCGATAGAATGTCAAGGTAGGATTCTGCCGGATCAGTTGAGATTGGAAAGGGTTGTCCTCAATCAAATTGATAATCTGTGCTTGAAAGCCAACTTTGGGAGTCTCAGCATTCCTTCACTCTGGTGAACACAGAAAGTGAAGCACGTACTTGCAGTGTGATCTGGTGGCGTTGAAGAGTGCCCTCCAGGAACACTAAGCTTGACATCGACGTCAACGTAGCCCTTCTCGGCAGTCGCTGGCAAGGCAAAGTCTGTCCCAAATCGACTCTCAATCCCAGCTATGCCTTCGTCGAACTATACTTCGTTAGTAAATTTCCAAACCGACCACTCGTATCGGCTTACAATCAGTTCGATACCATTTTTGCCATACCTCTCCAAGAGGACTTCTGCAAGGCATCGAGCACCATAACTTCTATCTGCTCCACCTTCTTCATCGAACCCAACCGACAGAATGACGGTCCGATGTGGCTTGAAATCGCACACAAGCAGAGATTCGATGGCAGTCAGCATGGCGATGAGATTGGATTTGTCATCCTCAGAGCCCCTTCCCCATATGAACTCTCCATCATAGTGACCAGAAAATGGAGGATATGTCCACTGTAGGGAAGTTGATTCGCCAGCAGGAACAACCTAGGGTTCTCAGTGACACATCCAAAGACACTCTGCTCCCTACTTACATCAGAATGAGCCATGAATAGTAGCGGCTTCAGATCCTGCGCGGAGCCTTGCCAGGTGTATAGCAATCCGTGCGTGCTGACTGTTTCCACCCTCAGTGCTTCATATCTATCCGCCAAGTCAGCCAAGCCGAAGTAACTTCAGAATACCAGACACTCGTACACCCGGGGAAATGTCTTTGTTAGATAATCCGAGAACTGGTGAAACACTTCCCATCGAGGGTCCTCCCCAACCAGTCCCATGTCATCGTAAGCTATCGCAGGGACCTGGACAGCCCCGGCCAGTCGACGGGCGAGACTATCTTGAAAGTCGTTGGATATGAACAATGTTTCCACGTTTTGGCGAGTGATGTCCTGCCGCTCTTTAGGTTGCATTACCGGAATCTGATAGTACCATCGATTCAATACCATGTTCACATTAGTCGTGACTCTGGTATCGACCGGCAAAAAATCGCCCGGCCCATTGAGGTTCTGCCCGCAATTATCGTGCTTGTCGGAAGTACTTGTACTTAATGTAGCAGTAATTCAGAAGATGAGCAGACAAGGCGTTAAGAAATGTGAGAGTGAAATAGTGTGTTCCTTGCGCAGCGGCTTGAGATCCGGAACTGAGAACACCGATAGTCATCTACTTAGCAAGATCGTCGATGAGATGCGTGTAACAATTCTCATCAAGTATCAACGGAATGGCTTCGGGACTTCCGAACGGCTTCGAAATGTGGAGAAACAATGGACATGAGTGCAGTAATCCATGCTGTACTCGTGTGAGGTGAAGCATGGCATATAACTAATCCATGTCTTTCACCTCGACAGAGTCCTGTTCCCTGAAGATGGGAGGATTCTCTGGTGAAGTTCCCAATGGAGCAGGTGGGCGGGAAAATTGTCCCACTGCAAAAATCCACAACCATGACCCCGAGACTCTCTACCGAGTACCTCCTTCAAGTCTAGTTGAAATCCCAAGTGGCAACGCCATTGGTTAGCCATGTCGAACGTCATGAGATACATAACATTTGGTGTACGTAAGTACATTGCCCGACCCAGAAAGGGTAGTGTAGAAGTGCATTGAAAACGTTAAAAGTTGTTTGGGAGGTGATTCGTTTTCGTATTTGTCCTTGGTATATGACCCTCCCATGATAGGGCTCGTGGGTGAATATAAACCTCGGTACAGCGCCCGCGTGGCTGGCCCGCCCGCATTGGAAGTGTCGACGAGAAATGCCTTCTTAACAACAAGTGCACGGTGACTCTGCCGGGATTTGAGCGTGTAGGCCCGACAGTCAGGTTCTCATCGTTCCTCGTAGTACAGGAGCCTGTATGCCCCGCAGCATGCAGCTCCTTCCTGAGAGGATCTTGCCCCAACGGAGGCCAACCGCAGTCAACTTAAACTTCTACTTCTGATGAGCTGCTTGTATTTTTCCATACGAAACAGGGCGGCAGCGGAGCGGCCAATTTCATCGCCCTGGGAAACTTCATGCCTTCAGCACAACCATGGGAGGACCATTGTCCATTTCCTGCGGACTTTTGACGCAGATTCTTCCAGCTTCGCCAATTTCGTCCCACAAAGTCGAGTCACTTCCGGTGACTGTTGCAAGCATGGAGTGAGTCAAGCCTGCGCATATCAGATGCACCATGGAAGGAACGGACTATCCGAACTTGGTGCAGAGTCTCCGGGTTGACAACATCCTTCCGACCTCAAGTGGATAATGCTGTTTGTCAGCAATTGATCTCTTGTGGATGTTGCGACCTCCCGCTCAAATATGGGTACTGCTCTTGGTCAGGCCCAAAGTTTTTCGATCCAAGGAACGAGGCCTCCAACGCTTGACTGGACTGATAAAAGGTCGAAAAGTATGCTTTCAGACAGCCAGGATTTGCTTCCCACTTGCACCATACTGACGTGCTAATTGAAGCCAATCGCCGCCTTCATAAGCCCAGAGATCTTTCAAGAAGTGAAGCACTTCAAGGTAGTGCTTGAATGCCATATCTGTGGCAATGTTTTCATACAAGTCAGCTATGAACCCTTGGGCCTCACGATTACCACAGCACTCTGTTCCAGCGATAAACATTGGCCAGGGTAGGTTCTGCATGCACGAGGATCGGTCTTCAAGTTGACTTAATCGCTCGAACAAGATTGTGGCAGAAGCATCAACCTCTTGCGGCTGAATTCCGTCATGGAATACACACCTGTAGGTATAGAGCAGACCTGCATGATGATATATGTCGACGATGCGCATAAAGTCTCGCCGACGTTCGTCCCGAATCAGCCCGAACGAGCCAGCGGCCATCAGGGTCGAACCTCGAGCTAGGTCGAATCTGGCCCGAGCCTCGATGGGAGAGATAGGGAGCTTGTCCAACATAGCATCCCCTGCTTGTTTCTGGTCGTATACCTGCCGTGACAATATCGTGACTTGATGCAGAAGAGCCAGGTATTCCGAGAAAATGAGGTTTGCGTGATCTGGTGCAGGGAGTATCACATCTCCTGTGCTCATTGCGTCAAATGAGGTTGTGCACGCCAGAATGTCATATATGGAGAGCTGATTCCGGAGAAAATTGAATAGGTTGTTATTCTCACGGTGGGTGGTAGCCAAAGCATTCACCAAAGTACGAGCGGCTGAACGATGTGAATCAGCGGCCACGGCGCCACCCTCTGATTCAGCCATTTCATAGTTGGCCAACGTGAGCATCGAGGCTAGCATCCAAACAGCGGTGTCTGTGTCTATCTCCTTCCCAAGGTCATGCCCAGCAGCCAGACGGCTTGTAACTTGTCCGATTTGAGTTGATATCATATTGACGGCAGCATCGCGTGCGCGTGCTGGGAAGTGGGACTCGACCTTGGTCATCCCAGTCAGGTGTTGTGCTGAGACGGCAAGGATTGCGAGAAGGAGCACTGGCTGACGTTCTGCGAGAGGCAAGACCAGGCGTCGATATTCGTTCTTCTCGGAGTCTATCCACACCATGAGTCCGGCTATGTTCCGGTCGTAGTGGTGGAGCAGGCGGCTTCTGGTAGCTGCATCCGGGAGATCGGGGAACAACCTCTCAAGTGGATCCGTCACTGACGGTGTCCTGGTTAGGCTATCACTCTCAGCTGATTTGATCGACCTGGGGGATGTCGAGTCTTTGACAGAGGCACTGGATTTCGTCGGCTTCTCTATGTTTGGTGTCGTGCGACCTTTGAGATGCCCACGGACGGCGATACCATTGGCCCATCGCAGTCGTGGACCATACCCAGGACATGTAAGACCCTTTTTAGAACACTTGACGCATGTTGGTAGGGCGCGATCACATTTTATCCTTCGCCGGACGCATGTTGGGCAATCTTTTCGATGGTCAGCTTGGTGAAATGGCGCTGTCTGCAGATGGGAGCCTTGCCTTGTGGTCCAATGGCTGGTACACTCGGTATTGGGGGTATCGCTCCTTGTGTCTCTGAAGGCTCGATCTTCAGTGGCGTCATATTGGCAGCCATGTTGTTGAACCCCTTCTCATAGCGAGGTCAATGTCATTGTTTCATCAGCGACGACGCTAGTGGTTTGCAGCGGCACATTTTCCAGGCCAACCTTCTGGGTACGCACCGGACGGTTTTGTTCCTGGCAGATGGTGGGAAAAAGGCACGAGGAGCTTATCAAAATGGTCTCGACCAGGACATCGTTCCAGGCCCCGGGCCCGGGGGTTCGAGTGAACGGGAGTCTCTCCACCAATGAGGCCCTCAATCACAGCCGCCTGTGACGGATTCACCGAAACTCCGGAGGGGTAATTCAGAGATATTAAACCTTACCAAAAAGGGCTCGACGATATCTTCCTAACAATCATTATTTTACGCCTTGCTTGCTCCAACCTTGCCAGCAGCAGGCAGACACGAGTCCGGATACGATATATTGGGCTGTTTGTGTGGTGCCGAGACCATGATCAACCACTCTTCTATGCTCCGCGCGCCTGGAGCCCCAGATCGATGCCTTTGAGGCTCGCCACCCTTTCGGTGCATGCGCCCAACAGCAGCACAGTGTTGAGGCTGTCAAGCACTTCCTGCTTGAATCTACCTAGTAGGCAGATTTGCAGGATCTTTTCTCGTATTATCTTGCCAAGCTGGCCAACTACTCGTCAGGAGTCCGGCATTCAGCAACCCTGTTGACGACCTTGATAAGCCCTAAGCAGCTAAACTCTCTTCGGCTGCAATACGAGAAAAGATCATTACTTCAGCACGACTATCTCGACAATAAAATATTCTCCGACAAAAGCTTCCGCGCTTGCTGCGGTGTTCTACATCATTTGAATCATCCCCAATATTTCGAGTCTATGGTGGACTCTGTCAACAAGGTCCATCTGATGCCCAACCGAGCCGAGTCAGGCATTTCGACATGGAGACCTCAAAGGACGACACAGTGAGCGCAAAAACCGATGAGGGTAGACTCATCAGTCTCGGCCACAAGCCGGAGCTTAAACGGACCTACACCTTCTGGAGCCTAATGGCATATCAAACGACGATACTGTGTTCATGGTCCTGCAACATTGTCATGTTCTATTACATATTCACCTTGGGTGGCCCTATTTGTCTTGTCTGGGGAACTGTGCTGGTAACAGTTGGTCAACTTTTTGTCATGTCATCTCTGGCAGAATATTGTTCGATATGGCCCACCGCTGGTGGCCAACAGTTCTACACCCAAATCGTGGCTCCAGAACGATCTCGTCGATTTCTATCTTATCTCGTCGGCTGGTGTGTGTTGGTAGGTGAGATCTCGACAAGCAGCAGCTGCGCGTTGAATAGCGCAGAGATTGTGGCCGCTTTGGTCGGCATCATCCACCCACAGGTTCATTGGAAGCCTTATATGACTTTCCTCATCTATACCGGCTTCCTCGTGGCACCAGCCCTTTCAAATCTGATGCCGAGATATCTTCCAGCCTTGCAGATCTTCGGCGCCTTCTTCAACATTTCCAATGGAATAATCTGGGCGATCGTCTTCTTGGTTATGGCCGAGAAGAACAGTGCCAAATTTGTCTTTACAGAATTCCTCAACAGCTCAGGCTGGACGTCAAAAGGCTGGGTGTTCATACTCTCCATGTATGTCCCTATCTACGGACTGTATGGGTCGGACGGAGTCATGCACCGTAAGATCACAAAATACACTGTTCGGCGACACATGGACTAATTGACGATACAGTTGTTGAAGAGATGAAAAATGCTTCTCGCGACGCCCCTGTAAGTTTCTCTTCACATTAAATCGGGGTGGATACTGATCGCGCATAGCGTGTCATGGTATGGTCCATGGTATGGGCTGGAATAACAGCTTGGCTTTCGGCAATCGTCATGTGCTTCACGGTAGGATCGAATTGGGAGAACTATCTCGAGGCTACTTCCTCCTACGTGGTAAGGCTCGATGTTGTTCAAGGGTGTTTCATGTGGCTGACTATGTCTCAGGCATGGTTTATGGATGCTTTAGACTCGACTTACGGAGGAGGCATCTGGTGCGCAGTAATGATGATGGGCTTGAATGTGAGTACGATAGTCCATGCTAGAGGAGAACCAGGCTGACTACCTCTCAGTATCTCATCGTTGTGAACACGTATACCGCTGGTTCTCGCCTAGCGTGGTCGATGGCACGAGATCGTGCCTTTCCGTTTTCCACCTACTTTGCCCACGTCAGCAAGCGCTTTACGATGCCTCTTCGAGCGATGTTAGCCGTCATTGTGATCAATCTGCTTTCAGGACTACTTGTTCTGGGCAGTGATCTAGCCTTCTACGCCATCATCTCTGGCGGCGGAGTCGCCCTTCAGATCTCATACTGCGTGCCGATTCTGTGCGTCGTTCTCAGAGGCCGGAAGCACCTCCCTCCTCGGCCGCACTTTGACCTCGGTCGATTGGGTTACGCGATCAACATTCTTGCTTTGTTTTGGAGCGCTATTGTCGTTTTGTTCTACATCTTCCCCCAATATGTGCCTGTGGCGGGAGATATTGCCAACATGAATTGGGCCATCGCCATCCTTGGTGGAGTGGTACTTTTCGGCGGAGTTTATTGGCTACTGAAAGGCAGACACGAGTATTTGGTTTCTCATAACTCGATTCTGGATGACAACGTTGTGGCTCACGGACATGCGCGGGTTACTGGGAGGTATGCTGCGAAGGCTTTTAGGAAACCGACCACCGAGAAACGAGAAGGCCTCTGAGTGTATGCTGAGCTGGACTCTCTGAACAGAAGCTGAGGTAGTGTTTGGATGACATATTTCCATTTTGACTACCCAGAAGGCATAAGGCCGAGGCCTTGATGCACTTCACTAAAAATCTGGGGAGACAGCCAATCATGACCATCTTGACGCGTGAATTCCGTGACCGCGGCGCGTTTTGGGTTAAAATGCACGGGCCACTTTAAGGGTCTTCAGGGGTGGGCACTGGGCTGTCTCTCAAAATCCCACTCCCCAGATGTGCCCACTGCCCAGTATCTTTTGCATGCAGAGCCGCATATGGTAGTAGATTGCGTGAAAGGAAAAACATGACCAAGATGACTGAATGGCGCAAGTTGCCAATATCACTGAACGAGCTGTGCCTTGCAACAACCTTACGGTGCGGCCAGTCGTTTCGATGGCAGCAATGCGAGGACCAGACGTGGGCATGCACACTTCGAGGCCGCATTGTACAACTGTCGCAAGATCAATCTCACATCAAATACCGGTCAATATGGCCTGCTGCCATTCCGGATGTACCGCTGACGCCTCCCTCTTCGATCCCACCGACTGTCGACGAACAAGATGAAACCGATGACACCAAAAGCCTGATCCAGCACTACCTGAACCTCGAACCCAATCTTGAAACCCTTTATGCACAATGGTCAGGCGCGGACCCGAACTTCAGGAAGAAGGCACCCAAGTTTACGGGAGTTCGGATATTACGGCAAGATGCATGGGAAGCGTTGGTGGGTTTCATCTGCAGTAGCAACAACAATATCATTCGCATATCGCAGATGGTGGACAAGTTATGTACACACTACGGCGGATACATTGCCACGTTGGACGGCCGGCCGTACCACGATTTCCCCGAGCCAGCAGCGCTGACGGGCAAGAATGTGGAGGCGCATTTGAGGGACTTGGGTTTTGGCTATCGAGCGAAATATATTGCCCAAACGGCGAAAATGGTCGCTGAAGATCACGAGATGGGATGGCTGGACAGTCTGCAGAATCCGGAGAGCCAGGTCTACGGTCAGAAAGCGTCAATCGTGGGTGATATGAAGCCCGAGGGACGGGATGGCTATCGTGAAGCTCATGAACAACTCCTCAGTTTACAAGGTGTTGGGCCCAAAGTGGCGGACTGTGTGTGCTTGATGGGCTTGGGCTGGGGAGAGGCTGTCCCTGTTGATACGCATGTCTGGCAGATTGCGCAGCGCGACTACAAATTCGGAAAAGGGAAGCATAGCAGCTTGACCAAAACTACGTATGATGCGGTGGCCAACCATTTCCGGAAACTCTGGGGGAAGGAGGCTGGCTGGGCGCACAGTGTTCTCTTCACGGCTGATTTGAGGGCGTTTGCTGAGCGATTGACGACGAAGGTCGAAACCAGCATTAAAGAAGAAGTAAAGGATGAAGAGGAGGCTGAGGTTAAAATCGATCGGAAGGAGACTGTGCAGCGCGTCGCGGTCAAGCGAGAGATCGAAGAGATCGAACCCAAGAGCTTGGTTCAGGCTGCAGAAGTGACGATGAGTAGCGGTGAGAGGGTGAAACGTAGGAAATGTGCCTGAAGTTAGATGAAACATGGTGAACATTCAAGTTCAGGATCAAGGTTCGTTTGAAGATGCGGAACAGACAAGGAACGATAATACGGAAAAAAGCCGAACACGATCCTAAGTCTAAGGTTATCGACAAGGTTACCTTCGAAGATAAGCAGAGTCTCGTCGCTACTCTCACTATTCGGAAGACTAATATATCTGAGTACACTAAGAAGTAAGCTATCGAGGTCCTTCGGAATATAGGTAATATAATCGCGGTCAGGGGTTTCGTTTTAGTGTCGATTACCCTTCATATATATCGTGAGCCGTCTATACAGTTTAGTCGTATAGAGTTAACAGAGCCTAACGATACGCTAACTACATATTCAGCGCAACGTTCGAAGGCTTCTTCGATATCAGTAGTACGAGGTCCACATACTTATCCCATAGCAGATCAGGCGCCTTTTGCTTCCGGAGACCTAGGGTCTTAGGTATACGGCCAGTAACGTCCTGCTTCGGTACCTTCTCGTAGTCAACCGTACAATCCATTAGGTACAATGCCACCTGCTTTGTAATCTCCTCGTCCCTCGTAATAAGAGCAGTATGAAGCATTCAGCGACAGCCACATATGTATTCTCAGCGGCAGTCAAGTACGGGCTTGGGCAATGAGTTCAATCAACCTGCTGCGGCTCCGCCTTTAACTCTTTCGGTGGCATCAGTCTAGAATCCCAAGATTCCAGAGATCAAAAGTATAGTGACTGTAGGTTCACATGTATGGGCCATCGCTTGATGGGGGTGCTGAGATACGAGGCCAGAAAATTTGGGCCGCGTGGTTAGCGGAAGATTGGATCTGCAAAAGGGACTGCCTATTCGAGAAATTTCGCGGATTGGTATGCGCCAGCGCCCTGCCTAACTCGCAGGCTTGGAATTTGGGGAGACAGGGTTTGCGGATTCGGAATCGGAATCGGATATGCGGAATCTGTTGAACTTCCGAGAACTGCTTGTATGCTGGGATCTCAAGTGGTCCCGACCTACGAAAGGTTCAGGATTTGTGTGGGAAGGTCTCGGTTCTATTTTCGAACTTCGGCGGACTTTTGCTTCGTCGAGCGTGAGATACTGGTAGGTTTAGGATACGTTACTACAGTGAAAATCTCTTACGACTTGCGACCAGGTTATGTCTACGCTTATCACGCAGTGTGCATCATAGGATACATTGATTACTCTGCCCGTTCTCAACTAAGCTGTGTACTACTGACGCATTTCATAGGCGTAGAAAGTATCTTTTACCCACTGTTTACAACGATTCACCCACCAGTCCTTAAACACCTCGTGGACGCAAGCACAGGGGCTGATACAAGGTAAAGTGTACGAGCATACAGACTAATACTGCTATCACGCTTATGCGTTGAATTAATGAAATTGTAGTACGAAGGACTATGAAAGAGTGTTGGTTGCTAAGGCACGAATATGAGGAGTGCCTCGGCTAATCTTCCCAACACAGATAACGTGACCGCGCAGAGGGTGAATCGTGACATCTGCACTCTGGCATGGCGGTGAAGATAGCATAGCGAACTGCTCTGTTGCTGGCGAGAGACTAACGGAATCGATATGCACATCTACCTACGCAACAACCCCAGTCTTGCCTATTCAGTCCTGCGGCAGATAGCTTCTCATGAGGTAATGGGCTTTAGCTCGCCGCAGCCATTCGCAATCGAGTACTATGAGCGCGTTCCACCTCCCACTACTCGAAGCCATGACAGCGGTATACGCCATAGATTATGTCGTGGCCGCACAAATGATTCCACGTGAAGGAGACAATAGAAAAGCTGATACCAGCCAGACTGAGCCTCCTGAGGCAGTTGCTGTGGCAGATTGGACAATTGGAGATTGGGCTCTTGAGCTCGAACCTTGATCTAGAAATCATGGCTTATATCACAACTTTGTGTTAGTTACTGAGGTCGATTAGAAAGTCTACGCGTCCAGTCTGCCGCAGGCGGGAATACCTATTGGGGAAAGGTAAATAGTATACATAAGTGCCTACCAGGTTCATATCCTGTTTTTCGGGTCAAGATAAGTGGATACATGTCGGCTATTTATTCTGCGGAGGGAAGGAGCCATCTGACGATATTGTCCAATCGAAGAGCGTGTCGAGAGAGGGACTCACGGCACGATTCTCTAGCGGGCCCCTTTCGACGCTACCAGCAGAAATATTTTGTTCCTCAGCGTCGATTTCCCTTGCGATATCGAGCGCTACGGCGATCTTGTCTCTTCCACGTCGCTTTGTGCCTTTGACTTTGCCGCCACTTTCTGTTAGAAGCCCCTGTATGCGGGATCCCAAACGACAAAGAGCAATTTCGACAGCGGTACCCCGAGGCTGCGATTCAACCAGAGCACACAGGCACAAGATAGCTGAATCCAAACGTAACGGCTCTGCAAGACTTGGCCCTAGCCACTTGGCCAATGTAATAGACAGGCTCACAGCGTTATAAACCATGCCCATGCCCAGCGTTGGTGGTATGCGTGATCCAGATAAGTATAGTGTCCGGGCGATATCCAGCGCCTTTCCATTATTGTGTTCGACGTTTGATCGAATCGCATCCAAGCGCATATCACAAGATTGTGGTTGAAATCTGGTCTGGAGAAGTGCGTTAAATGTACTCAAATAAAGTAGGGATAAAATTCCGCAGTGGTACTCGAATACTTGCGAAGACTTGGACTCGAAGCGCAATCCAGGCTCCAATTCCGACTCCCATCTTCTTAAAGCTTGAGCCAAGTAATAAGCTGGACCGTCTGGTCGCACCCTTGGAAAGTCTGACATTCTGTTTCGCAAGGCCAGAATCTGGCTTAGTTGACATACTAGTCCGGTTCGCTCAATGGCGATTTGCATAAGCATTCTGTGTATCTCCAGATTCTGAAGAAACGGCGCCTCAGAGAGACTACACTGTATAGTCGTCGAGAAAGGCGATAGATCGAAACAATCTAGACTCAGGCGCGGGGCGTGGTAGTGGACATCTTGCAGTAGCTGTGGGGATCCGATTTCCAGGCGCAGAGTATTGTCACGGATGTAGATCGACCACCACAACCGTATACAGAGTTTGGACTGTTCGACCCCCATGAGCAGGTATGCACCAGGACTCTCTAGCCCGAGCTTTTGTGCAGCCAGATGACTATGGGCTAGCCAAATGGTGCTTGTCCTGGAGCACTCGTGGTTGATGGACATCAACAAAGTCGCTTGGGCGACCGTGAAGACATCTGGCTCGGATTTGAAATCGTGTAGAAGCTGTATTGTCAGGACTGCATGTCACTCTTTTCCGGGTCGATCAACATGGACATGTAAATCAAGACTCACCTTGGCTCGAGTCAACAGCGTTTCTTGGAACTCGTATCGAGATGGGCAGCCATGTAGGCGTAACACCCTCTCCTCAAGATGTGCTACGCCGGCGTACATGACGGCTTGAAAAAGAAGGGGACTGACATTTTTTCCGTCATTGCAGACTACCGTATCCAGGAATTGCTGCAAGTTTAGCACGGGTAGTTGAGGATGAACCCAATTGCAGTAGCTTGTTAGCAGGGCAAGCATGAGATTTCGAACAGGAAGTTTGAACGCTCCTTTCCTGTGGAGGTAGACCATGTCCTCCTCGGGCATATATGGCCGACTTAAGAACTTCCAGCAAGCCTCGGTGTCGGCTTCTATGTGCAGTTGATTATCAATGTGATCTGAAGTCTTGGAAACGCCCATCTTCTCGTGTCCGTGGAGCTCCTGGTGCCTCTGCTGCCCATTGGCGAAGTCGAACTGGGACATCCGAGAAGGTGTTTCGGTGCTATATTGATTCTCGCTTTCCATTCTCCGTTCTCCAGGATATTTTGACAGTAGTTTCCTACCTCTAGTGTTAGTCTGCAACATATCAAGTCGGTGTTGTGGATGGCACGAGAGCTAATCATCAACGACGGACGCAGAGAATGTGTGAGAAATCCGGATGCGTCCTACTTTGTGCGATTATTTTCAGCTGCGCAACATCGTAACCGGCGATAACGGCAGTTTGTGCAAGGTGCGCCCAGACTTTGCATGTCGCATCTCACTTTTCTGGCTCGACATGTTGTGCACGCCATGAGAGAACGTGTGCGTTTATCATACGATTCCATCATAGATCTGTTCCATGACATTTGATGAATGCGTGTTGATGAAACTTCTGAAATTTCTGTAGGAAATGGGGAAAACAAGTGCATAAATGAGGATTCCGACCCGAATTCCGTCTTCCGTGATCGCCACCATCCCTCTCGACATGATCGGCATTCATATTTATGGTGCCCGACAATAATGCGGTAAGCGATTGACAGTGAATGGTCTCAATGGACCAGTCAACTTGGGGACATTTCCCCAACCTCGATGTTACGACCAGGCCTAGCATGTCGTCGCAGCCAAGGTATGACGACAGGCAGATTGCTGAAAGAGTCAAACGCACGCGAAACATTATCGCAGCAATTCGAGATCTTTATATAATAACTTGACTTATAGAATATTAAGGACTAGCTTCGCGCTACTAATATATAGACGACGACTACGGCGGGCGAGAGAAGGAGAGTAAGGAGCGCCTTATTTGAAAGACTGAGGTGTTACGAACCGAGACCTATAACCAGGCCACGGCCAGGGCACTATCTCCAAGGAAAGCAAGTCAGGCTAAGGTTACGTACAAGGTGATTACAGGTCACATAACTAAACGACTGTAGAGCAATCAATGTATTTTATCATACACACTGTTTGACATTGAACTATGTGAAATGCGCACAACTCATCAAAAAGCCTGCCATGTGGTCTTAAGACAACTGTTCAATCCAGGATCTTGGTAACACCCTCAAATGTTAGAGACGTGCGCGATCCAACCGACTTTGTGTCTCTTGCTTTGCCTGCTCTTTGAGAAGCCTTCTCAAGATCTTGCCGGACGCACTCTTTGGAATTTCTTTGAGGAATCTTACGCCCCCAGAGAGCCTCTTGTAATAGACCACCCTTTGTGCGAGCCACCTTATGATGGCTTCAGCGTCTTCTGTGGTACCTTTCCTATCTCTAGGTACGATATAGGCCCGACATAACTCTGTAGCCTTAAAGTTATCGTACACACCGACCACTGCGACATCAAGGATATCTGGGTGGTCCATTAGTTTGCCTTCCAACTCGGCCGGTGCCACTTGGAATCCCTGATACTTGATGAGCTCTTTCACACGGTCGGTGATAAAGAAGTTGTGGCTCTCGTCCATATAGCCGATGTCCCCAGTCTTGAAGAAGCCGTCATGGGTGATACTTTCGCTTGTCGCTATGTCGTTTCTCCAGTATCCTTTGAATACATTGGGTCCACTGAGCCATAGTTCACCCACCTCGCGCACTTTAACCTCCCGGGCATCGGTAGTCATAAGTTTCGCTGTCATGTTTGGAAATAACTTCCCAATGCTACCGATGGAAGAATGCCACTCGATCCATGGCTTGAGGTGTTAGTCAATAATAGCACTCACATCCGCGCTGTGTTCAGGACTCACCTGTGTATGTGTCATTGGACTCGTCTCGCTCAGACCATAAGCTTGATTGATTTTAATCTGGAACTTTCGATGAATTGTTTCAATTAATTCACTGCTTAGCGGTGCTCCCCCTGACGTGATCATCTCAAGACTCCGTAGGTCGTAATCTGCCACTATGGGATCTCTGGCCATCTTCACAATGACTGGTGGTGCCACATATGTAAAGGTAATCTGGTGCGTCTGTATTGCGTGTAAGAATTCTGTTAGTTGGAATCTAGTCATTACAATCGACTCTATACCGCGATGCAGAGGCTGGAGCACTAGGCCCGTCAATCCGTAGATATGATAAAAGGGAAGCACCGATAAGATCTTTGTCGTAGGTTTCGAATACCACTGTCCTACAGCACCCTCGATAAGTAGGAGATCTGATATGACATTGCGATGGCTCAACATCACTCCCTTTGGGAGCCCCGTTGTTCCCGAGGAGTATACTAAGAAGGCAAGATCTTTGTCAGCATCCAATTGAGGTCGATCAGATGACTGAGTGGGCGGAGCGAGTTGATCTTGACGGATTTTAGTCCAGTGTTCATGGGCATGGTCTCTGGTTGTAAGCTTGTCGATAAGTATGATTCGCCTGTTAGGGATGCCCACCATGTCTGCTGCTTCTCGTGCTACAGGAAGACCGGCTTCAGTAGTTGCGATGGCTGAGGCGCCGGAGTCCTTCAACTGATAGGCCAGTTCATTGACATTGTAATCAGGATTTGAGGGCGTTACAACTCCTCCTGCGAAAAGGATGCCTAGCATCAGAGGACTGATGTCGATGTGATTTGGAGAGTATACGGCGAATATCTGTCCCTTTTTCCAACGCCATCGTGTGATTAAGCAATGACCAAATTTTTGAGACGCACCACAAACATCGGAGAATGTGTGTGCACAGGACGATTTCAAATCTCTATAGATGACTAGAGCTGTATCAGTGTCTTCCACAAGACGAAGCTTGAGATATTTCGTTCTTACCCTGAGAGCCTTTGAGATGTTGAGGTTCTCGGCATAGAAAGCTCCATAGGTCACAGTCCGGCACTGTGACATCTGGAAAGATTGACTTGTGTGGCATCGTGATCCTGCGACTGTGTTGCGGTAAGTGCTATAAACAATCAAGGACCTGGTGATAGCTCTAGAATGCGACTCGTCTTCTACGCGGGGAAAGGTGTTCATGTGCGCTTGAAGCTAATACAGAAGGAAAAATGTTGTTTGTGTCGAGCGCCGATGGCCCGAATATTGCCGAAGTTTATGGCTGCCTATCAGGCTGATTGTTTCAGAGTTCCGATGCCCTGGAAGCAGAGTAGCAGGCAACTCCCGATTCTGCTTCGGCATCCTGTCTGAAAGATGATCGCGTGATGTAAGTTAAGTATATGGGTATTGTATAAGTATGTCACGCTAATATGACGGGTGCACCACGCTTGTTGTTTCGACGCACAAGTCCACACAGGTTACTTCAGATACTTAGCGTTGTGTGAAGGCAAGTCCAAGTACCGGCGCCAGTCCAAGTTATCGTCGAGCTATTATGGCGAACACATGCGTAGGCGACAACATCAGAACGTTGTGCAGACTGTGGAGTACCATAAGGTAAGCATGAAGCTCGACGAGGTGGAACCTGGAGCAGCGGAATCCCGGAACTAGCGATAACTCCTCCGTACCTATCCGGAAACGGGGTCGGATGTACGGAATGGGTTGATATAATGTCTCATCAGTGCTGCTGTAATTTTGGTAATTCCGCATGATTTAGTACGAAGCACTTCATACCTAGGTACTATTCTACGCTGTATTTTGTCTGCCGAGGCTTTGTTAAGTGCACTAAAATGTTATATGCAGCGCTAAATCTATCAAAACACAATCTCCTATATATGAAAACTCTATATGCCCTACATACTTACCAAAGTACGACTTGACTTTCTCCCGTGCCGCCTCTCATAGGATAAATCATTGGGACAAGAAGGAGCTTTTGCCGTGTAGCTCTAATGAGGCGTATATAGCTTCTACGATCGGACCTGCATGCGGCAACGGGCTGGGTACCACCGTAATACAGACGTTGATCTCGGAAAATTGTACTACAAGTCTCTCGCCGCGCAGAGACTGGGCGATGCATGATTTATTTGAGCTTTACACGGTAACTTCCCCCCGCTAATGTTCTTGTTATAGATGCATCAGTCAACTTCCAGTTCTTCTCCTCCCGTTAGTGTTTCCATTCGTCTGTGGTGTTTGTAGATACCATTATTGCACAACAAGTTCATTATGGCCGGAGTCGACGTTCATCTTACAGACTTCCAAAATATCTTCAATCTCGAGGGCAAGGTTGCGGTAGTGACTGGCGGCAGCAGGGGATTTGGTCTACAAGTCGCTTCAGGGTATGGACACCTAGACTTTCATTAACATCTATGGTAATCAAATGTGTCCACAGTCTCCTCCAAGCCGGCTGCAGCAAAATCTACATCACTTCCCGGGATGCCCAAGCGTGCGAAGAAGCCCTCAATGCGTTGAACGCGCTCCCTTGCAGGCGACCAGGGGCCAAAGCCATTGCCGTTCCCGCGGATTGCTCCATGGTTTCCGAGCTCGACCGTCTCGCGGCCAAAGTCGCAGAGACGACCGACCACATCGACATCCTTTTCGCTAATGCAGGCGCAACATGGGGTGCTCCGTTCGAGAAAACTGCACCGGATACTTTCTCCAAGGTTATGGACCTTAACGTCAAGAGCGTGTTTTATACCGTCCAGAAACTTGAGCCTTTGTTGAAAAAGAATGCTACGAACGGGGATCCAAGTAGGGTGATAGTGACAGCTAGTATTACGGGTATGGGACTGGGGACATTAGGACAGAATGCTACATATGCGTACTCTGCCTCTAAGGCCGCCGCGATACATTTAGCGAAGAACTTGGCGGTGGATCTAGGGCCAAGAGGCATTATCACAAATGCGATCTGTCCTGGCTTCTTTCCGACAAAAATGGCTTCCGGCCTCGTCGACTTGCAGGGTGGATTCGAGGCGCTGAGGCAAGAGACGCCGAACAGAAGGGTCGGACAGCCGGAGGATATAGCTGGGTTAGTTGTTTTTCTCTCCAGCCGAGCAAGTAGGCATTTGAACGGTGCAGCTATTGCTATAGATGGTGGGTATATCCTGAATAAGGGCAAATTATAGAGTAGGCATGGCAATCTATACATAAGAATACAGGTGAGGGCAGAACAGGCCTTGAATTGTCCTCTAGGCGTGGTCATGGTCCCGCCTCGAAGTATCGAGTTCTGGTCATCAATTCTTCAAGCTACATAGCGCCTAGTAGGGGCGGCAGGCCCGGAACAACGTAGTGTAAGGAACAAGGCTACTGAAGTGTATGTCGAGTACCGTATTCTCATAACGTGTTTGACCACCTCTTGGGGGTGAAGATAGCAAACGGATCTGACCATGCATTTCACCACAATACTAGAAAATTATGGCGATATCTATACGCGGATGTAGTGCTCGTCAAAGGCTACTAGCGCATACCAATAAAATATATATTGATCGTAGAGTGTTAAAAGTTTGAAGAGTATTCCAATTAGCACATTTCGAGCCCTTTTACCTAGCAAAAAAGAGATCTCGATCGCTGCCCTAAATATTTAACCTCGGTAAGTTTTTCGAGTAAGATAAAACCCTCAAAAGTTATCAAAAGTTGTCAAAAGTGCATGTCAAGACGATCTTTTTACTTTCTGCACTCGACGATAGTATATAAATGATTAGTACGCGCTGGTAGCCCTTAGGGAGCGCTATATCCGCGTGCAGATATCGCTATACTTTTTTGGTATTCTGGTGGAATGCGCGGCGAGATCTAAATACGATGTTCACCCCCCATGAAAAAGTTGTTAAAAGTGGAATTAATCACGTACTCTCAATCTTCTACGATCTACGATAACAGTTACAATATCAGTATGCGCTGGTAGCCCTTGACGAGCGCTACATCCGTATATAGATATCTTCATATGTTTATGCTATTCTTGTGGAACGCGCAGCGAGATCTGAATTGCATTTTGAGACCCATGAGGTGGTCGAGTAGCAAGAGTCGTGTTAAAGAAAAGAGTTTGCGTCATCTCACTTCACCGTGTTTCAAGCATCACGTGTCGCAGATCGATGATGATGGGCCCGTCGACATGTGTCAATGAGCACATTTATTTTCGAGAGATCGCGAGCCCCTGAGGCTTGAGGGTTTCGAAATATTCAAATAAGTTATGTCAATTATGACAGAGCGGAGAGGAGAATTGTTCACGAGCAGGTATGGATGCTTACGTGTGAATCGTGATGTACCGTTGTAAAAGACTGGGGTGGCTGGATTGGGTCATGTTGTTATGATGTCAACATACAGGCATTTGGTCTTGATTGAGAGCATATTTGTTACGAGAGACATATTCGGTTGTACTGTTGTAGTCATGTAGACATGCCATGGTTCAATCCGGTCATGCAGTCATTGAAGCTGTTCGACGAGCCAAGTTAAGTTCAACATGCCAGTGGCCTCGACCCGACACCCAGCCACCGTAGCGGGTTCGGACTCCTAAGCGGGAAATTGCATCAAGCAGTGTCTAAAATGGTAGATTGGTGATACTCTGGTGGTGTTGTTGCCGCCGTAGACCATGTACAATTTCTATTTCTTTGAATTGCTGCTCTTGTGTACCACAGCAGGAATGAATTATATGTAACAGTGGCGAAGGCGTAGAATGTTCCCTTGACCGTTCGTTGTCCAGTCGATCGGACTTTGTGGTGGAAGAATGCCTGGTGTTTGGTGGGTGATTGGTGGCACCTGAAAGTGGGTAATAAGAGCAGCTGCAAGATTGCGTTGCTTGACTGGACTCCTCCCCAGTCAATCACTTTTACGGACTTTCTGGGTCCCTCTAACCGTCCCGCAGTAGGGCTCTAGCCTCTAAAAGACGATCCTCTCAGGCACACCATGCATCTCTAGGTCGCCCCAGTCCTAAATCCGTTTATCCTTTACCTTCCGTGCCTTCGCATCGTGTTGTGTGGTCTGGCTTGTTTTCCTTCCAGCGAGTCAGAACACAACGCACTTCCTCTTCCATGCAAGCCACACACGCTCCTACACACACTACGCTTTCTTCCTTTTCGTCACTCTGCTCATTGAATATGGTGACCGATCTTCAAGCCTCCTCCCGAACATCCAATCCGTCTGTTCACGACCGTCGCTCTTTCCGTCCCGTCGTCTGTCATCCTCGCTACCCTCACACATTCAACACAACTCAACCTTACAACTACCATCTGGGAGCATTATCCGACTTGCTAACTCCGCTACCTGTACCGTTTCAAAGGATCCCTGCCTCGGAAGGTATTCCTGCACACGCGTGTCCGTCATCCTGACCAGCTCTAATAATTCCCACCGCGAAACGAAACCCCGACGCCGATACCCAGTTTTAGAAGGTTGCAAGTAGGAAGGAAAAAAAGACATTGTCCATTACACATGTCTCTACACATATCGAGGCGATAACATCTCAGCTTCCGTCGGTCGCTGCGGCGCAGACGCAACAGACAAATGCATCTGTTGTCGCGGTTCGGCCCTCAGGCGTCGGCCGCTCTGTTATTGCTAGCTACGCAAGGAGTGTGCCAGACAGTTCCTTCGCCTAATCTCGATCTCTCCTCCCTCGGTGAGGTCATTCTCGCCGGTAATTTCGATGCTATCCAAGTTTATTCGGGCAATGGACAATCAGAATCATATAGCAACAATGGCTCAGAGTCGATATTGTCACAGTTATCGAGCGGCGCATTTGGCCTCCTGGCATCCACTGACGCCAGCATTGAGGCCATGTGCCCGCTCGTGCTGCAGGACGGCTCGTTATCAGGCATAGTTGTCGGAGGAAACTTTACAAGCATTGGCGGTGTCGCAGCAAGGTCAGCCGCCCTACTGAACACTACTAGCCTGCAGGTGGAGGCTATGAACGGAATCCAGGGAACAGTCTCGGCACTCTATTGCGATAATTCCACCGGGACCGTGTATGTTGGAGGTGCTTTTGAGGCAGGCAATTCGAGCAACGCCATTGCGTGGAAATCTGGAAGCTGGTCAAGCTTGCCATTTGCTGGATTCGATGCTCCAGTTGACTCAATAACAAAGGCGCCCAATGGACATATCGTCTTTGGCGGTTCCTTTACCGGTCTGGGTAATGTGTCGTCGACCATTTCTTTGACCAGCGAGCAGATCCAGGTCATCAATTTGTCCAACGCCAATATCACTTCTGTGGGCAACACAACAGCAGCCGGCCAGGGGGATCCATACAACGTCGTCTGTCCATCAAATAGCTCAACTGCCAACACAACTTTCCTGTTCGCCGACGACACTGCGGGTTCGTGGACTGCTGCCTTTGGCTTTGGCTTCCAACCAACGAAGCTACGACTTTGGAACGCAAATGTCGATGGCCGAGGCACAAAGACCTGGCGTTTCACAGCTCATCCTATTGATGGAATCATGAATTTCACCTACACCGACCCTGCCACCGGTAATAAGGCGCATTGTGATGCCACTTGCCCTCTGGTCCAAAATGGCTCTACACCCTTCCAAGACTTTGAGTTCGTCAACTTGGTGGGAATGAATAGCTTTACAATCGACGTTTCAGACTGGTATGGTGACGGCGCAGGCCTGGCTGGGGTTGAAATATTCGAAAGTGAGATCTTCTCATATGCTATTGAAGCATTCAACGAGCCAAGCTGCGACGCGACTTCCAGCCTGCGGTCACAATCCACCGCCACCGGTCCCTGGTACCAAACTTCGTCCGGCTCGAGCGTTTCAGACTATCTCACTGCCGTGGTCGGACCATCCACGGTAAATACCACATCGGTCGTCTTTCAACCAGATGTCCAAGGAAGTGGCAACTACTCCGTCATCGTCTACACTCCTGGCTGTATTCAGGACAGCTCTTGCTCAGCGCGTGCTATTGTTAACGTCTCTGGCACCCTGACAAGTGATGGAGAACAAACTTTCAGTACTCTAATTTACCAGACCAACAATTTCGACAAATATGATCAGGTCTATCAAGGGCACATTGACGCCGCCAGTACGACTTTCCGACCTTCAGTAACACTTACACCGTCGGGCCTGACAAACGATCAACTTGTCGTTGCGTCTCGCATACAATTCGGGTTCATCTCGACCACTGGAGGCTTGAATGGCCTGTTTGACTATGATCCGAGCAGCAAATTTGTCACTACAGACTTTTCGACGTCTGCTATTAATAGTGCTGGAACGAAGCTGGACTCAGGAGCCCAGATGTTGGCTCTCACAACCCACAACGACACCATATATGTCGGAGGCCGATTCTCTGATAGTGTGTTCGAAAACATCATGGCCTTTAGTGATAACAACACAATCTCTCTACCTGATGGTGGACTGAATGCCGCCGTCGCAGCCATGTATAGCTTGGGCGATTTCTTGTATGTTGGAGGTAACTTTACAAATACCAGCTCAGGAAGTGAGGTTGGCTTGAACAACATCGCAGCATATCAATACTCGCAGAATGCTTGGGTCGCACTCGGTGATGGTTTGAACGGTCCCGTTGAAGCAGTTGTACCAATGCAGGTGAACATCTCGGGCTCCAGCGCGGAGACCGTGATAGCCTTTAGTGGTTCATTCGACCAGATCCAAGCTTCTGGATCAACCTCAGCAACGAGTGCGAATGGGCTGGCCATTTGGGTCCCTTCGAAAAAGGCCTGGCTCGAGACGCTTGATATCCAAAAGCAGTCCCTTGAAGGACAACTCTTTGCAGCAACCTTTCTCCCAAACAATACTTGGCTTGGAGCAGGAAGTATGAGCTCGTTGGGCCTGGCTATTAGCGGAGCCGCTGGCATGCGGTCGCAATCCAATCAGGTACAACTTCAGCAGTTGCCTATTGGACTTGCCTCAGGCGGTTCTTCCAGCAGCAGCAGCTCTAGAAAGCGAGCTCTGACTCAGACCCAGAATGTCACTGGTGTTGCGAGTGTGGCGTACTATACTCAAAATTCACAAAACGTCACCATCTTTGGAGGTCATTTCTCCGCAACCGCAACCAATGGATCTACGATACAAAACCTCATGTTCTGGAATGCCTCCAACAACAACAATGTAGCAGGGGCTCCAACAGGACTCGACACAAATTCAAGTGTTACTGCTCTTACTGTTTCAGGCAATCTTTTGTTCATTGGTGGACGAATTAGCGGTCAGATCAACAATGCCGATGTTCAAGGTTTGGTCCTGTACGACATGAGCACTGCCGCATATCGCGCCGTTCAACCTGCATCGCTTCAGGGACCCGATGTGCTGGTCAATGCAATTGTACCACAATCTGGTGGGTCAGGTGTTTATGTGGGCGGTGCCTTTGACCAGACTTCTCAGGGACTTTCTTGTCCCGCAGTGTGTATGTATGACACTGCCACAAGTCAATGGACCCCAGTGGGGACTGGTTTGGATGGCACAGTCTCATACCTTTTCTGGACTTCCAGTACAACTCTCCTGGCCGCCGGCAACCTTACAGTTGGGACCAACTCTACCACTATGGCGACTTATAATACCAAAATCCAGACGTGGACGGCGACCGGTAATGCCGGGGTGCCCGGGCCTATCACGGCTTTCGCTCCCGCGACAAGTAACGCAGATCATATGTGGGTGGCAGGTACAGCAACCAATGGCTCGACTTTCCTGATCGAAATTGATGGAAACAACGTGCGACCGGTTGTGGATGCACTGGGCTCTGGCACTACCATCGAGGGATTACAGGTCATGTCTTTGACCAAAAGTCACAGTTCAACACCATTGCTCAACAGCCAGCAAGCCCTATTGGTCACTGGACAGCTTAATGTTACAGGCTTCGGAAATGCGGCAGCAGCGATGTACAACGGCACGGCTATGACACCTTTGCTCCTAGCAACCTCTAATGGAGATGCTGGAAGTATCAGCCAAGTGTTCACATCCAACACCAATACACTCAAATCAAGTAGTGAGTTTTTTGAGGACGCTTTGTTGCGCATGACTAACTTTTCCCAGATCATTTCCGGCACTCAAAAGGCATCGCCGTACTTGTTGCTCTTTGTGCAGCATTGGGCACGATTTTCCTCATAATACTAATAGGCATCATCCTCAATCGCATTCAACGGCGTCGCGCAGGTTACAAGACCGTTCCGAGCGTGCCTTATGCGGACAAACATTCGAACATCAATCGAGTGCCACCGGAAGCTCTTTTCGGGCATATGGGCTCTAATCCGAGCGTACCTCGAGTGTGAGAGAAAAAGGGATTGCAGTTGGAAAAAGAGGAAAATGAAATGATGCCATGATACCCATGATGAAATTACGACTTTGTTTACGGCCACGCTCTTTTCATGAAAAAGGAGGATGTTTGGGCTTGGCCCAACAATATCAGCGGCTTTCTTCTCACTGCATAAGCGGGAGAATTTTTGGCTGTATCTGTTCAGCTATTAATATGTGGGCGGGATATTCTTGTTTTTTGTTCTTCAAGAGCTACTGCATGGCGCTGTGGCGTATCTTGACGACTAGATGTTTGGGTCGCGAATTGTACTGTACAGGTGACTTGGGATGGGATGAAGGGTTGATTGGGACAGAGTGATTGGTTGTGATGAAGGACCTCTTGACGTAGGTGGATATTGGAGCGGTCGACTGAGCGCAGAACTCACAAGGCCTCGACATTTTCTTCTGAAGATGTGCAAAGATTCGAGTACTGTAGTAGATAGGTGCACAGAGAGGAGCATGAACCTTTTGTAGGTTGCGTGCGGTGAATGTAATTGTAATTGTCCCATCAAAGACTTATATGTGTGACTTTGTACAGGATACTTCCTTTCCGCTGAGATAGCAAGTCTAGTAAGATTGAAGTTGAGATCCTATCTACCTCTTAAGTTACGTGATGTTCGAGGTTTTGACATTCGTCCATCTCAACACGAATCTGGACCTGGGTTTCCACGGGACCCTAACCTCAACCTCGCAGGTGGTCTTGGGTAATTGATCATCACAAAAGGCAGTTTGTACAAAGTGTAAGCGTACAAAACCTGCGTAGGCTTAGATGTACCTAAAGGTGTATGGAAGAGTTCTGGATGTGTAGGGCAGACCCCCTCCCCTGATGCTTGCCAATCGGCCTTCTCGAAGACCACCAGTTGTTGGTTCTGGTTAACACCTCTAACCTCAATTGCACACAAGCGTTCTCTCGCTCTAGTTTTAACCTCTTTCTCATAGCATCTGAGCGTTGCCTGCATATACTACCTCAGACGTCGCGTCTCCAGCATACAATCGTTATAATCTGGTCCTTTACAAATATTCGTGTCGTCGTAAACTTCGTGAATCCATCTTGGAAGTCGTCAGTCAGGAGCAGCGTCTGGTTGGAAGGACCCGAGCTTTTCGGGTATTGGTATCGTCGAAGCTGCGTTTCTTCGCACTCTTGAGCAATGCAAGTTCGTTTATGTAAAAGCCGAAAGAGGCGAGTCAGGCTGCCCTCAAAAGCGAAAGTCGCTTCAGACGGCTTCATGGAGGACGGCGCATTGGCTCTCGGTAAGCTTTTCGTAGAAATGGACCGGTGTCATTTCGTTCTGCGTATTCGTCGTGTCGATCACCACAACCCGGAGGATCATCTCAGCCGTGACCATGCCACGACCTCTCATCCTCATCCTCCTCTTCTTTAGACGGCCTGCGTCCATAAACCACATAGTATTTCTGATAAGAATGTACTTCCTTCATGGTCGCCGCTTTGCGCACTTCAGCCAGCATCACTTCAATCTCCTCTCGGGTCCATTGTAACCCGTAGGGACCGAACAGTTTATACGTGAAGCCAGGCAGACCAGAAATCCAATTGTTCATCCACCACCCTCCGATCATTTTCAGTCGTTTATCCTTGGGCCACGGACCCAACGGGATCTTACACACGTGCTCGTGGATATCCACGTATCCGGCCTCCTCCATCCATGTCTTGATGTCGGGCGCGATGCGTACCGGACGCGGCGGATCGAGACACTCGTTGGAAGCGTACTCGAGATTCTCATCCCATGTCTTGAGCGGCCAGTTCTCGGGGATGGTGTCGTCGTCTGAGACGGGTGATGGGTGAAGTTCCTGACACTCCAACCAGCCTGTTCCGGGCCGGAGGTATTTCCTAGAAGTTTGAATCATGTCCTTGTACGAGATTAGTGAGCCGGCGAGGAAGCGGACGTGGCAGTAATCGACACTTCCTAGTGGTCGGACCCAGTCGTCCTCGGCACAGTCTTGGATTTCGAAGTGGACGTTGTTGGGGACGTCTAGTGGTTGAACGGCTGACAGGTCGGTGCCGGTGATAGTAGCGTTAGGTAGAGCGTTGGAGTCGGCGAGTTCAATGGGCCAGGTCCCCGTGCCGGTACCCAGGTCGAGGACGGTGTGGACAATTTCTGGATCTAAGGGAGAGAAGTATAGACGGGCGTGTAGTCGGTTGAGGATCTCATGCTGAGCGTCGAGACGAGATGTCTCGCTTTCGTCGTTGGGAAACAAATAGCTGTCTTGTTTGTAGCGGTGGTATCGTCGACCCCAGTACATTGGATAGTCGGTTATACTGTCGGTTAGAGAGCGAGTATCGTAGCTGTCGAGGTCTTTGGAGGAACTACTCGAGGCCGAGTCCGGGACCATTGGTGAGTCCATTGTCTGGGAGGTGATCAGGGGAGGAGGTTCGGTGGCAGAGTTGGAGCCAGACATGTCTTTTTGTCTGAGGGACTTTTTTCAACCATGCCCCATTTCAATACCGACGGACGAACTGACACGGCCGTGGGCCGATGCACGGATTCGGTAGTGGGTGAAGTGGAGGGGAGGGTTTAGACTTTGGCGTTGGTGTTGACAGGAAGTTTGCAAGGTGAGAGTTTGCGGTGGCGGCAAGCTTTCCAAGTTCGCTTCTTCTGAGGAGATGTCTTTTTGAAAAAAGATTTGATGGTGGCGAAAGGGGATGGAGAAATATCGGCATAAAAGACAACTGCTGATAGAAGATGGGATCTGCGGTATATATGAGGCTGAACCGTGCTTTCGGTAGCAGAACCTCGGAGTGAGGCAGAAGAGGGGCTCTTAGCAGTAGATGCAGGGCTAACCCTTTCTGAATGGTATCATGTGCATTGAAACTTGAAAGTACACAATATCTTAGTGTCGTACAGTAACCGAAGGACTGGAACTGAACCGAACTACTGCATGTTAAAAGGATTGACAGGTTCGAGGTGCATCAGGTGGGGGGAAACTACAGTAGTAGAGGAAATGTGGATGATGTGTCTACTAGGTGATGAGGTGAGAGAAATACACCAATCCACAGTGGAAGGAAACAAGCAGATGTCAGAAGAGATAACTACTACTGTCGTACTGACCCAACACTCTGGTTCATTCACCCACTGCAGGTAGATATGTTCTGGATCTCACTGTGGCTTGCAGAAGATGAGGAGATGCTTCACCCATGTTACTTGCATATCACCCCCTTGCCCAATGAATTCTCTCCTCCACCACACTTCAATGGGCATCCATGTCGAGTATCAATATCGAATACGCGTAACCATATCCATGTCTCCCACCGCTCTCACATTCCCCTCACAAATGTTACAGTTGACAATCCAACATTGATTTGATCCGTAGTCTAATGCAAGGCCATCGGCCCTGTTTTTCGGTTCTCATTGTCCCCTGCTTTTAGGCCATAATTCAAGGCAAACCACGGACGGCGAATGAACACCCCTGACCCCAGAAACGGTACCGTGCCTGATCATCGACACAAGCAGTCTTGTTGGTGACCTATCCCGATGATGCCCTTTGATCTTTTGATGCCTGTGCCCACCGTACCCAAACACCACACTCCTACCCGCCCATTGTTTTGTCGGCTCACTTGCACCGCTTCTCAACGATACTCGGCCCATGCTCTTCGTACTCTTTCTTCGAAATCCACATCTGGTGAAACGTCCCGAGACTGGCCACGATACTCCCACCAATCCAGCTTCCAAATTTCCGTTCCACCGGCATCCCCGAAGCCTGAATCCTCACCCTCGCACTGGGATACATCTTGCTAAGCTCCTGCTGGATCCGTTCCGGCAACCCTCGTATTAGCGAGCCCGACCCGGTGATAACCACGTTCCCCAGCAAGAAAGGTCGAATATCAACATCCACCTGACTCAACGACGCCTTGACCAACCCCGGAACCGTCTGTTGAGCATCCGGCGCCGGATACGTCTCGTCCCCGCCCTCATAATAGCACTGCCCGTCGAACATACTCTCCACGACCTTGAACCGCTCCGCACTGAACGTCTGATTATACCCATCCGGAAACTCAAACGGTTGCGCAAACTGTTGTTCTCTCGCCAGAGCTTCTCCCTGTCCTCGGAACGCCGTATTCGGGTTCGTCCAAGCCTGCAACGCAATCTCCTTGAACTCCAGCACCACCTTCTCCTCCTGGTACCGTCGAAAGCTCGCATGGGGAGCCTTGAACCCTTCAGGGAACGTCTTCAAAATCGCATTGGCTGATTGTCCCGCGTCGACCGGCTGCTTCGTCTGCACCAGGTAATGCGGCGTAATGTTGATCGCTCCAGACTCGTTGTTCGCCAGCATACTCCGCACCTGGCTCGACAAGTAATTCCCACCGATGTTCGCCCTCGTCACACCCTTTTTCAGAATCATCCCATCGTGCACCGGCGTCACCGAAACCTGCGTCGCTCCAAAATCCATCACCAGAGCCGTAGGTTTTCCCGCGGCGAAAGCGCCCATCACGCCCGTCCGGCCCAGATAGAACGCCGGCGCTGCCCACGACTCCAGCGCGATTTCCGCACACTTTTCCCGAGCCTTGGCTGAGTTCCACGATGGCTCCGTCATGAACAATGGGTGGTCCTCCAGACACCGCTCCGTGTCCACCGCGTCGGCCATGGCCTTTTGTAGATCCGGCACCGATTTTGGTTCGTTCAGCCACTCCTGTAGAGCGCGGTTCGGTCGCACGCCCGTGAGTTTGTGTGCGAAGGAGAATTTCCAGAGCGCCTCCGCCGCGTCCCAGTCCTCCACTATGCCATCTTTGTTCATAGGATTCTTAATCTCGACTCCTTCCCGCGGCACGTCTATGACATGGTCACCGAATAATCGTTGCGATCCGGTAGATGCGTAGAATGTAGGGACTATCGATTTGGGTGTGTCTTCTCCTGCGAAGCCGGCGCGTACGCTGGAAAAGCCGGGATCGAGGACCAGAGCAGATACTTCATCTATACACACGTCGTGTTAGCATGAGATCCTTGCAAGACTCAGGGTAATGCTGGGATGGTTGCGCGCATTGGCTGAGGGAAACTTCATACCTCCAGCATATTCGGCCGCCTTGGGCTCGTCTCTCGACGTCAATGCCGTCGCCATGGCGCCTCAGGACTCCCCCAATAGAGAAACTCAAGGAAGCATCAATCAATCTGAAAAGGTCCGTAGGTGAATTGAGGAGACGTCTCAAACCCAACACGCTGCTCCAGTCAAAAGTGAAGGCCTCGCAAACGCGACAAAATGTCGTCAAACCTGCCTGATCTGGCCTTCCCTGCAAGTCCCCTTCATACACTGAAGTTTATTCACTATGTACACGGCGACGGAGTACTACACAGAGACTCGCATCTTCCCCAGTTCAATCATGCTGGATCTATTTGATGTACAGCATAGACTTCATACGGTACATAATATGTCCCAACCACCGGTAATACGGATATAGGTCCCGTCCACCACTCATCAATACAATGTGGCTTATCTTTGACCATGGACAAGCGTGCAGCCACGCTCGCCTGCCATTTTCAGACCGAAGAACGCCTTCAGACCATGCTGCCTGATCAAAATGTTATCACTCACGAGTCCCATCATTTCTTTGCCGGATGAAACGTGAGTTCATCACTGTTCGCCGGATCAGCTTTCAGTTCCACGACTGGAGGGTCATCGTCATCGTAATCCATCTCCATCCCAGGAACCTCGGGAGGCGGCGCACTCTCCCTGAGACCACGGGGAGTATACTCATCGCCAGGCTCTACCGCCTCACTGTACACCAGGTCCCCTTCCTCCCCCAGCGAACTCCGGGTAGGACTTCCTGCCACGCCCTCCACCCTTGTACTGTCATTCGAACTGCCTTTGTCGTCAAACATACCATCTTCTGATGGCGCTGGCCCACGTTGTGGCTGGCTCAGTCGATTAAACCCCCAGCCAGGCGACTCCAGCGACACTCCTTCATCTTCTTCATATGGCGGCAGCATATCATCCTCCTGCATTATTGCCACGTTCAAGTTCTGCGGACTTTCGTTGCCGGCTAGTAGATCTTGATCCTGATGTTCTTCCTCCATTATTGAGCCACCCACTCCCACGCGGTGACCTTGACCGACTATGAAAGCGCTCGACAACCCAGAGTGGGAGGAGTCGCCGAGACGCCGACCTTCCCCCGCCACGGGTGATGGCTCGCGTGAGCCGCGGGGCGCTTCAGAGTCGGCTTCTGCATCATTGCTGGCTTCCAATAATTCCACCAGTTGGGGGCCGCCTAAAGGGTGCTCCGATCGTCGGCGATAGAACAGAAGGTACGCAGCGCTTGTGACAACCGAGCGCGAGTCCGTTTTGGGTGACACGTGTGAATCTATGGGCAATTAGAGCAAAGTCAAGGAAGGGAGGTCATCGTGCTTACCGTTATACTCGTACCAACCGTTGTTGAAGAAGTTCTTCGCGTAGGCCGTATAGTGCCCTCCTCCCAAGCCACCGTAGTGGTTGTCCACGGCGATCAAGTCGTACATCAAGCTCTTACCGTCTTGTTGATCCCGGACCATACTAGAAAGGTCGAGTCCTTCGACGGGGTACTCGACCTTGACCTCCAACTTGTCGCGGAAGTTTCGGTTTGAGCTGAAGCGTTTCAGGTGCATAACCAGGATGTCGGGCGCTTTCCACAGTTCAAACATCTTTTCGGCACGCCGGTGCTCCTTACATCGTGGACAGTACCAGGCGTTCTGTTCAGACAAGGTCTCGGATTTGCCATACTCATTCAGACAGTCTTCCAGTGTGATACCATTCTTCTTACGACTTGACCGTTGGGCACGTTTTGCCACCAGTTCCTCATCGTGAAGGAGTTCTACGCTCTTCCATGTGGGAGCACCACGCATCTCGTCTTCATCCTCCTCCGTCCCTGCGAACAAGGCATCGTGCGCATCCAAATTCCAGTCGAGCACAATAGCTTCGCCTGGCCGAATTAACTCCTTCCCACTGGATTTGGGCAGCGGCTGTGGAGGTGGCGGCGGTGTCCGTCGTGGGATGCGCTTCCCGAACTTTTTGCCCCTCTTTGATTGTCTGAGGGCCTTCTTTGATTTGGGGTTTCGAGACTTGAAAGTCTCATGTAGAGGGGGCAGCTCAGACTCCGAGTCTTGACCAGCTGTGGCAGGGCTAAAATTAGAGTCGGAACCAGAATCATTGCTATCTGGGGCAGTATCGTCATGCTCGCTATCAGCAAGCTCATCTTCGCTGGTCACAGAGCCATTGTCTCCATTAGCGAAGGCGGAGGACGAGTTCGACTTGGCATGGCGTGTGGCGGGTTTCGGAACGCGTGTCTCAACGAGATCGTATTCTTGAGACTCGGAGATTTGGTTCCAACCAGTGGGAATACCTTCACCCGTCGCTGTGACATGAATGGTGAACAGCTGACGAAGCTGGCGAGGGATTGTCGAGTGTTGCTGCAGGTCTTCGGCCCCCTGTGCATCTGACTGAGAAGTTGTCTCAGGGGCTTGACTGACATCCCGCATCGAAACGTCCACCAAGCCATCTTCTCCTTGTACAGATGAAGCAACAGGTAGGTTCGACCCAGAACTTGACATGTCATCAGTCATGATCACAGAGTCAGATTCTTCAGGTGTGCGCAGACCATCATCGGATGCACCTGTGTCTCTTTCAAATATGTTCTTCGTGGTCATAGGAGCAATCTTTTCAAGTATTTTCTTCAGAAGTCCGTCGTAAGTCGCTCTATCTTCGCGGCTGAGAACGAGATAAGTTGGTTGGCCAAAGAATGGTTTTGAGGACACTCTGGATCCCGGATTCTTTACCAATCTATTGTACAGCGGTACAAGCAGACGGTCTGCTTCGGGGGTGTCTGCCTCCACCAACTCGTCTTCTGCGTCACGGCTGAGCGTGTAGAGCGAAAATTTCTTGTTCTTATCAGGATTGTAATTCGTTGGAATGTCCTCGAGCTCGTAGACGCAGATGACGTCCCCGCTCTGAATGTTAGCTTCTGAAATAATTGTGTTGTTGTCAAAAATCTTGTAGATCTTGTTCTTGTAAGACTCTGCCACCAGCAGTCGTGCCACATCGGCATGCGTCCTTGAGGCAACAAATTCTTTCAACGCTTTGATACTCGAGTGTTTGTCAATATCCACATCGATCCTGATGGGACGTTTGTGAACAGGAAAGTATAAGATCTCTTTCTGCCAGTTGTTCTCAATTGGCAGCTGCAGAGTGAGATTGCTGAACGGATCGAAGATGATGCTCACTTTCTGGCATACAGGACAGGTCAATGTTGACTTGTACATTCCAGCAAAAAGGTCAGTAACCACGGAGTCATTTCTTGCTTTGTAGATGTCCCAGCATTTGTCTGCAAAGGCCTTGAGCGCGGCCGTATCTTGCACCATCTCGTCTGTCGAGTCAGGCTTCTCGATATAAGGCTTCTTTTGGATGCGATTGAGATCTTCCTGGAGACCATCAAGGAGGAAAAGCAAGAACTCCTGCGAATCTTGCTGTTGGTACCCCGAGAAACTGGAGCCATATTTGCCGATAACAGCCTTGAACCTGCTGGGATTTGTCGAACTAGCATTTTCATCATAGATCTGGTGAACCAAACCAGCATATGCCCTGGCAACTTCCCCATGATGGCCTAGAGGGTTGTCCACATTAAGGTCCCTCTTCCACTGATCATGGAGGAAATATTGAGATAGCTCTTCCACGCTTCGTATGCACTGCAAGGCTGAGTTCATATAGCAGGTATTCCCGAGATTGCTCAGTCCAGTAATGCCGCGCGGTCTCCCATCTCTCTTCTGTCGTCCTCGGGTCATCATACCAGGAGCTGGGCTGGATCTGCCACTTGGAGTGAGGTTCTTTGCGGTATTCTTGAGTCCCCTACCCAGACTGAGTTTTGTACTCTCACTAGGCCATTCATCTTTGCCGGACTTTTGCTCTTCCAAGACTATCACTTCGTCTCGCCCAAGCCCGAGAAACCCAAGGGTAGACTTCCCGTTGTACTTGGCATCTGCGGTAAGATCTGCTTGGTTGAGAAGCTCGCGCTGCTCACCATCTGTGAGATGGGCAAAGGTGTTGACGTCGAGAAGCATTCTGTCGCCCGCGCTCGCAACAAGCTCTGCTCCTGGAGCCGGAGATGCACTCCTAGAAGCAGCCGGTGTCAGGATACCTGAAGCACTTGTACTCTTCAATCCGCCAAGGATCTTCCATACTCGTACTTTGGTGTTCATATCAATACGGACCAACTCCTTTCCTTTCTTCAGCCACTCCATGAAGGGTGTGTTCTTGGATGCGAGCATACGTTGTGGTGGAACGTCCTTCTCGCGCTGGGTTTGTGGTGTATGCTCAGCCGGGACTTTGAGGAAAGAGAATATTGGAGGAGCTAACTCCCAGATCACATGCGGAGCAGAGTCCGGCATGCTTTCATTGTGCGCGTATCTGGTGATCACCGGAGAGGCCTTCGCAAGACCATACCAAGATATGACCAAATCCCACGCTTCTTGAGGCGCCACTATGAAGTCCTCGGTGATCATAAGGCCTGGTCGGAGTGGAACATATGGTTCTCCTGCTTCGTCGAGAAGTCGGTTGGACTCTTCAATCACCATTGCAAGGTCGGAGCAGTCCACAGGGCCGATCTCGCCTTCGGTGGCAGCCTTTTCTATTTTCCCGCTCTCTTTGGCATGAGAAGCACGGGCTTGCACTCTTTGGAACCATTTTTTCGATAGCAAGAAGCCCTTTTCGCCCTCGCGCAATTCTGCTTCCACAATTTGTGTGACCTTGGCGATTTGTTCGTCTATGGACGGGATCGAGGCCGCAGTAGGGGCAATATCAGTGTCTAAGGACGTAGCTGCGGTAGACTGGTTCGATGGACTTGGATTGAGCGAGTCCGAGGTGGAACTGCCACTGTTGTCGGAGGCAGACTGCTGCACCGCTCTTGGATCACTCTTGTGCACAAGGGCTGACTTGTCAAGATGTCTCAATCCCGTATCTTGTTGTTTTGCTTTTGAGTCTGTGGTTGACGCCGTATCTGCGTTAACCGGTGTGAAACCGGCAGACTGACTGTCATCCATCTCTACGTCGCTTGGATACGTCTCCCGCTCTTGGGCTCCCATGTCAGACGCCGGCCTCTTAACAGCTGGGGATGCGGATCGCAGATGCCTGCCTAAATCATCCTTGGACGGTGAGAGTTGTTGTTTTTGAGATGCGGGCATGTCCCGGCAGGGATGGCTCGGAGGGTGTAAGAGGGAGGAGGTCCAAAGCCTATGCCAGGACCATCTGTAAATGTGACGGAATGGCGAAGGAAAAGATTGGGACGATGAGGGTCTGAATTTACGGCAGGCAAGGTGGGCCGCCTTCTTTGATGTTGCGGCGGACCAGCGTAAGTGCAGGCTCCCCACAGAGCCCAAACGACTGAGTGAATGAGCAATCCCGATGTCAGAATGGCCAAACAAGTGGGCGGGCGCCGGTCTCCAACCTGAAGGTAAACGAGGATCTGGTTCTGCTTGTTTATTGCAGTTCAAAGGTAGCTTTACAGGCTTGCTGTTGCTTGAAAATTGTACCTGACGTCTAAACCCCGTCCGGCGTCCGCTAACATGAGCCGCAAGCTTGTTGACGGCGGCTGCCCTGCGTCACACTTGAGTTTTGACCACCAGGTCTTGACAGCAACCTCAAAACACACACATCATGACAATCAAATTCTGGGTGCTTGGTCATTTGCCCTCTTCATTAAGAGGCTCTTGACGCCTCAAGGTATTCCCAATAACCAAGGCACGCTTGTCTACCTAATAGACATGCATGCATGCCTAACATGCTTCCAGCCACTGTTTCTCTCATAGCCTCCGCATATAAAAATGACAAGGACCACTTCATTTCTGGTCGTCTCTTCTGCGGACTACCGTGAAACAATCTTGTCGACCTCATCTCTAGCGTCCGACCATGACTCCAAGTTCTTACGAGCCCATTCAATATGACATCGTGCATAGGCAACCTGATACAGTTTGTTAGTCACGAGACAATACTCAATAGCAATAAAAAGCTTACCATATATCTTTGAAGGTCGTCTTCTTTCTCCTTCTGGAATCTTTTCAGGTCTCGCATGACTCCTTGTGTGGCATCTCGTACATCCTTTTCTGAAACTTCAAGCGCTTGCTCAAGCTGTGTTAGGCTTTCCCTGGTCTTGCCAATCTGATCCCGTCGTGTCCTCTCCGGATCGACGTCCACAAAGCCATTTACAGCGTGTCTGAAACTGCCAAATATTTTGTTGGTCACAAAATTTCCGCTGGGCGATTTCCTATGGGAGGTCGGAGACGTGGACGGCTGGGGTTCACCCTGCGCTGCAGAGGGGGGTGAACCGGATGGAGCTTCTCCATGAGTAGGTGGGAAATCAGAGTCGACAGATTCTGTTTCCTCGTGGCCCTCCTTGCCCAGTCCTTGGCGATCAGGTGGACTTCGTGCTGAAGCACTGGAGGTCGACCGTCTAGGTGGGCTTGATAATGTTGGCACGCTGCTTGCCAGATACGCGTCGATCCTCTTCGATTCCGCTTCACTGCGCTCCAGAGATTCAAGTAGCCCCCTCTTCTGCTCCAGGTTTTCTCTCGTCATATCTTGTTGCACCCTTTTGAGGACGCGATATCTCAAGACATTGCGCACAACACCAGCAAACTGGGCGCTTTCGCGCATAGGCTCTGCGAATGTAGCCCCTAGCCCCAAAGATAGTTCCTCTGTGGAAATATAAGTACTGTCAACTGCCTGACCCACCTTCTCGATCGCTGCCGCAACCGTGGGTGATTGCTCTGAAAGTGAAAAGCCGTTATACCGTGCTCCCAATTCGGCGAGGTCCGAAGAAAGCTTGGTCAGGTGTTCAAGCGTCCGGCGATTTACCTTTTCTATGCTTCCTTGCAATAGAAGTTCAAGCTCTCGAGTGGAGGCTTCGAAGTTGATGAAATAAGGATCAAGATCTGTCTCGCTCAACTTGTCGGAAGCCGGCGGGAAACGACCGAAGACCTGTGGTCCAGGTATTGTGTGTGCTGCTGCTGATGGATAGGTCTGATCTGGTGGAGAGATTGGTGTGCCACTATTTGACGTTGGCCCTCCTGATCTGAGTTTGGCAGACGAAGCAGGCACGGGTAGCCAATTGTGTGCAGGAGTAGGATTTGCAGGATCCAAAGGAGGGGCCTTGAGATTGTTTTTGGGTACTGATACCACTGGATGAGCATGTAGGACTTCGTTCTAATCAGTGTTAGACATTGACGGAGTGCTTTAGAGCGGACGCACAGTACCCAGCTGGAATTGGGGTCCAGAAACCTCCACCAAACACCGCCCTCGACGACTTCTTTCATTCTCCGACACCGGTTGAGGAATACAGACAGCATGCGCTTTCGCTGATCGATAATACCGACGTCTTCCTTAGCCTTCGTAGGTTTCGCGGCGTAGTCTGCCATCGTATGCTTTTCGGGTATGGGAGGAATGACAAGTGTTGGATGCAGGTTGACTAGAGCGGCACGCAAAGAGCTGAACTCTGAGTATCTCCTCGCGACCTCAATATCCTATTCTTGGTCAGCAGCCAAACCTGGTTTCCCGTGATCTCATCTTACGCCAGTACGAATCTTGTAGACAATGTAGCCGCCATCCGAACTTTTTCCAGCGTCTGTAATAACAATATCTAATTCGGGGTTTTCGTAAAGTATCTGCTGTACTCTGCTGTCATAACCGCCTTTGGGCGGAGTATGTCCTGCTTCAGTGTGGGCAGTATAGTCTTCATCGTCGTCGTCAGGGTTGTCGTGCTGGGACCCATATTGCGTCGGCTGTGTAGGAGAGGATTGCGAAGTGTCTGGACTCGAGGCCTGATTGGAATCTGGTGTTTTCAGTCAGCGGTCGAACCCGTCATGCTGCGAAACTCCCCCTACAAGTAGTATCCAAACCTGGGTTCGTGGGCTCCCCAGCAGAGTCCTGGTTACTGTACGACCCGTACGGGTTGTTGTCTTCGTCGTCCTGCCACATGTCGACGTATGGCACTGTAGGACTGACGTTGAGGCTGAGTTCGAGGCTAAGTCAAGCGGCAGAAAAAAGTGAGGGCGATGTGGAAAGTTCAAACTCGTTTCGAGGTTTCGTTCACATTATGCATGAAGCATGCGAAGTAGCCTAGTGACCTGCAAGTTGGGATGCGCAGTGATGTCTCCAAACCGCCGCGTCATTGGTCGATCAGCCCCCGGGCGCTTGGGCCACAGATTCTATAAGCCAACGACAATCATGAACTTTGTTTTCACGTTCAAAACGACATGTATTTTGTGCTTGCTGATGTATCTATAATTCACCAGAAAGCTGTCAAGTTTTTTCAGTTGCTGCAGTCCGCCGCAAGAATGTCGATGAATACAAGTAGCACATTTCCACCATCACCTTACGGTAGACAACATGCGAAGACTCCCTGAAGCTCCAAGCGCCTTGCGGAGCCTTTCAATGACTGCTGGAATAGATATGCCAACTTTTATCGTAGGTCAAGCCTCTGGAAATCCATTCTTGCAGCTCGAGTGATCTCTCCGTGATCCCCTGCGCCACACCCAGTCGAACGACGCCCCCAGTGTTGTGCGTGGCTTGTTCTTAGTCTTCATGATCTTCACCACCTCCTCTTAGCCCCATTCCATAGCCATATGCGTATCCAGGATGAGGTTGCATGTAAGGCGTGAGAGGCCCGTCAACCATAGTAGGCTGTACGATGGATGGACCCATATTCGATGGCGGCGCAGCATCAAGTGGTCTCGACCATGGCCAGCCGTGAACGAACCAAACATTGGACCTCCTGCAACAGCAGCAGAGGAGCATCCCCAGAAGCAATAAACCCGCCAATATGACTCCCACAATCAAGCCTGCCTTTGCCCCCGTCGACCAACTGTTCCAACCACCTTGTCTTGGCTCCACAACATAGACGAGAGCCGTCGGGCTCGAGGATGGTCCGACTGTGTTTGAGGCGGGTGTGAATGGGACGATCCAGGTCGAGTAGATGCTGCCTTGCCCATTTTGCAGGAAGATGTCGATTTCGGTGAGCGTGACGATTGAGGTCTCCGTTGCAACAGTACTTGGGGTGTATTTTGTGGTGGGTGCAGGCGGGGGCGATGCTGCAGGTGAGGTAATAGTGACCGTTTGACCGACTGTTGCCAGGACCGTGGTTGAGATGTGGCAAGTGACGGTCGTTGTGAGAGCGCCGACAATTACAGTCGAAGCGAGTGCGGTGGCGGTGTCAGTTACCCACTGGGTGATGAGCGACATGATGAGAAGCAAAGTCTGTGTGAAGATAGAGAAGGGGTGGCAAGGAGATGATTGTTCTGCTCTAGGAAGTCGGAATTTGGTGTCAGGGAGTTGAAGGGTACAAGTGAATGGTGAAATAGACTCAAATCAGCCTGCATTTGTTTTGCTATGGTGGTGTATAGCACAGAGATTGTCACCAGCCAAACCAGCAGGATAGCACCACATGAGGTTTCGTGCCTTTACCAGCTCCCGCAACACATATTTTTAATGGACCAGAATGATTAACACATTGTGAGCATCTCCAGTCACCGCCCAACAACTCGAAGCGCGTTATTTTCAAAGCTTCTTGTTATCTTCCAGTCACTGCTGGTGCGTGGCCCTCGGCTGCGCGTTGTTCTCCCGCTTCCAACATGACCAGCTGCTCTTGCATCACTGGTACCCAGAATTTCCATGCGCCGTATATGCACAAAGGTGTTATCAGGAGGAAGCAGAGGGCGATGGCTACAGCAGGATTCATGTTGAGTGATGAATGATTGTTTGATTGTGCCTGTTTGGCATCACTGGCTGCTGGTCAGCAAGGTCGTAAGATCGTTGCAACAGGCTCGACGTACGATTGTATGTTCTGGTATGATACCGTCAAAAATATCGTCTCAGAATGTATGTAGCGGACGATGGGAGCTATTGGATGATGAGGCTGCCTTGGAAGCTGGAATGCGAAGATGCGATGTTGTCCACGGGCATTATTGTATGTGATGTTGTGACATCTCTGCCTCACCTCCCGTAGCCACCATGCTAGTCTTCACTAAGTCTTCTTGTTAGTGCGCTTGTGACAGCATTAGTAAGGATGACATTGCCATCCCCATCAGCAAGCACAGACTCCATCTGTTCTAGCTTTTGCCTCACAAGTGTGAGTGTCTCAGGGTTGGCGACTTGGTGGCCTCCCAGCAGGACACCTGCAAGACTCACAACTTGAAGGAATACCACGAGTAACTCGTGATCGTAGGTTATCCCAAGTGGGTGTACAAGCATTGAGCTATCCTGCAGGCTCGTCAGAGTCTGCTCCAGCCCTGCGAGTGTCCAGATAGCCGCTGCATGAATCTGCTGTTGCGATAGCGATTGAAATGCCGACTGTGAGAGGACTTTGGTCCAGGATTTGATCTCTCGAACATCATCAATATAAAGATTTTGCTTCTCTTCGGCGAATAGGTCATTCTTTGACTTAAGAATGCCAGACATTCTCGACGTAACCGACGTCTCGAAGAGCCCGCTTAGCTCATTGTCGCGAAGGCTACCGTTGGATTCTTGCCCAACCTGTATAACTTTGAGCAAGGCTGCTTCAGCCAACAATCCTGTCTGGCCGTATTGAAGGCATAGCTCTTCAAGAAGCTTCTCCCTTGCAGCAAGTGCGCATAGCCCAAGGGCGCCAAGCCTGACTGGCTGTGTCAGGAACACATTGGCGGCTGCAGAGACGGCCTCACATCGAACGTCTTCGTCGTCGTCATTCAGCAAATCGTAAAGGACCAGCAGGAGATCGAGTCTGGTACGTTGACCCGGCCCGTCGTCATGAAGTAACCCCATATTCCCGATGAAAGTGGAAAGGGCATTTGCCGCGCTCAGCCTAGTAGGAAAATCCAAATAGTCCATTGAAGCATGCTTGACGGCATCGAGCCAGATTGTGATTCGCTCGCTAGCGCCAATGTAGCTTTCACAAGGTAGCACAAAGCCCGCTAATATCTGGGCTTCGAGCTTGATACCTGCATTCCACAGGTCTCTAGTAGATCCTAGCTGCTCGAGGATAATATGCTGACTCAGTATATGCCATGATCGCGAGTCAGGCATGATACCAAAGCTCAAACATTGTTCTAGAGCACTGAATGCTTGCTCAAGGACATCTTGCTGCCCCGGTCCGTTTTGATATATCTCAGCGATTAGACTTATAAGAAGAGTAACCAGAGAAAGTCGTGGTTTGCCACAAAGCCTCTCATTAGCAGTCTTGACGAAAAAGCTCAACGCCTCGGTATCGGCGATAAGGTCCTGAATCAGTTGATCATTGACTTCGTCCCGGAAGACTGCAGGCTCATTCTGCAGAAGGCGACAATATAGTCGTTGGAGAAGAACTCTTTGAGACAGATATGAGAAGTGCACGGATTTGCTGTTCGTAGCAGAATGCGCCCGATTGGCGTAAGAACAATTTTCGATGGTTTCATAATCCCAACCATTGTCCCAGACAAACACGGCAGCTTCGTTGAGGACATCCAGCCACGCTGCATTGACGTATGGTGAGCGATAACGTGTTGTTGCAAATATTTTAAGCGCGTGCGCGAGTGATGTTACGATGCTGTCGAGTTCTGACCCGGTCATGGCCTGCCTGGTTTCAATCATCAAATACTTGCAGCAGAGGAGAACACCATGTGCCTTGTTCTCAGACTGGATCTTTCTCACTGTCTCAAGAATCGTCCGTATAGCCAGAGACGGACCGAGGCTGGACAGACGATTGGCTATAAGGTACGCTGCTTGATCTCTGACTGCCCACGTCGGATTTGACAATTCGCCGGCGATTATCATGACTAAGGATGCAGACATGGCGTCCCCCTGTTGAGAATGTGCGAGTAGATCTAGGCCCGCAAAGACGTGTTCCGTATCCGCGTTCGAAGCGTCGGAAATTCTTCTATCCCGTGCTGATTCGAGAAGACGCATGGCAATTGTCGTTGGTGTGTCGTCACCAGTGACCTCGATTGAAGGCTCTTCCGGGCTATGCTGATCATTCGTGTTTGTCGAGTTGAAGCGGCCGATGCAAGCGCGTAGAAGCATCAAGCCACAATTCCGGATAGCCCAAATTTTGGACGAAAGACAAGATGCAGCCAAGTCCAAAATCGATGACAAGAATTGGACTATAACGACCGAGAACCTGGAGCTGGTCATGATGTCTTTTAAGCAGTTGAGCGCATGCACCTGTGGCAACCTCAACTGTCCTTCATCATACCCCAGGTTTTCGGTCGATAGCCGTGCAACGGCCATGAGATCACAAACCGCAGAAGAGAAGAATCCGCGATCAGCAGGACTGAGTAAAGCTGTCATCATAGCAGGTAAACCTGCGGAACGACGCGTGAGCCGACCGGCTTGTTCATCGATCTCATTCAGAGCGATCTGCTGCGGTTAACTTCGTAATCCATTGATCAGTCACATGTACTTGCTTACCTTATACCATTCATTGATTAGGTTGCGAATATCTGGTTGAGTCGCACCACGGACTAGATCGCAACATGCAAGGAATGTTTGCGCAACAGTGGAAAAGGCTCCCCTATGGCGGAGGGCCATAAGCTGGTCCATACATAGCCTGCCTGCAACAGAATACACCTCCTGATCAGGACGGCAGACCATCAATAAAGCCTGAATGACAAGACTACTTGTGGTTAGCATCTCTCGCAGCCTGGCAGAGGAATGAAAATTACCTTGAATCGCGTAAGGCTCTCCACGAATAGGCAAGGAGATCCTTGGGACCTTCCGTCCCTTCGTCATCCGCTACCTCCGTAGCTGTCTCTGGTGAGTCAACGCACAATTGGGGTTGCGCTTCTTCCCAGATCCTGTGGCATATCGAAAAAACTCGAGATGCTATAAAATCCTGGCCACAGTGACCTTGGAGATCCTGAAGCTGATAGTAGAGAGCGAGTAGATGTCCATGAATCGGGAAGGTTGATCCGGGCCGCAGATTGCTGCCATTTGAAGTCGCATTTTCCAGCCGGGATATGCTTCTCATAATTGCCGTCTTGACGGCGGACTCGACCGGCTCGTCAGCGTTGCTGAGAGAAGACAGAACGCCCAATAGTCTCCCCAAGCCGTCAGCGTGATCGCCTCGCACGGTCTGCACCGCCAGCCTTTCCACCTCCTGGAGGAAATCGCTACCACCCACACGATAAACCATCGTTGGATTACGCATAGTCAGGACTCGGAGTAGAGTAGCCGCATGAACTCGAACCTCTTCAAACGGGTCGAGGGTAAGGTTGCACAAAGAACTTGTCAGGACAACATCACCATCGAAGGTATGGGGGTCTATTGACAGGCTGAAGAAGTACTTCAAAGACTGAAGGCTCAGTATGTGGCGAGGGTAGGAGATTCCGGCGCCCAACTCTTCCTTGAGGAAGTCGAAGAAACGGGTTGAGAACGTCCTGTACCGACGAAGAACAGTATTGGTCTCGTCATCGTTGTTTTGCGCCGATTTCTTGCATAGAGATGTGTAACTCGTCTGAATCCTGCTTGAAAGTCTTTTGGTGATGCTTAGGATCTCCCCTCTCTCATGTGCATCAGCGTCTTCGTGGAGATATTTCAGACTCGAGACGATGCAGTCTAGAGCATCCGCGTCAAGAATAGCATTTGTGGAGGGGTTAGCCATCAGCAGTGCGTATGCTAGGATCCTTATGTCTGAGCTTGCTACCATGAATATATGTCGAAACCAACGATACCGGTCCTGCTCACAGGGATCGGTATATGAAGGCGTCGTAAAAGCAGAATTGACAAAGGTCAGGACTTCTGCTCCGTTGTTGTTGTTAGTCAGCTCATTCTTGAATCCAGTTTTGCGGGTTTATACATACCATTATCTGATAGCAGATTCTTTTGTACCCCAACTCTCAGAGCAGAAAGGAATAGCGCGAGCGTCGACTCACTGTGGCAACAGGAATGACACCGCGGCTCTATAAACGCCATGAATCTCTCCCTGTCACACAAAACCACCGGAAGGACATTTTGAGCAAAATCCCCAAGAGAGTCATGGTTCTTTTCCAGATACAGCTCGATGACTCGTTCCGCAGTAATCTGCAGACTGGTACCGGCAGGCTCCTCAGCGTTGCTAGTACACAGGAAGGAATACAGCTTCATAGCCGCGCTTCGTGTATCGACGTCGATGCTTGCAAATATCAAAGCCAAGAAAAGAGATGCCATGGTATCATTTTCGACGCATGATACGTCAGTAGGACTTATGTTGTGCTTTACCAGTCGCTGATTCCAGTGTAAAAAGTGATCTGCTGTCGACTGTTGGACGAAAGATTCCAGGCTCACGCCTATCAGGTTCTTTCGATACAGGCACGAGATCATCAAGCAAGCCTTTTTAACTTCAGATTGTGGTGAAGGTAGAAGAACGTTTCTGATCAATGGTAGTGTGGCAGACCGCAAGAACTCAGCAATCTTCTCTTGATCACCCACTTTCCTAAGTACATCACACAAAGTCTCCATGATCTGGAAGGCCGGTTTTGTCTTCCCATCATCAAAGGCTTTGTGGGCGCATTGCAAAGCATCAAACCAAGCCTCTCTCGACAAAACCAAGTCTTGGATAGCCGGTACATCGCTTGTAACGCCACAATTGAGATAGACACACAAGGCATTGGCGGCCGCTGTAACATGTTTGTCGAGGACTTGGGGGGCTTTGGCAGTGAGAACCAGTTTAGGCCAAAGAGCAATGATTTGACGCACTTTGTCTTCATCATTTGCCTTGAAGATCTTGCGCAGGTATCCTCTGCCTAGATCAGACAGAATCGGGATCGATAGGGGCACCTCGGCCTCCAGCGCCGTGGACATCAGATCCATCGTTGTCATGGGCGGAGGGGTTCTGTGGCACTTGGCCACTTGAACAGGTTGTTACCGATCCGAATCCATCCTCCAACAGTATACGACTGCCGCTCAACAGCCCGTAGATATCAGATTCCCTCTCGCACTCCTGACGGAATAATTTCACTAACAACTCGTAAAAATAAAGTGGTGGTCGTTCTTTCATTAAAAATGATATCCGCAATTCCCAATCGGGTAAGGTCGATTTTTAGAGTCCGCCTATCTTCCGCATGTTCGAACATTTTCTTTCCGCCGACATCATCCCCCATCCTCACATCCCATCGAACACCGGTCCAGCCGCCACGTTGGCATACTGTCGTTGTGCTTCATTCTCGTCTTATCATTTTTGTAGTCACTCAAAATGTCCATTTGGGACGCTTTCTCCGGCAGAAAGCAGACTACACAATCCTCAGCGCCGCAGCACGCAGATCCAGCGCCTTCTGCCGGAGGATTTGCACCAGCACCTTTCGACCCTGCGACCGCTACACAGGATGTCGCATCCTTCTTCGGGAGCGCCTCTCTTCCCGATGCCTCCAAGCTACACCCTCTAGCCGGACTGAATCAACAGACTCTCGATTACCTCACGTTAGACGAATCCCAATTATCAGATCTTCCAGGATCCCGATCGATATTACCTTCTCGAGGCTGGTCGGATGATTTATGTTATGGAACGGGAACAGTATACCTCACAGCTTTGACTACCGGTGGCGCATGGGGTTTAATAGAAGGCTTGAATCGGACGCCTGCTTCGGCTCCTCCGAAATTGCGATTGAACAGTGTCTTGAACAGCATCACAAGACGAGGTCCATTCCTTGGTAATTCCGCCGGAGTGGTCGCAATGGTATACAACGGAGTAAACTCAACAATTGGCTATTACCGGGGCAAGCACGATGCCGCAAATAGTATCGTGGCGGGCGCATTGAGTGGCATGCTTTTCAAAAGTACACGAGGCGTGAAACCCATGATGATCTCTAGTGGGATTGTGGCCTCGATTGCAGGTGCCTGGGCAGTAAGTCGTTTCTTGAACATACGCGCAGGAACTTACTCACACTTTTTGCAGTTGACCCGCAAAGTACTATTCGAGCTTCCGGAAGAGAAGGTCGATCTTTGAACGGTACCCGCCATTGCAAAACGGCCAATATATCGTTAAACGAACGCCAGTGCGGCCGAACCTTAATTCTGTACAAATTCTATCCTCGCCGGACATCTCGTGGTTTCACAGAAACGACTTCACTTATGGGGGAATGTTCCCTCTACCAATCTTCACTCAGGGATGTGATTAGCATAGCGGGCTTTTGGAAATCAATCGACGGCGTCCAGGAAAAGAGTTGTATGATAGAGTCATCGCAGGATCTACAAACCTGCAATACTCACGACATTGACAGTCGTGGACGGAGGGAATGTGGCTTATGGCCACGCTCACATCTCATGTAGGAAGTCTGGACAACAGCTGAATACAATGTCACGTTCCTCAACCTATCATCCTTATCCTTGAACAAGTACCTGCTTCAAACAGCGGAATCTCAACGAGGCAAAAGACAACAAGTCTGCAATATCCAAGGTAAAACGTCCGTGATTGAGCACGGTGAACCCTGTTTTCGTAGGAAGGAAAAGACCTCAACCACGGTGAGGTATACTGTATGTCCACACAATCAATCACATTACTCGTCCTCTCATCCTGTCAATCCTGTGACCAATGAACCGTTATTCATCCCTGAACATCCACCACACTCCCAAACCATCCCTTCAACGCTGTCGCCAACACACCCGGCAGATCCCTGACGTCTCTAACCACAAGGTAGTACGGGAATGGAAAGTCCTCCAGATACCGTCTCGTCCGCAACTTCATCTCGCCAGTAGCAGAATTCGGATCTGGTTCATAGACAGCCTCTTGCATCTCGAGGATACTGTCTTGCCCTGCATCGACGATCACAAAGACAATGATGATCTTCTCAGCCTGTGCCTGTCTCACCAATCGTGCAATGCCCTCATGATCTGAACAATGTCCGTCGCTCACAATCAATTGTAATTGCCAGAGGTCCTCCGCCGTGCTGTGTCCCTTGAGCCTGGCATCGCGGAATAACTGGATACTTTCCCGAACCATGTTCCTCACGTTCGTTCCTCGTTGATTGAAGGTGAACGAGTGGAAGACATTGACTCCTGACTCTGCGGGTGAAAACGGCGTGCCGAATGGATGAGCAACACGGACGTGTTCTTCATCTCCAAATCCGACGACACAGATCTCGCCGACTTCAAGCATTGATAGAGCTTTCGTGAGCATAGCCAAAGTCTCGAAGGCGAGCAGATCAGCGCCGGACTCACTCATGGATTTACTGTCGTCCACAGCGACCATGATCTGGTAATTCCGCTTGCTGGGCACGGATCGCCGCATCCAAATCTTGTCACGTTTGTAGTTTGACGCGATGTAAGGAATGATACGCTTGATGTTGAGACGTTTGCCGGTACGATAGTCACCTCGCAGTTTGGTGGCCGTCGTTGGGGACAGAATGAGACGGAGCTGTTCTGTCAGGAGAAGCGAGAATTGATGTGTCGTAGCCGAACACTGATTCCAAAGCTGCGCCGCGTCAGATGTGCTTGTTGGCGGAGACGCAATGGCAACGTCCTGATTAAGTTCCAGGTGCTCAATGTCAGGAGCGAGATCTTCCAACTTGCTGTCAGTGTCTCGCTCTTGGCCAGGTAGGTCAGTGGTTTGTCGCTCATGGCCTGGAACGAAAGCACCACTTCCATCAACCTCGCTTGCCTTCGACTGAGCTTGCAGATGATTAAGTCTTTCCGCCATATTTTCGGTCCTTTCAGGCTCAAGAGCGTCCGGTAAATCCGTATTCTCATCGATGTCCAGCTTGTCGTCTTCGATGGCTTTGCTCTGGTCGAGATTCTGAGCTTGATCTCCGGCTGCGGCTCCCAACGCTTGCGCATCTCCTTCGTTTTCTTCTTGGACGTGCTCGAAATCCACGTCGGCCATATCCACATCCTGATCTTGTTCACCCTCTTTCTTCTCTTCAGACGCCGGCAGTATCTCACGTCGATTATGCCACTGATCCAAGACATCAGCCAGCTTTCTCAGCGCCTCGTCCTGCTGATGCTCCATAGAATCAACCCTCCCTGCGCCTTGTTCGGTGGCTCCTTTGCCGGTATCTCCTTGTTCTTGGTTCTCCGGCGCTTTTCCAGGTCGGGATTGTTCCGGGTTAGGTTCCTTGTCCGTCTCGTTCATGCCTTGTGTGTTCTGCTCCGGGTCAACGGTGTCCTGTAGGTCATTGGCAGCACCAGACTCTCCTCCTGCCGTCTCTTGCGGTTCTTGTGTCGCATCTTCTTCGCGTGTCTGATGATCAACTTGCTCATCCGTCTCTTCTTCCGCAGGCTGGTCTTCCATGATCTCATCATCTTGAGCAACTCCGTCTTCCTCATCAGCTTGCTCTGTTGTCTCATCGTTGTTGTCAATCTCGTCCATACACGTCTCTTCCTTTTCTAGCTCGCCCGAATCCCCCAATTCGACCTCTTCATCTGCTGGCTTTTCGATGTCTGAGAGTTCGTCCATTCCATCATCCGAGATGTCGTCGTCCTTGATGTCGTCGTCACCAGCCAGCTGTAGCTCTTCCGGCAACTCCAGAGCTCCCTCATTCTCAACATGTGGTTCCATATTTTCACCTTCTGGTCGTTCGGCTCCTTCGTCTTCGTCTCCATCTTCCTTATCCACCTGCTCTTCACCTTCGAGGCCCTCCATGTCTTCATCATCGGCCTTCTCACCGTCAGCTGCAGTTTGATCGTCTGACTTATTTCCTTTGGCTTTATCGTTCTTCATCTCTTTTTCCTCGGACTCGTTCTTGATATCATCCCACATCTTCTCATCAACAGCATTGGGGTCAAGATCATCAACCGAGCCTGTCTCCTCATCGATGTCATCGCCGTCCTCGTCTTCAGAATTATCCCCCTCCCTGTCTTCATCAGACTTCTGGTCCTCCGCATCTCCCATCTCTCCTTGAAGATCGTCATTACCCATGTCAACAGCATCATCCACATCTTCAATGTCACCATCCTGCTCTTCTTTCTCTCCTGATTGAGCAAGCTCGGACAAGTCCTCGTCGGCTCCGATGTCCTTGCTGATATCTTCAGCGCCTTCACCTTCACCAAGCCCTGTCCCGCTTTCAAGCGTGCCTGTTTGCTCTTCACCGTCCGAAGGCTCAGAAGGACGACAAAACCCTTGAGTGATGAGCATATTGAATGATGTTGCGAGTTGAAGGGCAAGGCGGCACGATTCGAGGTGGACTGCCTTTTGTTGATTGTAGAGATGTTCAAAGATGTGGGAGTACTGTTCAATAACAGGAGATGCAAGTCTCAGCAGACTATATGCTGGCTGATATTGCTCTTCAGCCAGACAATGGAGTTGATCCAGCAACGATCCCAAGCTTGCACTGACGGTTTCTGCGCGCGTTGAGCGCAACGCCTGGGTGGAGCAACTGTTGGTCTTGATAAGCCACCCTGGCTCCTCAATGGATTGCGGATTCTGCTGTCGTAGAGTATCCAGTCTTTGCATGGCGTGGAAAATCTGGTCCGAGATCGTTCTCATGCTGGCATCAAGCGTTGCGACACTCATTAAGTCGATCCGAGTGTCATTGTCAGTAACGCCTTCCGAAACCAGTTGACTCCAGGGAGTTATCTGCCGCAGGACGAATCCAACGCGGGGCTCTCTGACTTGCCACTCTGTAAGGAACGAGCAAATCTCCTTGAGCATATCCAGTGACTCGTCTCTGAGAAGACCAGCGTCTTCTGATTCCAGTCTCAGTGGCAGTACTGGCAGATCCTCGAGCTTGGATGTGAGAGTCCTAATCTGCCCGCTATAAGATTGCATGCCATCAAGCAATTGCTGGGCGTCGAACTCGGCATGCTTCGCTTGAAAGCTTACGAGACGGTGAGCTAACGTCAAGATCTCGCTCAGCCACGCCATCCGCTGGCACAGTCCCTGGATGTCACCTTCCCCATGTGAAGACTCTGGGCTTTCTCGTGGCGGGGACCGTGAGCAAATGCGAAGCAATGCAACTTGAGCCTGCAAATCCTTGAGTGTCTGAGAGGACGAGGCAATGCTTTGACGCTGAGTCAAGATAATCGACAGGAAACCTTCCAAGAGACCCATTCCTCGTGATACCTGACCAGAAGTCAAGTCATCTGAATGGTCCATGTGACCTGCGCGAACTTGGGCCATAACGTCGAGCAATTCGTGGAACTCGTCGTTGGCGTCTGATAGCAGGCTGGAAGTATCGAACATCAGCATGTTAGGCGAAGACGCGAGTATAGCGGCACACGATGATTGTTTTTCGAGTTCGGATCCCGACAGATTCCGGCGGATCCCCATCTGGAGGACGGCATTCAGCGTTTCTGCAAGTAGTCGTTTCTTTCTTTCCTGAATGTGCTTGACGATTGCAGTATTCTCCTCTGTCAATTTGGGTGGTGTCTGCGACCTCAAATCCTTGATTGCTTCATTAAGATTCTCCCGGAAAGAAGCTAATTCCAAGTGGACTTCGAGCTCACTCGTCCTCGATTGATACAGGTGACGTATCATCTTGACGCCAATCAAGGGGTTCGTCAGCCTGTCTGGTCGAAATTTCCAGTCGGTGAATGTCTGCTGGCACTGCTCCGCTGCCAAAATGACCTCATCTTGTCCTATGGAAGGCTCGGAAAGCTTCGTGAAGGCATCGATCGTCCTTGTGTCCGCATCCGGCGATCTGGAAGGCTTGAAGACAGTGACGACTTGGTTTAGCAAGGCACGATACTTCCTGACGATCTTGAATAGTTTGTGATGGGAACGACGTGCACTATCTCGAAGTGCCGTGATGTTAGTATCCTTCCAGCTGGCCAGCTTGATTTGTTCTTTCAAAGACTTCTCCAGATCCGCGCGGCCTGTCTGCAGGGATGCCTCGACAGTAGGCGCATACCTACGGTAGTGCTCGATAACATTGGTAACGCAGATGTGCACCAGCAGAAGTAACTTATCATTGGCTGCAATCTCTGCCAGGGTCTTATTCAGATTGGTGAGAAGTGCAAGCCTGGAAGAGTATTGGCCCAGAGTCGTCGTCTTGAAGAAGCCTTCCAAAGTTTGTGCAAGCTCCCTACAGAATGATTGCATGTTTTCGCCATTGGCTGCCATCCGTACCGAATTGTAGATGACTGATTCATAGGCGATGAAGTACCAGGCTTGCGCATCTTCTTCGTGTCTGCGTTTCTCTTCGTCCAGAAGACCGGCCCAAGATAGAAGCTCCAGTCGCCTCCAGCTGACAATGAAGGCAGTCATTTGATCAAGCAGCGGACTAACAGACCATTCTCTGCTGGCTACGCTTTGCCACCGCGATACTATCTCGTATAGTTTCTCCGTCTTGGTCATCAACTTCGCAATGGGATCATTCAGGCTCAAATGTAGGACCTCATTGCAGAAAGATAGGACTTCAGCAGGCACAGCGTGCTCGGGCCACATATTCGCGATGGTATAGAATCGCGCCTGCACCTGCTGCACGAGGTTGAACAGTTTCTCGCATTCCACCACATCTGAGTCATTGTAAATGTTGAGCGCTTGACGTTGGTGGGTCGGGGTCAACTCGGCCACCTTCAGCTCCATCAGGAGCATGATTGCAGGCAAGAGAGCCGTGAACGATTGATCATGTTGTCCACTGCCAGTATTCTTGCCCTTTGTTAGGTCACTAAGTGCGTGAAGGGCGTAATTTCGCAGTGCTTCTTGCGGATCCTGAGCAGCGTAGATTTTCTCTTGCAACTTGGCCAGCTTCAGAGCGGCAGCTCGTGCATCGTATTTCGGTTCATGGTTTTCGGACTGTTGATCCTCGCCGGTGAAGTCAGGAAACATTTCGTTCATTTCCCTCATCTCATATTCCTCGTCTTTTGCAGCATCGCCGCGGTATGCATAATAACGAGATTGAATCGCAGCCTCAGCCTGGTCGGAGGTCAAATGAGATTTCCATTCCAGATAGAATTGGTCAAGGACTTCAACCAAACCTTCAACGGGTTTCAAACTGTGCGAGTGGAGTACGCTCTTCCTGAGCCCAAGATATTCGAGCCAGTGGAGCCTGGAAGCAACTCCCGCGTCGACTTCATGAAGGCCGCTCCAATCTCGCAGGCTTGTCGGATCAGCTCCTAGGAAGGGAGTTCGCTTGATGATGTCCATCACAGCAGAACCATCGTGATGCCCGATGGAACGTGCTGAGAAAATCTCTACGCCAAGCGAGAAGCATTTCATGAACCAGAGTATCGGCTTGACGAAATCATCGTAAGCCCTGTTCGATGTTTCTAGTCGGTCAATGATGGTCCTTAAGTTTGACTTGCCTTGACCACTCGCCCAGTGATGTAACCATTCTGTGCCAGTAGTCGCGCCATTGACAAGGGACTGGTCGTCTAGAACGACATGTACTATCCTCGAGAAGAGTTCCTGAAGCCTGTGCAACTCTGTTCTGCTAGGTCTGAAAACCTTTGGTGGTGGAGCAACAGTTCCCAGCTGAAGAAGCTCCTTTTGCAACTCACGAATCACTAAGCTGGTATCTTGACCCATGACATGTTGATGGAAAACCATTTGACCGTCAATCCTTGCTTTCAGCTCGTTGGTTCTCTGTTGGTGGAGCTGAGATGCAACATTGGGATATATTGCCGGATCAAATATTTTATCGGGTACCATCAAGTTGAGGCCAGCCAGGGACAGCATGATCAAACATCTCATGAGCTCTTGAACTCCGAAGCTCTCCGACGTTGCAAGGATGGTCATGGTTGGATACACGTACCTCAGGTACAATTCTTTGAAGAAGTCGCGATCTTGTCCGGCCAGGATAGCGTCCTCGCCAGGCACACCGGAAAGTCTTTGAAGGTCCAGAAGACCCTGGTCAGAGAAGCAGGCCTGTGCCGGCTCAGTCAACATATCGTAGTGGGAGAACAGCATACCAGAGACGACAGTGCGCAAGTCTGGAATCAAGGGGGCCACAAGGTCTTCGAAGGCCGTTGTTAGTGAAGCTGCCTCCTTTACCAACAACGTGAGCTCTTCCCTGGCATAGTTAAGCATACCAAGGCGTTGGTCTCGTACCGAAGACAATTGCCTGGTGAAGACAGTAGCGATTGAATCATGTGCTGAGAAAATGGTAGGTTCCACTGCAGCAAGTCGGCTCAGGGCCCCAGGAACGGATCTCTGGTCTTTGAAAAGCAAGGCACGTCTGCGGTCATTTGGGATGAACATTGCCAGGTGCTGCACTTCCGCCTGGTCTGCTTTTCGTCCCTGCAGGGTCAACACTTGGTCGATATAGGTCATGACCTCCGGAAAGTGACCCTGAAGAACAAAACCTTGCTGAGACTGACTCTCCAACTCCGCTACAGCTGCTTGAAGAGCGACAAGAGGCCTTTGCGGACCTTCAGACTCGGTTACTGAGATATAGGTTTGCAGTAATTTCAATCTGAGGGCAGACAATGACAATCGCGACTGAGGCAATGAATGGCAGATGGTGTCGAACTTAGCGACCAAATCCTCAAGGTGGAGCTGCATTTCCAATTGAGGCAACGATTCTACCACCTTTGGCTGAAAATGTGGCCACATGAGTTGGAGGCCCAGTCCAGTTCGGAGGGTGACGCCCTGAATCGAGAGCGTTTTGAGGGCTTTTCTGAAAAGAGCAGCCAGTCCAGGATGTTTTCCCTCCAAATGAACTGCGGTATAAGCGGCAATTTGAAGATAGGCCTGAAAGAGTGCGAAGTCCAATGTCTTTGCGTTACTGAGGAGGATGACATCGTAGACGTAGGCGAGAACATGTCCGACCGCGTCAAGGACCTCCTGGTGTGCTGCGCCTCCGACACTGCTTGTGAGCACTGCCGATAATCCAGATATGATTTCGTCGGCGAAAGAAAGTGTGTGCGGCACACCTGCGAATTGTTTTGGCAATTTCGTCGTGATGGTAGACTTCTCAAGGAGACTCATTTCTTTGACCGATTTTGTCGATGCGCAGTCCAGTGCATCTTTGAGACCGATTCTGATGATTGCCATCCGTCGAGCGATATGCCATCCTTTGACGAGTAATTCCGCCACCTCTGGGGACAAGTAGCTGTCGCCAAATCGTGTTGCGAATTGGACCAGTGGCTCATCCAAAGAAAGAAGTTGCGGCACATAGAGATCCGGCATGCGAGGTGGTAACCCAGACATCTGGTACGCTTCTGCAAAATTGAATGTCTCTCTGAAGCGCAATTCGCTACTGAGAATCTGGCCGTCTCCAGTCACCGGCAAGGGACGACTCCCGTCCGAGATTAAAGCCATGTCCTTGCTTGAAAGGTTGTCCACATAGGGCTCTATGACCGCAGCCGCAGAATTTGTGCTGGTGGCTTCAAACAGGTGCCTCAGTCGAGTAGTGGAAGACGCATATGGAAATTGGATACACTTCGGCTCAAGAGCTTCCTCGTCGGGAGGGGGTAAGAAAACCTCCAACGAGCGGTTTCGCATTGCTCGTGACAGTTCGCCATATCGTGGATCCAGCGTTAGGAAGACTCTGAAATTGGGATGAGGCTTTATAACTCGGGACCCACTGCAAGCACTATGGTGCTCACTCAACGTCAAAACTCCGTTCGGCTCCAGCAGGGAGTTGAGTCGATCTAGGACCGAGGGATTGCAGAGATTGGCGTTGTCGAGTACTAGCCAGGAGCCACTTTCAATAGCGTCCACCAGAATGCCGTCATTCCAAACGAAGCGTGACCGTAAAGTGTCAGACTCCTCAAGCTTGCTCGCCAGAGCCTCAGCTGCGTCGGCGATGGTGGGGATGATCTTGGCCACAGTTGATAGAATCTTTCGCGAGTTGTCCAGAGCAATAACATTGACTTCAAAATCGTGCCATAGGTCAAGTAATTGGACAACAACATTGTCGTCTGATCTTCCGGCTGCCACGAACAATGTGAGCTTTTCTCGGAGTAAGTCTCTTACTTTCTGCTGGAACTCGACTATGTCTCGCCGCACGTCATATTGTTCAAAGCCTCCAACAAGATCCATGGTATCGACATCCGCGTTCATTGAAAACTCCACAACGTGTATGCCGCAGGCAGCGGCGATCGAGCGGATTAATGTAGTCTTTCCAGAGGCTGAAGGACCAGCCAGTATGACCGGCCAATTCTTGTTGACGGCAGTAATGATTGAGTTCGCTGCTGGCAGATGTGAGGCGCCCATAGGCGAATTTGGTCCTTTGGTCTGTTGCACTGTAGCATCTCTGGGTAAGAAAGCAGTTCCGACTTGGAAAGTTGTCGGCGTGAGGTTGGAGTAGAAACTTTCTGCTGGAAGCGTCTGCCACACATGCTCAAATGCTTCATAAACGAGGTTTCTCTGGGCAGGAGTACGAAATCGCTCTGCCACTATGGTGCGGAAGTGGCTGGACGCAGGTAGTGTTGGCTGTGCTTCACACATCGCCAGCCAGCGGCTGACATCGCGGAGATTGGCTTCCCATGGGCCTCCCTGAGCAAATGCTGCGGCGTGTGGAACAACTTGGTCGATCTGAATAGCTGTCTTGACCACATTTTCCAGTTGATCCAAGGGGACTCTGGCGAACTTGGCCTGGCAGATACGCATAAGGTCTTCTTCCTCGAAGGAATCGGCATAGACAACGGTGAATCGATTGACAAAGGAAGCCGGAAGTCCCTTTCTCCCACCACCTTGATGGTGAGGATTTTGAGCTGCAAACATAGTGAACTCTGGATGACAGGTGAAGGATTTGTCCAACTCAGCGATGTATACTTCTCTTCGGTGGTCGAGGCAGGAGTTCAGTCCTTCAAGAACGGATTGGGAGGCCAAGTTCATTTCGTCAAGCAGGACCCAGCCTCCGTTCTGCATCGCCTCAAGTAAAGGGCCATTCTGCCAGGAGAACGTCCCCAGCTGGTCGCCCTCAGACGGTGCATCAGCACCAAATAGGTCCATCAGATCGGTCTGATCCGAAAGATTGATACGCGTGAAGTCCTTACCAGCAGCCCGAGCCAAAGCAGTCACTATAGCTGTCTTGCCAACACCAGGGCTTCCTTCGAGCAGGACGGGCCTTGTCATCTGCAACGCACGTACAATCCTCATAGTGTTTCGCAAAGTCGTAGGAGCGTCGAACACGAGGTCTGGCTGTTCTTGCAGTTTGCTTCGATGGCGAGGCAACGAAAAGGGGCCACCACAAAAGGACTCCGCAGTCACCATCAGCTCGGGAGTCTGCTCGTACTGCTCCAACACATCGACCCCTGTCAGCTCCTGCAGATATTGCAAACACCTGCGCCTGGAGTCGGTCAGATTGCTCGTGCTTATGGAAGTCATTCCAGCTGGGTTTGCGCCAATTGAGTCAATGTACACCATGAAACCTCCGTGCACAAATGCAAGGTCTTCGCCAATATAGGCGGCACGCCCTATGAAGTCTGCCCATGCAAGGAGATCACGAAGTGGAACAGTGTCGGCTCCAGTGTTGTGAAAGTTGCGCCGAAACCAGACAGCAAACTTCAGCATCGGCGCCGCCATGTGCTGGCATCGTGAAGTCAATCTGTTCTCGATGATAGGAAGAATATCAGCCTCTTGCGACAAAGGAGGGACCCATATCTCAGTCAAGCGATTCCGTAGTGCCGCCGACAATTCTCGCTTGCCATAATCGCCGCCAGGATTCATTGTTGCTAAGAACTGGAACATCGGGTCTGCGACGATGAAATTGTCGAAAGAGCCCTTTTCTGCTAGCAGAATCGTCCGCGAAGGCTCAAGGACGCTGTTCAAGCGTTCCAAGACCGAATCATCAGCCAACGAAATCTCATCAAGGAGAAAATGATCGCCGGCCTTCATAGCCCTGACAAGACTTCCATCGCGCCAGGCAAACAAGGACTGGTATGCCCCAATGCTCGCACGCAGCCGAGCCACATATTCAGCATCATAGGCAGACTTGTCCAACGTTGCGAAACTCTCTATCAAGTGATCAATGCTTACGTTGTCGTCGAGAGCGTCTTCCGAAGTCGATTTAACCATCGCAGACCAGTTCTGTCGTATCTCGTCTGCGAGCTCGGAGCGATTGCGGATTGGACGTTGAGATCCAATAAGGTCGCCAGTCTCAGTGTTCGTGTGCGCATTGTAGATGTCTAGTCGACGACCGAAAGCAGTCGCAATGACCTGGCAAATCTGTGTCTTACCACAACCTGTCTCACCTACGAGGAGAACAGGCTCGTTGTGCTTCAGTGCTTCGGACACCAGGACAAAGAGTCTCCGCATTGCTGAAGTCCAAACGATTGCACCAGATTCTCGAACAACTTCTGGGACTGCTGGCAGACCATATAGCGCATTCTCGTCAATGACAACTTTCATGGTCTTCTCGATGGTTGTTTTGACCACAGCGCGCTCAACTGGATCTCTCACTCGCTCAGCCAGAAGCATGAAACCGTGATGTGCTAGCTGGTGCTTATCGTCTACCGCTCTTGAAGCCCAGCGGAAAAGATCTCTCAGAGTTGCAAAGCTGTTGCGTTGCTCAAACAGCCTCGAAGACTGCCTTTGCACCGAAAGCTTCTTGTACACATCAACAATCAGGGTACAAAATGACGGCGCAATCTGCGACCGTTCTCGTAAGATGATCTCGAGCTCATTCTCAGGAATATCATCGAAGTGGAATTCGAGAAAGCGGTTTCGAAATGCTCGGGAAAGACGTTTCCGTCCGCCATAAAGTCCAGCAGGGTTTTGAGTGGCAAACAGCATGAAGTTGGGATGAGGACGAACTATCTCCTGGGATTCTGGTATCAACAACTCCCTGTTGTCATCGAGTAGACGATTGAGTGCTTCGAGAACGTCGCTCGGAGCCAGATTCAGTTCGTCCAACACGATCCAATCACCTCGACGAAGGGCATCCACGAGAACTCCTTCTCGATATTGAAGCTTCCCATCAGCGTCAGACACATAGCTGCCGAGATACTCTTGTAAGTCGGTGTGCTCGTGGTTATTGATTCTGACGAACTTGTTGCCAGATAGCTTTGCAAGATACTCAACCATACTAGTCTTGCCGGCGGAGGTCGGGCCCTGCAACAGGATTGGAAAGCGGCGCATCGAGGCCGCTCGGGCCAGGTTCAGCAAGTTGCGTTCCACCGATGACGTCCTGATGTAGTGAGGCTGGAAGTCAGGGCTCATCGGGCCCTTTTTGACAAGATGATGCCGGAAAGCGATGTATTCGTCACCATCAAAGGGCATTTTTGGCTGCTGGCTCAGGAAAGACTTCTTATTCTTGACACTTGAGAGTAGGTGCTTTTCCAGGAATGGCAGAGCCAGGCTTTCTGATGCCCTACTTAGCACTGTGAAGAAGCTCATCGCGAAACCTTCAAACATAGCTCGCCTTAGTCCATGGCTTGCGCTATGCTGCGATACGTACAGCAAGCAACGGACGAGTGATCGGATGCTGAAATGAGGGACGTCGCCTGCCCCGTCAGTCACTTTGTGCTCCTGATTCAGCTTCTTCAGATCGAGGTATGCTCTTGCCAGGTCCAATGCAGCGCGTTTGTCGTTGTCAAGCTGAGTGCCCAGGTATGTTTGAATGATCTTCGTTAGGTCCTGTGCATTGTTATCACCGGATGGGACGTACAATTCGGTGAAACGAGATCGTAATCCAGGCGCTAGATCTTTCTTCCCAGCATCGGTCGCCGGGTTCATTGCCGCAAAGATTCTGAAATTAGGATGCGCGACAACTGATTCGATGCTGCCAGCTTCCGCAAGAAGAAGAGAGGGCTTTTCGTCGTCGCCATTGTTGAGGAGGCTGACGATATGATCCAGAGTATCTGCTGACGCCAGGTTAATTTCGTCGAGAAGGACCCATTCACCTTGTCGCACTGCTTGCACCAGTCGGCCTTCTACAAATGCGAAGGTGTGATTTTTGTCGCCGTGATCGATCTGTGAGCGGATTTGATTTAGGGCCTCGGAGAACTCTGCCCATCTACTCCGCAAGGCCTCATATCTCGGGTTCGCAAGCTTTCGCTTCTTTTTCGCGTGTACATCACCACTGACTTTTGGAGAGTCCGGGACTGCATTGAGTGACTCAGCTGCCATCTGAATTGCTTCATGCCATAGCATTGTTAGCCTTGGCCAGTTTTGCTTTATGACGGCTTTAGTGATCGCGATCTGGAATTTCTCGTTACGTTTGCTTGAGAACGTGTCATCAAACAGGGTATTGAATTGCTCAACAAGGGGCAAGACGAGCGAACGAGTGGTCACCGGTTTCAGACCACCCAGTAGATCACTAACTTCGCTCTGTTGTGAGAGATTCACAACGGTGAGCTTTTGACCCACCAGATTTGCGATGTGCTGGACCAGAGTAGTTTTACCCACTCCGGTCTCACCAACCAGGAGGCATGGCTCCGAACAACTTGCGCTGGCTGCGATCCGGTCGAGTGTTCGCTGAGCATACTTGGTAAGCGCGAAAGGTGCTCGCTGAGACTGGCGACGACGACTTGCCACCTTAGCAAGAGCACTTCGACCAATCTGAATTTCCGACTTCTTGTCGGAGACATGGACTACCCCCTCATCCAAGCAATGACGCATTTGCTGCGGTGATATATTCATGGTACGGGCGACTGATGCAGCAACTAACTCGTGGAGCTCGTCTTCATTGAGATAACCGGCATAACAGTCGACCGCATCTTTGAAGATATCGAACTTTGTCGTCTCCGCTAGCGGCCGTGATGGCGACACAAGGCCTTGTGCAGGGAGCCTCTTGATGATCCTTCGAGTCCAGTTCAGCAGGTCTCGTATCGAGGGGATCCGAGTCTGGAGGCTCTTGAAAGCAGGGTTTTCCCTGTACAAGGCACAGACTTCTTCGTGAACTTGCAGGACCGTAGGAATGAACATCCCAGCCTTGGGATACCTTGAGCTTAAAAGGACTTCGATTTCCGACTGCGTGCGAGTGGTCACATCAACTGCAGACCACAGTCGGGGGTTCAATAGCCAGGACTGACGTGAAGAACTTGACATAGGAGAGCGTCCAGTTGCTTTCAGGGTGGCAAGAATGCGGAAGCCATCTTTGGGCCGGATGGTTTCCTTGCGATTGGGGAGAAACAGTTCGCCATTCTCGAGGATAGGTCGCAGTACACCCATGACCTCAGCCGGAGCCCGATCAATGTCCTCTATCAGCACCCATCTCCCCTGCTGTATCGCTTTTGTCAGGATGCCAGCCTGCCAGGTAAAAGAAGTGCCATCAGGAGACGACGTGTAGATTCCTAACAGGGTTTTTGCATCCGTCTGCTCATTTAGATGCAAGGTAATCATCGTGGACAGCTTGTTGAGTAGTCTGGCGGCTTCATGTACGAGCGCAGTCTTCCCCGATCCCTGTGGGCCCAAGAGTATGACAGGTTTTCCTTCTCGAAGGCATTGGCCAAATTGTTGCAGATTCTGCTTGGCTGTCGCCGTGAGAACAAAGGTAGTGGCATCGATGGCCAGGTGCGCTGATCGAGGAAGTAATACGCCACCGAGATTAGCGGTCCGCGGGTTGAGGTTTTCGGCATTCAAAGTTTGTATCTGAGAGGGGACGGACACATGTTGAAAGCGAGTTTGCGTATCGATTACTGCCGTTGAAAGATCCTTCCACCGCTTTTCCTCCCAAAGCTTGAGCAGCCGATAGTCGATGGCTTTGCCTTCCCAATCTCCCAGAATTCCGTCCTTGCCCACATACTTCTCGACCATCTGCTCAGAGAATGCATCCGCATAATGCATCACCATGCAGAAACATTGAACCGCCAAGTACCGAATCGTCGAAGATTGGTGGCGAAGGAACGACGAAAGGAAGGCAGGAGCGACAGTCTCGGCAAGGATGTCGCGGTCGAAGGAAAGAAGGCGAAACAACGCTATTAAAAACGAGGACAATTCTTGGTCGTCCAGAAGTGACGATTCACGACCAAGCCCACTGGGTCGTGTGAGTCCTGGTAAGGACACCAACAGTTGTTTGACATGATGGCGGAAATATGTGGCGTATGGGAGAATTCGGGCCAGGCTGGAAATGAAAGGTACAAGTTCACGAAGAGTTGGTGAGGCGGAAAGATCGCTCGTCCAGCGAGCAATAAGTTCGGGATAGACAGGGTTATAGAGCGGGAAGATGACATCTGCACAGTGCGGTCTCCGTGCGGCATCAGCAAGGGCGTTGAAATATTGAGATCCTCTTGACTGAAGAATGATTGACCGGAGTTCCAGAGGCAGTCGTGCATCCTCTCTGAGTTGCGCATCAGCCCATGAGCAGTACACTGCTATATCTTCCATGGCTTTTGATTTGGATGCGTCTGTTGATATGGCATTCCCTCGCAGGAAGGAATTTGCCTGTTGCGTCTAGTGAAATTGAGACGAAGTCGTCTGTTGCCTCTACATCCTCCATCTTGGCAATTTTTTCTTAGAAAAATCCGATGTCACGAGTGTGGCGTTAATACTGGGGCGGTTGTGGCGCAAGGCTGTGGTAGGCTACGCAAGGCTGAAGTCTGCATAGCCCAATCAAGTAGCGGACACAAGAACTATTATAGCCCTACCACGATGAAGTGTTTCTGATGCAGACTATTGAGTGTATCATTAAAACCCTTGTCAAAGTCGATAATCTTCGTCCGAAAATATGATTAACTAGCCAGAAAGAATTCATCTTCGGCAGCACTATGCATGAGCATGCAGTAATCTATAGAAGGGTATTGGTCTTACAAAACGGGCAGCGAGACGCTGCCAAAAATTGTAACATGCGCCAACTTGCACCAGTCGCTCATCAAATCGGGATAAACTGGCGGTCCAACAACATTTCAACGTCCACAACTCAAGGAAAAATCGGTAGAAATCTGGTACACATAACAGGATCGTGTCGTAAACCTCATTATTCTTCAGTCAGAGCATCATCCGCCACCTCTCTCCACTCTCTTGACTGCTCTGTGAGTCGTTTGACACCGGGCACTCGATCAGCCCAGATGGACTCTGAGGCTGTGCGGAACGTGTACGCTCGCTGGGAAGAGATGACTCCAATAGCCTGCAGGACGGCTTTGCGAGAATCACGGGAGAATACTGCGGGATGGTTGATCCACTCCAAGCTAGTTTCGATGTCGGCATCAAGAGCATTCATCGTCGCTTGATCGACTCCGTTGGAACGTGCAATAGGCGTGCTGACATCAGAGTGTGGGCTGTGATCTCGGTTTCGTTCGGGGGTATCAGCTCGAGGGTCGTGACTCTTGGCTGGCGGCGTGTGCCTTTTGTTATGAGTGGCGCCCGGAGGAAGGGGAGGAAGACCTCCTTTTCCTAAGCCTTTGAGGATCGTTCGGGTCTCGTTCAAAAGGTGGTGTGCTCGCTCATGCTGACCACGTGCGACGAGGGTCAAGGCGCGACTCAACATGTCGGAGGTTAATAGCTCCATTCGCCGCTGTACGATCATCGGGTGTGGAGGAATAGGTGGTGACGAAGGCCGGCTGCCGGTTGAGCGAACCCTTGGATTAGCTGGTAGCATGGTGATTGCCAACAATGATGGTCGCGGCAGCTGCATTATCGTTCCCTCTCGCAGAAGATCACCATAAGACAAATCCGCCTGAAGCAGTGGAAGCTCTTCCACACTCTGCACCCGTTGGTCCTCAGCTTCAAGAGAACCACCTAATGCTTCCAGACCGGACACGATTGACTCCCAAGGATCTTGAGGAGCAGGGTCCTGCGTGGAAGTATCTGGGTCAATGACCAGTTGTACTAGAACGTCGCGTTTGTCGCCGAAGTGGAGATCTCCCAGGGTGGCTTCGGCATCCCTGCCAGTGGCTCGCTTGGTCGTTTGTAAAGCACCATTGATTTTGACGAACTTGGCCGGAGAACCCTCAGGCAACCTGAGCTTCAGCTTGACATTTTGATGGGACATTGACTGAAGTGTGCCAAGGACGCCGGCAGCACATTCCCTGAGCATCATCCAATCCTTGACGTATAGGTATGATGCTTTGGTACGAGTCGAGAGCTCAATCATGCTCTCCGGCTTGTGAGTCAAGCCAAGACCAAAGGAGTAGATTCCCACCCTGTCAAGGGTTAGCAGCGAACTGGGATCAATGGAAACAGGAAGACTCACTTGGCAGCTTCAGCTCTTTGTACAACGAAATCAACACTCTCGATATCGGAGGTGGAAGAGTCGCTGATCAAGATAATAGTCGAGATTGGGTTCGCGGCTTTTCGTTGCATCAGCAGGTCCATAGCAACGTTTGCGCCTTCAACAACATCGGCACGCAAGCTCTTCTGTCCGACAGGTCGGATCGAGTTCAGGACTTTGTTCCACCCGGACCACGTTTTGGTTGTCATTCCAACCACGGGAACACCACCGCCACTTGAGCCGAATGTAACTAGACCCATACGATCACGGTCACCCAGATTGGAGACCAAGAAACGCAGGGTATCCTTCAGGAGTTGTATCTTCAAGCCTTGCATGGAAGAAGACACCGGAATGACGACTACAATATCAATGGGTACGTGTAGCGATGGTGGAACCCTTCGATCGACAACTGCCTTGTGACTCGAGTAATCAGTGGCAGCAGTGGTGGCAGACTTGGGTCCTCCATAGGATGATGCAACGGAGGGTACGCGTCGAACAGTCCGGTCTTGCCGACCATATTCCTCCTCGTCCGTACCAGAGGTATCTTGGTCATAGTCGGATTGATAGCGCGAGAAAGAATCGGTGTTATTCAGATCTTGGAGAGCGCGTTGCCATAGTTCGAGCTTGTCTCTTTCCTCGAATTGGAGGTGGAAAGTTGGCAGCTCTGCCACAGACAAGTTCAAAGTAAGGATGTTCTCATCCAGAGACGCATGAACCTGCCTCAGGTGTTTCCTAATAAGGATTGAGCCTTTCAAAGTGCATCTAGTCAGTCTCTTACCCGACTCCAGCGTGACAGGAGGCTGAGCATTCTTTTTCTCTTTGACGCAAATCAGCATCTCGCCAAACAAGTAGCACTCGAGCTCCTGCCACGAATGTCGGTCCTTTCCCACGCGGATTACACTGTGCAACCGCAGGTTTCCGAATCGGGAGAACTCCAAACCGTGCCAGTGGTCAACCCGGATTTTTAGCTCATCCGTGAGCTCGTCAAGAACTTCAGGCGATTCATATGTCAGTGGGGGTGGTCGGGCGTGTAGTTTCTGAATCGTGGGGATACCTATCCCGGAATCTGTGGGAAGCGGCGGAACAGGCGGTGTTGTCTGTCCTTCATCGAAATGTGTTGGCCACTTGACTTCCGGTACCTCGATTGACACCAAACAGGTCAAACTCTGCTGTTGCCTCGACCTGTTGAGCGTAGGGAATTCGCTGCGTACGGTCACGATTGGGGTGGGTATCATTTGTTTCGTGTCTTTCGGTTGCGTGACTGGGACAGTGGTCTCCATAGCGTGTAAATCATAATCGTGTTTCCGCGAATGGCCGTGGTCATTGCTGAGCTCGGTTGAGGAGGCCTTTCCACCACTGTCATTGCGTGTATGATTGATAGACTCGGAAGTCGAATGATTGATAGATCTGGAAGTCGTATGATTGACAGACCCAGAGGTGCGTCCATGTCCGATGCCGAGTCGTTCTATTCGCATCCTCTGACTGTCTCGGCTGTCTCTATTGGAATTCTCACGGCTATGTCGAATAGGAGGCTCGCGGGTGCTTCGATTGTCTTCCTGAGCTGTCGGTGCCTCCTTGTCCCATGGCATTGGAGTATTTTGCGAGCTTCGTGGCGAGGCTGGATCCTTGTGTGCAACAGCTCGGACCATGTTACTCAGCTTGCCTAGGTAAAGTTAGCATCAACCTCATTCGATACGTTCGGGCCAAACCAACTTAGATCCAATATACTTCCTCCACGAAAAGAGTCCAGACCCAAGGGAGCGTCGCATGTCGGGCAGTACTGCGAGTCGGAATCTCGTATGTACTCATAGAAGCAAGCCTCATGGGCGACATGGCCACAGGAAAACTGCAGGACCCGCTCTCCTCTCAAGGTATGTTCCAAAAGCTCGTCACAAGCAGCGCATGCCCCACCAACGAATGTTCTTTCTCGTCTTGAGCGTGCGCGGTCGGAGTCGAGCATGCCTGCCATAGGATGTCCGGCTCCTGGGACGCTTGCGGTAGGTGAAGGAGGCGCCCGCTGGTCTCTGGTACGCGGTCGGCTACCGTTGGGCGTATGCGGTCTGCCCAAGGTGCCGGAGCTGATGCTCGACTGTTTGTAGGTACTCGCAGCGGCGCCGCTCATGGAGGAGGCTGAACGAGGAGGATAGCCCTCAAAGCGAGGTCGCGAGTGGTGGTCTGGAAGATGTAAAACCATTTGTCAGTAAGTGATCTACGTGCCTGAAACACTGTTTCTGCGCAAAAGGGTTTGGAGTGCTTTATGTCGAGGGAGTTCTTACACTGCGCCGTGTTTGAGTCGTTGATGCTTGACCGAGACCTGGATCCAGGACGGTTAAGCAGTCCCAGGTCGTAGAGGTTCTCGGTTGTCTCTCGAGACACCGCGCCGCTATGAAAGGAGCGGTCGTGTTTGGACATGGGCGAGATGCCCGGAAGGCAGTGCTCTTTGTTAGGTGCAGTAGCGTGTGGGTAGCAATCTCATGAGAGTCCAAGGATCAATGATCCCAGAACTGCTAGGACTCAAAAACCACGTGGAGACGGCCTTCCACTCTTGAACGCTCAGTGGATTCTCGGGTAGACGGGGATGCAAAAGGTCAACATTAGGGGAGAGGGTCGCAGTGGAATGAGAGGCTAGATGTTTAGCCTGGATGCTGTTCGAGGTTACGTATTAGGAGCGCCAGTTGCAAACGGCAGTGGACAAGTTGATATGACTGTGAATACTAAGACAGGCCCGTCGTCCGGATTGTACAGTAGACCTGGTAAGAGACAGTCGATTCTTGTGTACCTGGGTTCAACAACCTAATACCACTCGAGTTTGGGTTGGGGGTCTTTTTGATGTAGTCCCCAAGCCTTTCTCAGACGTAGAGGGACGATCCATGATGAGCGGCGCGGTGGATGCATGGAATGGCGCAACACCAGGCTGGATTTGCTGACTGACGGCTCGTCTCTTTTGCGGCCGTCAATTGTGGGAGAATTGCTAGCCAGTGGGCGTCAGTGGATCAGATCATGATTGACCTTGATCGCTCAGAAAAACACTGTGATGGAGGCATGTTCAGCAGGGGAGAGAGACCAGGGTGGCCGACGGTGTTGCACTCGCCGCTTGGAGCCTTGCCCTTGATGGAAAGGTGTGATGCTCGCGCGATGGGGGCCCGCATAGGCGCAAAAGACAAAAGAAGTCAGTACCACTCCCGAAGGTTGTTCTCCTAGCCGTGTCCACTTGGAGGCAGCAGGTGGGCATGTTTAGGTCGGCAGAGGATCAGCGTTGAGGCTGCCTCTTCAGGGAAGCTCAGGACTAGGGACAAATGGTGAGGCAAGTCAGAGCAAAGTGGGCTGACTTTAGGCACTTCTTGGGGGAGGGAAAAGTTTTCTTTGTTCCGATATGCCCCTGGCACTGACGGCCGTGGAGAGACATGTGTCAAACTCGTGCCATGAACTGCAGGAGTCCAGGTACCGCAGCTACTTTGGCTAACCACAGAGTTACTGATGCGTGATGGTCGTAGACAAAATTATATATACGTAGTTTGACTTGTAATCCTCTTTGGAAGAATGTCAAGCTGTTACCATCGAGGCTAGGCACAAACATGTCAGTATTCAAGCCTAGAAGCCTTGCATCAGAAGGAGATTCAATCTTAACACGATTCCGCTTGTTGGCTTTGGTTTCAGTCTGAGATCTGGCCGCTTCAATATAGTGAACATGTAGATCAATAGGCCCCTCGCCGGCTTGTGGCTTGCGAATCTGATCGAGTCCTGTCCTACAGGACAAGTCAGATTTCCCTCGTTCAGATGGCCCCCCAGCCAGGAAGGGTAGCAAAGACGACTTGCCTCTCAGTGTGTACTGTGATATGGGGAGACGGAGATCTGCAGCTTTTATGCATGGGACGATTGTTCCGGTTGTGATGTCCAGGACTGTCATGCAGTAATGCCGTTGATGAGGTTCAGCAAGTCGAGTCCTTGTTGAGTACTATCACACTCTTGCTGTCACTCTAGTCCTATAATGATATTATTACGCAGCAATACTCAGTATCCGGCGCCGTTCTTGCTCATATGCAGCCTTACTACTGCACAAGCCATGCAACCATCTACTAAGTCAGTTTGTAACAACAGGAACTTATCCTAGCCTTGATGCCGTCATTTTGTATCAGCATTCAAAGGACGATGATCTACAGGCCAGAATACGAGGTTGGATTCGATCGGTACGATTACTGGAGAATATCCATGTTCACGTCGCACCAGGAACCAGGTACCTCCATGTCATCCGGCCGTTGTGTAGCACAAAGTCAGGGAGGCCGACGAGTACCTCGTTTCTACCACTCCCAACTGACACCTTCTATGCGTCCGAAGAGTGACTGGTGACGTGATCCGGCGGCGCGACAAGTGCTGTTCTTTCGGCTGCTGCAAGCCGGACGTTTTGCCAGCAGGGGTTTGTGTGCTCCTGGTACACGCCCCTTGCAAATGGCTGCATTTTTGGGGCGCCAGCCACACTGTTCATAGCCCGCCAGGTCCTGCAGGCCGGATCCAGGGCGGCTCGAAATCCGCGTTCCAAGGAAGCATCCCCAACTCAAAACACGCAAGTCGACTTTGTTACCAACTGCTCGTCAGTTGTAACGAGGTTTGGCCTTGCAAGACGGTAGATGGGCCATGGTACGGTCCAATTCTGATGAACGAGTCTAGAACCTTCGTCGCTGCAAAATCGTCCACTTGGCACTTGCTTGTCAGTTGTCAAGTGTCAACTATCGCTGGTCCCGCGGGCCAAAGTGTCCGGCAAGCAGGGTCTTGACTCCTGTGCGGACCTTGAAGGTTTATTGTCTCTTATTCCGCAGTGCCCGCTGTCAACGCAGTTTGTATTAGTGTGCTCATGCCGTTCTTCAACCCGTGTCCTCGGTTCCTCGTGCCTTTCCGTAGTCTGAAGGCATCCTAGCACTGGCTTTGCCTAGGGCCTCTCCTGGCACGGGGCACGATACTGGCATCCGAGAGAACCATTTCAAATCTGCTGGCTGATTCATGATAACTAGCGATGAACCTCTCAGGAGTAAGGACTCTGAAGTTGCCCAGGTCTCACTATTTACACTTCCGAGGCCTACGGTTTCAGCCCACTTGGGTGCATAGTGTTCAGCGACGAAAAATGTGTCTACCCGCACGTGGGAGTTATAGTATGCAAGCCGCACCAAAAGAACCATAAACCAGCATTTTCTGGGCCTAGATAACTTACCTGAAACGCTCGCTTGGGGAAAAGATACCCTCACCAACGTCCTCTGCTCTGGTGATTCATGGTGGCCGGTTTGTGGCGCTTGCGAGACTCACAAAAACAGTCCCGCATTTTGTATGACAATCATGGGCAACACACTCCGGCAAAGCAGCCTCCTTCTTGAGAAAACAGCATGGATGCCTCGTCATCAACGTTGCTTATGATTTGGGTGTTGTACGTCAATCCTGTAGTGATCGACAACAGATCGTGCACATGACAATGTACCCAATGCACTGGACACGAGAATCCTTTGAAGTGGCGTTAAATCATCCGAACCAGTGGTCCTCATTTATCCTCGGAGGAGTGAGGATCTGAACCCACCAGCAGATCAGAAGCGTCTCGGAGCTTGATCCGAAGAGAAATCGAAGCCTCTGGGACCACATACGGACGAAGTTTCCTTCCCACATCTGTATGAGTTGACGTGAAGGACTGTCGCAACTATAATTCGTATACCATGGTTTGTTGATGCAAGTTGATGCGTTGATCGAGAAGGATTACGAGGTGGCTGTCGGCATTCGTCACCCATGGCCACCCTCCTGCGCGGTATTGAGCCTCTTCCGTCTGCAGCAGGGCACCGAGACCACTGCTATGGGAGAGTCCCTGGACCAATAACGGTCCCCTATTATCGTCAAACATCGGAGACCGCGCTGACCTTGGAAGTCTTTTTTGCGGGCGTGTACCTTCTCGCCCCCTGCTCCCAGAGAGGGTAGCAGGCCTTGCGAAGATAATTTTCCTGACGGGACGAAACTCATCAGACCACATTATTGAGCAGTGACAAACCTCATGGCTCTCGTGGCGATGGTCTTGATACTAGTCGACTGGGCCGAACCAGTTCACCACTCGGAGTCGTCGCATCAAAGCTTTGACCTAGTTGGCGCGCAGTGGTCTACTGCACATTACTATGTATTCTCTCGCATCCGCTAGAAGCCGGGGAAACACAGCTGCAAGCACTTGTAAGCACTTAGTCCCTGGTGGCTTTCGCGTACCGTAGATCACTGCTCTTTTCAGGTTGCCATTGCCGCGACTATGTTTACCTACCTGCCCCTTCCTGCCCATGTCAACCTGAACAGAGCACAGATGCCGAGAAAGAGGTCGGCGCGTGGCGGTCTGCTACTGCAGCACTTCTTTGAAATGAAACATCCAGACAAGAACAGCTAGCCCGGCGAGCGGCTTCAGGAGTTGACCCAGCAGCTTAAGTTTTCGGTGGAGCATGCTAGTCGGAGCGCAGCCGAATTTATGGATTTTGATGGGCATGATGGGCCGACCGAGGAAAGCCAGCCAGGCCCACCCAATTAATGTACTCCAAAGCTGCAAGTCCTTTGTCGATGATGTAAATACTCCGTGGCTGTTCTATTTCTTCAGCATACGAGGTGCAAACTTTTCTGCACAGCGTAGATCCTCGTAAACGCCGCAGCCTTCTGACGTTTTGATGACAGTTTTGGCAGGAGAATCCGGGTTCGCGGGTATGAAGATTATTCATGACCTCCCGGAACACGCCTTTGACATTATTGTTCTCCAGACTTTTGGGTTCGCTGATCACTTTGAACAAGCGAGATGATCGCCAGGAGACCGCAATAAACTGCCGAGAAGAGCCTGTCGTGCCGCGTGCGGTCTTGACTATAGTACCTCAATTTCCCCCACCCATATGCGAGGCCTCGTGCTGGCCAAGAGGGCCAAAATCTCAAAGACCCAAATATGCGAGCGACATAATTGCGTCTTTGCCTCGTGCTCGCACTCGTGGCAGTGGGTGAATACCCATAATATTTTGCTCGTCTCGTAGCCGATATTCTAGGCTCTGTTCTATCAAGTGTTAGCACTGGCCCGATGCCCAGGGAGCCAAGCTGGCCCCTTGCCAGGTTGCCATACCGTGCAACTCATGCATTGATGCCTGACTGCTATGGCAGCTGCCTGCCTTTTCACCAGCAGTATCACCATTGGTACGGAGTAGTCGATAATCGTCACATATTGAAAGCGGTCGCTTGGAATTATGGAGAGTCAGTCATGGGCAAGACCATGTGCAATTTCGCAGGTTGCCCGATCTTGATTGCTCTCTGCGGAAGCGGCATGTCTCATCCATGCTCGCCGCCTATACGCAGCCTTACCACATTGGTGTGACATTTCCGTGGTCGTATAACTGTTGATAAACTCCGTTTGTAATACAACCATCGGCGAATGGAAGGCAGAGGACGTCGTTAAATAAATGCTAACTTGGTGTCTCACGCTGATCGAGGTGGTCTGACTCCTGGTGAAGGAGACCTCTCGCTTCATCAGGCGCATCGTCCTCACCACCCTCTTCCCTAAGTATTCCAGTGCCAGCAACGAACCCTCCCCCTTGCTGTCCGTCTCCTGATGCGGACAGAATCCACCAGACGTCCTTCTTGGTAAGAAACCCTCGAAAGGCACCCCTATCAACGAAAAGGAGGTATCGTAGACCAAGCTTCTGGAACATATGCACTGCCAACTGAAATGAGCTGTGTACATTGAGAGTGATTGGGGTCTGATCCATCCATGGTCGCAAGTCTAAACCACGGCCAGAAACGACATCAGCATGGTAGTTGAAGTAGCATGGAGTCTGCGAGTTGGCATTTCCAGTGCTGTGAGAGTTATTCGCCGGTCCAAGAGCCCGATCCAATGCATAGGAAAGCTCTGTCCTGGAGATGTACCCTAGAAAGGTGTTGTCTCGTGGTGATTGTCGAGCTAGAAGCACATGAGCAGTGTCGTCAGACGTTCCTCGCTTGAACGCCACCACTGGAAAGCCACGAAAGGAGGTTGTGCGAAGGATCTGTTGCAGCTCGTCAATCGTATAAGGTCGACTGGCGTTCAGGCATGTCATCTCCTCTACCTTCGTCATGATGTTGGAGACGGCCACGTGAGGTATGTTGGCATCATCTTTATTGTCCAGATATGGGTACTCGTTGAAGTGAATCCAGGACTCATAGATGCCACGTTTGGAGAATGCGTCTCCGATCCATTTCGCAAGCATGACGCCGACCATAATCGGTAAGACGTACGTGAGCGCACCTGTCAGCTCAAACATAATGACCACAATGGAGACTGTCATCCGTGTCACACCAGCCAATGCTGAAGCTGCGCCCACGATAGCGTATGTTCCAGGGGTGATACAAGGTACATCAGGTTCACATGCTGCAAATAGCAACGAGGACGAGAAGTGCCTTTGTAACAGTTCCATCAGAACTCCGAAGGCCCTGCCATAGAGCGCGCCAATTGCGAGAGATGGCAGTATTATACCCGCTGGTATCTGCACTCCGAAAGTGATGCTGGCGAGGAGGAAGCCGAGAAAAGAGGCAGCGATCAAGAGCCATGCCATTGACAGGCCTCCAGCAGTCGTGGCTTTACACAGACCAAAAATGTCGTTGTTGCCGATGGTGGCACATTCCGCGAAAAGATAGTAAACCAATTCTGACAGCTGAGCTCGCATAAAAGTATTCGGAAAGTTGACTAGTGCCGATATCACGGCAATAATCAAGACTTCGAGAAGAGGTTTCTCCCGAAGTGGATAACCGGACGACTTCCTCAGGCGTGCAATCAACATGTTCAGTTGGATGAACATGCCGCCATACACACCGCCAATGACACCGAGGAGGATGAATGGTATAATTTCGAAGCTGTGCCACCCGGTCGTGTAGGTGACCTGATACAGGACGATTTTTCCGGTATGAAAAGGGTCTAAGGCGTGAAGTGTAACTGCAGCTACCATGGCGCAGACAAATGACTGCCACATCGTTTTGTCTGGGAAGTAGTATGACAACTGCTCAAGAGAGAACAGGACTCCTCCAATGGGGGATCCGAAGGCGACAGATATGCCCGAAGCAGCTGCTGCTGACAGAATCTCCCGTTTGCGTGCTTCGTTTTGGCTGAGGGACTCGAAGGGTTTCATTATGATGTTGGCACAGCAGCACGCAAGATGCACGAACGGGCCCTCTTTACCCAGCCACATGCCTGATGCCACTGCAAGGCACTAATAGTGTTAACAGAGGTGTGCCAAAAACCTTGAGGTATTCGACTCACCAGTCCTAGAGATTTCGTAATCAGTGTCCAAGCTCCAAGAAAGCGCCTCATCACAAAGCCTCCAAGTACAGTCTTGATTTCGGGGATTCCACTGTGACGGGCATAAATAGAATAATGTTGTACAAGAACGGCAGCGGACACTGCAAAGAGAACCTGTGAATCCATGTTAGCAGTCGCACTCGTGGGAGCACTTTAGCAACGTACCGAGAATACAATGAAGAAAATGTAATTAATGACATAGCCGCCGCCTAGAGACCGAACACCCAAAGCAGATGGCCACGGAGTCCAGTCTTGACACTGAGAGAACTCATCATGACCCCAACAGCAGAACTGTTTGTTCAGGTAGAACTGTCCACCGCCGGAGCCTTTCTTGCAATAGCCTGTCTTCAAGTCTCCTAACCAGTCGGAGGCAATGTTTATAATGGCTGCAACACAGCCAACGGATATACCACTCGCAACGAGGACCACCCAGACGTGGCTTGCATCGAACAACTGTCGCAGCTGCCCCGTAAAGCCTGAGTTGAGTGCGAATAACCTTCTCAAGCGTTGTCTTTCTTTCGTGTATTCGTAGATCCAGTCAATTGCAGTCAAATCGTCGTACCCAACCCTTCGGCCAGGTCCTTCGACATACCAGTCGGTATCCCCATCTTCTTTCTGACCTTGTTCATCAGTCGTGTGGTGACCGGCGGATGCGCCGTATGCGTCACTCCCTCCTGCTCGGTTTTGGGCTGAAGTCGCCCGTACTTGATGGTCAGAGCGTATTGCATCGGGGGGTGAAGAGGTTGACGCGCCGGGACTAGTTGACTCGGACGATGTCCATTGCGGCGGCTTTTGAGAACTATCGCTCTGCCGTCAGAACATACATGGTCATATCAAACGTCGGCTGCGCATACTTTGTGGAGATATCAGTAGCATCTTCTACAGAGAACACGTCCGGGTCCGGTAGGCTACCCTTGTCAGGCCGTGAGCTGGCCATGATTGGGAAAGCAATGTCTCCTCGCGTCTAGCGGCCGCGACATCATCGGTCAGGCAGGGACTGGACAATCATGAAGATAGATGCACGCCTGGTTGCATGTGCTAGGGATACCTAATAGATGTTACCTAGCGTTACGATGAGGGAGACACCCCCTATTGGTGGAAATCCAGTAATCCTTGGCGTCCCGCCGTTTGGCCGAAGCCTTGCCGGGCGCTCTTCGAAAAATACCTGGTACATTGGGTTGACATTCAGGCACCAGAACATAAACAAGAGCATCTGCTACAAAGAAGCATCATCACCCGCTTCGCCAGCATGTCTCTCACGATACCGCAGGCCTCTCAGGCCGGGCTGTTCAAGCCTGGCTATAACAGCTACGACGCCGAAGATGGCGCCGTTATTCGCAATGTATGCACTCAATCCATAACTTGATCAGAAGCTGCTCTAACATAACCAAGATCGATGCCTGCAGAACGATCGCTCAAACAGTACAGACCTCACTAGGACCCTATGGCCGCAACAAAATCGTCATTAACCATCTCTCGAAAATGGTCCTGACTTCCGACGCCGCTACCATCCTCCGCGAACTGGACGTCGTGCATCCTGCGGCCAAACTGTTAGTAATGGCAAGTCAACAGCAGGAGGCGGAGATGGGCGATGGAACGAACATGGTGATAGTACTGGCCGGAGAGTTGCTGAAAAAGGCAGAGGAATTAATACGGATGGGCCTCAAGACCAGCGACATAGTTTCCGGTTACGAAAAGGCACAAACATATGCGCTCAAATCCCTACAAGATCTCGAAGTCGACCGTCTCTCAGAGCTACGTTCGGTCGACGAACTCTGCAAAGCACTCCGCACAGTGGTTGCAGCCAAACAATCAGGATCCGAAGACGTCGTGTCACGATTAATCGCCGAAGCCGTTCTGGCAGTGCTGCCCAAGAACCCCGCCAACTTCAACGTGGACAACATTCGAGTGGTTAAAATCATGGGAGGCGACCTCTCTGCATCGAGAGTAGTCAAGGGTATGGTACTCGGCCGCGAACCCGATGGCACGGTAAAACGTGCAAAGAACGCCAAAGTCGGAGTTTTCTCTTGTCCCATTGATACTTCCCAAACGGAGACAAAAGGCACGGTGCTGTTGAAAAATGCAAAAGAGATGATGGATTTTTCAAAGGGCGAGGAAACCCAGCTCGAAGCGGCCATCAAGGAGTTATACGACAGCGGGCTGAGAGTCGTCGTGGCAGGATCAACAATAGGCGAGCTGGCTCTCCACTACCTGAACCGCATGGGAATTCTGGTCATCAAGATCCTGTCGAAGTTCGAATTGCGCAGACTCTGCCGGGTCTGCGGAGCCACGCCCCTCGCTCGTCTCGGCGCACCAATGCCAGACGAGATGGGCAGCATCGATATCGTCGAGACCACCGAGATTGGCGGCGACAGAGTCACCGTTTTCCGGCAAGAGTCCGACTCCGCCGTGACACGCACAGCCACCATTGTCCTCCGCGGAGCCACGCAGAATCACCTCGACGATGTTGAACGCGCCATCGACGACGGCGTCAACGTAATCAAAGCCGTCACCAAGGATCCGCGACTCGTCCCCGGTGCCGGCGCCACCGAAATGCAGCTCGTCGAACGTATAAGCCACTACGCAGATAAGACACCGGGCCTACCACAATACGCCATTAGAAAATATGCCGAGGCCTTCGAAGTGATCCCGCGCACACTCGCCGAGAGCGCAGGTCTTGATGCCACAGAAGTGCTCGCCCGCCTGTACACTGCACACCAACAGCGCTTGAACACAAGCGAAGTGAAGCGCCGCAAAACGAAAGAAGACAGTGACGACGAAGACGAAGAAGAGGATGATCAAGAAGAAGGCACGTCAGAAGGAACATCCGAGTCCGAGGAGCCCTACTGGACGACGGGCGTGGATCTCGAAGGCACAGACTCTACTGGCGTGCTCGATGCTCTAGAGGAGCAAATTCTCGATCTCATGGTGACCAAGAGCTGGGCTATCCGATTGGCGACAGAGGCGGCCAGAACGGTCCTGAGTGTCGATCAAATCATCGTGGCTCGACAGGCTGGTGGGCCGAAACCACCTGGGCCAAATCCAAACTGGGACGAGGATTAGAAGCTATATTTTGTGACAAAGTGGTCAAAAAGAGTCTGTTGATGAAAGGATCCATGACTTACAAGGCGCCCTGTCGAAGTTTGGGCCAGGACACTGAGGACACAGCTGACGTCAAAAGGAGAGATGCTCCGACAGGGAGCCCCAATTAGATTATCCTTGCTCAACACGAGAAATGCGTCGAAGCACATTGGCCCTTGAGGTTTACGGCACTTGAGTAGAGCCTCCGAGGCCAGTCCTATACGATGTCGACGACACAGGACTATCACACCGTGTGTGGGGCAGAGAGGTACAGGGCTGTACGCTTGGTCAGACAGTCAGTCAGGACAGACGTTGGTAGAAGACAAGTGAAGAACGTGTATGAACAATGCAATTTCTTGTCAAAGAAAGTCGTATGGAGCGCATAGTTGCATTCCTTTCATGTGCTGTGGTTCTATCTAGGTTTTTGCTCTTGGAGCCGCTAGAAGTTGCTGCTAAGACTCCGATTCACGCCGATTATGTCCTAAAAGCAAAAGGCCAAGTTGTACAGAATACGAGCTTGCCGAGCGCTGATATCTCCCCAAACCTTGAAGGTTGTCGGTGTTGTGAAGTGCAACTCACCCCAGTTATCCAGGCCGACGTGAACCTGGATTGGCTTGGGCGGTCGTGTCGTGTTTCCGTGGTAAGGGCTGCGGTCGTTTTCGATATCGCAATGATACGAATGACATTCCATCCGACTTCGGCAGATAACGTTCAGCAGCAGCTTTTGACGTCCCATATCTCAGTCTAGTAGGTGACTTTTGTGGTCGTCTTCGTTCTGGCGAGGGCCCAAGTGACGTTCCAGCTGAGAGCGGCAAGACGCCATGGTCAGCGCTTCGTTCTGTGGTAGTTCCATGAAAATTCGCAAGCCGTTTGGACCTTGTGATACGCTTTCCCCCTTCAGACTCATCCTACGAATTGAGGGAAGAGAAGCCACCAGTATTCTCACGTCGCGTGGCCCGTTTGTAGGCGTCCATGGCAGCCGTGTACTCTCTCATCTGATCTTGATATCTGTCATCCCAGAGTTTTCTATTTTCGGGACTCAATCCGTCCCACTCGTCCTGGATTCTTTGGGGTATTTGTTCAGGAGGATAGTGATCTGCCTCAAGCTGGGGTCTCATGTGCGCAGTGAACTGAATGTAGGGCGTTTCTGGACGCTCCGGCCGCGGAGGAATAAGAGACCGTCCCATACCGTTCGTGTCGGTACTTGTGGAAGGCAAACTTGGAGGTCGTGCAGGGTATGTGCTTGGGTAAGGCACGACCGGATGCTGATTTACTGCAATGGGAGAAGACTCTCCATAACGAGGATCCCCGGCAGTTGGAGGTTGATAACTCGGTGTTACAGCGCCTTGCGGTGTGGCAGAAGCGACACGGAAGGTGGATGTCAATGTTGATGCGTCATGGGCTGCGGATGGGGAGAAGGAATTGGCTGGTGCAATACTTGGTAGAGGCGATGGTTGATAGACGTTGGAGGCGGATTCTCCGGGAGTAGCAGTGTTCATGATCGTTTCACGGTAGTTGTTGTTTGTTCGTCTTCGTCTTTCCGGTCTTTCTATGGGCTGCGTGCGGTGAGCGCGTGCTGTTGGGAGCAGGGGCCATCCTCACCTCGGGTTCATCTTCATCACTCTCTTCAGAGCTGTCGTCTAAGAGGGCTTCTCCATCAGGCCTGGACCCGAGCAGTTCCTGAGTGATTGCGCTGCCGGCAAGTTCAGCAAGGCTTGCGCCTCCGTTGGCTTGGACACCGATCTTTTCGAGTTGTTCTGGTGTGAGTTTCTTGGCTGGGGTGCTCATGATGTCGTTGAGGTGGTTGAGAAGGATCGCACGCAGGAGGCGCATTTTCTGGACGTGTTCGGTCTCCTGTATAATCCTCTTGCGAGTACCATCATTGTTGGCTTCTATCTCGGCAAGACGTCGCTTGAGCTGGATGCACTTCTTACGATAGGCCAGCTCTTGTGTAGGTGCGAGAGGTGCGTTGCGGTGAAGAGGGACGTCGCTGGCGGGAGGAAAGGTTGGTTCCTTTGAGGAGTCCATTATGTTCATGGTGTCATGAAAGGATGTGAGCCTTGTACAGCATGCAACTAAACGTGTAAACTTGGTCGTCGGCAAGGTGGAAGATGGGACTCGCGATCTGTGAAATCCGCAAAAGATCGCGTTCTATGAAGAAGTAGCCTCTCAGCATTTGGGGAAGGTCTAACCGAGCACGTGATGGCCAGTTTTGTTTTGTTTGTAGAATAGGATGAGAGGATGCCATCAGTGTTATTACACCAAGAATATGCAGCACCATTTACTCTATGCATGTCAACTGTCATCATCTATGGGACGAAGTATACCGCTGCAACGACCTGTCAAGGTTTCTCATGTGATGAAATTGACCATGTGCCTGACAAAGCAGATCTTTGTGCGACAACTGGACGCAATATGCACGTAAACATGCTGACTACTTGAGTTGAACTTCTCTGGACCGACGATGCGAGTGCGAACCCTTTCTCCCCTTGGCGATGGGGTAGAATGGACCAGCGGAGCGGTGTTTGACATGGAGATCATTAGACCTATGTCTTTATCAACCAGCATGACTTGGTTTTCCCGTCACCTTCCTGAACCGGATACACCTCCAGCCAAACAATGTGTATTTTGACAAGATGGATACAGCCAGGTTTGAGAGTTCACCGGCTCAGGACGCCACGTCTCATGTGGTAAGCAGCACTGTTCCGACCCATCGTCGGTCCAGGTAATATTATTGACATGGACTTTTGAACAGTGAACGCATATATCAGGAAGCGGACCACTAGAACCCAGTGCATCTATCCCAAGCCTGTTCTGACGAAGGCTCCTTCCAGTCTCATCCTTATGCTGCATTATGACGTCCCTTCACATGCATTCACTACGACCTGCGACAACTCGAACCATAGGTATGTCCTTCCAGTTGAGGGTGTTATGCGAGTCACCACGAAACACCTCGCATTCATGCTTGAGGAGGCAATTGGCCCAGATATATAGTTGTGGCTTCGGCTTTCAGACGCGGCTCGGTTGTCCTCGCTTACCCCTGAAAGCTCGGATCATTCGATATGACAGCCGGCGGAGAAGGTTTGGTATCCTTGATCATATGGCAGACGTCAAAACGTGGCCATCAGACCTACGGGATCAACTCCACAGGCATGTTTTGAGCTCTTCAATCTTCAGAGGGTAATTAGATTAAGCACCTTGAGTTTGCTCTTTAGAATTGCAGGAATATGAGGCGCCGGAAAACGTGTTGAGCTGATTTACATTGTGGCTGCTGACTTTCGAGAGCTGATACCACACAGAGGGACGGCAGAAAAGTCAAAGCCGCAGTGGCTTGCATATTGCATATCCATGCCAGAGAAGGACGGTTCCCCGCGCGCAGTACTAGTACTCACGCATGCATATCGACGGATGAGGCTCCGTCACTTACATCAAATGTTTGATGAACCCCCAACGGACTCCTCGATGGCCCTTTGGACACATTATTGGCCCTTACAATGTGCTGCATGAACAGGAGGGGGAACAAGTAGGTCACTCAATCCAGAAAGGCTTATCATTCAAGATTGAGAAGGGGCCATTCCATGCGGCAGCTTCCTTCGCACCGGTGTTGACGGCACAAATACCCCAACACAGGCACGTTTTTGTGGTGTCATTGCTGGGATCAGCCATGGTCGAGATGGCAAAATGTGTGAATTTCATCCGGATTGGAAAAACTAAATGTTTACCAGAAGCCAATCATGCCCACGGAAGGAGATTTCAGTCGACGGCCTTTTCAGGGGCCGCGCCAAGAACGCCCAGTCAAGAGGCATCGAGAAGACGCTAAACAAACATCCTGGCCTTCTCGTGCGCCTTTGGTCAATGTCCTTGCCGCCTTCACACCATACAGTGCCCCATCATCACGACACATCCTCGATTTTGTATATTCCTCCGACCAGGGCACGCGCTCTGAGTAGAATCCGGTCGTGGCCAGGTTCTGCATTGGTTATGTTCAGCATGGAGACTAAGACTTTTGTTCCAACGGCCGGAGAAATACGATATGCCTCATATTCAGGTGGGAGGTCTGTTACGCCATGCATATCACGGCATCTGGTGCTCATATAGCGCTCGCCGCTCTCCTCCTCTCCTTCCCAGCCTAAACATTGCATTTTATCCTTCATTATCTGTATGAATAGTCCTGCCAGCGCTTGTTTTCCACAATCGTTTGCTGTTTTAACCGCTCTCATCTTTCCGGCACATTGGGCACAACTTGTTCCCAAACAGCATTGATCTGGCCCATTCATCATGAGCATCACAAACCCAAACCAATTCCACGGGGAATTTCTACCCCACAACTCCTTGACAGGAGAAATCTACCGCCTGAATATCGCGTTCATCGCCGTCACTTCCACGTTCATCGGAGTACGATTAATTGTACGGGGCTTTGTCGTCAAGCATGTCGCCGCGGACGATTATCTGATTGTGGCTGCGGGCCTGTTTGCCACCGCTTTCTCCGCAATGGCCATCGTTGGTAAGTCGTCATCATGTGGCAATATGGTATCTGGTGGCTGAATCCAATAGGGGTAAGATACGGCCTCGGGAAACATGTATGGGATATACCACAGAATGCGGAATATGTTGAGAAGATCAAGAAGACAATCCAGGTGAGTGGGCTCGTGCGAGCTGAGAGATGGCGACTAATAACTTCAGACTCTGTGGATATGTCAGGTCATGTATGTGACGGCACTCATGCTGGTCAAGCTATCTATCGTGGTCTCCTATCTTCGGGTCTTCCCCACCACCATCTTCCGACGGACCATGTACACCCTTAGTGCGGCAATCGTCGGTGTATGGCTCTGCAGCATCCTCATCACCATTTTCCAGTGCAAGCCAGTCCAAGGAGCATGGGACTTCACACTGCCCAGGAATTGTCTGAAAATCGTCGACTTTTACTATTTCACGACGGCTTTCTCAATATTCACGGACTTCTTGCTATGCACGTTACCTTTACCCGTGTTCTGGAGACTTAACGTCCCCAAGAGGCAAAAGTATGTGGTGTCAATGCTTTTCGGAATCGGATTATTCGCGACGGTGGCCTCCGCACTGCGCATCAGTGTCCTTCAAGGAGTCGAGAGCCTCGATGTCACTCAGGGTTCTGTTGCAACGATGAAGTGGTCCGTGGTCGAGGTTGGGACGGGCATCATTTGCGCCTGTATACCTTGCTTGAAGCCACTTTTCAAGAACTGGCTGCCAGACAAAATCTCAACTAATAGATCTGGAGCCCGAGAGAAAGCGAGGCCCACACATACTCCCCGGATTGGTACACCATACTCGGAAGCTCATGAGCTTACGAAGCCTACTGACGGCTGGAAGTCTTACAATCCGCCAGAAGCCAGGATCAAGGGGGAACCTGTCGTGACTATGCAGAATTTTGTTTAAACGATCACGTCTTTCCACCAGCAAGGAGGATTGAGGGCGTAGGAGGTCTTTCTGTCATGAAGCGCTGCGCCACTCAAGAAAGAATGTACGACATTTTCTATGTAAAGACTTTTTTCTCAGCGCGCAAGCGCCTGGACTTGAATGGAAACGAGTTCCAACTGTGAAGTAAATCGATTTGCGTGGAGATATCTGGTAGCTCTCAATAGGCTCAATTTTCTGCTTGTCCTTTTGCAACACTTCTAGCAATGACGCAAGCCAAGTCAGTTTAAAGAAGCATCTCCCATCTCTCATCCCGCTTCCTGCAGGCACAGATCTAACACATCTTGACCTCGTGCCGTCTCGTTGTCGAGAACGCTCTCAGCAACCCAGAACGATGATTTCTTGTGCAAAATTGCTTATGGACGCATGGCTGTCAATTGAAACTCTCCACATACGGTAGGATTGCTACACTGACCATCGTCAAAGCAGAGCTCTATGACGTTGCGTAGACTTGCGTCTCCGCGAAAAATGTCATCATGCGGATTAAATTTTGCTCGCACGACTGTACCATGAATGCCAAAATGGAGTCATGTCGGCCATCCTCCTGCTTTTGCTCAATACCTTGGGCAGCCTGACCTTTCTCTTCGAGGTCACTGCCATTGCTGAGCTGGCTTGCTGCACAATATCTGTCTATATCAAGACCAGCCGCCCACTCATCTGTGGTAGTCAGCAATACAATAATGGCGTCTCGATCACCCACTCTCCGCCCATCCACCGACCCCTTCGGTCCAGACACGGAGAAAGATGCCGAACCTCTCGACATTTCGACTCAACACGGCGCTGGTCGCCCTGACTTATACTCCGATGCTGCTAGGCGACACTCGTCCACACGTCGGAGGAGCACTGATCCCACTGCCGACCCCTTCGGCGAGGAGGAAGAGGGCGACGTCAAGTACCGCACTTTAGAGTGGTGGCAATGCAGCATGATCATGATCGCGGAAACGATATCTCTGGGCATCCTGTCATTACCCTCTGTGCTTGCCACGGTCGGCATGGTGCCTGGTGCCATCATGATCGTCGGCTTGGGCGCCATCGCCACGTACTCCGGCTACGTGATCGGCCAGTTCAAAATGGCTCATCCTTGGGTTCATAACATGGCAGATGCCGGCTACGTCCTGTTCAAACCATGGGGACCTCGTTGGGCTTCTGTGGCCCGCGAATTCTTCGGCGCCGCCCAAACCATTTTCCTCATCTTCAGCATGGCCAGTCACATTCTGACGTGGACTATCTGTCTGAACACCTTGACCGATGGCGCCCCTTGTACCATCGTATGGGGTATCGTCGGTCTGGTCGTCTTCTGGATCTGCGACATCCCTCGAACGCTGCTGAAGGTCTCTTGGCTGTCTTGCGTGAGTTTCTTGAGTATCACTACAGCTGTGATAGTGTGTATGGCCGGAATTGGTGCTAGAGATCCATCTCACGGCCATTTCAAAGCGGCACAAACGGCGCCATTTACTACGGCCTTCCTCAGTGTGACGAACATCGTCTTCGCGTATGCCGGTCACGTCGCTTTCTTCAGCTTCATCTCCGAGATGAAGAATCCCAACGACTTCCCTAAGGCTTTGATGTTGCTGCAGGTCACCGACACGTCGATGTACCTCCTTGTTGCCATGGTGGTGTATGCGTATGGTGGAAACGAGGTCGATTCGCCGGCTCTAGGCTCGGCCGGTACTGTTGTTGGAAAGGTTGCTTGGGGTCTTGCTATTCCAACCATCATCGTTGCTGGTGTCATCTACGGCCACGTCGCTTCCAAGTATGTCTATGTCCGCCTCTTCCGGGGCACAAGACATATGTCACAAAAGTCACTCCTTTCTATCGGCACCTGGCTTGGCATCACACTGGCCATGTGGGTAGTTGCTTGGATCATTGCAGAGTCCATCCCGAACTTCAATAACTTGCTGGGTCTGATTTCGAGCTTGTTCGCTTCATGGTTCACGTACGGCATTTCTGGTGTTTTCTGGTTATTCCTGAATTGGGGTCAGTATACCAGGAATTGGCGCAAAATGGTTCTCACGGCCGCGAATATCGGTTTATTCTGCATGGGGCTTGCGATTTGCGGCATAGGGCTTTATGCCAGTGGCCGTGCTATCCACAATGATGCGAGTGGAAGTAGCTGGACGTGTGAGAGTAACGCTCAGTAAGGCAAAAGAGGAGAGCTTCAAATCCCCCTTTTCTATACATATTCTTCACATGTGTTATTAGTATCAGACAAGAGCGTTCAGGCAAAATGTATTACTAGATGTCAATGAGTTCCAGCATTATTAGCCATACGAAATCAATTTCAAACGTGCATTTACGGTCCAAGCGAGTCCTTGATATCGCACTCATCCCCGTCGGGACAAACATTCGTCCGCCCAAGGCCCTTGTCGTTAGGTCCCGTTGGGCCAGCGACGTATTTCGCCTCCCCAAATACATCCACCTGTCCCTTCGCCGAGTCCGGCAGCTGATTATCACCCCACCGACCGTTGAAGTTCAACCAACCTACAGGGTCAAACCCATTATACGCTGTGAACACCCCAGTATTGTTATCATAGCTGTAAAGGTACGCGGCAGCCAAAGGATCCCAGAAGGGGCCCATGCTCGTCTCGTCCGTAAGCGGGCCTACGTCGGTATTGAAGTCTGGAATCGTATGATCATGAGGGCCTGGGATCGCGTAATTCGCGTGCGTGCCGTTGGCGACGTACGTGACGGGTCGCACGCCGTCTGGTCCCTTTACCGTCGCGTTGTACGTGAAGGCCTCGCCGCCGGAGTGCTGCGAGTAATACACGGCCTGTGGGGTGCCGTTGACGAAGCGCACCATGTTGTGTTCCCAGTCGCCGACGTGGTCGCCGAATTCGAGCGCAGAGTCGTTGAACACCCAGTTGCCCTGGTTGTAGGCGTAAAAGTAGAAGAAAAAGGCATCGAGAGTGTCGTTGGGTTTAGAGACTGTGACAACGGCCATGGACACAATGCCAGGGGTGGTGCCGTTGAATTCTGGGGCGACACCGCGGAACCATGATGGGAGGGCCTCGATACCTTCGTCCGAGGTCAGATAAACGCCTGTTCCGGAGTCGTTGAATGCATTCAGACTATCGAGGTCCGATAGCGTCAAGGGCGCGGGAGGTGTGAGGACCGTCCCGTTAGTGTCCTCCGGCTTGGTGTGGTTTATTTGAGCTCCAATGTCGCTCGGGAAGTAGATTTCTGTCGAGTCTAGATATGCCACCGGTGCTTTGACGAAGGTTAGCTGTTGTTTCTACCGGTTTTCGTTTGCTTGAAATGAGAAGTACCATATTGACGCACAAAGTCAGGCACATCTCGTTTGTGGACGCCGCCATCAGCAGCTACCTTTTGAACCGTAATAGCAGAACATGACGAAAGACCAAGGGAGAATAAGAGGAGGAGCGAAAAAATGGTCAACATCTTGGATATGTCTGAGAGGGTCATGACGAGTTATACCACCTGTGGGAACAACCAAGCTATATAGATGCGATCCCAAATGAACAATGGGCAATGGGGCAAATTGGGATGTTTGTGAATATGGCTACTTGACCAGATGATAAGTCAGGATGAGTGCTGCAACCCTTGCTGATGCATGTCTCCGTGTGTTTGAGGAAAAGCAAGATGACTTAACGAAAGACTGGCACGAGGTGTCATCGCGTGAGCTCGCTGGCTTTCTTCGAGCAGGCTGAACGATTTGACACGGGGAAGGTCTCTGGAGCTTCATCCTTGCTCAGCCGAAAGTACGCGCCGGGGATGGCTTCTTGCTTGCATCTGGTGTTCGTCATCGAAGCAATCTCCGACATGACCACCAATCAAGATGTGGTGAAGAAAGGTCAGGAGAAGTCAATCTGGATGTGTGGAGGATCGTCTCAAACATAAAATCAACGTGCATCCCAGAGTCGATATAATTCGCAGATGTTTCAGGAACACAGGAAAAAGGGTCAGGCGATATTTATGTTGCACTCTGCGACTGCACTGCAGTTCATAGAGAAATTCCTTGGCACTAGTATTCAAAGAGCGTCCAATAAGTCGAGGTATTCGACATATCACTGGCCAACGCAATTCTTGATGTTATATTGAGGTTGACTTCGGTCTTCTGGCTTGCTCCCAAGACACCCGGAGCAGCCCTCCGATTGGGATGCGCCGGTAAGAAGGAGTGAGAGCCAACAGGAAAAAACAGATGAACGGCACTCAGCAGGTTTGCTTGAAAGGCTTCAATTCTTGATGCATATGTACAACATGATTCGATCAGACACGTCTTCGTGTCATATTCCACTCCTGATTGAATCACCATTTCCCGCCTGTCCCAGGAATTTAGATGATTGTCTTTTTGCCGAAAACCATGCGGACCATGCCATAGACAGAAAATGATAAGCTACCAATCAACATAGCGTAATATGGGTAGAGGAAGTAACCGCTTCGATGTGTCTGCAGGAAAGGAAAGTTAGCTAAGTCCATACCCACAAGGTGATTTCAATTGCGGCATGTATTTTCGACTCCAGGTCCAATTGTACGCCGCTGATCCTCGTTGCGAATCTAGTATGAGGATTGTCATGGTCAGACATGTGGTGTGTTGCCGTGATCGTGACCGGGAATAGGATTTGACATCATTTGATGGTACATCGATGCCGCCCCAGGGAACTGCTCGCGACTGACACATGAAGCTGCGGAATCGATATCAGGACCTCACGCCCTCTACCGGCCGGATCAGTGTCGCTCCCTCCCGTTGTCGAAATGATCTGTTTCGCCGACGTCGCTTGGACCATGTGGCATTCAGGTCCCAAGCCGTGTCTTCCAGTGTATGATGTTGTTTCCGGGCTCCAGACGAGATTGATAGCTGGTTCGGAGGATCGTCATAGCCACGGAAACCGGGCGACGACTATCGATGCTTTTCCCAGAGAACGCCAGTGCAAAGTCTGGCCGGCCAATATTGCTCAGATAACAGAAATGTGACTAACCTTCCACCATTGTCGCTTGCCGTCATGGGTCTGGAATAGGCGCTGGTAGTAGGGGACTCGGTTCTCGCGCATGACAAGACTATTATGATACAGATGTCAGCTCCCCGTAGCATTAATCTGCTTTCAATGCATGGGTGGTAGAAGACGGTGCCCTAGGACGACACGGGTCAGGCCACTGACCCTTTGAATTGCGCTGGTGATTGTCTGAACAACTGGGCTCGAGTAGCCTGCATCATGCGGGCAGCTGTAGGGGTGACCATCTTGTCGACTCGGCGAACGAGAGCCTCGGTATGATTTATGGTGAGACAGGTAGCTTCGTGAGGTCTACAATCATTGAATCGAGGTCGACAATGAACGAGACCGAAGCGCAGCTCTTTGCCAAGCCTCAAGAAAGCTATAACTCCATCACGTGACAACAAATTATGCTTGTCTGAAATGTCTCCTGACATCTGCTCAATCCTCAAGCACATTGGTCACTCTCAGATCTTGTTACCTTTCGACCCATTTAGAAGATCGATGTTGGGCTCACTCACTACCTGACGGCTTCTGGAGCGTTGTATTGCTCTCCACTGCATGCGCCTAGCATGCGGGAGTCTTGTTCGATGGCCTAGAACATCATGCCGTCGAGCATTCTTGCTTGAGGCGCCATGTCATCAATATTCATCCAGATATCGTCAGGCTAACTGCGGTTCCATCGATGACCGTCAAACTTGGGTGTTCGCCTCCCGGCGCGGCATCTCGACTCTGCCAGGCCCATCGGCAGATCGTCCATCACGCGGATCGGTGGTGCCTTCACAACCACATGCCAACCTCGATCATGAGTTCAATAGAGCCGAATGGGAGATCCTGCTCGATGATGCCTTCCCTTTTGGCATTCGAACCAAAGAGCAGCTCTGCTTCGAAGCAGATGTAGGACACCAGGCGGATATCGGCTCGCGTCTTGTCGACAAATTAGCATGGCGACAAAACATCGAACTATGGCATGTACTGCTTAGGGCGCAAGCCCTCATGAACGGACACGAAGGTATCAAGGTCATCTGGAAAGCGGCGCACCATCGTGGAAAGGCCGTTCGCTTCGACAATAAGGACCCTCGGGTCAATGCTCTCTGGTCGACCTTTCTTTCCGCTGGCAGCGTCGATGCGCACTTTCTTTCGACACTGGGCAAGATGTCCTTGCGTTCCAACCTTGACCGTCCTGCTTTGTTTGCTGAGATAGTGGGTGCTGCACTCGAAGGCAATCACCCTGAGAGGGCTTCCAAACTCGCGTCCTGGTTTGTGCCCCCACAGTCTACACGGTACAGAGGTCGAGAAGACTTGTTGGGCGCTTTTTCTGCTGCTTGTCAATCAGAGACCCCTGGTGCGTTGAAAGAGTTCTGCAAGGTCTACGATGTCGTCCCGACAACACACATCTACACCGAAGTCACTTCGGCGCTGTGGGAACAAGAGCGGCCTTCCGACGCATTCGAGGTGCATTCACATCTGGTATCCAGAGGTGACCTACCACCTCAGTTTGAGCTGCTCATGCCCTTTGTCAGTCATTTGGCAGCTCATAACAAACCACTCAGCAGCTTCCTGGGCCCTCTTAATGCTGCAGGAGCCTCATTTGATGCTCAAGCACATCGCCTATGGGATAGAGAAAGGAGCAGATTCACTGGGCTACCTACCGAGTCCCTAAACATCGTCGCGAGCAACACTTTGGGCGTCAAGCCAAAGAAACTCAGCGATGAGTTTGTTGCACGAGGATTCGCTACACGAGCTTTCTCGTTTGACTTTGCTGTCAATAGTCTAAGGCTTATTGGGCTCATCGAAGTTGGTCCACTCGCTGTTCGACAGTTGGCATTGACTGCACCCGATCTTCCCACATTACGGTCAAGATTCGAAAGGTTAGCTGAGCTAGAGATTGACACTGGCTCCTCAGCGTTTGTCCAAACTGTCAAAACCGTTTGCAACGCTGGACGTTGGGACATGGTTCAAGCACTGGTGGATAATGATCTTCACCATGAGGTGTTTGAGGATCAAGCATTGCTGCAACGGCTCTTAACTGAACACTGCCGGACACGAGATTGGCCTCAGATCAACCGGACGCTTACGATTTTGTGCCGAGGAGAAATGCATGACAAAGCCAGGGCTCGTTCAGCCGCACTGCTCTTTAAATCGATGCTGCAGACCCGTGACTTGAACGGTGCATTGAAAGCAATGGAAACCCTACGAGCGCTTGGACAGGGTGTTAGTGTGAATCTACCACGGCTCACAGGGATGATCCTCCAACGCATTGGTCTGATTAGACTACACCGAGCACATACGCAAGATTCTGATCTGACTGCATTCTTGACCGGAATGCTGCAAGACATGATATCCACGGGATCAAGCTTTCCCCTGAAATTCTGGCGAGGACCGCTGCGAGCATTGGGTCAGCTGGGGCGTATGCACGAACTCGAATGTCTGATTTACTGGATTGCCGAATGGTATCACCCCAAAGGGATGTACGAGCGGGCTTACAACGGAATTTCCTCTCAAAAGTCTCTGAATGAGTTTTTCGGAAAGACCTTCCAGATCTTTATCATCTTGTGGTGTTTCAGGCCTCGTAAAGGCACGCGCATGGTTCACCCGGAGCAATCTATGCGATGGACACGGATCTTGAAGAAACTTCGCGACGACTACAACGTTCCAGTGAGGGAACGCACCGTTCGCTGGATCTTCATCCGACGCCTGCGGCTGATATTTGGGACAGAGATGCGCCTCAAGCATCGTAGTTGGATACAACGCTACAACACCGTTACCCTTGATCGGTACTGGAAAATGTACGACAAAATGTGGGACGCAATACCCAAAGACAAAGTGAAGTACTCGGACCGGATGGAAATTGTACTTCATGGCGGCACAAGAAGGATAGGGAGACGTCGCAGAGGGATCACATTTCGATCACCTGGACAAGAAGGTGCGCCGCAACGACTGAGCAACGACATTGTTATGTACAGGGACATATTCAATGCATCGTGGGAGGATTACCAGAAACAATGAATAGGTAACTCTGGCGAATGATTCAGAATGAGTAAATAGTGAATAGTGAATGAACAATGAATGAGCAATGCATGGGAACTCTAATCGTTAAAATAGCGTCAAACTTTGCCAAGATGTAGACATTGCTGCGCAGAATCTCCCTCAAATCCTCTGGCCGCTTTTATCACCCAGCAACGACCTGTCTTCGGCTACTCCCGGCGCTAACGATATCGAGACTAGTTCGCCAGATTCACATCTTGAAGATCCCAGCTGGTAAGTCTCAACCCTCTCTACACCACTATTCTCGAGTCACTCTCAAAATGGCGGATCTTGGGGCTCTAAGAGAGCTCCAGAATGATCAGCGGCCTCCGCGCCGGCTGGACAAGGTCTATGGCAAGAAAAACAGAATCAAGGCGCCTACACGGGCAATGCATTTTGATCTATTCGGCGGAGGAGATGAGAATGAGATCGTCAAGAAGATGGATGGACTGACGGTTGAAGACGATACAGAAGAGACCAAGAAACCCGCAAAAGACATTCCCCCACCACCTGAAGAGCAACTTGCAAAAGAGTCCTCTCAGGTAGATCAAGAGAAAACAACCGTACAGAGACGACGGCGTACAGAAGAGCCCAAGAAACCTGCGAAAGACATCTCCTCACCATCTGAAGAGCAACCTGCAAAAGAGTCTTCTCAGCAAATACAAGGGAAACCAACTGTACAGAGACCACGGCGTGGGCGTCGGCTCCGGCGACGAAAACCAATACCATCCAGTACCATGTCGGTCAGTTACAACCAGTCATGTTGCATAGTTTGTTGCCGGCTAACTTTCAGTCCAGGGTTCCACGCAGGAAGAAGACACGATGCTCAAATCTCTACTCGGATTAGCCAAACAAAAGAACATACGCGACTTTATGGAATATGGCGAAGACCTGGAACAGCAATACAACTGCACGAAGCTCGGTGAAGGTGGATACGGCGAGGTTTTCGAAATCTACTCCAAAGACCCTGACAGTGCGACCGATATCGAAAGAGACCAAGGCATCGTATTGAAAGTCGTCGCGTTTGGCTCCGAACAATACTCGATTGATTCTGACACAGCCAAGCTACCAGCCGTCCTCCGGGAAGCTCAACTCTCGTTAGCCCTGGATCCCTTGCATGGTTTTGTTCGTTGCAGAGGAATCAGCATCGTCTGTGGTAAATACCCTGACATATTGCTTGATGCTTTCCGGACATACGTGGACGAACACCCAAACGACACAGAAAACGATGATCCGGACAGTTATCCAGAAGACCAAACATTCATGATCATCGAAATGAACCATGCGGGAGCATCAATCGCAAAAATCAGAACACCTTCAGCTTTCCAGGCTTTTGACATCTTTTGGGAAACAGTCATCATACTCGCCAATGCGGAGGAGAAACTCGAGTTCGAGCACAGAGACTTACACATCGGCAATATCTGCTACAAGCCACAAGTGAGAGACGGTCCTACTGACCTCGCCGTGGAGACAATCACAAACCCGGCCTACGACCCAGAAGTGACGCTCGGCCTGTCAAAGCTCCAAGTCACCATCATTGACTACTCCCTTGCTCGAGCCAAGATCGGCGAAGAGGTACTTTTTGATCCCATTGAACATTGGGAGGAGGACAGGCTCAACACGGGCGACGAGATCGACCTGGCCCAGTTCGCCACGTACAGACAGGTACGTGACTGGGCCAAAGTCCAGGCGGCGGCCCTGGCCAACGTTGAGGGAACCGAGGTGGACAAGTACGCCCGGTTCCTCCCAAAGACCAACGTTGTGTGGTTGTCATACCTCGTGCGGGCCTTGTTATTGCGGCGTGGTCTGGCCAAGCCGGCCACCCTGGGGAACGTCAGCGAGTCTGCAAGGAGACTGCAGTCGGACCTGTGGGGAAGGTTGGAGGCGGTCGCCGACGTTGTCGGCAAAGCCCCAACGCTGATCCCAGGGAGTGCTGCAGACCTCCTTGCGACTGCGCTGTCCTCAGGGTGGTTGCGCAAGGCGGACGTAGAAGCCTTTAGGGCTAGAATGGAGGAGTTGTGAGCCGGGGGTTCTTTGTTTTGTTTGAGCATAGCGACGGCGTTCACGTGGGTGGACGACCCGCCATCAATGATGGCAAATGATACTGATGACAATCGGCCTGTTTTTTCTGACCATCGATGCTGTCTTGTGAACCCAGCGTGCGTCTTCGATACTGACAGTCGTTGCAGTTTTTTTTTAGCGTGGACGTCGTCCGTGGCGAGAATGCATGATTCCCCGTATTTGTACGGTGCGACATTCGCTACCATGTCGTTTGCATGTGGTTGACCTCAGATCACTCCTCCGCATGAACGACGTGACCTTGTTCGATGATCACGACGTGTCTTGTGATCAGAAAGGATCCGGACGACCATCTTGTGAAAGTATGACACCTTAATCTCATCGGACCTCAACGGCTTGACCGTCCTCCCCCATGCACGCGTCTGCCCAACAACCACAGCAGGCATTTGAACTTCAAGAATTGTCCAACATGGACTGGATCAAGAGCCTGTTTCGTCCTCGACAGGAGTACGGGCCTTTGCAGAATGATGCCGACGGAGATGACACGAGCATACAAGATGAGGCGGGAGATGAGATGGCTGAGGCAGCATTTTCATGGGCGGAATATGCCATCTTCCTGCTGCTGGGTATCGCGATGCTATGGGCATGGTAATACTGCTCTGACTACGATTCGACAAGATGGCAAGATACTAACGGATCCGCAGGAACATGTTTCTAGCAGCAGCACCCTATTTTCAAATGCGGTTTCGTACGAGCCAATGGATCCTCGATCACTTTCAAGCAGCGGAGATCTCGGTCTCGACCGTCACGAATCTCTCGTCGATGATAATATTGACGAAACTACAGAAGGGGGCTTCATATCCGAGAAGAATATCTGCGTCACTGGTTCTCAATACCCTCATTTTTGGGGTCTTGACTCTATCGACCTTAGTCAAAGTTCCGGCGGGCGTTTACTTCGGGTTCCTGCTCGTGGCAATATTCTTCGCCAGCTTTTCGACCGGACTTATACAGAATGGACTCTTTTCATTCGCCTCGGGATTCGGGAGAAGCGAATATACACAGGCTATCATGACAGGCCAGGCTGTGGCAGGAGTACTACCACCACTGGCACAGATCATCTCTGTTCTCGCCGTGTCTGCTAAGCGTCCTGACGGTGCAGGAAGTACAGACGCGTCGCCGACTTCAGCGTTTATATACTTCCTCACTGCAACGGCTATCTCTATCATTGCATTGCTGGCTTTCTTCTATCTGCTGCGCAGGCACTATCATCACAACAGTCTGAAATCAGCAGCCAAGTCCACTACGAACGGAACCGCCGAAGGCGACGTGCTCACAGACGATGCCAGAATCGTGGGAAGCGACAGTGACGAGGTTGGGCCTGAAGAACGTCCTTCGGTGTCCCTGACCAAGCTCTTCCTCAAGATGCCCTTCCTCTGTGCAGCAGTCTTTATCTGCTTTGGGGTTACAATGGTCTTTCCTGTCTTCACAGCCTCGATCCGATCTGTTGGTGGTGTTGATTCTGCAATCTTCATCCCCACCGCTTTTCTGATGTGGAACATTGGTGACCTTGTCGGCCGGCTGTCGACGTTATGGAGGAGGATATCTTTGACACACTACCCGTTCGCTCTCTTCTGTCTGGCCATGGCAAGACTCTTGTTCATCCCGTTGTACTTCCTGTGCAACATCAAAGGCAAAGGGGCAGTGGTCAACAGCGACTTCTTCTACTTGGTCATTGTGCAGTTTCTGTTCGGGCTTTCCAATGGCTACCTTGGAAGCGAATGCATGATGGGTGCTGGAGAATGGGTTGCACCTGAAGAGCGTGAGGCGGCCGGTGGCTTCATGGGACTGATGCTTGTCAGTGGTCTCACAGTCGGGAGTCTTCTGAGCTTCCTGCTCGGAGACGTATAAGATGATCGAGTTGTGTCTTAATCATAGGCCATCATGAAATTGGTTTGAATCAACAGTGCAACGTTGTGCCACCTTCTAAGACATACGTGCAAATTGACACTGGGGCTGAGTCTCGATTCTCGAACCTAGAGTGTACGAGCTCGCACGCAGCCTCGCAGGGACCGAAAGATTGCATCACGATTTGACGGGTTTATTCCTGGACGTGTTGGGCATTGGCCCAGGGCTGGAAGCTGACATGCACAAATCGTAACCTGCTCCAAGCTCAGATGATCTTCTCTTTAACGCATTGACCGTTTGGGACGGTTTAATGACGTTGTACGTTGACGAGCTATGGTACTATCTCAGGCGGGATCAAGTCCTGTGCGACTCTGACGACTTCAGACAGGTAAAATTTTCATTAGGCAAGCACTTGACAATGACTTCGCAGGACAGAGTTGCGGCTGCTTGGAACGGAGGTACAGCCTCGTGGCTGACTTATCTGCAACTTAGAGTATTGGGGGCCGCATTGTGACAGTGCAGCTGAAGTCGATATGATTGCGACAGGCTGTCAATGACACATTGGATGCATCTGTTGAGCCTTGGTCTGACGCAGCTTCTGGAGCCATTGTTCTTCTCGAGAGGACCTGAAGTTGAACATGCGATGTTCGACGTTGAGCTGATAGCGGTGCTGTGTGAGTCTTTTTTCAAATTCTTCGTTAGAGTACTAGTATCGTCTGGAACTCATTTCCATAAGGCGTAACGAGGATGGAAATGAGTTCGGTTCAGCTGCAGGCAAGTGATATCTTGAAGAGGATTAGCCACGGAGATGTAACCGCCGATGACCGACTCCGTAGCGCGTCTTGATGGCACTTTCTGTTTGGTTCCAGTCCGGGCGCTAATGTCGTTTAGAGCCTCGTTCTCGCAACCTCTTTTCGCGTTGTTGATCCTCTTATGCAAGGGGCGCAGTCTGAAACTCAACCAGGCCCCCTTTCGTGAAATCACCCATCACACCCCATCATGGATTCTCTCTCCCGAAGTCTCAACACGCAAGACAGCTGACACGCACAATGTCCGGGGCAGATGACATGGTATACCTCTCACAGATGGAAAGAGTGGGAAGAAACAGACTTGCCTTGATACAAATCCATCAATGTACCTCAGTGCGCGCTGGATTCAGGAGACCATCCCCCAAGAAATACAACGCGTCTGATCGAAATGAACCTTGCCAAAAGGACACCAACCAAGTGTTCCCCGTCTTCTCTTTTTATCATTTTATCCAATCACCGCTCCATCTGTCACGCTTCGGTGGCACCTGTGGGATGGCGTCTTTACAGTTTTTCTATTCTCGAGCCTGACAAAAATGTCAAGATCCATCTCTCCACCAATCAATCCACCATCTTGAGCCTTCGTTTCAGAAAGATGCAAGCCGCTGGCCAATAGTGCGCCTGGTCACTCTCAGGTTCAGTTTGTCTGTTCTCCGTCGCGGTCCGCTGGGCGTTGTGCCATTTGACTCGATTGCAGGCCTGACCTTGATCAAAGCACCCAAAACTCCATCATCACCTCTGACTTGGTCCGCGCGTGTCACTCAATTGTTCCGATTCTCCCCCCAAGTTGCGGGCATATCCTCAGCTCATTCGGTCCTTGCATATCAGTTCAAACTTCAAACAAGTGCTTACGACGACATCTTCCTCCTACCTTCAGCTCTCCTTCGGCCCTCTCTCCTCACACGACTCTTCTGCTCGAATACTAGTACCTGCCAGACACACTTCAAATCCTCACCTCGTCGATCCTCTTCTCCCACGCGACTCTAACCTCACCGACACTCGTTCTCGCTGCTCACTCGACGAAGACGCCATCCAAACCCTGGGAACTCTCTCATACACTCTTGATTGAACCATTAGACACAAAAGATACCAGACAACATGTCTCAGCCTCGGACACTCGCCCTCATCACCTTTCTCCTGACCGTCCTCCCCTCCACAACATTTGCTTTGCCTATATCTCAGCTTTATAAACGCGAACTCTCGACTGGTGCCAAAGCTGGTCTCGGCATTGGTATCGCCGTTGCAGCACTCTTTGCCATCCTGCTCATAGTCTTTGTTGCCATTCACGTTCGCCGCTCTCGACACCTGGCAGAAATCAACAAGGAACGTGCCATCCTCGCTGGCGAGAAGAACCAAGATGGATCCGACAAATCAGACAAGTTCGCACCGGAGCCGGTCCAGTCATCAATCCCTCGACGAAACAAGTCAGTCAAGGACCGTCTAATGGGACCCTTGTACCGAGGTAGCACGATTGATCTCGAGCCAGTCCCCAAGGCTGCGACGCGGGGAGGAAACCGAACCAGCACATTCAGTACATTCTCGTTGGAAGGTCTGCCCCGACCGTGGACCCGTGGTGAGAACTCCCCTAGGCCCAGTTTCAGCAGCAAGCGTGCCACAAGAATGATGATGATGATGTAAACGCGACGACGAGTCGGGTTGCCATTTTCTTGTCATCGCCTTGCTGGTGTTCAGTGTTTGATTTATAAAGTCCACAGTCAATGCAGAAAAGTGTTTGCTGTGCGAATTATACCCTGTTGGTCTTTCTTGGTATTGAATTAGGACTCTGTCTGGCGCTGCTTGGAGCTTTGGAGCAATGAACTGTATGGGAAAGGTCTCGGACTGTTGAACTTGTTGGCGGCACATGTCGATATTGAAGAAGAGTATCGGGCAGGATGTAGGGAACTGTATGAAAAGATCACATTCCCAATTATATGGTTCTATTGAACTGGCTCTGCGGAGGTGAGGAGGTGTGAGACATATCATATCAGAGAAAATGTCGGTGTCGGCATGCAGCTGTTTTATACCTATTGGACAAGTTACAGATATTATAACTATGGCAAGACATCTCAAAAGATATATTGATCTATCCATGGTATATTGATGGGTTTTGTGACGAGGCTGAATTGAGAACTAGCCTTGCATCTTCGCGACCATACCATGAACAATCTTGCACACCAGCAATATTGCCCTTAGAAGCACGGTCAACATGAAAAGCATCTCAATCCGCGATGAACTTTGAATGGAAAGGATGTTACCATAAGTTCCAAAAATGGAAATTTCCTCCGATGGTCACAGATTTCGGCGAATGAGTACTCGAATCAGGGACACCTCGATGGACGATCTTTGCAACGCCGGGACAAGTAACAAAGTTTCCCACAAGACATGGCGATGGCAATGGAGATATATGTGGGAACGAAGCCTCCGCCTCTCCGCATAAGATCCAGAGATCATAAAAAACGAGGAGTTTTCGACGACATGTCCATGTTTGGAAATCTATCCATGCGGAGGCAGGAACTTTATATTTTATATTTAGTCGACGACAACGAAGTCACCACCCTTATTGTTGAACAAATTAGATCTTTCGCATAGACCTCACATTTCATCGCGGGTGGTCTCTTGCTTTCTCATTCCGCGCGATTTGAATCTGTTGCTTGTGCTAAAACTGAAAAACCGGCGCTTGGGCCTATACATTCCACCTCGCCCTACATCTTTTCTACGACCAGATCTTACAACATAATATACATTTCATTCAGCAGTCCGTCGCCATGCCCAGCCCAAAACTGAGAGTCGCCATCGCCGGCCTCGGTCGCATGGGTGCCCGCCACGCCACGCATTTCCACAATCTCACACCGCGCGCCGAACTAGTCGCGGCATCGTCACCAGAAGCGCATGAGCTAGCGTGGGCGGAGCAGAACCTCGACGGTGTAAGGACGTACCTCAACTACGACGACATGTTGGACCAGGAGTGCGCCAAGGGTCTACAAGCCGTGGTCATCGCCAGCGCGACGGCCGTGCACTCCGAGCAAGCCATTAAAGCTATCAAGCGTGGGTTGCACGTTCTGTGCGAGAAACCACTGAGCACTGGCGTCGAAAGGTCTCAGGCCGTGGTCGACGCATACCGGGAATCTTTGCGGTCGTTCCCCTCCCAGAAAGTCATTTGTGGCTTCTCCCGGCGTTTCGACGCCTCGTACCGTGACGCGTACGAGAAGTTGCAGTCAGGCATGATTGGCGTGCCGTCGGTATTTAGGAGCCAGACTTGCGATAAACTTGATCCGAGTGGCTTCTTTGTCGAGTATGCGCAGTTCTCGGGTGGGATCTTTGTGGATTGTTCGATTCACGATATCGATTTGGCGCTGTGGTTTTTTGGGGAAGATTCGCGGGTTAAGAGCGTTAGTGCGATTGGGATTACTGCTGTTGAGGAGGGTTTGAGGAAGTATAATGATCGGGATAATGCGTTGGGGTTGGTGGAGTTTTATGGGGGAAAGATTGCGCAGTTGTTTTGCTCGAGGATGATGGCTGCTGGGCAGGAGGATTGTAAGTCCAACCTTTTGCTTCCCTTCAGAGTGTATTCCAGTGGACGTGTAAGAGTGTGAGGATGTGATGCTAACGTGCTGTGATAGCCACGGAAATCACCGGTACAAAGGGCAAATTGGCGATCAATACGCAGCCGGCCTCGAATCTGGTCAAAATCTATGAGCCAAGTGGGATTAGGAGGGAGATACCGCCGCATTATTATGGCCGGTTCCGTGATGCGTTCATCGCTGAGGCTAATGTTTTCACCGCTTGTTGTCTTGACGACACGCCGCCGCCTATGAAGCTTGAAGGGGCAGTGAATGCGGTACGCATTGGTGTTGCTTTACAAGAGGCCTTGATAACGGGGAAGAAGATTGAGTTTGATGAGCAAGGGAATCGAATTGGCGAGACAGCGAAGGATCAGGTTCGAGCCCGTTTGTAAGTGACAGGACAGTCGAACTTGCCGGCGTTGGGAAGATATAGATGGATATCACAACATCTACGAAGATAGAATGATAGATGGCCAAAGGGCGATGCATGTGGATAGATATATGTACCTAGATTTTTGCCTTTGCAGCAGTGCCAACCCTCTTCCTGTGCACGTAGCTGATGGCTTTGAATTTCTCCAGAGCTTCACCCCATAGTTCCGACCGGAGCAATCCGTAGACGCCCATGGTGGCTCGAGGAGCGATGTTGGATGCAAATTCAATGGCCCGCTGTCTCATCTTCTCAGGCGGAGCGATCTCGTCGACAATGCCGTCCTTCAAAGCACCCTCGCCGGTCCACTTATGCGCTTCGAGCAGCATCTTCCGTGCGATCTGCGGGTGCAGCTTGAGCCGAGGTAATGCGCCGATACCGTCGAAATGCAGACCCAGGTTCACGGGTGGCATGCTGATGAAGCCTCTTTTGCTGTTCATGATACGATAATCACAGGACAGACTGAATGGGCAGGCGCCGCCAAAGGTGTGTCCTGTGATCAGGGCGATGGTCGGATAAGGGTAGTCAACTAGCGTCGCGAGCAGAGGGTAGAAGCCATCGGCATTGGCGAACATGTTTCTGTCAGACTCGTCGAGTTCGAGACCGGTACACCAGAATTTGTCGCTGAAGGAGGATATGATGACGGCGCCTGGCGAGTCGGGCTTTATCAGCTCCGTCTCGATGTATCGTAAGGCAGAGATGATGGTCTGAGCGAAGGCCACATTGAGGCGGTTCTCGGGTGGTTTGTTCATGGTGATGATGTGCACCCCGGGCGCCGAGGCCGGGGATTCTATGGTGAGATGAGGAAAGTTGGGCGCCATGCTGCTAAAGCGTCACCCGCAGTGGATGAGGCTGAGGTATATCGGGTGTCTTCCTAAGTTCCTGGATTTCCTCCTGACTTTTCACCTAGCCTGGGGTTTACTGGTTGACCTTGTTATACTACAAGCTGTCTCGACTGTGGAATGAAGTAGTCAGAAACCGCCTGGTGGATGGTAACGACGGTGTGTTGGAGCCGAAAGAACGTGCGGGGAACGATACTCCCAGGTTGACGGAGACACATTTTAACCTCGGTCGATGCACCCACAGCGAACTCCCAATTTTCATGTTCGGAACCGACTCTGATCTTCTTCTAGAAGTCGACTCCCAACGAGCGGCAGCCATAGGACAAGTCTTTGAAAGAAGAGCAGCCATGATGGACTGTGATAGCAATAAGTCAATCACCACGTGACTGAGTGACGTAGAGTAGTCACTATCCCAAATATGGAATAGAGCAAGGCTTAGTTTTGACGTGCCCCTGATCAGGAACTTCTGACGGTCTAGCATTCGTAAAGGCGGTCAAACATAAACACCTTGCTCATGTCTTCGACAAAAGCCAACACTTGCTAAGCCTCTCGTGGCCTTCATTCAGGGTATCGATGCTCGAAATGAGTGCTGACGTACAGCGTCAAACGTTCTCTAGTCCACGGCAGCTCATCATTTAAGCTCAACGCCTATGCATATCCGGCGCGTAAGAAGACACCATCACGCCTTCCTGCAGGGCACATTATCTTTATCAGGAAAGAAGGAGACACTGCCACTACTCAACATGTACCATGACATCCAGGGCGCTCCCGTTCCATCATGGATCTCGGCGTCACCGAGTTTCTCACCCTGTGACAGTTTTGCATTCCAACAAAGCCGCCCATGAGGTCGTCATCAGGACTACATGCTTCGGTTGCGCAGCTGTGCGATGTTGCAAAACAATCTGGCATTAACACATCAACCATGTGGACTCCAGCGGGACCGTTTCCACCACCATTTTGGACATCCATCTGCCTTCTGAAAACAAGCTCAGCCACGGTTCAACGGTGCCGATTCGGCAATGTCCCGCTCAGGCTTGGTGATTCCTGCAACCGCCGAGGGAGCTGTTGCTATTCCCACCGGACACACTAATAGCGGTCACGAGTGTACCTAACCGATGTCCGTTTTCGTCGCAATTCCTCGATAGCCTCTTGAAGCTGGCTAGCCTCGCGATGAGCCTTTTCGATACTGGCCCTGAATCTGTTGCCTTCACGCTCCCAACGTGCAATATTGTCTCTTTCCTTCTGCAACCTTCTTCTTTTCACCGCAATCTCCTGACATGTCCTACACTCCTCATTCACGTTTACCAAACTTTCATGGTCAAGGAGTTTGGCGCCGCACGTCTCACCCATACGGTGCTGCCGTGGACAGCGTTGTTTCATGTTGCCCCATTTCCAGTCTCCGCAACGGTAGTCTACTCTCGCATAGTAACACATCCTTTCGCGATGTGTTAGCAGCAGCAGACTCTGGTGGTGCCATGCTGTGGCCTTGGACTCACCTGCTGCCCGTGCCGCTAAGTGACCGAAGGTCTCCTGTCAGCTGGGCTCGACGGTGCCACAAGGCCATCCATGCGAAACCTACCTTGAGGGTGACGTCGCTCCAACGGTCCTGGCGGATCAACAGATTAGACTCTGCCAGGCTGAACGGGCGTTAAAGCTTACTTCTCAGTCTTTGCAATGCTCAGTGGTGCGTCCGCAAATACAGTTCCGCAGTTAGTACCCTTTGTGTTGGCGTTGACGTGGAAAAAGACTTTGTGAGACGCACTCCCCCAGCTCTGACGGCACCTTCACTTCATATCTTTCGCTGACCGTTACTGTCGCTCTCAGTATAGGACCATTTCCTCCGTTCGACTCCGCAGTACTGGGTTAATGTGAAACGTGTACGTCTCTCAATGACCATTCGAAATTGGATCCTGTCCGATCGACACAATGTCGCGAGCGACGGTCCACTCTGGTACGTCTTCCGCTGTTACCTCGCATGAGCTAACGATCACCCTGGCCGAGTCTTCGTTGTCAATGTGGCAAACCCATGGAGGCATTGCTAATGGATCTGGCAGGAGCACAAGACTTGAACATGATCGACCGTTCCATTTGTATCATCGACTTCCTTCTCCGACCATCGCTTGCATCTCGCTCGCCGAATGAGCAACAAGTGTCGGCTGCATTGCTTGGAGGCGTCGTCGAAGAACCTCTTGAAGAATGCCACATAAGACTCGTGTTGCAGCTTGCTATGGACCCGCAAAATGAAGCTGCCCAAGATATCAAGCTACTGCGGAAAGAAAGCAATTCTCCAAATTCCGGACAAGAACCGAAGTGACGGGGAAGTGCAGGTCCAATGCTGACAGTTGTGAAGGCTACTGTTTATCCTGCATGAAATGGACGTCACTCTAGACGGCATTGGCGAGAACAATTGTGTTGCCTGTTTCCAGTGCTGCAAGCGGCAACCTCGCCAGCCCCTTTTTCAATGTTTCCATGACCTCCAGGTCGCATAAGGCTTCGACACTTGCCCTGAAAGCAAAACGACTCGAGGACCTCCGTAGCCATATGGCCGTCGACAAGGACATCACAGTACCAAGTGCCAAAGTGCGCCGTTAGCCCTCAGATGCGACCCGACGATGGTGGAGCGGGTAAGGATGTTGTTGGTCAGTTATCAGCTCGAACCCACTGCGCCCGGAAGCCCACGAAAAGGGCCTTCCCACCGAACGTCTTAGCCGTGTGCAAGCCGTACGACGGGGCAGCCTAAGGCGTGGCTCCAATGATGCTCACGGTCACTGTAATTGAGCCTGGACTATGTCTTTGCCGGTCTGTGCCAATAAACAAACTGGTCGAAGTCTCCCGAGCCTGTTTGATCCCTTCTTTCGACATGATTGACTCCAACTGTTGAGACGCGGATCCGCCTTTGAAGAGCTAACCATCCAGTGCTGTCATGTCTTTGTTCAGGATAATACCCCCGAGATGCACTCAACCTGAATGGTGTAAGTCGAGCTACATCGTAGCTAGCACAATCGTCCGTGGGACATAGTGAGCTGGCTTGTCAACATTGCAATGGTGGCCGCCATCCGTCATTCAAAAACCGACCAGCCCGCACATGGATGGCGTAGGCACGCTAGCCAGGCCCCATGCCATCGCTAATGGTGCATCATAGCTGTCCATGAGCTTGGAATGAGAGGCAGCAACCAGCAAGCAGCACTCTGGGTATGCAGCGATCCACCTCAGCAGCGTCCCTGGGTACGTGCCGGGATCACTCGGCACCCTTTCAGCGGTCCCTTGTAATGCTGGCAAGTTGCATCGCTTGGACTCTATGGTCCATCCATCAGCAAAAGCCTAGGGTCATTGTTCAGGGATGTGCAGCCCTCCAACCCCAGGCCGCGTGGTTCCTCCGAAAGCCATTCTCGGATATACGCAAGTGCTTCATCTTGAGTTCATCAAGATGGATCTTTTCATTACATACTTGACAGAGTAAATAACAGCTCTAACGAGCATCTGTCCTGCTTCGACCTATTGGGCCCTTCTGTCGTTCGCCTCAACGGGAAATCAGCGGATCTGAGTCTCGTCGACCTTGGTGGGAGCTAGATGCCAAGCTGACGGTTCCTGCAATGTGGTGTGTCGAACTCCCAAGGAGGAGCTAATCTGAAGACACCTGCATGATGGATGTATGACGGTGACCATCTTTTGCTCCACCTCAATTGCTTTTCTACTTACTTCACAGTTCTGAAGGGCTAGTGGGCCGGCGGTATGCAAGTTTGCATCAGAATGCCTGTCTGCCAATGCAAATCCACCAGGATCTCTTGTCGAGCACGGTTGGACTATTGTCTGCTGAAAGACTGCTGCCTAAGGCTACCCCAGCATGCCACATCTTATCCATGCCAGTCTCTGCGGCCCGGTCCATACCTCCACCTTCGACTAATCCCAGGGATCGGCTTTGTTGTCAGTACGTGATGAAGTCTACAAGAGGTATCTCAGGACGATGCGGCTCTGCGGCTCAAACATGCTCCGTCCTTGGACTTGAGACTCAACGAGAAAGGAGCAGTTGAGTCCCCCCATCTGCCTTGCCCAAGGTGTGCTCTCACTCTTCAATGCGTTTATGGGTAGCTACGGTGTTTCCTCCGTCGTTTCACATTATTTGCACACCATGATGCCTCTGACGAAACCCTGCGTGCTTCCCGTTGTTATTGTACTTATCAAAGTGCGTCTGCGCCAACCCTGATTCCAGAGTTGCCAGGTAGGATAGCTTTTCCAGCCTTGTACGTTGATTTAGACGCAGCGACATCCAACCCCCCCGGAACCTCTATCCAGATCGAAATGCCTCCTTTGAGCATTGTTTGACTACCGCCACTCCTCTGTGGAATCGCTCTGGCCGTGGCAATTCTAGCTGATCCCTCTCGGAACCTGATGGTTACAGTCTACTGGACTTATCGGCCATAGGCTCCTGAACGACTTCAACATCAGACGTTTTCAGAGAACCTTAGAGTGCAAAACCATAGGTCGGAGGCATTATGATGGGCAGGAGCTCTGGGTGGGAGACATTTCACAAAAGCTGGCGAGCGAACAAGGAATACTCGATGTGCATGCAGAAGACACAATTCCTCGAGGGACAGAATCGCGAGATTCGCCACCCAGACTACCGTGAGGGACAGAAAACAGAATTCCTCAAGAAACAGAATTGGGAGATTTGCCACCCAGACTACCGTGAGGGACAGAAAACAGAATTCCTCAAGGAACAGAATTGCGAGGTCTGTCACCCAGACTACCGTGAGGGACAGAAAACAGAATGCACTTGAGACAGAATTTAGGGGACAGATCATACAAAAATTGTTCGGCCCTATACCCGATCTGAAGTCCATATATTATCCTTACTTTCTGGCCAAATTTTTATGCAAGACATGCTCCTTCATACCCAAACCAGCGATAGCAGCGAGGACAGCTAACCCAAGCCCTGCAATGAATGCACCCCTCAACGAATCCATATAGATATCATTGACAACTGCTCTACTCCACCCATCGGGCAAATGTTTGACGCCCTCGAGACTGTCTCTTATCTTCCTGATGACATCTTCACTGCCTGGCATGTCACCGTATTCGCCACGAAGCTCCTTGGTGAGGATGTTCTGAAAGACGGCACTTGCTATTGTGATGCCGATGGTCGAGCCTGTCGATCGGAAGGCGTAGCTTGCGGCTGTGATGACGGCCTGGTGCTGATGGTCGACTGCACTTATCATTGCGACCAAGGTGATAGTCAACATGGCCCCGTAACCCAATCCCAGCGGCGTCACATACACATACGTTGCCCACGCAGTGGTATCGTACTGGAAGGTACACAGCAGTGCAGCACCGAGAACGAAAATGGCCATCAAGACGACCATCATCCAGTAATAGCGGCCCGTAGAGCGCATGATATACCCAACTCCCAGGCTGCCAACCGATGTCGCAGCGGCGAATGGAATCACGCGCAAACCTGCAGAAGTCGAGCTCAGACCGCGAATCTGTAGGTACAACGGGACATAGTAGAGGGCGAGAAAAGCGGACATGGTGGAGAACCAGTTGGCAAGACAGCTGAAGAGGACTGTACGAGTCTTTGCGATGAGCGCGACAGGCAGGACCGGTTCAGGGATCCAACGCTCATGAGACTCGAGGTACATGAACACCGCGAGAATCACGAGCGACAGGACCAGCGAGGTGATGATCAGAGGGTGCGACCAGGGCAACTGGTTGCCGCCGGTATTGAGACCCAACAAGAACAACACCAAACTCGTGACCAGCAGTGAGGAGCCCAGGAAATCTATCCGTCGCAGCACCGGTTTCGTGCTCGGGTTGACGGGGATATCGACCAAGAACCAAACCAGCACGGCCGACACCACAATGAAGGGCACTTGAAGCAGAAACGCCCATCGCCAGGATAAGCGGTCGGCCAATAACCCGCCGAACACGCCGCCGGAGCCCATGCCCAGACCGAAGACTAGATTGCCGTAGCCCTGCCAAAGACCGCGACGTCGCAAGGGGATCAGATCGGACGTGACGAACGTGCTGATACATGAGAGCCCTCCGCCACCGATTCCCGCGATCACGCGTCCCGCGATAATCGTCGACGCATTGGGCGCGAGACCGCAGATCAGTGTTCCGACGGCGAAGAATACGTTGGAGAATAGTAGACCCCAACGTCGAGAGAAGATGTCGGTGAGTTTACCTGAGAGGGGCTGACATGCGGCATTGGCAATTAGGTAGCCTGTTGCCAGCCATGAGAGGAGGCTGAGGGAGTCGAAACTCGAGGATATGGGCGCTGTTAGTGTTGCGACGATGGTGGTGTCTAGGGCGGCGAAAAAGACGCCTAGCCATATCGCGGACATTATGGCGATGAGTTTCTTGGTGGTGGGCTCTTCGGCCAGGGCGATTTCACCGGCGCTTGTGTCTGGTTGTGCGTTTTCTGGGTCGACGGATTGGCCTTGCTGCTGCTGTTGGGCATGGTCGAGGAGGGGACTTGTTTCGGAGGGGTCATCCACGGGTTGGGGTGATAAGACTGTTATGGCCATTGTGAGGACGGTGCGTTACAAGTTCGATGTCGACCGACGAGACGCCAGGTAGTGCTGGTAAGGGAGTGTTGTTGTGTACATATATTTATAGCTTGGGGAAGAAGTTTCGTTGATGTCGATATTAGTGATATCGAGTGGGTTTGTGGTGGAGTTTCCTTCTTGATAAGTTTGATTGGACCATAGGCAGTCTCATCAACGAAGTGGAAGCTGATTGTCCAGCATGATTATGGAAGCGCAGCTTATGGTGATGGAAACAATACGTCAAGCGAGCGAAGAGTTGATTACTTTTCAGGAGACATGTTATGTTCTCAGTCCCGTAATTCTTCGATATCTACAATTTCCTTGACCGCCTCGGTGGTAAGCACATAAGGACTATCCTCCTGCACACAGACACTGTCTTCGATACGAATTCCCATATTTCTGAAATGCTTTGGCCATCGCTCGTCATCCGGCACGTAGATCCCTGGCTCAATGGTGATACAATGCCCTTCTTGTAGTACAGTCTTTCTGGTATATCCAATGCTGTCGTGAACGTCGAGGCCGATGTAATGGCTCAAGTGATGCGGGAATAGCTTCTCGATTGCTTTTGAAGACATGTCAAATCCGATCTGCTTCAATTCTTTCGACAAGTAGTCCTCCGCAATGCTGTGCAATTTGTCAAGTGACATGTTCGCGCTTCCTCGACACAGTGAGATCAATGATCTTTGCACATTGAGGACCGCCTGATACAGATCTCTTTGAGGATCGGTGAACTTGCCGCTGACGGGCCAGGTTCTGGTAATGTCTGCAATGTAATTACCATACTTTCCGCCACCATCCACCAACACCAGTTCGTCATCTTGCAAGACATCATCGTTTCGCACGTAGTGTATTCCTAACGCATTCTTGCCGCCAGCCACAACAGGCTCAAATGCGGTGGTGTCGCAGCCATTGGCCACAAATCGGTATCGCAGGTATGCATCAAGCTCTTTCTCTCGTGTCCATGCCTTTCGCATGGCGTCAGTATGTGCTCGCCCGGAGGCTTTTCCAGCTCTCCGCAACACCTCAATCTCAGCGGGACTTTTAAAGGCTCGCAGGTCATTCATGACTGGTCGGAGTCGGCTAATTTTGTTTGATTGGAGAAGCTCAGCAAACTCCGTGGTCTTGCGCGGCTGCCCGTACAGAAAACGACGCAGAGCCGACGTGTTTGGGTCTGGATGGGTAATGTCTGTGTATACCTGCGATGCCGCACCCACCAACTCAGGCAGAATATGTTTGATTCCGCTTATATCGCCTGTCTCATCTGCATTGAACACGTCTCGTGCCGCTTGGATTCCTGATCTTGCACCGTCCCAGATCTCGGCCTTGGGATCCTTCCCCCGCACATATAGGTGGAACGTATGATCTGTGCCAGAGGCATCTTTTCCAATGACGGCGAGGGCTTCCGGCTCATTGAAGCCGGTCAAATAGAAGAAGTCAGGATCTTGGTGAAACTCGTAGAAGACGCTTCCGGAGCGGAATACAATGTCGGAGGCTGCGACGATGGCAATAGCTTTGGCTGGTAAGGCCGCTGCAAGCTTTGTGCGACGATCAGCATATTCCTGAGCCGTGATACCGGGAGTCAACTCTCCCGGCTGCAGCAGGTGCGGATGCGTCTCATGCACAGGTTGGCCGAAGGACAAATCGCTTGCATTGACACTCAGGCTGTTGTAATTGCGCAGTGCGGGCCGCAGGCAACTGCATCGGAAGCTGCAAACTGACGATCTGACGCCATCATTTGCATGTTTGAGCGTCTGCCATATTGTCCTCCGCATCGACATGCTCGAGGACTAGATGACAGCGCGTGTTGTAGCAGCAGTGATGGAATTGACTTTCTGAAGGGCGCGAGCGCACTTCTCCAGACAAGAGATAGAGGGACCGCATGGACTTACCCGTTATGGGAACCTTTACCAATATCCACTTAACTTCAGGCCTTCATAACAGGGTCTACAGCATTGGATTGACTCATATCTTGGTATATATGAACCGGTATATCTCAATTAGAGAAATAGATAACAAGGACTGTTGATCTTCTAACTAGACATCAACGGCAGAAGCAGCAACCATGGTGCAAGATCTGGTATACCCGAAAAGGAAACAAAACACCTTGAATAGGTACAACAACAGAGGTGAGATGGCATACCCCCATAGACCGTCCAGACTGACATACGCAGGAACATACGACCTACGCACCATCCACCAGATCATCAACTCTACTTCAGTGCTCCATGTCTCCTTTGCACCAAGCCCTGAGGACCCTTTCCCGGTGATATTGCCAATGATTGGTGTCATGGGATCATATGAATATCCTTCTGCTGATCTCAACGAGCCGCTCGATTGTTACCTGCATGGATATGTCAGTTCAAGACTCATGCGCCTGGCGCGAGAATCCGGAGATGGACTGCCAGTCTGCATCGCCGCAACAAAAGTAGATGGCTTGGTTTTGTCGTTGACTCCGAATTCGCACAGCTACAACTATCGCTCTGCTGTTCTTCAAGGATATGCCAAATTCGTGGATACAGACCAGGAGAAGCTGTATGCCATGCAGAAAATCACAGACAAGGTTGTGGACGGGCGCTGGGATCATACCAGAGTGCCACCGGACAACGTCGAGATGACTTCAACAACCATTTTGAGAGTCAAAATCGAGACCGGAAGCGGCAAGATACGGCAAGGCGGTCCCCATGATGAGCCAAAGGACGAGAACAGAGCCGACATCACGGAGAGGGTCTGGACTGGTGTGGTGCCAGTCTATGAGACTCTTGATGCACCTGTACCGAGTGCGACGAATAAGGTCACTGAAGTCCCAGAGTATATCGAAAGATATGTGCAGAAGGTGACTTCAGAGAACCGAGAGCACGCTCATGAAGCAGTGAAAGAGCCGTGAAGGGTGGATTGGCGATAGACACATCGATAGCGTTGTCAACCAACTCGTATAACTGTGGTATCTAGTGATTGATGCATTGCATCACATTAGACGCCGCTGAAATATGTCCATGGAGGTCGCAAGACATGTGTGTCGGCAAGTTTGGGTGATTCTTGGAATTGATCTCGCTTAAGAGGGCTGAAAAACAAGGCTGGCCGTTGCTGGGCCAACTGAAATCTGACATTATTCGAGATCCTGGAGAAGATCACGTACCACGAGCCAAATTTGCATAGAGATTACCGTGCAAAACCACTTACTGGCCCGTTCATGATACGCTCCATTGATATGAAAGTCTTCCACCACAATTTGCATGCCGAAACCTCGTCGCGAGTCCACGGCGAGGCCCGACACACGCCCAGCATTCGATCGACCTCCACGCACCCGAGCCGCGCAAGCACGACCCGCCTCTCCATCTTACGATGAAGATGTACCACGCACACCGAAAAGAACACCGAAGGAGAAGGCAAAGTCTTCGCCCAGGGTCGAGTCACCATCCCCAGACAAAAGACATCGTCATGCAAGTGACAGACACCGGTGCGTGAGCGAGGTGAAGAAGGAGAGAGACCGAGCGAAATACAGCTCAGGCACCTCGACCAACAGCGCTAGCCAGCTTTTAAGTGCCGACGCATTGTCTAAGTTAAATGCCTACAATGAAAAAGTCGACTTCCAGGAAAAGTATGATGAGCGTAAACGGAAGAAGAAAGAGTACAAAAACCTCAAGGGCGCTGAAGTATCACAACAGCGGCGGAAGAAGAACCGCAATGTCAGCGGAGCCATCTTGGAAGAAGGCAGAGCGAGGGACAGACAGAAGCGGCCGCACAGAAGAGGAGGAGGCGGAGGCTCATACGAGAAGGACTTCGGAGTGCAGAAACAGACAAACAGTGGAAGACGATCCAGGAAGAAATTCTGGTGGTTACTGGCCGTGCTGGTGGTCTTGATCGCCATAATCATCGCTGTAGCGGTTGTGGTGAGCAATAATAGCAAGAAGTCGAGCTCCTCTGCGTCAAGTTCGAGCACGACATCGGATTCCGGTTCAAACTCAAGCAATACATGCACCTCAAGTTCAGTGCCGGCCACTGCAAAAGGGACCTACACTGACATCTCCACCTGGTTGGACACTGCCGACTTCAACTGCACTTATACCAATGACACGGTTGGCGGGTTGTCGCTGATGGGATTGAATTCCACCTGGGACGATACGACACAAGCTAACGACAATGTCCCAGCTCTGAACAAGCCATGGAGCTATGGGTCAATGCCGATACGTGGAGTCAATTTGGGAGGCTGGCTCGATCTGGAACCATTCATCACACCCTCCTTGTTCGACTATCCTTCCTCTGATGGCGTTGTCGACGAATGGACGCTCACACAGAAGCTCAATACATCCGCTCAGCGCATCCTGGAAACCCACTACTCAACGTTCATCACGAAGCAGAGCTTCATTGATATCAAGAATGCTGGACTTGATCATGTCAGAATACCTTATCCATATTGGGCGGTCACAACCTATGACGGTGATCCATACGTACCAAAGGTTGCCTGGCGATATCTGCTTCGGGGGATTGAATATGCGCGGCAAAATGGATTGCGAGTCAATCTGGATTTGCACTCGGTCCCTGGAAGCCAGAACGGATGGGCTCACAGTGGTCATCAAGGCGATATTGATTGGATCAGTGGAACTGATGGCGCGACAAACGCTCAGAGGTCGCTGGACATACACAACCAGCTTTCCCAATTCTTTGCACAAGATCGGTACGAGAACGTTGTGACAATCTATGGCTTAGTCAACGAACCAAAGATGCTGGTTATACCTGTCGATGATGTGCTCGACTGGAATGAGAAAGCAATAAAGATCATCCGAGATAACGGGATCACGCAGAAAATTGTGTTTGGAGATGGCTTTCTCAGCTTGACTGACTGGGACGACATATTTCACGGTGTGGATAACAACCTCGTCATGGATACACACCAGTATCAAATCTTCAACACAGGTCAGCTGAATCTTACGCATCAGAACAAAATCAATCTTGCATGTTCCGGCTGGACCGGACTAATGGTAGCGGCCAACAATAATCAGACTGGATGGGGACCGATCCTGGACGGCGAATGGTCCCAAGCCGACACCGACTGTGCGCCGTATCTTAACAACGTTGGCGTCGGTTCCCGATGGGAAGGAACGCTCAACACTGGAGATGCAGAGACTTCAGTCCTGACACAAACATGCCCAACACCGCCGTGTTCGTGTGATCGAGCGAACGCCAACCCGAGCACGTACAGCGCTGCATACAAACAGTTTCTGCAAATGTACGCTGAAGCACAGATGCACAGCTTTGAGCAGGCCTGGGGCTGGTTCTATTGGACTTGGAAGACTGAAAGTGCTGTACAATGGAGTTGGGAGTTGGGTCTCGCGGCTGGCATTCTACCCGAGAAGGCGTATTCACCATCATTCAAATGCGACTCTGCTGTTCCTGACTTTAGCGACCTGCCTGAAAGTTATTGATGAGATTAGCGGTAGCATGCATTGTGGGAGTCTGGGATCATTAGGACATAATGGGGGATCGGAGAGCTCAACGAACAAATAGGTGTCGAGTAAAATGAACATAGATTGGTCAAAGATCGTACCTGCCGCTCTACCATAACAGTAACCTTTCACCATTTATCCGCAATTGTGTTCAGACTGATATGCAAGGCAGGTGCCATCGACAGGGCGAGTAGATGTACTTGCCGTTGGGGCCCTATCCCATTGCCATCGTTGTGACAACAACAATTGGTCTCAGTTCGACTCACCTTTACCTTTTTCCACCCATATCCGTTTCCCAGCAGATGCCATCCGAGCGAACTAAGATATGGCGGTCAGGCAGGTGCGGCAGTATTCATTTGTTCCTTGTTATCGTTGCTGCGTTCAGTTCATCTTTTACTGCCTCACCTCTGCTTCGAAAGCATAAACACCTGCACTTTGCGCAACATTCCCCTTCGCAACCATTCCCATATTTTCTTCCTCAGCCTCCGCACGCAATCATTGAGAGCCGATTGTACATCACCTCATACTCACTGTCCATACTCCAACCTCGGGATGAAGCGCACCTTCGATCCAGGCGGGCAAGCCGCCGCCCACGCGAGAGATGTGCCCGTCGATCTCCAAGCTGCGCACGACATTGGCCACGCCATCATCACCGGCGCTAGGCCAATGTTCTTCATCTCGCAAGGCCTTCTGTATCAGACGGTGCCAGGCCGACCAGCCATTCGCTTGCCAAATGATCATCCAATCATGCAACGAGCCAGCAGACCAAACCTGCCGTCGACTTCTTACGCGCACCTACCCCATTATACTGCTGGTGTTTGGCCGGCTTCGAGTCAAGCATCGAACACCTCCTTTCACGCAGCCGAGCCTTTGACATACCCGCAAGCTTCCACAGCTCTCGGTCTTCAACAGCACGTCAACACTGGAAATGTACAGCCTCATCCGATTGCAAATCCTGCTCTTGTGCAAGGGCCTCGAGCTTCAGATCCTGCACAATTCCGTGGGTTTCCTCCAGCACAGCCGGGCCAACTTGCGGTGACAGTTCCTCCTAGCCGGGCTAAGCGATTAAGCGAAGAAGACAATGTATCCCATACCTTGCTGGCACCAGCAAACAAGCGGCCAAGGCACTTTCCGAAACCGGCTGAACCACGTCAAAATCGCATTGCGGGCGTCAACCAACAAATTGTACATCCACCGCGAGATTCCATCGACGCTTTTCAGTTTGATCACATCGATGACGAAGCACCACCACTTACGAATGTCGCCAACTCATGTACCAACGTCATTGGCACTACAAGTAACAACCCGATTCGCTCCGAACATGATTCTCAAATCGCAACTGAAAGTGCCGAAAAGATCGCCGTTGTGGACGAGATCTCCCTTGCGGAGTTGACAAAATATAAGGATGCTGGTCTTCCTGGCTCAGTCCATGTGGTGTTTGATGCCGATCAACGCAACAAAATTCTCTTTTTGGCCTCGCACGGGATCCCTTGTAGGGCAATAGCATATGTTTTGCAAATTGATACTGGTATCGAAGTCCGACGATTGGACAGGTTGTCAAGAAATGGGGACATTATCGCACATTACCTACCACAAATCATCAAGGAAGCAGATTGGAAGGAAGGTCCAGAGACCATCGTATCGGACCTGTTCAGTCGTGCTGAATCCAATGCCTGGATGCCTCGCATTCTCCAGCAAGCAAGGGACTACATCGACACGGCAGCGATGGATGCTGGACGTGGTAGGGATGAGCGTCGAAAGTATGCAAGGGAAAGAAAGTTCCTCCGCGAGTGGCGGGAAAGGATATCTCGTGAGGCCGATCCAGCCGCAGTCGCGCGGCGCAACCGGAGGATAGAACATGAGGTAGAGGAGGCATTGGCGAGGGAAGAGGCTGATAAACAGCGGCTGCACGATTTGGGGTATCGCAGGGATAAGCCTGAGGTCGAGAAGGCTCTCATGAGTCAATGGCTGCTATTTCTTCGAAACAAAGGCCAATTGCCTGGTCTGCTGGAGGCCGACGGTGTCGTCGAATGAAGCAACGTGTGTATGTGTAAAGGGAAAATGTATGGCACGCAAGGCCATGCAAAGCAATGACGGTCGTGGACTGTTCAGGACATTAGAAAGATTTCGTTGGAGACGTGTCGTGGGCTGTTGTTCTGATTACTAATCATGTAAGAATCCACACCATTTCCACGTCTGTATGACTTATGAGCTTGCCCATTAACAATCCTCACATCCAACATGCAATACCTCACTATCGACAAACCGAGGCGTCTACAAGCCAGACTCTATGAACGCAACATCCAATCAGTCCCTCACAGCATCCTTCTCAGATTGCTGTCCCTCTTTCGAAACTTTCACGTATGTCCGTGGTATATCGATCATAGAACCTCGCCAGCTTGTTGTTGAACTGCTTGTTCTTCTCATTGATGTAGGTAACATCTCCCTCATCCGCGTCCCGACCCCGGTCGCGTCTCTTCTTCATCCTCGCTTCCTCGGCTTTCCTCAAGTCGTCGACCAATCGATCCACGTTCTCCCGCTTCGGTTTCTGCTCGATGAATCCAGTGCTGTCGTGATCCGCGTAGAACCGTCCGTCCTTGTCAATCGCGACGAGTTCGCCATTCTCCATCTCGACAATCTCCAGCCCGCCTGTCCGGGCGGCATTCTCCAGAATCTCTGCTTTTTGTCGGTCGTACTCTTCTCTATTCTTGCCCCCATCTTTCAGAGCGCTCTTCTCCAAATCTCGCATTTGTCGATCATACATTTTGGCGGCTTCGGCACTGTAGTCCTGGAAAGCATTGTTGTTGCGGGCTGCCTTTTTTCGCTCGACTCGTTCGTCCCATTTCTCGCTCTCCTCGATGGTGTAGTCCCAGGCGCGCTTGCGCTCGAATGCGCCTGTGCCTCCTTCTTCCTCGGTATCCGCTTTGAGGAGGTTGTGGGATGCGATGGCCGATTTCCTGCTGAGGCTCGCTAGGACACTGGGGTCGATGGCGGCGCGGGTGGCTTCGGCTTTCGCTTCGGCGAGATTGGATTTTGCGGAAGCTGATGCTCGAGATTTTAGAGCGGCGAAGCGTGCTAGTCTGTCGGCGGATGCGGTTGGAACGCCGGATGTGGTGGATGTGTTGTTTGTAGACTCTGAGCCTTCTTCCTGTGAGTCTGCTGGTGCAGGATTGCCATTTCCTGTTGCAGGCTCCGCTTCCTGACCATTTTCCGCATGTTCTGGAACTCCGGTGGTTTCCTCCGCTTTTTCATTCGCGGTTGGAGTCTCCTCGACTTCAGGGCTGAGTTTGCGTCGCTTTGCGGCAGGCATGGTGCTGTATGTTTCTGTTGGTTGGTATTGTAGCAACGAAGTGCGCATGGAAAATCAGAAAGTCGAGATTCGCTGCACCTTCCTTTTACATACCACTCCGATCTACGACGTCAGTGTTTGGGTGTTGACGCCAAAAAGTTCCTGGCGATCAGTCCACTTATGGGGGACAATGAAGCTAGGAACTCAAATGAACCAGAAAATAGAGAATGAATCGATAATTAATCGAGTATCCGTGTGGTAGTCTTTGTGCAAGTATGGCCCAAGCAGCAAAGAGAAAGATCGTTGTGGCAGGTGGAAATGGGTTTCTGGGGTCACGCATCTGCAAGTCCGCGGTCGCCCGGGGCTGGGACGTTACTTCCATAAGGTACAGCATGTTCCAACACTTTCGCAAGCCATTGTTAATTGTGTATAGTCGCTCTGGAGAGCCAACATGGTCGTCAGTCACATCAGAACCCTCTCCTCCTTCCTGGTCGAAGTCAGTCACCTGGGCCAAAGGTGACATCCTAAAGCCTACTACCTACACATCACATCTCAAAGAGGCTGATGCAGTCGTACATACCATGGGTATACTGCTGGAAGCAGACTACAAAGGCGTCCTGTCTGGAAAAGAGAGCGTGATCTCCGGACTGTCCAGAGCTTTCAGTGCCTCGAAGGCAGGCAGTTCCAGCAACCCCCTCGACCGCCAGCCTGGAGGTGAGTTGGGCAAAGCTGAAAAAGACGCTCAGATCACATATGAGCTGATGAACAGAGACTCTGCTATTGCTCTTGCACAAGAAGCTGAGAAAGAAGGGGCGAAAACATTTGTCTATATTTCTGCTGCGGCTGGCGCACCCGTTCTACCAACCCGATACATCACAACCAAACGGGAAGCCGAGAATACGATAGCCAGTGAAATGGCCAAGCTGCGAAATGTCTTCATCAGGCCAGGCTTTCTCTACGACAACAGCCGGAAGTTCACCCTGCCTATAGCAGCCTCTGGCATGGTTGGAAGCACCGTCAATAGTCTCGTGGGAGGCAGCCTGACGAGAGTCTTTGGCGCGGCGGTGGAAAAGCCCTTGAAGGCGGATTTGGTAGCTGACGCTGTTGTGGAAGCCATTGCGGATGACTCTACCAAAGGAGTGGTGGACACAGCGCTTATAGAAGCACTAGCTGCAAAAGCATGGCGTCGGACGATGCTTTGAGGTCGATCTCAAATGAAGTAATGTACGACAAGCCAAATCGACTCTCCTGCTGGGGGCGAAAAAGGCGTTGTATATGGTAATCTGGAGGATTCATGGTTTCGATTTCTGTCTTATCTGCAGGGCCCTCCTCATCCTTGTACTGCGAGCTCTTGAGACATTTGGTGTAGCTCATTGGCACCCAGGTGTTCCCGTTTCTTCATATACAGCATAGCTGTTCACTGTGAAAGGGTTGGAGTCTCCTCGTGTTCTCAAGGTACTCCCAGGCACTTGCATTCCAGGAGTGGTCTATTGCGAGGCTAGAACGCTGAGAGGTGTTTGGCTGTTTGAGTAGGATCAAATTCGCAAGCAGCGCAAGCTTGAGATTGCAATTTTGCGAGTGGGTGTCTGATTGCTCGCTCTGGAATGTTCATCGGCGCAGGCAGGTGATGGAAAGCGTATAAGACCATGGTGTTGGCCGTGGTGTGCCAACTTGGGATTTTCCTCTCACCACTTCCAAAGTGCCCCTCTTCATGTATAGAATATATTCGAACCTGAGCATCTGCCCTTCCGGATTGTATATCGGGAATCATGCCTAGTTGTTCCATTTTCCGGCACGGGCGGTTTGACGTCGACATGCCGACCAGCACAGAACCCCCAGTCGATAAATGCATTCCGATGGAGCCCGGCCAGACGTTCAGTAGCCTGCCTGGCGTGCCATTCTGCCACATACCGAAAGAAACACCTGCATCTCATGCATAGCAATCGACAAGACGACTTTGCAAACAGCCATACGCACAACCGAGGAGACTTCTTGACGGGACACTAGCGAGGCTGCCAGGTCCACAGGTCACGTGCGAGGCTGAACAATGAAAGGGGGCTGCTACCACGCTCAAGGAGAAGAACATGCCTTTGGTCAAGGTCGACTGCACAGCCGAGGGAGATCTATGCAAGGAACATGGCGTAGAGGGATACCCTACCATCAGAGTCTTCCGTGGACTCGACAACATCAAACCATATCCCGGTGCCAGAAAAGCCCCAACGTGATGAGGCAGTCTGCATATGTTTTAGTACTTTAATTGCTTTCCGGCATGACTTGATGCCCATTTTCAAGTCATGATGACTTATGTCGGTTTGTGATGAGCTCGTGGTAGGCTCCGAATACCGTGGGCCAACGTTGGCACTAGGCACTGGAAAGCATGGAACGCCTCAGCACTTCAGCACAATAAACGATGTGCTCCAGGTCCGTTGTGCTCAGTGCCCTGGTAATGCGATGCACATGCTGCTTCTAGTAGCCATGCACCTTGGCGAGGCGGTGCTCGAAGCAGAGGCGCCGAAGTGAAGTGAAGCATCACTGCCTCACGCGGTATCCAAAAACAAAACAAAGGTACCTGTGACTTTTGCTAGCAAATGTTTTTCTCCCAAAGAATCCCTTCCAAAAATCGCGAGCTTGTCTCTTGCTTTCCCTTGTGCACAATACCAGACCACGACAATGGACAGGCAAGGTCAAAAGAGCGCCAACGGCGCAACCCCTGAGACGAGAGCCTTGTCTGACTCAGTTGAGAGACAAACTGCCTCTCCATCACCAAGTGCGAGTGACGCTGCTTCATCACCTGCATCCTTAGCACAAAGTGCTTTGGACCTTTTGGAAAGTCAAACCACTGCTCAAACCACTGCCTCCTTATCATCTTCCTCCTCCAGCACATATATCAACACCGCTGAGCAGGACGAGGCTCAAAACAACAACCCATCCTCTCCTTCCTCTCATCAGCCTTCTCACAGAGTCTCCACTTCCATATCACGAGAACGCTGCGAGCGTTGCATAAGACAGCGGAAGGGGTGCGACGGGGCCAAACCTGCTTGCAGCAACTGCGCCAATAGCCAGACACACAGAAACAACTGTGTATATCCTCCTGGAAGACCATCTCGCAGACAGCTTGCCGAGATGCAGAACAACCAACCAGGCCGCGATGCAACAGGCGGTCATCAATTTACCAATCCCAGCAACAACAACGGTGGCATAAATCCCCCAATAAACCTGAACAACACCGCGCCTGTTGCAACTCTACAGTCTCTTCAAGCACAACAGCGATTAACCGCCCAACAGTCAACCAGTCCAACGTTGGTAACTCCCCAACGGCCGCCTGCTCAGGTGTCAACGATAAATCCTTCTGTCTTACATACTCCGGGGCTGCAGATGCGAAACCAACGAAGCATCCACAGTCAACCACCCCCTCGTTGGCAACCCCTAGATGGAAACGCACAGGCTGGACGCAGAAGCCGCTCGCCTCAACACCATACCACAACAACAGAACAGGCACCGTCCCCGTTCACCGCGTATGGCAGCATTGAACGAGGCCAAGGTGCCTATCTGCGTCCACGGCTTTTCGGAGACCGTGGTGGCCATGCGTCGAACGCCGTGGGAATGCAGGGTGGTACCAGAACTGCTCCAGCATTCGAGAGGGCGGGCGGTCAGAACCAGACTGGACAATACCCAACGCGATTTCCAGATTTGAACTGGGGTGCTCACCGTACCTATCTCGGTGACGGCACACTCAATCCAAGTCCACCTCACGGGGCTTGTACAACTCCAACAGTGGTCGATAGGACAACACCACCAGTACCAGGATCGGTGGCAATGGCGATGGAGCAGCAACCGACCCGAATGGCAGGCAGCGAGGAACGGGATGCCGGACAAGAGCAGCCAAGAGCTGGAGCGAGCAACGCGAGCGCATCAGAGATGGAAGAGGAGGCCGACGATGACGATGACGAAGACTGGGTCGACATGTAATGTACCGGCTCAGAAGAGTGCGCAATTGCGCAATGTTTTCGTGATTCTGACTGAGAGAGGCGGTGCATTACAGAAACCTTGTCAGTAGAGAGAGTACATGGTTGGAAGGAGCGGTCGACGAGGTGATTACCATTTGAGAAAGGTGTTGCAGGGCCTTGGACTTCTGGACTGTACGGTTGCTTGGAAAAGTGCTATGATTTTGTCTTCGAGACAGCAGGCTCTGGGCCCTAAAGCTGTTGATTAAGCTCTGTCACGATAGTAGAGCAGGCTCTGGGCCAAAGGATAGATCCATCACAAAGTATTACCATTACCACCCATACTTGCTTCCAGCCTCCTTTTTGTTTCTTCTTCCAGAAGCGAAACTCTCTTCCAGAGCATCCTTCTGGCCTGTCGCTGCACTGACCAGCTGCTTCAAGCTGTGCTTGCCAGGGGCGATGGACCTGACTGGATTGTGCTGCACTTGCTCCCCAGTTGCGCGCAAGGCTTCATTCGCCGCATATTCTTCATCTGTGTTGAAGTTGACTACGTTCATCGCCGTGCCTCTAGGTCGTCCGTTACGACCGAACAGCTGCCTTCGTTCCGCCTTTGACAGATTCAGGTCAGATGCAATAGTATTGAGTGATTGTGCTTGATTGTTGGTAGGTATCGCAGGGCCCTGGCTACCAAAAGCCGCAGAGTAGTCTTCGTCTCCAACTGGACCGTCTAAGACCTCCACGATTTCGTCTTCCTCTTCCTCAAGCTGAAGTGGGATGTGCGGCTCCGGGTCATTGTTCATGCCGAATAGACTGATTTTCTTGGGCGCAGGAGCAGGCTCGGGCTTGTCTGTTGTGTCTACCTTTGTAGTGGTCGGTGAAGCCTGTACTGGAATGTCTGTAGGGTTCGAGGTGATGGCTTTGGATGGATCGGTTTTGCGCTTTGGCTTCTTGTTATTTCGTGCCACGGACAGAGGTTTGAACATAAATGGGTTGCCCTTCAAGGGCACTTCTGCCGCACCATTCCCAGGCACGTCCGTCTTTTTCGGCACAGCAGGTATAGTATCATCCTCTTCTTGTCCTCTATTTCCAGTCTGTGAGTCTGTCCCGGCACCTTGCTCTGCGAATAATTGCCGGAATTCCGCATCTCCCTCACGACTGAATCCTGGTTCTGCGCCTGTTTTCAGGCTGAAGACTTTTCTGGCTGCGGGCTTCGCTGCTGCTTTCGTGTCTGCGTCTCGTTTGGGCGCAGGCAACATTGCGTTGAAACCACCGAACGCGCCTGCGCCAACGCGAGGTCTCTTGGGAGCCGGTTCTCCATCAGCGTCTCCATTGGTGTGAGTGTCATTCAATTTGACTCGTATCTTTCTCGGGTTTGTCTTATTGACGGTGAAATTCGTGTTGGTAGGTGCAGTCTGGGCTTTAGGTGCAACAGGCTTCGTCTGGGGAGCCTCGTCGTCCGAGCCTTCCGAGTCGGAGTACGTGACGAGAGACATCGTTGACTAGGTTTCCGACTTATGCAAACTGACGACAAAATGATTGAATGAGTGTTTTTGACGTGGAGGAATAAATGGTCGCAGAGAACTCGGCTGCATTTCCGTCCGACGTCATACGCGGGTGAGTCGTAACTGCGCGCTGCATACTACTAAACATAAAGAGTGACCGGAGCCTGCGTTTCTCACTTCCACCATCTATACCACGTCTCTTCGCTTCGAGGGCTCCAGGCTCTGGCATCATGATGGCCTTCAGGGCAGGCCTCAGGACGGCTTTCAGGACGACCTTTAGGACAAAGCGGCCTCGTCCCTTCTCGAGCATACCATGCAAACAAGCACGTCGATATCGTCCGTTTGAGAACGGTCCACAATACTCAAAACTCACGGCGGACGTAGCGGAGACTGCTCCGCAGCAGAAATGGAGCAGAATTGCGCCGGTGTATAAAGCTCAATACGTCTGGAGAAACTATCGAGGAGTTGTCATATCCATCGGAGCCGGCGGCGTAGTCTTCTACGTATACAACCTGGAGGAAGTGCCCGTTACGCACCGACGACGATTCAATATCTTCTCTCCGGAAGCCGAAAAGGAAGTTGCGGGATCATCAAATGAGTATAAACAACAGCTCGAAGAATATAGAGGGAAGATACTTCCTCCAAACCATCAAAAGACCAAGATCGTCACTCGGGTCGTCAACCGACTACTACCTACAACCGGTGGTCTGGCTGGTGATGACTGGGAGATTCATGTCATTGATGCCCCGGAGATACAAAATGCCTTCGTCATGCCCGGAGGCAAGGTCTTCGTCTTCACAGGAATTCTTGCGATCTGCCAAAACGAAGACGGGGTGGCCACTGTCCTTGGCCATGAAATTGCACATAATGTCGCGCACCATGTGGCGGAGCGAATATCAGGCCAAATTTGGGCGTATGCCTTCGCATTTGGTGTTTCCATCTTCTTTGACTTTACTGGAGGCCTTTCGAACCAGATCGCGCAACTCCTTCTTTCCCTCCCCAACTCAAGGACCCAAGAAGAAGAGGCGGACCATATCGGCCTGTTGATGATGGCAGAAGCCTGCTACGATCCCCGACAAGCGGTCGCTTTCTGGGAGAGGATGGCAAAGGCCGAGAAAGTCACTCAGCTGGAGTTCCTGTCCACCCATCCCAGCACATACAACCGTATTGACCACATCAAACAATGGCTACCGCAAGCACTGGACAGATATAATGAAAAAGGGTGTAGCATTACGGGTCAGTACGCGAAAGACTTTACAGGAGCTCTAGGGCGACAAATTCAGGAGGCTCCGGAAGAATTTGCGGCTGAATTCAACTCGGTTTCGTCGGCTCTCACGAAATCCCTTCGACCTTTTTCCACGATCTTAGCCGTCACAACAGCTAGAGTTATGAATCTCCTACCAGGCCCTGCAGATGCGGCGTCTGGTAGAAAACCAGGCTAGCGCGACTACTGGTGATGGCACATGGGCGTTGCGACCTGTTGACAAAATACAACAAGAACTCCTCTCAGATTATATCAAGGATCACTCTCCACACCAAGGCTCTACGTCAAATCAGACATGGTCATATACACCAACAACACTTAGACTCATTCCGAGTCAACCGATCCTGACACTCATACTCACCCTGGTGTCATCGTCGACAAATGGGCGTTATCACGAGCATTGTCATCGAGTTGTGGACCCTCCAGCTACTTCTCGGTCAACATCAACATCTCGCCGAGCAGTTCAGCCTCCACGGCCTGAACTAGCTCTATGAATCTATCAACGAGGCTGCTGAAACTCTATTCGTAGGTTCTAACAGTCTTCAGATTGACAGATGCTACCCCGGATGACGGGACCTCTTGGCTGCTCTTCTCAGCTTGAGGCAGGCTCTTCCTCAGTCATACATTCATGGTAGCCAGCACAGATCAATCGCTTCGGATGTGGACGTGTCAAGCAACAGCCCACCGTCACTTTCGTTGATGCGACGGACATGGTCGATTTCACACACTATACCGACACTCAACTGAGGGTTTCTGTGCTACGGCTGGGCCATAGTACTAGAGTGCACAGCGCATGATGAGATGTAGTAATTCATGTATACTAGTTCAGTACAAAAGGGGATCTTTATAAGAGGGGTATCTTGGTAGACAGTGCTATCCTACTTGCGCCAACGCTGACAATCCGTTCAGAAAAAAGAAGCCATCTATGTTGTCAGCACTTCGAAGGCTTTGTCCACGTCGCCTAATGCTTGCGGCCCGCAGTGTCCCCATTCAGCTCCCGTAGTTTTCGAGAAATGAGTCCGTCTCCTGCCTCTACTGGAGTCGAAGACAAAGTCCGTGCGACCGGTGAGCCGCTAGACCCTAGCCATGGTACGGGCGACCCGCGACGAGAGGTAGAAGGTAGAAAGCCCGAGATTGGCGAAAGTGGTCGCTCAAGTTCAAGGGCTGCCTCCTGTTGCCTGCCGGGAATACTGAGATCTACATTCATTTCCGTGTCCGCAGGCTCTGAAGGCACATTTGGAGGATCATTGAAAGGGTCCGATGACTTGACACGACTTGTGGCGTGAGTTTGAACGAAATCATGCCTCAGCATGTTGTCCAAGCTTCCAAAGCGTGAAGACGTAACAGTGCGCGTCGTAGGAGATGGAGTCTCGTTATGGATGCTGGGACTTCGACTTTCTGCCTCGGTTGGCGGTTTGTATGGACTGAATCTTGGTTCCGGTAATTGTATCTCGTTTCTCAGCTTTTCCTTGCCATCGGGAACTCGGTTTGCAAAGACAACGCGAACGTCGTCATAGAGGTAGAAACGGCCTTTGGCCGTCGAGCAGAATTTGAGGTGTATCAAATAGCGAAGGATATCCTTGTTGCTGAGAGGATCGCGGCTTTCCACGTTGGCTGCTGTTTCGGCTAGTGCATTTTCCAGTATGGGTCCAGAAGAGAAGCTTCGCTGACGGACAAACGTCTTTGTGCCTGGCAACATGCCCTCTAGATCATAAGGGATCAAGAATAACTTGACAGCAGTTTTGTTGGGGTTCTTGATGATAATTTGAAGCTGCCCCTTTTGCGGCACCCTGTACGATCCGCCTGCCGGTCTTTTGGATGCAGCCGCCTGTTTCTCCCTGGTATCTCGGGCCAAAGCTTTCCCAATCGCAGTATTCTCAGGGCTTGTGATTTCGGCCACCAAATCTTCAGCGTCAAGCGACGTTCGGTCCCGGCGTGTCTTTCGAGCTGGAGGATCAGGTGGATTCAGATTGCGTTCAAGGTCAATCGTTCCCACATACGGACTCGGATTGTCATCTGATATTGATCTCGACCCACTCGAGGATGGATAGTTGTAGAAAACCGCAGGGAATGGGACAGTGACGTGAGCTGGGCATTTCAGACTTGCTGGGCAATTTCCCTTCCCCACGACTCCAATCTGTGCGACAAAGTCCAATGGTTTAGATGGTGGTGTGGACATCCTGCCTCTCAGAATAGATTCTTCGAAAGACCCTACCATGGAAGCTCGCTGCCGTGGAGAAGCATCGGAAGCCACTGATGGACGCCGTGAGCTAGCTGAGAAGGATACTTGCTGGCTAGCGGTCGGCTGGTAGGTAAAGGAGCTTAACGACCGACGTGGTCGATGTGGGGAAACAGTTCCATCGTGGTGCGTGTACGATGCCGACATGGGGCTGTTTGAGGCTGAAAAGGCCGTGTCCATGGGCATACGGAATGATTCGAAAGCATTTGGAGGCATCGTCCTCCGCCTTGCACCCCTATTGACAGCACCCAACGGGCTATCTCGTGGCGAGAAGTCTAGGGAGGAATTGTTGATAGAGTGGACAAGTGGACTGGTTGGGATCCGCATGACAAAGCTTTGGGAGAGACTGCTCCCTAGTGATGGTGCTCTGGACCGCCTAATGATATGTGAAGGATGGTCCCTTGGTGACAGTGACTTTGACGTGGAGGGGAACTCAGACGGCCACAAGGGGGGCGAGTTTCCCCGGAGGTGGTTCGAAGTCGAGGTGTTCCGTAAAAAGGCACGTTCGCCATCGTACGATGTCTGGGGGTAATCGTCATGGAAGTCGCCAGTATGTAACGCTGAGAGGGAACTTCTCAGTGCTTCGGTGGCCGATGACCGCCGAGAGGAATTTGGAGAGATTCTGTCATGTTCACCCGGACCTAATGCTAGAATTGGGCGAGCTGCCGACTCTTCTGTATGTGATGTCTGAGGTGGCGGCTCACGTTGTTCAGCATTGACTTCAGCACATAGTGCTTCAAGCCCAGGTCTGGGTACCCACGTCGGACGCTCTCCCCGTTTGATACACTGAATCAACTCCTCTCGATCACTTGTACGAAGACTTCCCTCCTCGTTTCCCTGGGAAGGTAGGGTTTCAAGTTCATTGTCCTTCTCCGGCAGGCCAGCCTTGTCGGAGATGGACCTTCCCACGTTGTAATACGCTTGCATAGAATCTCGGGCCATATCGGTGTGTGATAGAAGTTTCCGCCTCTTAGATGGTCGTGATGGCAATGGTTCACGATCGATGACGAAGGGCATGCTCCGTCGACACGGGCAGCCGAAGCTGGGTGGTGCGGCGTGGACTAGGAGACTTGTTTCGCAGAAAGCAAGTCTGTAAGGAGGAGGTAGGCGGTGAAGACATCACGTTCGGTGTAGACCGGAGGAAGCGCGGACGGACAGTCGTTGGAACGTCAGAACATGGTGGCGACAGGACAGTGACTCGGAGGATGGCGTAAAGGTTCAGTCCGAGTATACAGCAGACACAGGGTCGTGGGTGAGTAAGAGGTGATAGGGATATGGTCAGGATTAGGATTGTGGTTGAGATTGAGAACCATGGTACGTCGTATGACTCCCATTCCTCTGGATGCGGATCCCGCCATGTCATGTCATATGCACCGCAAATCGCCGCTTGTGTCTTGCCCCGCGTCACGCTAAAGTTTCGTCCTTCGGGCCATTTTTTGACGCAGGTGCAACACTTCTAGTTGGTTTTTTTGCGTCTGCGAATGATCGACAACTACACCCGTACCTACCGATTCTATCGTTTAGCCTGTGCTGTCGTCCTCGCATGCTACCTCGACTCCTCAGCTCAGAGATCGTTTTGGTAGCCCCCTACGAAAATGGGTGTCAAACGCAACCGTGAGGATCCTTCGAATGGAACAGCAGAACCAGACAAGAAGAAGCGAAAGGGCTTCTCTGTAGGACCAGCCAACCTTCCAGATGGCACTTACAGACGAAAGAGTAAGACCTTCATACGTGGTGTGATTCTATCTAATCAGGTGTAGCACAAAAAATCAAGAAGGACCTCATCCAGAAAGCCAAGGTGAAGAAAGCCTACGCCAAAGTGAAGGCGCAGGAAGAAGCGGCCCACCCTATCTCTTCAACTCTGCCCGGCGATGACCAAACGCAGGATGGCCCAATTGATGCAGAGCCTGCAAGTCTGGAACTACATCCAGATAGGCAAGCTATGGTTGATGCAGCTGAGACACAAGAATTTCCAGAACCTAGGAATTCAAGTAGACAAGGAGGACACCGAGAATATTCGAAAGATCGACCTAGACCAAAGCAATCAAGATATAAAAAGGAGTTCGAAATGGCGAATCAGCACAAAGCTGCTATGGAGGCGAAACAAAGAGCCAGAGAGGCTCGAGACAGGGAGCGCAAAGCAATGGCAAAGGCCAAACGTCCAGGAAAAGATGGGAAGATTAAATTGGGCAGGCAAGGTACTGTACTGCTGCAACGCGTACAAAGGTTGACCGAAGAAGGTGGAATTTGATGCCAGCGGGCGGGCTTCTCGAAATGGCCGGGCGAAAGACGATGCCTTTGACACGACCAGGACACCTTTGGACTGCGGAAGCTACGATGATACCATGTACAGACTCTTAGCGTTACGTGCCTGGACCGGCTTGCTGGCAAGAGCAGGTGCCAGCACACTCGAGAAAGATTTGACATCTGCGTGGGTTCAGTTGCAATGTCCATCCGATCGATACAACAAAGGCACCATTATTTGTCGACAAAGGATTCACCACACCAAAGCTGGATGGCTTTGAAGGACCAAGTGGGAGCATGCGTTGCTGAACAAAGACCGACAAGGGGTCTCAGGCTCAGCGCAGATACAAAGGCCGCTTTTCTCGCAGACGCAGGAGGCGCTCTGTTTCTTACCAGAACAGCGCAAGTTTACAAACACCACCGTCAGCCCCTGTCGAAGGTTATCATCATTGCACAATGTACGTTCAAACACTACGGCCTCAACACGAGGTGCTACAGACTTCGGCTGAACAAATCGAATCCAGCCGTTTTCTTTCCGAATATTGGGATGAGTTTGCCGCACAAGCTCGACATGCCGTCACCTGGCGTGAGCAGACTAGAATATTGATTCACCATCTTCTTTCCCATCGAGACCGCCTGTCCTCCTACGGTTGGTGTCCTCGCGACTCCTGGCTCGTCGGATGGGCGCTGTCTCAAGTTCAGAGCCCACTGCGACAATTCGTGGTATGGTCACTCCACAACCAACAGGTGCCAGAAGACGACGTGACAATTGAGATTTTTGCCAACCACCTTCAAGTGTGGGCGGATGTTTTCCTGAGCGAGGAAGCCTTGTACTATGCTTTGGCGAATCCTGACCGGCCATTCTTTATCATGCAGGTAAGTGGTGGTGCGCCATGGATGGCACATTTTCTTGATTCACAACCAATGCACAGAGAATGGGCTACTGCAACGTGGAAGAGACATTGGCTCAAGTATAACACGGTACCGCGAGGACCTAACGATGATGTTATGGACTGGGAGTATTGCTAAAACAGATCAATTTTCATTTAAATGGTAGGTTGCCGTGGAGTCTTATTTCATATGCCTGAGGTGAGATCCATCACTTTGCAATGAACCGTCCCATTCATCATGCACCACTAATAATTGTCCATTCCATTGACCTCCAAGAAATTTCATCTTGCCCTATACGCCGATAGTTTCGTGTTTCAGGGCTCTCGGTCGTGGATGATCACAGACAAATGTCGACCGAGATCACATGACTCGGTGACTCGGCTCTTTGTTGATCTATCTCAAGCTCGCCTTCCTTTTGTCAAATTCTTTCTCTTAGGCTAACTGCGACCACTTCCAAAGCACGAGTAAATTGGACAATATGTGGGTGACGGGATATTCTGCATGATACTGACAATGCACGCCAAAGTTCCATTGATGAAC